>CM031376.1:49454838-50054838 GCA_018208015.1 Medicago ruthenica
TTGAGTTCAGAAGCTGCTTCTGAACTGCTTTTCAGAAGCAACTTCTGAACAATCTTAGAACCTTTAGGGGAGTGAAAAGCTTTGAAATTTGGCAATAAAAGGAGCTGGATAAACCAGTTTAAATGTTTTGCAAACCTTGGGATTTATTTGAAATTCAAAAGGGGTTTTTTAGAGCAACAAGGATTTAAACAAAATTTAAGATGCAAGCAACAATTCTAAATGCAAGATAAGGATTTAGAGCACTTACAGAACTCCTAGCAAAGCTTTTGTTGCAAGGAAATGAATGGAACTTGAATGGTTGATGGTTTTTGCAAAAGTTGGAATGCTGTTGAATAAAAGCAATGAATTTGTGTAATGATCTGTGTTTGAACTGGTTTTGCTATGTGTTTAGTGTTGTTTCAAGTGTTTTCACATGTGTTCAATTGCTGGTTTTTTTCTGTTGTTTCTAAGTGTCTTCAATGGTTATGCATTGCATCCTATTTGTAGGCCAAAACCAAATCTAATGTCATCATGAGAAAATCCTAAAATCCAGCTGATTTGTGGGCTAGGATCAGGCTAAATTGCTTTGCATTTAATGCAAAAGTGAAGAGGTGACCTTGCCTTGCTGCAATGGTCAAGACTTAGCCAAATCCAGTCATTAATTCAATGGATTTTGGATAGAAATGATGACGAAAACAGGGCTGGTTTGCAATTGGTTGTCCCTTGGGATTGGTCCTTGCAATCTTGAGGGTTTAAGCAATAAAAACGTGCACCGTGATGTGCAGAGGTTGGGGGAAACAAAAGGGAACATGTGGGCTGGTGTGAGGAGGAAGAAAAGCTGCTGAAAACAGGGCAGCACTCATGGCTTTTGGGCAAGCAAAACCAGCTGGGTTTGACTGGTTTTGGGGGAGAAAGCAGGAAGAAAATCAACAAGCTGGTGGCTGGCAACCTTAGGGTCAGTAGCAGGTCCACTGGGAGGGACAAGAGCTGCCCAAGGGCAAGCCAACTTGCTTGGCACATGCTTGGTTGGAAGAAAAAGCTTCTCACCTTGGCTTTAATGGCAAATGCTCCAATTCTTACTTTGCTGAGCTCAATTAGCCATGATTGATGATAAAAACAGTAATAAAAATGATAGGTAATAATAATAATTATAAAAATGAAATAAATCAAAGAGATTAAAAAATCTGCAAAAATTTCGCAGACTTCGCAGAGCGAAGGGGACTTTGCTCTGCGAAGTCCTCATTTCTGAAATGTTGACTTTTTTATTGACTTTTTGTTGACTTTGACTTTTTTTTTTTTTTTTTTTGTTTTTTTTGAAATTGTTTTGAAAAGGCTTGGGATAAAATTAGGGTACAACAATGGTCTTGTTATCTAGTTTTGCAACTAGATCCCAGACATCATTCCTTTGAAACTGGTTCAGTTCTTCCTGCATAGCTACAATCCAACCATCATTTGCAAGTGCTTCATCAGCTGTTGTGGGCTCAATCATTGATAGAAGTCCAATCATAGAATCATTCTGACAGAATGTTGATCTTGTTTTCCTTGGACTGTTCTTGTTCCCAATAATCAGCTCCTCAGGATGTGAAGACTTGTACTTAAATGAGGTTCTGGGTGGATTAGCTTCTGAAGAATCACCAGGGGCTTGTTCAGAACCATGCTGATCTTGATTAGTTTCAGGAGGAGTGTCAGCATCTGAGAGTTTCTCAGTTTCTTCAGTATTTCCATCTTCTGAACTTTCTTCAGACTCTGAACTCTGTTCAGGATCTGAAGGTTCTTCTGAGAGTCTGAAATCTGCAAAACTCTCAACCAGCTCTAGTATTTCATTACCAGGATTCTTATCATCAAATCTTATGTGTATCGATTCTTCAATAACATGTGTTTCAGAATTATACACCCTGTATGCTTTAGATCTCTCTGAGTATCCTAAAAAGGTACCATTTTGAGCCTTAGCATCAAATTTCTTTAGGTAGATCTTATTGTTCAGAATGTAACAAGTACAACCAAAATGATGAAAATAAGAAATACTTGGTTTTCTTCCTTTAAAAAGTTCATATGTTGTTTTATTCAGAATAGGTCTGATGTAGATTCTGTTCTGAATATAACATGCTGTGTTAACAGCTTCTGCCCAAAAGTACTTTGCAATTTTGGATTCATGGATCATGGTTCTGGCCATTTCTTGTAGAGATCTGTTATTTCTCTCTACAACTCCATTTTGTTGTGGAGTTCTTGGAGAAGAGAACTCATGGAGAATTCCATGATCTTCACAAAATTTTTCAAAAGGTTCATTTTCAAATTCCCCACCATGATCACTTTTGACTTTTAAAATTTTAAAGTCAGTTGCATTTTGTACTTGTTTGCAGAATTTTTTAAACACATCATATGTTTCATTTTTAGTTCTAAGGAATTGATTGAAGTTGTTCCAACAGGACCAAACAAATCAATGTGAAGCAGTTCTAAAGGTCTTGAGGTGGAAACAATGTTTTTAGATTTAAAAGATGTTTTAGAAAATTTTCCTGTTTGGCATGCTCCACACAGAGCATCTGAGTGATAGTTAATGTTTGGCAGGCCTCTGACCAGTTGCAACATGCTAAGCTTAGAGATGAGTCTCCAGTTAGCATGTCTCAACCTTTTGTGCCATACCCATTTCTCATCACTCACAGACAGAAGGCAAACTACCTTCTGCTCAATCAGTTCTGAAAAATTGATTTTATAAACATTGTTTTTCCTATTTCCTTTGAACACAACAGATTTGTCTTTGTTGTTGATTACAGTACATGTGTTCTTATTAAACAGGACTTCATAATTACTATCACATAATTGACTTAAGCTAAGTAAATTATGTCTCAGTCCATCTACCAACCAAACATCATCAATAGACAGGGAAGAATTACCTATCTTACCAGTACCAATGATCCTTCCTTTCTGATTTCCTCCAAAGCCCACAATTCCTCCCTCTTTCATGCTCAGGGTTTGGAACATAGACTTGTCTCATGTCATGTGACGCGAGCAGCCACTGTCCAGGTGCCAAGATTTTTCCTTTTCTTTGGATGACAAGCATATCTCATCTTCATCATCAGAGTCTGAACCTGATTCTGCATTAGAAAAAGCTGTTGCCATTAAAGCCAGATTTGCTTCCTCTTCATCATCAGACTCAGAATCATTGTCAAGATCATCCCATGTTGCCATAAGAGTCTTCTTGAGTTTATTTCTGAAGCTGCTTGACTTAGAGCTGGTCTTCTTTGATTTTTCTTTTGACTTGTCCTTCTGAAGTTCAGGACAATCAGCAATGAAGTGACCAGGCTTCTTGCAATTGTAGCAGATCCTTTAAAGTTGCTGCTTCTGTTAGAGAATTTCTTCTTTCTATTCATTAAGTACTGAATTCTTTTGGAAAGCATTGCAAGCTCTTCAGCATCTGAATCTTCTTCAGAATTTCCCTCAGGAAATTCTTCTTCAGATTCAATAGCTTTTAGAGCTTTAACACACTTTCTTTTGGATTTTAGTGCTATTGATTTAGACTCTCTAACAGAATCATCTTCATTAAGTCCCAGTTCATGCACCTTGAGGGAGCTTATGAGATCTTCAATACTTAGAGTATTTAGATCCTTAGCTTCCTCAATAGCAGTTACTTTGGGTCTCCATTTAGATGGCAGACTTCCTAGAATTTTGTTCACATGATCAGCAGTGGTATAACTCTTCTTCAGAATCTGAAGTCCAGAAACCAGAGTCTGAAATCTTGAGAACATAGTCTCAATATTTTCATCCTCTTTCATTCTGAACAGTTCATATTGCTGAACAAGAATATTAGCCTTTGCTTCTCTAACTTTTTTGTTACCTTCATAGTTAGAGCAGAGGGATGTGAAGATGGCTTTGGCTGTAGATTTATCACTCTGCTTCTGATACTCTGTGTGAGGTAGAGAATCCACAATGATTCCTCTCACATTATGATGCTTTCTGTATATCTTTCTTTCAGCATCACTCAGCCCTCTTCTGTTGACAGCTACACCTTCTTCATCAACTGGAATAGTGATTCCATCTTCTATTATATCCCATAATGAATCATCAATACCAATGATGTGGCTGTACATCTTACTCTTCCACCATGAGAACTTTTCTGGGTCATGAGTAAACATTGGGGGTTTATTATGTGACCTAGATTTTCTTTCCTCTGTACCATAGTCATAAGATGTAGAAGTACCAGTACCTCTTTGTGGTCTAGGAGAGGGTAGAGGGGAACTACTTGATGACATGTTTTTCTCAGGATCTCACTGACTCACTGTTAAGTGACTGAATATCAGAACCGGAGCTCTGATACCAACTGAAGGTAAGAAAAACACACAAGAAGGGGGGGTGAATTGTGTGGATGAAATCTTTTCCATTCTTAAAACTTTGGTTAAGTTCAGAATCTGATATAGATCAGTTCTGAACCTTTTTCAGAGATGTTTATGCAGCGGATTAAGAAGTAAAGAGAAAGGGAAAGAAGGACACAAGATATTTTTATGCTAGTTCCTTCCACAAGTTTGAAGTAGTCTAGTCCTCCTGTCACTTACAGGAGATTTAACTATAATCAAACAGATTACAATTGCTCAGAACACAAAGTAATGAGACTTCAATGCTCAAACACCTAGTAAGAGACTTCTAATGCTCAAGACACTAAGTCAAGAAACTTCCAATGCTCAAGACACAAAGTCAAGAGACTTCTCTGCTTAGAACACAAAGTAATGAGACTTCTAATTGCTCAGAACACAAAGTAATGAGACTTCAGGATGCTCAGCATGCAGACTGAGACTTTGGTTCAAACTGAATTACAAAGAAATTAAGTTTGAGTTGAACAATTGATCAAATATCAGAGGTGTTCACTTAATACAACACATGTATAAGACTCTAACCTTAAGAAATTCTAAGATGTAAACTTTGTAAGAATTTCTAAGAGTTTTGAACAGACACGTATTTTTACAGCAAAACAGAGCACGAATATCAGTCTTTTGTTTCAAGAGTCTTAGCAATTTTCTTCTTCAAATCTTCATCCTTTTATAGAGGAAAAGATAGCTATTGAGAATTGCAAGAATTTGTAGCAAAGAGCCGTTGCAATTGGAAGCTAGGATAGCTGAAAATGTGTGCTGAAACTAAGCAGAACAGAGCACGCAATTTTTGAATACTTTCCTTAAAAACTGGGGAATGTTTTAGCCAAGGAGACAACTGTTCCATTGGAGTTGTTCTGACATTGCAGGCATTAAATGCTGACAGAGCAGTTGCTTTTCGTTCCACGTCAGACTTCAGAAGCTTCTCAGACACTGTTCATCAGAAGCAGGTCTTCAGACGCACCCTTCAGAAGCACTGTTCATCAGACGCTCCTTTCAGACGTTGACTTATGTTGACCTTCAGACTCAGCCTTCAGACGTTGACTTCTGTTGACCTTCAGACGTTGACCAACATTGACCTTCAGACTCAGCCTTCAGAAGCACCCTTCAGACGCAGTCGTCAGACTCTGCCTTCAGAAGCACCCTTCAAATACCAAACATTAAGGACATGGTTCTGCACACTTAGAACAAATCATTAGCAATACCAATTTTCTTTTTAACACTTTGTTATCATCAAAACCCAAAAAGATAGTTGTTCATACACATTTTGTTCCAACAATACCCATTTCTCATCACTCACAGACAGAAGGCAAACTACCTTCTGCTCAACCAGTTCTGAAAAATTGATTTTATAAACATTGTTTTTCCTATTTCCTTTGAACACAACAGATTTGTCTTTGTTGTTGATTACAGTACATGTGTTCTTATTAAACAGGACTTCATAATTACTATCACATAATTGACTTAAGCTAAGTAAATTATGTCTCAGTCCATCTACCAACCAAACATCATCAATAGACAGGGAAGAATTACCTATCTTACCAGTACCAATGATCCTTCCTTTCTGATTTCCTCCAAACCCCACAGTTCCTCCCTCTTTCATGCTCAGGGTTTGGAACATAGACTTGTCGCTTGTCATGTGACGCGAGCAGCCACTGTCCAGGTACCAAGATTTTTCCTTTTCTTTGGATGACAAGCATATCTGCAACAAAAATTATCTCAGACTTTGGTACCCAGATTTTCATGGGTCCTTTATGGTTAGTCTTGAAAGGTTTAGCCTTTTGCACCTTATGTCTGGAGTTATAGAACTCAGACTTGTTCAGATATCTTGGATATGACTCCTTTAATCTTGAATAAGTCTTAGTTTTAGAAACTGAGTTCTTCAGAACCTGAGTTCTCAATGGTTTTGACTCAGATTTCTTCAGAGCCTGAGACTTGAAAGTCTTTGGTTCTGAGTTGTTTAGAGTTTGAACCATTGAACACTTTGGTTCTGATTTCTTCAGAACTCTAGTTTTGTTAACTTCTGACACAAGGCAAACTTCAGTTTGACCTTTCTTAAAACAATCAGAAATAGATGACAGTTTGGCTTTCTTTTGCTTGCTTTGCCTGACATTCTGAGATTGAAAATGTTTTGTATAGATTGGTTTAGTAGTTTTTGAAGTTTTCATGAACCCAGTCTTAGTAAAATTTGAGTTTGAATTCTTCAGACTCTGAGACTTACTAGTTTCAGGTTCTGAACTCTTCAGACTCTGAACATTTTCAGGTTTAGAGTCTGATTTTCTCATACTCTTAGGCTTAGGACCTTTTGGTTTAGACTTTGGCAAGGTTTTAACATCTGCCTTCATCTTCCCTTTAGGTTCAGCAGCTTTAGAGTCTGAGCAGTTCAAATCTTCAGACTCAGTCTCAGTTTCTGCTAAATTCAGTTTCTCAAAACTATCAGAAGCAGGCACAAAGCACACCTCAGTGCCTTTCAAAGTATTTTCAGAACAAGATGATATTTCTGATTCATTTGAGAAATTGAATGAATCATTTTTAAAACCAATACCTTCACCTTTGTTTCTGTAAATATTGTAAATCATAGAAGCAACCTTACTTCTATTGATTCCAGTTAAAATAAAGTCCTGAAGAGCAATTTCATGTTCATTTGGAATTTCTTCAGGTTTCTTATGAACCTCATCTCTGAGTTCTCTAACTTCTTCATCAAACTCAATGATTTGATTCTGAAGTCTGAGATTTTCCTTATTCAGCAAGTTATGTTTATTTTTCAAAGATTTTAGTTCACCTAACTTTCTTTTGAGGTGGTTCATAAGATCTTTAACAGTTTCAATCAGTTCAGATCTAGTCAGTTCTAAGTATACCTCATCTTCTTCATCAGAGTCTGAACATGATTCAACATCAGAGAAAGCTGTTGCCATTAAAGACAGATTTGCTTCCTCTTCATCATCAAACTCAGAATCATTGTCAAGATCATCCCATGTTGCCATAAGACTCTTCTTGAGCTTGTTTCTGAAGTTGCTAGACTTAGAACTGGTCTTCTTTGATTTTTCCTTTGACTTGTCCTGCTGAAGTTCTGGACAATCAGCAATGAAGTGACCAGTCTTCTGGCAATTATAGCAACCCTTCTGATCTTCCCTTTTTGAACCAGATCCTTTAATGTTGCTGCTTCTGTTAGAGAATTTCTTCTTTCTATTCATTAAGTACTGAATTCTTTTGGAAAGCATTGCAAGCTCTTCAGCATCTGAATCTTCTTCAGAATTTCCCTCAGGAAATTCTTCTTCAAATTCAATAGCTTTTAGAGCTTTAACAGACTTTCTTTTCGATTTAAGTGCTATTGATTTAGCCTCTCTAACAGAATCATCTTCATTAAGTCCCAGTTCATGCACTTTGAGGGAGCTTATAAGATCTTCAATACTTAGAGTATTTAGATCCTTAGCTTCCTCAATAGCAGTTACTTTGGGTCTCCATTTAGATTGTAGACTTCTTAGGATTTTGTTCACATGATCAGCAGTGGTGAAATTCCTGGCAGGTACTGAGTCTGAACCCGTAAAACAGAGTATGAAAGCAAAGTTCAGAAGCAGAAAATAAAACAGACAGAAGATAAAGAACACAGATATTTGTTAACCCAGTTCGGTGCAAACTTCACCTACATCTAGAGGATACCAATCCAGGAAGGAAATCCACTAAAATAGTATCAATTCGAAGTCCTATGACACAACCCCTGTTTCACAGCCCCTATGACAACAGCCCCTGTTTCACAGACCCTTCTCACTTAATCACTACCTGTGAAATTTCTACCTAGGAACTCCTAGATATAAGAAACCCCTCTTACTTCCCTCAGTCAATCACTGCCCCAATGATTATCAGACTCTAAACAAAACAACTATGTTGAAGACACTCTTCAAAACATAAAAATAGTCACTTGTGCTTAAAAGCTTTAAGTGATTACAACTCAAAAACAAACAACCAACTCTAACAGATGAGTGGTGCACAAAAACAAAGCACTAAGCTTACACAGACTCAAAAACACTAAGACTCTTTTTAATTCTTGAGTTGAGCAAGCTCTTCAATAGCAACGTCTTCTATTTATAAACTTCAGCAGCAAATAATTCTTGAACCAAATCTTCAAAAATATAATCCCAGAATTCTTTAGAAGTAAATAGAAGCTCTTATTTATTCAGAAATATATTTTCCAAAGATTTCTTTGAAAATATATTCACGAATAACTGAAACAAATCTTCAGAACAAGTCTTGTGTGAAAACAAATCTTGCGCAACAGTCTTCTAGAAACAAAGCTTGAATAAATCTTCAACAAATCAAATCTAAGGCGCAAAGATTAAATGCAGAAAACAAGCTTTTGAAATGCAGCTTCTAAAAGTCAACAAAAGTCAACGTCTGAAGGCAGCTTCTGATGACCAGTTCTGTGTCTGATGAACAGTTTAGCGTCTGAAGACCTTTGCAGAGCGCAGTGGCTTCGCAGAGCCAAGATATCAGCTTCTGAAGTACTGTAGCTTCTGAAATAAGGATTTTTCTCAACTTTCTTTTTATAAAACAGCAAACAGATTTAGAATGATGAATTCTTTTGTAAAATGAAGATTTTTAATTTAGATTCTCACTTTTGTTTGTAAGAGGTTCTGAATCCTAAACCAGCCCTTTTTTTTAAAAAAGATCTTGACAGACTTCAGAAAATTGGTTATGTCCTTTTTCAAAAAAAAAATTTACTACTCTTTTGTATGTGAGAGGTTATGAATCTTGAACCAACATTTTAAAAGGTCTTAATAGACTTCAGAAAGTTGGTTATTTTTTATTTGTTAAAAAATTTACTTCCCTTTTGTTTGTGAGAGGTTTTGAATCCTGAACCAGCTTTTTAAAAGGTATTAACAGACTTCAGAAAGTTGGTTATGTCCTTTTTTAAATTTTTACTTTCTTTTCAAAATAACATTTTGTTTCAATAATTTAGAATTTTCTAAGTCTTGCAACTTTTTTGCTCATTGAGAATCTTATGTTTCTCAAACATTTTCAAATAAGAGTGTTGCAATTCTTGAATGGTTTTAAGACATTTCTCATTCAAGATTAGTAGTTTCACATTTTCTTTCTTTATTTCAGAAAAGTTATTATTTTTTTTTAAGACTTCATACTTTCAAGATAAAATGCATGAGTTATATGAAATATTATTGAACACTTTATATAAAAGATAAGGATTGTAATTTATTACCTCTTCACTTTCTGTGTTTGGATATACTCATGTATTGACTTCTTCTTTTTCTTCAAAGTCATCTCAGGATGCCATCTTTGCATTTTCTTGTTCAGAGGGCGTCTAGTTTTGAAAAATCCCACATTGTTGCATTTGTGACATGTACTTTGATTTGCAGACTTTGACATCACTTCTTTCTGGATCTTTTCCTCATACACTGTTAAGTTCTCAAACCATAGAGGCAGAGCTCTGATACCAATTGAAGTGGAAATAATAGTCACAAGAAAGGGGGGGGGGGGGGTTTGAATTGTGACCCTTTTTAAATTTAACCTGCACTTGTGGTAAATCATTCTCAAGTTGATACTTGGAAGAAATAAAAACTTGGTTAAGTTCAGAACGTTCTGAAGTGCGTTCAGATCTGTTAGTGTAATAAATGATGAACAAAGTGATAACGGTGTGTAAACTGAATTTAAACATTTATGCTGAAAATAAATAGTAAAGGGATAGAGAAGAAAGACACACAGAGTTTTATAGTGGTTCACCCAATGTGGGTTAGTCCACTCCTCACAATCTTGTGAGAGTTTCCACTATGATGCTTGAGATAACCTCCCAAATCCTGCACCGTACAATCTTGTTCCCTTGGAACGGTTACAACCTGTATTCTCTAAGCCTCAGCAGGCTCTCCACTTTCTGTGCTAAGTCACACCAGACCTTGCACTATGTTACTCAACCTAGACTTTAATACCCTTAAAACTAGATGAGATTTGCTCTTTACAATTGATTGGAGTTTTGAAGAAATGTTGTCAAGATGAAGACAATCAGAAGAGAAGAAAGGAGGGAGAAATTATCTTTAACAAGATAAAAGAGAATTGATTTACACTTTAAGAGACAATTTGAAATCTCAGTGATGATCAATTCGAAATGCTAAAGCTTCAAACACTTTTCATATGTTTTCTTGTATGCTTTGCAATGCTGTATGTAATGTTGAGCCTTTCACTTCTATTTATAGAGTTATTGGTCTCTTGTAGCCGTTGGAGGGTGACCAATGGTCTTGTGCCATGTGTCCTGGGCCCCACTGACTTTTACTTGAAAATCTGGGTGAACATTCTGAACTTCAGAATGTTGTTGTGTTCTTGAGAATACTTCAGAACGTTGTTGCATTCTTGATGATCTTCATCTGGGTTCATCATGTATGAATGAAGATATGAGTTTCTGGGTTCATCATATGCGTCTCATATGATTTTCTGGGCATTATCCATAAGCAGTGACTTTAACACATACATCAGAATGTTGCTGGATAATACTTTCCCAGATTTGCCTTGGAAACAGTGCAGGACAGATAAAGTGGAACTGTCACTTCATGCCCATGCTTTAGGGGATTTTGCTGGTCTTGTACAGTACCAACTCCCTTATGTGTCAAAATCTTATTGATTCTTTCTTGGAGATTGTAATCTTGCTTTTGCTTTACTTTTCCAACTACTCTACTGTTGCTGTCAGAATTAAAGCATGTGCTGTATTGAACTTTCTGAACTCTGAAAGTTCCCTTTGTTTTACTTAGGATGATTTGTAAGACTTCCATTTAATGTAATCAAATCCTAATAGTAAAACATCAATGAAGTGCAGTAATTTAAACATCTAGGATTATATTCCCTTTTGGAATATTCCTATCAATTCAATGTTCATAGTCTTAAATGAACATTGAATATCCTTTTTGACATTAATCTTGTAAATGCCTTTATTGCTTGATTGATCCATGCAATTGTACTTTCCTAGACATTTATTCATGTCACGTGTGACTTGCATGTTCTTCATAATGTTCTTGAGTTTCTGGGCTTGTGTAAGAACAACCTTATGACCAAGCTTCTGAACTGTGATCAAGCTTCTGAACTATGTTCCAACTTCTGAACTATGTCCCAGCTTCTGAACTATGTTCCAGCTTCTGAACTGTGTCCAACCTTCTGAACTCTTGTTTAACATTCTGAACTCTGACTGAGTTCTTTATTCTTAATGATCTTGATTCCTTTTATCTTGGTATGGTTCATACTTTGTTCCTGTCTTAGTTAATCACTCAAGAACACATTAAATACCAAGAACTATCAAAGTCCATTAATCCTTTAATCACCATAGATGTCTTTAGTGATTTCTTGATCCAACGTCAAAATTTTTTTCTGCATATGATATGTTCATATCACATCTGTTCTTGTATGTTCTTGGTGTGGACATTGAATTTTGGGTTTGCTCTAACGAACCTTCTGAGCAACCTTCTGAACAACCTTCTCAACTCCTTCTGGGTTCATACATATGAACTTCAGAATGTTTCTTCTGGGTTCCTTCCTTTTTGACGGTTGTACTTTATGCTGAACATTCTGATGTTCTTAAACATTCTAATGTTCTTCAATACTTTGAACCTTATGAAGGTTGTTTATTTATTCCCTTCAAAAACTACTTGAAGCATATAAATGAGAGATCATTTGTTTTGACAAACAAGATGATTCTTTCTTTGAAGTCCATAAGAATATTTCTTTGCATCATTGCTTGTAACCGATGACTTTAAATATTCTTGTTTATCCATGAAGCAATCCTTTAATATTTCTGGAAATATTCTGGGTTAATTGTTCATGATTATTATGAACTACATTCATATGAACATTCTGAACTCTGTTTATATGAACATTCTGAACTCTGAACTTCTTATCCTTAGAAGCTTTAGAAGTGTGATACTTTGAGGAGGTTCTGAGAATCTTCCTAACTTGTATGCATATTTTCTATTATCTTGTTTACCCATGGAGGATCTTCAAATCTTATAACATAAAACTCAATGTGAGTTTTGTCACATAACTTCAAGCACCTTCTTGTGTAGCTTGTGATGTAAGTTCTTCCATCATGATTCTTGAGCTATGAATCATCATGGAGATATGATACTGCTGTTTCAACTGATGATATACTCATTCTTTCATTGCGGAGTAGATATAATGCACTTATTGATGTGGGTGGCTTCTAGCTTATCCACTTATGTGATTCCTGTTCTTATAACAAAAACTCAAGTGCAAACATCAGTAGATCACCATTCATAAAACTTATCATTTATTCCACGAGGTTTGTTATCATTAAAACATTCATCAAAAAGATTTTTGCTTCAACAGTCTCATAGCTGTGTGCTTGAGCAATTGTAATCTTTGTGATTATAGTGAAAAATCTCTTGTTAGTAACAAGGGGACTGGACTACTTTCGGGTTGTGGAAGGAACCAGGATAAATTGCTTGTGTCTCTCTCTCTCTGATTTACTTTATACCCGCTGCAAAACAACTCTGAAACAGAGCATCAGAATCTGATCAATAACAGATTCTGAACTATCATTAAGTTTTTGAGAAAGAAAAGAAAAAGCCAACACAATTCAACCCCCCCCCTCTTGTGTTGTTATCACCTTCAGAAGTCAATATATGTCGAAGTGGTACTAGGGTCGAAGGTTCTTCTAGTGGGTTTTAAGCCAGTGATCGTGGCCATATCTAGAAGCGTCGGGGTTAACATTCCACATTTAAGATGGAGGTTATTCGTAGAATGGTCCCAGAAATGTAGTGCTGCTATCAACATGTTAGGCTGATACTTTGGCCCGAGCCTCGATAGTTGAACAAGATCGAAGATACATAAGTTTTTCCGAAAATCCCCTTTCTTTGATTTGACTTTATTCAACCATTTCAGATATATCTCACTTCCGACATGAGGAGCAGACCTAAACACTCTAGTGGGTGCATCCATGAAATTCATCACATAAAGTCCTTTCTCGAAAATCCTAGGGGTAAAATGGTGATAAGTTGGAAAGATTTGCTGGATTTTTTCACTATCTACTCTGTCTCTGGGTAAAGGACCCAGAAATGCTAAAGGACCCAAGTATGCATGAGAATCAGAACTTGAGATCATTACCTGGGATTTCCAAATTTGTGCATGTTCGTCGTTCAAATCAGGTTCAGGAACGAACTTGAGGTTTCCTAGCTGGAGCTGTATGGAGAAGTTTGTCGTGTTCGCCGTGCCGGACGGTTGAGGTTTAGATGTGGTACCTTAAGAAGATGCCATTGATGGTGTGAAGGCTAAAAAATGGTCTTCACTGTTGTAGATGGTGAAAAAAAGTTTTCTTTTCTTGCTAAATTATGTTTTGTGAAAAAAGGGTTTGAAGAGGAAGATAAACAGTTAAAAGAGGGTTTTCTGTTTTCCTATCAGAGAAGATGGAAAGAGTGAGAGTAGAGTTAAAAAAGCGCTTTTTATACTTTCCAAAGTATAACTTTATACTTTCTCTCACTTCAGATTGTGACAAATGTCAACATCCCAAGTTGACACTCTGAAAAAGTGGTTGTTTGGGCGTTACTTAGTCCAAAATGTGGCCCACTAACTCCTTGGGAGTGGCGCCATAAAAGGGTTTTTCAAATGAAAAGAAACTACCTTTTCAGTTTTCAAAAGTCAGAACATCGAAGCTATCATTCGACATAAAGGTTAGATGTTAATTTTCTATTGTTTAAATTTTTATTAGAAAGAAAGTCGAAAGGAATTTGCAATAGAAAATAAAGCAACATTTGATTAAGTTAAAAGGAAGCCAACTGATGGGAAAGTTACACAAAATGTCGAAATGGATTGGCATTAAAAAGAATTGTTCGACATGCATAATACAAAAAGATTGCTTCGAGGTCATACAAAAAATAAAACTTAAAACCTAAAAGTTTTCGTCTTCCAAGAAACGAAAATCAACTAGGAACGACATAATCACTACGTCGAGACGACAGTAAAAGCAGAGTTCAGGCCTCGAATATTCTTCGTCTGAACCTGGTAAAGACCAGCCAATTCCAGGCCTTCTCCCATGTCCTTTGCACTCTCCGTGTGCAGTTCAAGTGAGTCGGAAGGTCAGAGACGGAGGTAGTGGCCTAGTCCCACAGTAAGCCCTGTAAGGCAGAAAGTACGGAAAACCTCCTCCTCTGGTAATCGACCTCCTTCAAGCAGCCAGTTGTTGACGGTCGAAAAGATTTTTGAAGGTGTGAAAAACCTCCTTCATAGAGAAACCATCTTTGGCCAAGATTTTGAGTATCATTGGCAAGTACTTGGCTCCGTCTACGCCTTTAGAAGTCGTTTTACGTAGAATGCTATAGACTTCATTCAAGTTGCTGGGCTCATCAGGGAGTATCCTTGCTACTTCCAGCATGTTGAATGTTGCACGACCACTATGAGTCATTCTGTATATGAAGGCGCGCTTTGCTGCAGAAGGGTAGTTGTCATATAAATACCACAAGCAGTTGCGTGGTAGAGCTCTAAAAACCGCTTTCTTGTTTGCCAATCTACGGTGGGTGGTGGAAGTTGCTTTGAAGTTAAGCAAATTCTGAGTTCCTGTAGCAACAATTTTCTGGGTTATTTTGATTAGCAATTCTTCTGGAAGTTGATCCATTGTAGAGACGAGAGGAAGAAGAAGTTTTTCTTTTCAGGAAAGAAGAAAGGTTTTTTCTGAAAAGGTGATAGTGAAAGGAGTAAAAGTGAGATTTTATACCCATTAGTGAAAGGTAACTGAAAAGACTTTTGATTTGAGAAGTTGAAAAATCCAGCCACGTGGCGAAAGAAGTATGAAAATAGACGTCGGTTACTTCTCCCATGAACTGAAAAGTCTCCGGAAAAAGTGCAGTAATGATGATTGTTTTGGGAAACTGTTTGAACTGGATGACGTCACTAGTCAAGAAGACGTGGGGATATCTTTCAAAAAGATTTTTCAAAAATGTCAGTTTTCTTCTACAGTTTCTTCCGTCGAAACCAACATTTTTTGAGGGAAATTTGTTAGCCTGTATTTTTGACAAAGGATATTAAATGTGGTCGTCAAGGTTTGACCAAACACGTGGAAGAAAAGTGGAGTTTTTTGGACTTGAAGAGTTTCTAAGATTGTGTGTTCGTTCGACACGATCGAAGGAAGAAACATGGTCGAAGGATATCTCGATAACGCGAGAGTTGATTATTTTCTGAAGAGGTTCCTTTACAAACTGTCGGAATTCATGGCTGTCGAAGGAATAAGATTTGAATTTCAAATAGGTTATTCTTCCTGTTATTAGACGTTAGTAGCAGTTAGAGTTTGGATAAGATTGTACAGTTATTTTTCTAAGTATAAATAAGAGTTTTCCATGAGGAAAACGGGGTCACAAATCAAATACATAACATTCTACACACTCGAAGTATCCAAGTCACAACGAGAAAAGAGTCACGAATCATGTATGATACTTGTGAACAACATTTATTTCGAATCAATGCAATTTACTTTACTCTAAGTTAATTATTGAAATTTCTCTTTATTC
Source organism: Medicago ruthenica (assembly GCA_018208015.1). Lineage (NCBI taxonomy): Eukaryota > Viridiplantae > Streptophyta > Magnoliopsida > Fabales > Fabaceae > Medicago > Medicago ruthenica. The sequence goes on from CM031376.1 coordinate 49,470,680, forward strand.
TGCAAATTTCTATTCGACAAGTTCAAGCAACCGAACTTGAAGATTATTTGTTCTTTTCATACATTCGAAACATATAAAAATCAACAAAAACATGAAGAGGACTTCAAATAAACTTGGCATACAATGACTTGAGATTACTGGTTGATCTCGCAAGTAATAAATCTATAAACATCGGTTGTTTACCAAAAGCCAGGGTATACAGTAGTACCCTAATTTTGTCCGGACAAATTTAAAAAAATACCAAATACAAGTGATAATTTTAGTTTTTATAGTGTTTTTCCATCATCGTTAATTTTTATGATAATATCTTAAAAAAATCATAAAAATACATAAAATGTAAGAATTGCATTTATCAAGCTCATTAGCAAAACCCATCGGCTAAGCCAAGTTTCAATTGCCCAATTACATCACAAACAAAAAAAATTGCAAAAAATATAACAAGTCCTCAAATAATTTAAATTTTGAATTTTTCTTTTTCTTCATGATGGATGGCGCCCCCCTTTGCTGGTTTTTCAGCAAAAACATCACCTTTCCCCTTCTTTTCTTTAGCCATGCTTGCACACTTCCTCTCCCATTTACCTTTTTTCATAGCTTGCTTGCACTCTTCTTTGTTTTGCCAAAAATGGTCAAATCCTTGCCTAAATGCATACCTCAAAGAAACCATCACAAACATATCCCATGGTCACAAATGTTTGCCAATGGTGCCTATATATTGTGAACCAAGATCAAAAGCAAAGGGGGGATTTTTTTTTTGGGAAAAAATGGAGTAAAAAAACAACAACACAACAACACTACAATTTTTTCAAATCGCAGCAATCTTTTTCTTCATCATCAACGCAAAACAACACAACCACCACAACCACCAAAATCACTACAACACAAAACCACCACACCACCACCACCAAGACTACCACTGAACAAGCTCTCTTCCTCTCTTATCTTTCTCTCTCCCTCTTTTTTTTTCTCTCTTTCTCTGTCTCCCACAAGCTCTCTCCCTCCTTCCTTTATTTCTTTCCTTTCTCTTTTCTTTTCTTCTTTCTTTCTTCTTTCCCTGTGTTCTGTGTTGGTGTAGGGAAGAGAATTGGGTCACTTGGGCCCACTTGGCTATAATAGCCAATGGGAGGCAATCAAGTGGCCCCCACATTTTTTTTTATTTACTCAATTATTTATTTATTTATTTATCTGTTTTATTTATTTATTTATTTTGGGCAGATTTGAAATGTTTGAGTTGGGTCAAAGCTGTCTAATAATGCTAACCTATCTTTTGCTGTTGTACCCCCCATCTAGACAACATTTAACATGTTTAAATTGTAAAACATATTTTTATTGCACTTTAGTAAAAATAATTCAAAACGAAAAACATAAAAATGTTTAAAATTCTAAATTAGTAATTTTTTTTTTAAATTATCGCAACAAAAACAAGTTTTTTTTATGGGATTAATTTGATGGTAAAAACATCCCAAACACTTAAAAGTAAACATTAAGAGTTTAATCGACCGAAAAAAGGAAAAATCGGGTAGAAACCCGACGCTTCTCCGAATGCGGAACACAAGATCCATATCTCGGTCACGTTCAAAGTATTTGTCTTTCGATTAAATTCTTAATTAAACGAAATAATAAAACAATTTTTTTGTGCGAGTGAAAAAGGAAAAATCGGGTAGACACCCGACGCTTCCCCGAATATTCGGAAACGAGGTAGACATGTCGCTTTCGGTCGGATATTCGTCCTCCATTTAAAATCAATCTCAACCCACCAAGCTTTATTATTTTCATGCCCATGTGTGTTTAATATTTTTTTCTCAAACGGACACCATCGCCCAAGTGTGAGCCCGCCTTTTTTTTAAGCAAACTTTTTCGCCCAAACGCGACCAAACCATTTTCATAAATAAAATCAATCAACAAACAAACATTTTCTACCGAGAACTACGTAGCTTTGAATTCTCCATCGCACCAGGAGACACGTAGGAGTAAGATCAAACTCTTGTCAAGCACAATAATAAAAACCATTTTTTTTCCTCTATATTTAAACATAGCATTTTCATTTAAAAACTTAATTTTAATTCACATTTAATAATAAGGAGAAATAAATATTTAGAAGTTAACAAATATTTTGCACAATTAATTAGAGGTAACCGTTTTTAACGGATGTCGTAGGGTGCTAATACCTTCCTTACGCATAATCGACTCCCGAACCTATAATTTGGTTTTAAATATTATAAAAATATTAGAAATAATGCATATCTCATTAATGATAAATATTGTGTTAATGAGTGCATAGAACCAAAGTTTGTTGAACCAACAAAACCCTCAAGTGGATAGAGTGCAAAAGCTTGAAGATACATTCAATCTCATCATCCAGATTTCTACAAACTATCAAAAGAATAACAAAGCCTCAATCAAAGTCTTAGAAGTTCAAATCGGACAAATCCCCAAGCAACTTGCTGACAATCAAAGAGCAACATTCAGTGCAAGCACAAAAGATAATTCGAAGATGCACTGCAATGCTTTGGATGATGAGGGAACTGAACAAAGTACTGAATAAGAAGAAGAAAAGATATGGAGGAAAAAATAACCAACCTCGACAGATTGGTGGAATATTTCTTTGGCGACCGAAGAAATAAGATTTGGTGCATGATTGATGAAGACGTACCAAGAGAAATCATCGATCAATCTCAGGTACTCAAAAAGTTACCATATCCACCTCTTCCGCCTAAAGTTCAAATGTTAGATAAACATGTGGAAGAAGGAAGGATACCTACCTCGTTAGAGGAGGAATTTGGAAAAGACACGGTTCACAAAGCGGATATACTGTATACAACAATACCAGAAAGCATCGAATGCAAAGATCCATGAAGGGTAACACTGCTAGTGGAAGTAGCTGGAGTTCACATTGAAAAAGCACTACTTGATTTAGGGTCAAGCAACAATTTCATTGCCCTAGACCATGTCAAAGACAAAGATGCAATACAAAAGACATCAGGAATATTATAGTTCACTGATGGAACCTATCAAAGATTAAGTTAAGCAATACAAGCATAAATATTGGAGAATGCAATTTCACACATGACTTACTCATAATGGAACAGATGGATGGTGAAAGTGCACGATTAATCCTTGGACGACCATTCATCAACAAAACTCAGATGAAACTGGATGTAGATGACAACACCCCTCACGATTAAAGACCGAGACCTTGAGGTTTGTTACAACTTATTCCAAAGGGAAACTCATTCAAATGAAAGTCCTCATTTGAGCCATCTTGACGAACAAGAAACAAAGGCGTCGAACTTATTGATGTTAAACAAGCGCTTATTGGAAGAAAACCCAATTCTCTTATCCCTTAACATTTTAACTTTTGCAGTTAGTATGTTAGTATAGTGTAGTATAATATTAGTATTAGTAATTAGGAGTATGTGTGCAAATAGAAATAGGAAAATTTAACATAAGAAAGAAAAGTATTTTTTCTGTTTTGTCAAATACACTAAGCGTAAAAGTGATGCTTAGCGAGTCTGAAAAATCCAGAAAGTCAAAAAATTTCAAACCGATCCGCTAAGCACCTTATCCTATGCTTAGCGAATTATGAAAAATAGAATATACACAAAAACCAAATATGAAATTCCACTAAGCACACTTTATGTCATTCAAAACTTATTAAGAAGCAGTAAGATTATGATTCTTACGTGATACTTCTACTTAGTGACTTTATAAAATCATTTTTTGGATTCACAGATTGCATGGACATAACTCCAAAGGATAAACATCTTCAGTTTTATGAGTTTTGCAAAAAGATATCTTGTGCACTCAAAACCTTCAAGACCAGGTATATATTTTTGCATGGTGGTAAAGTTTATATTCATGAATGCTAAGCAATAATTGAACTTTAAAATTAATGCAATTCATATTTCATACCTCATTACAAGGCCGGCCCAACACTAAATGAGGCCTAAAAGTGAGACCTTTCTACTTTATTTTTTGTATTAAATATAATTTTTATTTAAAATTTATTTTTTGAGCTTTTTGAGACGCAAAATCATTTATAAAATTATCATAATCGATTTCTCTTAACATGTCTTTTTCAATCGATAATAAAGCCAAACCATTTTATCTTTTTTAGACATTGTTGATCTAAGATAAAATTTTATTAATTTTAGTTTTGAAAAACTTCTTTTTGCAGAAGCAACGGTTACGGGAATTGTTAACATTATTCTATAAACAATAAAAGCATTTGGAAAAGAATCAAGTCTAACAATATAATTAAGAATGTCAATATTGGAGTATCATTTTCAACATGTATGATTTCTCTTAAGATTTTTAATTCTGAAAATAAGTCTAATCCATCGATATCAGAGTTGTCGTTGTGTTTTAACGTACGTTCAAGATTAAGACAAGATTCTTTTAAATTATCAATTTCTAATAACTTTAATTTCTTAATATTAAATAGAAAACAAAAAAGATGTCTTGATAAATTTTAAATTGTGTAAATAAAAAAATGAAGAAAAAGAAATTAAATTACACAAATAAATTAAGTTTATAGGAACAATAAATAGAAAAAACAAAACCTGGTGTAGTTAACTAGTTACCGAGTGTAACACCCTAACCTTGCATACTATTTTCAAATAATAATGCAACAATTATAATTAACATTTCAAAGTGTTACTCTTCCTCAATCATCAAAATCCAGAACTCCAACATATAATATAAGGTCACAACGGAAATAATCTCAACAACATAAGTTAGATAGAACATATCTCAGAAATAAATACATCGTCAAATGAACTCAAAGTTCATCAAACATAAACTGATTACATAAAATCCCAACAGTCCTAATCATAGCACTACTAAGCTAGACTCCAAAGGAAATGCGATAAAGGACGAGTAGGCTCCAAAGCCATCCTCAGAAAACTCACTGCGACTAAGCATCCTCAACCTGCAAGTCTACCCTCAATAGACGTAGGTGGCAACCACATTAAGAGGGTGAGAAATATTCAACATAAGAAATAACATGAACGCATGTATAGCATCAAGGAAAACACATACATCATACATGAAATATACATCATAATCAGACATATTCACATATATTGTAAGACCCTTGAATTTTCATTTTAATGTATAGATAAATATTTTATCATATTTATGTGGTAAAATATTTTAACTTCGTCTTTTATGAAGTCATTTTTACCAATTTTACTCTACGATGATTTTATTTAATGAGGGAACCTGAACTTAATATTTTATCTTTCTAGTTTCAAGGACGAAACTATTTTAACGGCGTAATAATGTAACACCCCAATATTTTATATACCTTAAATTAGCCTTCCCTATTATTTTTTTAAAATTTATTTTATAAGTAATAATTTATTTTATATGTACATTTAAACTTATTTATTTTAATTGAATTAGAAATAATACATATAATAAATTGGTTTAGTTGGGTTAGTGAGTGTTTGGGTCTAGTGAGGCTAATCCGTAAGTGTTAGTAGTAAGAACTTTATGATTAGCCTTAAGACGTGCCTAGACTAGAGTACTAGAGTATGATCAAGTTAAAAAAAAGTAATTAGTGTCATTAAGACTATTGATCACCATTTAACTATTTGCATTCATTTCAATCAAAACAAAATTACTATCCTTCCCTCTATGCCACACGAAATACTCTCTCTTCTACTATCTCTTAAATTTCTAATAGTGAGTCATTGAATATCTTTTGATAAAGAACTAAAATAATGGTAAACTACCTTAATTCACATATATCTTGATCATTCAAATTGTCTTTGGCCATTCATCAATAACACCATCCATTTCCTTATTAATATTATTCATCCACTCATTTCAAAGTTGACCAAGACCTGAATGACCCCATACGTTATTTTTTATTGGCAATCATACATTTGGCTCTCCTTAATGTCTATACTATACCACTATGATGGAGAATTACTACTACTCTCTTGTCTAGTATTAAAATTGTGGTGAAGTACATTCTCAATCTCACTCTCACTCAAAAGTCAAAACTATATCCTATCTAATTCGGTCCACTCTCTCCCTATAATTCTCTCATTCTAATTTATGAGTACCTTTGACCAAAAATTAAATCTCTTTTAGTGACATGCACTTTTGGCTCAAGACAAATTCAATATGTCTTAATTTTCCATTGTTTGTCTTCTATTATTGTAGCCCTCTCTCTAATTGTTAAAATCCTTACATTCTCCCAATAATACTTACGCCTCTGCTCTAGTAAGAAACCCTATATTCCAATGTCTGCACAAAATTGCAAACAAACCAAAGATAGTAAACAATAAACTGAACCCTTGCCTCTAACAATACTTTCACACCCTACTTATCACCCTCAATCATCAATCACTACATTGTTTGTCTTCTACATTTTTCGTGTGAAACTCAAAGAGTCATCGTCTGTGCTTGAAAGTGCTTTAGAGATTAAAACAACTTCATCACCCAGTCCTATATCTCGTTTGAACTCTTAAGGTACCACCTTTTCACAAATCTTTGTCTATTCCTATATTATGTTTCATTTTATCCCTAACGTAAGTTTGTTCCTTGAAAAAGTTATGAACCATTCTCCTTACAAGCCAACTGTAACGACCCTATTTTCGTATGTTATATTTTTATATATTTTTTTTTATGGATTTGCATTTAAAAATATTTTCTCGTAATCGAGAAATAATTATTTGGCGCGAGGATAAGTTCGTAATCGAGTTTTTAGAGTTTTGGGTGAAATTGGGCCTAGGGCGTGAATAGTAATGGGCTTGGTCATGAATAAGTAGTAATGATCAAGTGGATGAGATTTAGTGAGCTTGGATTGGATTGAAGGGCTAGGATTGGTCCTTGAGAGTTAGTAAGGAATGGATGGCCATGATTGATTTGATTGGGTTATAAGGATTAACACAAAGACTTTGTGAATCACTATTCATTGTCTTTGTGGAGAAGAAGAAAAACGTGAAAGAGAAGGAGAACGTGAAAGAGAAGGGGAAAAGCAAGAGGAAGCTAGGGCAAGTGGAAAGCTTGAGTTTGCTAGGTAAGAGAGGTAGTATTGCTTATTCACAAGTGATTTTGAGAAGGGGAGAATGTCTATTTCTCCATCCCAAACTTCTCCTTTCACTTTATCTAGGTTTTGATAGAAAGTTTTTATGATTAAGTTGTTAATGATCATGTTATGCTTATTTGATGCTAAGTGATGTTGCTAGCATGTTTAATTGAAGTTATATGATGTTTACCTATGTTTTGGGAATTTTCGAAAATGTTGTTGTTGTTCAAGAAAAGCTTGAGTAAAACTCTAACATGGTGGTTTTTGTTAAGGGCATCATATTGTGTGAGTATGTGTTATATAATGCTTAGAATGGCTGTTAGGAATTAATAGAGTGTGTCTAAGGTTTTGAAAGTGGATTTGGACTTAGTAATATTAAAGACTAAGGTGTGAGAAGTGATGAATATGTTTGAAATGGATAAGTTATCAAAGTGTGTGGGTGTTCCTTTGAAACCCTTATGTGTTTGAGATTTTGGTATGATTGCTTGGTTTATTTGAGATTGTTGAACATGGTTGAGTATATACATGTTGTGTCTTATGATTTGGCCATGAAAGCCTAGTGTTTGTGTTTGTTGTTGTTGTGATAATTATCAGAGTGCTGATAATTAGTTGTGTTAGTAAGTATAGTGATAAGTGTACACTAATATTAGTGAATATGTAGTGTAAGTATCATATATTTGCTAAGTGAATCATCATGCATTTCATGATTGTATGATACCCGGAGCGGGTTATTCGATGATATCCGTGTGCGGATATGAAATCCAAGAGTGCTTGGTTATCAAGAGTGCTTGATAAGGATATAAGTTTATCCAAAATGATTTGGTACCACATGCATTAGAGAATGCATTTGAGGCATGCATCCTTTGTGACATTATGTGTGCATAATGGTTGTTAAGTGATACTTGTTATTGATGAGTTTTGTGCTTTGTCAATTACGTGTGGGGTTGAGGAGTTTTGTGCTTTGTCAATTACGTGTGGGGTTGAGGAGTTTTGTGCTTTGTCAATTACGTGTTGTGTTTTGGTTATGTATAATAATGTGTTATTTATACATGTTTATTGGTTGTGATACTAACACTCTCTGTTTTGTGTTATTTGTTGGATCTTTGGGGATCCAGAATATCAGGGTGACGAGGCTATCGTCGAGGAGTAGCTTTTTGCTGTTTAGAAGCTTGCGTAGTGGTGAGGGCATAGCTTAGCTATCCTTACTTTTTTGTACTAGGTGTTGTATCCTAGTTAGAGTTTAGGGCTCTGATAGTTGTAACACTACTTTGGGTATTAGAACGTGTATGTATAAATTTGGCAATGGTCTCTGTTGTAGATTTGGATGTTAGTTTTTTTCTAATGCTGTTGGTCTGATTTTCTGCACAACTTTTCCGAATTTGAAACAAAAACTGGTACTGATCGGTACAGAATTGGCCTTGGGTGTAAACATGAAAGTTTTAGATAATTTTGTTAGCTTTCCAGTGGCTTTGGTTTGACGTGAAAATGATTTTTAGTTTTTGAGTTATGAGGAAAATACTCCCAGGAGGTCTTAGTGAAATTGTACTGTGACAGCATTTTCTGTTTCATGTTTTGCGTCTTTTTCGCACGTCTCTGTTTGTTATTTTTTTTCCGCTGCTGTATGTGAATCAAATATATTTTGATCTGTTGATGTTTTATGAAAATGCGTTTTCATTATGTTGTAACTTCCTATGTCCTTAACGTTTTTTTTTATTAAACGTAATAATCGGCGATTAAGGGTTAGGGTGTTACAATAGGTGGTATCAGAGCAGGTCGATCCATTGGATCAATTAAGTTTAGTATACCCTTTGTGTAACATGTGTTTCCTTAAACACTGTGTTCTCACTTGTGTTATGTGGTGATTGGTAGTGTGTAGATATGACGCAACGAGCACTTGCGGACGCGATGGAGCGGATGGCGGATGCCATGGCTCAGGAGGCTGCTAGTAGGACTGCGGATAGAGCCGCACAACAAGCTAGAGGAGGCGGGGAAGATGAGCTGAGGCTCGAGAGGTTTATGAACAACAAACCGCCTATCTTCAAGGGAGGATACGATCCAGATGGAGCTCAGACTTGGTTGGAAGGAATTGAGAGAATTTTCGGGGCTATGCGTTGTCTGGACGCGCATAAGGTGTTGTTAGGAGGGTATGTTCTCCATGATGAGGCCGATCATTGGTGGGGAAACGCTAGTCAGAGGTTGGGAGCTGGTGGAGCTTTGGTTACTTGGGCTCGTTTCCGGAGAGAGTTTTTAACCAAGTATTTTCCGGCAGACGAGAGGAACCGTAAGGTGATTGAGTTCATGGAGCTCAAGCAGGGGAGTTTATCTGTTTCTGAATATGCGGCCAAGTTTGAAGACTTGTGTCGTTTTGCTCCTCATTACAACACGATGGAAGCTGAGGAAGACAAGTGCGTAAAGTTTGAAAATGGGCTGAGGCCAGACATCAAGCAGTTGATTGGGTTTAGCGAGATCAGGAATTTTCCGATGTTGGTGAATAAGAGCCGAATATGTGATAAGGACAGTAAAGCTAAGGCTAATTACTACAAAGCCGCGAATGAGAAGAGGGGAAAGGACATGGCTAGAGGTAAACCGTATGGCAGAGGTGGGAAGAAACCAGATGAAGGTGGGAGTAGTGGTGACAAGTTTGGAGGTAATAGGAATTGCTTTAAGTGTGGACAACCGGGACATCGTTTTTTTGAGTGCCCGAAGAATGATGGAAAATGTTTCAAGTGTGGTGATCCTAACCACAAAGCTGATCAGTGCAAGAAGGGTATTGTGTGCTTCAACTGCAAAGAAGCGGGTCATAAGAGCAACGTGTGTAAGAAGCCTAGAGCGGCTGGAGGAAAAGTGTTTGCTTTAGATGGTGGTGATGCGAAGGCGGACAACTTGATCAGAGGTACATGCTTTATCAATAATACTCCTTTGTCTGCTATTATTGATACGGGTGCTACCCACTCGTTTATTTCTGTGGATTGCGTTAAGAGGTTGGGTCTTAGAGTAGAAAATATGATGGGACGCATGGTTATAGAAACGCCTGCAAGTGGTTCGGTATCGACTACTCTAGTCTGTGTTGACTGTTCAGTCACTATGTATGGTCGACACTTTGGTATGGATTTAGTCTGCATTCCGTTGAGCGGAATAGACGTTATCTTTGGTATGAACTGGTTAGAATTTAATCGGGTTCATATCAACTGTGGTAAGAAGACGGTTATGTTTCCAAGACTGGAGCCAGAGTTGTGTTCGAAGCTCATGTGTTGTCGAGAAGTGGTAAGATCAGTGAAGGCTCAAGAGGACGTGTTTGCTATGTTTGCTTCGCTGAGAGTAGAAGAGAAGAATGAGGTTGATGCGTTGCCGGTGGTGCGTGATTTCACAGATGTTTTTTCCAGATGACATTTTGGATTTACCACCAGAGCGAGAGGTTGAATTCGCAATTGACATAGTACCTGGCACTAGTCCGATATCAATGGCGCCGTATCGCATGTCAGCTGCTGAACTAGAAAAGTTGAAGGAACAATTGGAGGAATTGTTAGAGAAAAAGTTTGTAAGACCGAGTGTATCGCCGTGGGGTGCGCCGGTTCTGTTGGTAAAGAAGAAAGATGGTAGTATGCGTCTGTGCATTGACTATCGTCAGTTGAATAAAGCAACTATCAAGAATAAGTATCCACTTCCGAGGATAGATGATTTGATGGATCAGTTAGTGGGAGCCTGTGTGTTCAGCAAGATTGATTTGAGATCGGGATATCACCAGATAAGAGTTAAGGCGGAGGATATACCGAAGACTGCTTTCAGGACAAGGTATGGTCACTACGAGTACGCTGTTATGCCTTTTGGAGTTACTAATGCACCTGGAGTGTTTATGGAATATATGAATCGTATATTTCATTCCTTTTTGGATCGATTCGTGGTGGTCTTCATAGACGATATTTTGGTATACTCGAAGACGGAAGAGGAACATGCCGAGCATTTGAGGATTGTGTTGGAGGTGTTGCGCGAGAAGAAGCTTTATGCAAAATTTTCTAAGTGTGAATTTTGGTTGCATAAAGTTAGCTTTTTGGGTCACGTCATTTCAAGTGGTGGTATAGCAGTGGATCCTGCTAAGGTAGAGGCCGTGCAAGATTGGGGAACGCCGGAGTCTGTTACTGAGATCCGAAGTTTTCTTGGTTTGGCCGGTTACTATCGGAGGTTCATCGAAGGATTTTCAAAGTTGGCGTTGCCGTTGACGCAGTTGACTAGGAAGAGTCAAGCTTTCATTTGGGATGACAAGTGTGAGCAGAGTTTCCAAGAGCTGAAGAGGAGGTTGACATCTGCACCTGTGCTAATTCTGCCAAATCCGAAGGAACCGTTCGTGGTTTATTGTGATGCGTCGAAGATGGGTCTAGGTGGTGTGTTGATGCAGAAGGGACAAGTCGTTGCTTATGCATCAAGACAGCTGAAGATTCATGAGAGGAACTATCCTACGCATGATTTGGAGCTAGCTGCTGTTGTGTTTGTTCTCAAGATTTGGAGGCACTACTTGTATGGGTCAAGGTTCGAGGTTTTCAGCGATCACAAGAGTCTGAAATACTTGTTTGATCAGAAGGAGCTCAATATGAGGCAAAGAAGATGGTTAGAGTTTCTTAAGGATTATGATTTCGAGTTGAGCTATCACCCGGGTAAGGCTAATGTGGTAGCCGATGCGTTGAGCAGGAAGTCTTTGCATATGTCGTCTCTGATGGCGAAGGAACTGAGATTGATTGAAGAGTTTAGAGACCTCAGTTTGGTTTGTGAAAGGACAACCAGAAGCGTGAAGCTAGGAATGTTGAGGTTGACGAATGATTTTCTTGAAGAGGTTGTGGAAAAGCAAAAGTCTGATGTGAGATTGACGAAGCTTAAGACGCTCATCGAGCAAGGGAAAAAGGTAAACGTTGAGATCGATGAGAAAGGCGTGATGAGGTGTCAGGGAAGGTTATGTGTACCTGATGTGCCTGAGTTGAAGCGGATGATCTTGGAGGAAGGTCACAGAAGCAACTTAAGTATTCATCCTGGTGTTACTAAGATGTATCAAGATCTGAGGAAAATGTTTTGGTGGCAAGGGATGAAGAAAGAGATCGCCGAGTTTGTTTTCGCGTGTTTGACTTGTCAGAAGTCCAAGGTGGAGCATCAGAAGCCGTCGGGGCTATTGCAACCTATGTTTATTCCAGAGTGGAAATGGGATAGTATTGCGATGGATTTTGTAAGCGGTTTGCCGAAGACGTCGAAAGGTAACAATATGATTTGGGTAGTTGTCGACAGGTTAACAAAGTCTGCTCATTTCATAGCTATCAAGACCGGTATGCTAGTACCGAAGTTGGCTGAGATTTATGTTGAGCAAATCGTGAGATTGCATGGAATTCCGTCGAGTATCGTATCAGATCGAGATCCCCGTTTTACTTCAAGGTTTTGGGAGAGTTTGCAAGAGGCGTTGGGGACTAAGTTGCGGATGAGTTCTGCTTATCACCCGCAGACGGATGGTCAGTCAGAGAGGACGATTCAATCATTGGAGGATTTATTAAGATCGTGCATTTTGGAACAAGGAGTGAGTTGGGAAGCTTGCTTACCATTGATTGAGTTTACGTATAACAATAGTTTTCATTCGAGCATTGGTATGGCACCTTTTGAAGCGTTGTATGGGAGAAGATGTAGAACACCTTTGTGTTGGTTTGAATCGGGAGAAAGTGTGGTGCTTGGACCTGAGATTGTGCAACAAACGACCGAGAAGATCAAGATGATCCAAGAAAAGATGAGAGTGTCGCAGAGTCGTCAGAAAAGCTATGCCGACAAGAGAAGAAAGGATATAGAATTTCAAGAAGGAGATCATGTGTTTCTAAGAGTTACATCGACTACGGGTATTGGACGAGCTTTGAAATCGAAGAAGTTAGCATCGAGGTTCATTGGTCCGTATCAGATTTTGAAGAGGATTGGGAAGGTGGCGTATAGGATTGCGTTACCGCCGTCGTTGTCAAATCTACATGACGTTTTTCACGTGTCTCAATTAAGGAAATACGTATCGGATCCGTCACATGTGATTGAGTCGGACGAGATACAAGTGACAGAGAATTTAACGGTTGCAACGGTACCCTTAAGGATTGAAGGACAAGAGATGAAGAGGCTCAGGAACAAAGAGATTTCATCGGTGAAAGTCGTTTGGGGAGGCCCAGCCGGTGAATATGCGACGTGGGAGCTCGAGAGCAAGATGCGGGACTCCTATCCAGAGTTGTTTTCAGGTATTTTCGAGGGCGAAAATTCTTTTTAGGGGGGTAGAGTTGTAACGACCCTATTTTCGTATGTTATATTTTTATATATTTTATTTTATGGATTTGCATTTAAAAATATTTTCTCGTAATCGAGAAATAATTATTTGGCGCGAGGATAAGTTCGTAATCGAGTTTTTAGAGTTTTGGGTGAAATTGGGCCTAGGGTGTGAATAGTAATGGGCTTGGTCATGAATAAGTAGTAATGATCAAGTGGATGAGATTTAGTGAGCTTGGATTGGATTGAAGGACTAGGATTGGTCCTTGAGAGTTAGTAAGGAATGGATGGCCATGATTGATTTGATTGGGTTATAAGGATTAACACAAAGACTTTGTGAATCACTATTCATTGTCTTTGTGGAGAAGAAGAAAAACGTGAAAGAGAAGGAGAACGTGAAAGAGAAGGGGAAAAGCAAGAGGAAGCTAGGGCAAGTGGAAAGCTTGAGTTTGCTAGGTAAGAGAGGTAGTATTGCTTATTCACAAGTGATTTTGAGAAGGGGAGAATGTCTATTTCTCCATCCCAAACTTCTCCTTTCACTTTATCTAGGTTTTGATAGAAAGTTTTTATGATTAAGTTGTTAATGATCATGTTATGCTTATTTGATGCTAAGTGATGTTGCTAGCATGTTTAATTGAAGTTATATGATGTTTACCTATGTTTTGGGAATTTTCGAAAATGTTGTTGTTGTTCAAGAAAAGCTTGAGTAAAACTCTAACATGGTGGTTTTTGTTAAGGGCATCATATTGTGTGAGTATGTGTTATATAATGCTTAGAATGGCTGTTAGGAATTAATAGAGTGTGTCTAAGGTTTTGAAAGTGGATTTGGACTTAGTAATATTAAAGACTAAGGTGTGAGAAGTGATGAATATGTTTGAAATGGATAAGTTATCAAAGTGTGTGGGTGTTCCTTTGAAACCCTTATGTGTTTGAGATTTTGGTATGATTGCTTGGTTTATTTGAGATTGTTGAACATGGTTGAGTATATACATGTTGTGTCTTATGATTTGGCCATGAAAGCCTAGTGTTTGTGTTTGTTGTTGTTGTGATAATTATCAGAGTGCTGATAATTAGTTGTGTTAGTAAGTATAGTGATAAGTGTACACTAATATTAGTGAATATGTAGTGTAAGTATCATATATTTGCTAAGTGAATCATCATGCATTTCATGATTGTATGATACCCGGAGCGGGTTATTCGATGATATCCGTGTGCGGATATGAAATCCAAGAGTGCTTGGTTATCAAGAGTGCTTGATAAGGATATAAGTTTATCCAAAATGATTTGGTACCACATGCATTAGAGAATGCATTTGAGGCATGCATCCTTTGTGACATTATGTGTGCATAATGGTTGTTAAGTGATACTTGTTATTGATGAGTTTTGTGCTTTGTCAATTACGTGTGGGGTTGAGGAGTTTTGTGCTTTGTCAATTACGTGTGGGGTTGAGGAGTTTTGTGCTTTGTCAATTACGTGTTGTGTTTTGGTTATGTATAATAATGTGTTATTTATACATGTTTATTGGTTGTGATACTAACACTCTCTGTTTTGTGTTATTTGTTGGATCTTTGGGGATCCAGAATATCAGGGTGACGAGGCTATCGTCGAGGAGTAGCTTTTTGCTGTTTAGAAGCTTGCGTAGTGGTGAGGGCATAGCTTAGCTATCCTTACTTTTTTGTACTAGGTGTTGTATCCTAGTTAGAGTTTAGGGCTCTGATAGTTGTAACACTACTTTGGGTATTAGAACGTGTATGTATAAATTTGGCAATGGTCTCTGTTGTAGATTTGGATGTTAGTTTTTTTCTAATGCTGTTGGTCTGATTTTCTGCACAACTTTTCCGAATTTGAAACAAAAACTGGTACTGATCGGTACAGAATTGGCCTTGGGTGTAAACATGAAAGTTTTAGATAATTTTGTTAGCTTTCCAGTGGCTTTGGTTTGACGTGAAAATGATTTTTAGTTTTTGAGTTATGAGGAAAATACTCCCAGGAGGTCTTAGTGAAATTGTACTGTGACAACATTTTCTGTTTCATGTTTTGCGTCTTTTTCGCACGTCTCTGTTTGTTATTTTTTTTCCGCTGCTGTATGTGAATCAAATATATTTTGATCTGTTGATGTTTTATGAAAATGCGTTTTCATTATGTTGTAACTTCCTATGTCCTTAACGTTTTTTTTTATTAAAGGTAATAATCGGCGATTAAGGGTTAGGGTGTTACACCAACAAGTCATGAAACTCTAGAGATCTTTGTTAGGAAGAAAAGGACCACCATTGGAAGGGAAACATCCAAAGGTAAGGGCGGTATTCCATACAATCATGTAGTTATAAACTCATAGGCTAAGTTGGTAGTAGAACTCTTTTCCTAATAAGAGGTAGAAACTTTAATATAAATAAAGAGATAGAGAATAATTTTTTTGGCATATCCTGTGTAGTGTGAAAGATTCTCATTTTTGTGGCATTTCATGAAATTATGTTGTAGTTTTGCTTGTTGTTTTGAGAACAGAGGTTTGATGAAAGTTTTGGAAGAAAGTTGAAATTTTATTCTATTTGGTAAAAGTAGTGATGATTTTAAAGAGTGCATAACATGCATAGCATGGCATGTAGTTGTGTCATAGGTTGTCAAATGGGACGATTTATTTTGTGTCAAATGGGGCCATTTATTCTTGTGCCAAATGGGGCGATTTATTCTTGTGACAAATGAGGCGATTTATTATTGTTTCAAATGAGGCGATTTATTCTTGTGTCAATTGGGGGATATCCGGATCATGATCTAGTTGCATCTCATGCATCATTTGCATAAAGTTCATATTTCAATTTCCTTTTATTTGTATTGAGCTTTTAACTTTTATGTGGTGAGTGTTTTACTGTTCTTCTTATCTTGTGTTTTTATGTCTATATGATTGTATTTTTGTGGTTTAGGAATATTGACCCCTTACAACCAACATTTTAGGTATTGATGAGTTTGAAGATTTGAAGCAAAAATGGTGTTTAGCTTGCACGCGCACGGGGAATAAATTTGGGTTTTCTTAAAATGTAATTTAAAATAACTTTTGAAATTCATTATTTTTAATGTAATTTATTTAGTCTAATTGAGTAATTCAATCTTCTCTTAATAAACAATTTTTTTTTTGTAGTTTTCTAAAATAAAACCATCTAAGCGTAATGTCTTGGATTAAAAATCCGGGGCGTTATATATATTCTCAATTCATACATTTATAAGCAGATACAACGAACACCAAAATCATCATAAGAGTACAAACAAGAAATCACATCTTCAATAATCTCCAAGTTGAATACAAAGCATTCACACATTATCAACATCGTCAAATCACACATCTTTTACATAGATGCATATAATTAATTCAAACATCTCCACATAATCAATTCAAACATCTCCACAAAGACTCTTAGCTATGTATGCAATGTTCCTAACTCGACTTTATATGCATGTGGTACCAAGTTTTGGATATCAGAGTTATGTTACTGAGTGATCCCACCATCATCATATCATCGTTTCTGGATATCAGAGTTATGTTACTGAGTGATCCCACCATCGTTATATCATCGTTTTTGGACTGACCATGAATGCATGAACATCTCATCTTGACTCGACAATGCACATCATTCATAAGACTTAACATTTAAACATCAACAACATTGTCATATCATATATTCACCATCGTTATATCAACATCATCATATCATATATTCACCATCGTTATATCAACATCATCATATCATATATTCATCATCGTTATATCAACATCACCATATCATATATTCACCAGCATTATATCAACATCAATATATCATATCTTCATAACATCATTCAATCATGTCATCATATAGTTCACATCATCTTATCAAAGCATATCATCATGTAAAATTGGACATCATCCTCAATTCCTAAGCAACTTCATTCACAACATTGTTTTCATCAATCCAAACTTCTCAATATCACCCTATCAATTCAATTTATCATATTTCAAAAGCACATTATTTTACTTTGATTTAATCGGAAAAATGTCTTTTATTACTAGAGCAAGTTCCTAACCATTCTATAGAGTTTAGAGACATCAGAAAGGGATAAAAAAATTTTTTTGGGGTTTCTGCCCTGACAAAGTCATGGCCCGATTTCCTTAAATGGTGGCCCGATTTTTGTCGAGCCAAACACCAAATTTCTGGGCCAAAATCGTGGCCCGATTTTCCAAATCGCGGCTCGAATTTGGCTGACAGAGAGCCACCCAATTTTCATGTTTTAAAAGCATTCCAAGTTGTTTCTACTCAATTTTAACATGATAATTCTATTTCTAAACATGATAACAACATCAACATTCTCTCATCTTCTTAAATCATCACAACAACAACATTCACCAAATCAAATTATGAAAACATCAAGCATCAACAACTTTCATGAATTTTACTAAAATAATCATGTAGCTCAAGAACACAACAACAACAACACAATCATTTCATGAATTCAACATCATAACTTCATAAATTTTCAAATAAACATATACCCATAAACATAATAACATACTAAATCACAAATTCAACATCAATTCATCATAAAAGCATGAAAACAACAATAATCACACAAAACCAAGATTCTACCCATTTTTTCATTAATTCGCAATGGTGAATAAAACTCCCCCTTACCTCTTAATCTTCACAAGAAGCCTCCATGTAGCTTGTTTTTCCCTCTCCTCTTGATTACCTTAAGCATTCCTCTTCTTTCTCTATCTTTCCCACTTTCTCCCTTATGCCTTTACTCTTGTCTCTTTCTCAATGGTGTGTTATGATTTCTAACCTTAGTTTCACCAACACTACTATCTATTTATATTCTTTTGTTTTGAAATTTAGTTCTCTCACATTAAATGAGCTTAGTCTCTATTCATTCTCCACAAATAAAACACTACTCATGTACTTCACTTAAACCTCCTATTTACTCATACATCTCTATTTTCTCAATTTCTGAAAAACTTTCATTTCTATTAACTTCACGAAAATACCCTTCACTACTAAATTACCAAAATACCCTTATCCTCTAAAAATCCAGTAACTCACCAATTCACCCACATAATAAAAAAAAAACAATTGAATAAAATATTATTAAATAACTAATAACGAAAATTGGGATGTTACATTCAGAGTTAGAAAACGACTTTACATGAGTAGAAATTGAAATTAGCTACTGGCAATTGCAATTCGGTGCAAATTTAAGAGTCAGAATACAACATGAGGATCTACAACCAACAACCACACAACAAAATTCGCCGAATCAAAATATTCTGAAATCACAGACACACAACAAATCTGAAATTGCAGCCACAGACAACCACCAGAGTTCACGAATCACAAACACAAATGACAAACTGCAGAGGAACAAACACTAGTACAGAAAACACTTTTTAAGTCGGGTGAAAATGACTTTTTAAGTCGGTTCTGTACCCGACTTAATAACCATTTTGTTTTTAAGTCGCTTTTTTGACCCGACTTAAAAGATCTTTTTAAATCAGGTAACCCGATTTAAAAGAACATATTTAAGTTTGTTCACCCGACTTTAAATCTATTTATTTTTAAAAAAAAAAACTTTTTTATCTTACATATACATGATTATAACAACATGTTTTTAGACTTTATAATATGTTCATAATCCGTTTTCAGCTAATTTGGAAAAAGACTCCAAGATAGCTTATACAAAACTTATGTATAGTCTACCAACGAAAACACTTGAATGATAAAAACAACATATACATAAAAGTTTACTTACTAAGTATTTAATTGAGTTGTTTATCTAAACACGCTCAACTCTTTAAATACAATAAAAATAACATAGCTTCAAATCATTAGGGTATTTTTGTCTACACGCAAAACCATGTTTTTCGCCATAGAACTATGTTGCTTCTGTAGCTTGGGAATAAAATAGAATGCTACATTTCTACCACATCATAGTCATAGCCACTAATTTAACATCTAAACTAAACAGATGTATAATATTTCATACGTTCAAGGAACTTATTTCCACTTACTTTGGAACAAAAGTAGCCAGCAAGCCATGTTTTCTAGCAACTACCCTAACAGTTTCACGTGTATAAACTAAGTTGTCTGCAGCTTTAGTACAAATGGTATGTCCCAAAACCAGCTCAAATTGACCTTTTCCAGTTTCTGCGTGTAACTGCAATATTTTATTAAGAAAAAAAGGCCGGACAATAGGACTCATGTTAGAAATCAGAGGGTTCCATGGTTCCAAATCATATTCACAGAAGATTCATGTTTGTGGCGGTGTTCAATGCTTGCTTTAAGTTCTATTATCATTTATGAATATTATGTTTCTGAAGTATCCCGGTAATGATAATAACTTCTGGTTTAAAAATTGTAATTAGTTTATGTGAAAGCATGTATGTTTACGAAAAATAAATCCAATGAAAATTAAACAAAGTGATGGGTATCAACAAACACAGGTAATGAAACAGTAAATTACTAGAACAGTAATGGAATGGAAATGGATATATTATAATCAGGGCCGGCTTAGGGGAGGTGCAAACAGCTCAACCGAGCTGGGCCTCCCCAAGGCAAGGGCCTCAAATTTTTTTTATAGCCCACTATTCCCACCCCCACCACTAAAAAAAAATTCTATTTATTCTATTCTGCAACTTGCGACCAGCCGACCTCAAACTTACGACCTCTTCGTACGTCGTTTCTCCACCTCCGACCACCGTCTCTCAACCATTTCCGCCGATTTCAACCACCGACCTCCATCTCACACACTGTTTCGACCACCGACCGTCGTCTCTCAACCGTTTTTGCCGTCTCTCTAAGAATCACAACAATCATAGGAACGGCCGTCACACACTGTTACGGGTCTCTCTTTACTTATAGAGCCGAGCCTCCAAATTCATAGGAACGGCCCTGATTATAATGGAAATGGCTTATTACAATATATGAAAAATGAAGATAGAATTGACAACAAACTATCAATTCTCCATAGCACAATGGCTCCTCAATTCACGCTAGTGAATTGCCTTTGCTAACAGAAAACTTAGCTACCATTCTCTTTCCTCTAACCACCCTTATATACACCTCACTCCAAGCACCTCATGCAAATCTTCACACAATATTCCCTTCCACGTAATCATTCTTTCTGTTGCCAACGTTCCCCATAATACCCTTCTTATTCTTTCTTTGGTAGACTCTCCATACCTTAGGTCTTGGGCCCTCATCAATGCCCACTAGCTCATCAGCATTCCTATCAATACCACCCTCTTCAATAAGAACCTTGTCCTCAAGGTTAAATTTCGGAAACTGTCCCCTAATAACAACATCATCTTCCCATGTCACATCATCAATAGACTTGTCTTTCCATTGAATAAGACTCTGAGGAACTGAACTGCCATTCTTCATAATGATTCTCGTACCTAGCACTCTAACAGGATAAATTTCCTCATCCATGATTACTTCAAGATCTTTAGGCAACTCATTCTGCACATGATATTCCCCTACAGCCTTCTTAAGCAATGAAACATGAAATATAGGGTGGATTTTGGACTGATCAGGCAATTGCAGTTTATAGGCCACTGCACCAATTTTTTCAATGATTTTGAAAGGTCCATAAAATCTGGCTGCTAGCTTCTGATTAATTCTCTTCATAACAGACTGCTGCCTATGAGGCCTCAGCTTCAAGAACACCCACTCTCCCACTTCAAACTTCACATCTCTTCTCTTCTTGTCAGCATAAGTCTTCATCTGTTGTTGAGCCCTCAAAAGATGAGCTTTCAATTGACTCAAAGCCTCATCCCTCTCCTGTAATTCCAAAGCCACTGCAGCTACCTTAGTTTCATTACTAAGGAATCGAATTAACTTGGGAGGTTGTCTGCCATACACTACCTCAAAAGGGGTTTTTCCAATTGACTCATGGTAGGTAGTATTGTACCAATACTCTGCCCATGACACCCAATAAGACCAGGTTTTAGGTTGTTCAGCCACAAACCACCTAAGATAGCTCTCTAAACATCGGTTTATAACCTCTGTTTGTCCATCTGTCTCTGGATGGTAAGATGAACTCATTTTCAGACTTGTCCCCTGTAGCTTAAAAATTTCTCTCCAAAAATGACTAATAAACAGAGGGTCTCTGTCACTCACAATTGACATAGGAATGCCATGTAGCCTTATCACTTCCTTCACAAAAATCTCTGCTATGGTCTTAGCTGTGTAGGGATGTTTTAACAAAATGAAATGACTGTATTTAGAGAGCATATCCACAACAACCAATATTGCCTCATAACCCCTAGACTTAGGCAATCCAGTTATGAAATCAATAGACAAGTCCTCCCATATGGCATTAGGTATGGGTAGAGGTTGTAGTAACCCTCCAGGAGTTGTAGCAGCATATTTCTGTCGTTGGCACACATCACATGCTCTAACATAGTCCCTGACTGTTTTCTGCATACCTATCCAATACAAGTTCTCAGCTACTCTCTTGTAAGTTCTCAAAAATCCAGAATGACCTCCCATTGGTGTTTCATGACATTCTTTTAACAGCTGAGGAATCATTGATGAATTCTTACCTATCACCAAACGATCCTGATACAACAATACCCCTTGATGTATCACAAAACCAGGGTACTTGTCAGGATTTTCCACCACTTTCTTTACCAATTCCTGAACCGACACATCATTTTCCACATCTTTCAGCAGTTGCTGCCTACCTATCCACACAGGTGAATAAGCCATAACTGCTAACTCACAATCATCATAGCATCTGGACAATGCATCTACAGCTTTGTTTTCCAAACCCGGTTTATACTTTACTTCAAATTGGTAGCCTAACAGCTTAGCCAACCAACATTGCTGGTCTGGTGAAGAAATCTTTTGTTGTAGGAAATGCTTCAGGCTCTTATGGTCTGTATACACTACAAATTCCTTCCCTAACAAGTAGTGTCTCCAGTGTTGGATTGAAAGAACCAATGCCATTAATTCTTTTTCATAAACAGACTTAGCCAAGTTATTTTCAGACAAGGCTTTGCTGAAATAGGCAATTGGTTGTCTGTTTTGCATAAGAACAACTCCAATGCCCCTACCAGCTGCATCACACTCCACTTCAAAAGCCACATCAAAGTTTGGTAATGCTAGGACAGGAGATGTGGTCATGACTGTCTTCAGCTTCTGAAAAGCTTCCCTAGCAGACTCATTCCATAAGAAGTTGTCTTTTTTTGTTAAATCTGTGAGTGGTCTAGCAATTTTACCATAGTCTTTAACAAACTTCCTATAGTAACCAGTGAGACCTAAGAAACCCCTCACCCCTTTGACAGTCTTAGGCTCAGGCCACTCCATTATGCACTTCACTTTACTAGGATCAACAGACACACCAGCAGCAGAGATGATATGGCCTAAATAATCCACTTGTGAACAACCAAAACTGCACTTCTTCTTGTTTGCCACAAAACAATGCTTCACCAAAACTTCCAGCACTAGTTTTACATGGTTCAAATGGTCCTGTTCATTCTTGCTATAAACAAGAATGTCATCAAAAAACACCAGCACAAACTGCCTAAGAAAGGGTCTGAATATATCATTCATTGTTGCCTGAAATGTTGCTGGAGCATTCATCAACCCAAAAGGCATGACCAGATATTCATAGTGGCCATTATGGGTTCTAAAAGCTGTCTTATGGATATCTTGCTCATGCACCCGTATCTGATGATAGCCAGACTTTAAATCAATCTTAGAAAAAACTGTAGACCCAAACAACTCATCCAACAGTTCATCAACTACAGGTATAGGATATTTGTCTGGCACTGTAGCTTTGTTCAAGGATCTATAATCCACACACATCCTCCAAGAGCCATCTTTCTTTTTAACTAAAATAACAGGGCTAGAGAAAGCACTCATACTAGGCCTGATTACTCCAGCTTGAAGTAACTCAGCCACTTGCTTCTCAATCTCCTCCTTCTGGTGATGAGGATACTTATATGGTCGCATATTAACAGGTCCATAATTAGGAATAAGATTTATCTGATGTACCTGACTTCTTATGGGAGGTAATGATAAGTGTTCTGTAAACACTTCAGGAAAAGTTGTCAGCAAATCACCAATGTTTCCTTGAATTTTCACATTACTGTCCAGTAGCTTCTCTTCAAGAGACCATAACTCAACAGGACTCATAGCTCTGTCCTTCCCTTCTAAGTATGTGTGCAAACATCCTTGAACTAACTGCCTTCCACCTTGACCCTTCAAAGTCACCATTTCACCATTATGCCAAAACTGCATGGTTAGATCCTTCCAATCCATCACCACCTTGCCCAAAGTACTGAGCCAAGAGACTCCTAGAACCACATCCAAACCACCCAGTCCTAATACCAACGCATCAATTTCAAACTCATTAGACCCTAGGACAAGTCTAACTCTTCTGCAAACCCCTTCAGATAACACCTTGTGACCATCCCCTAACTTGATCCTCTTCACAGTGGTTGGAGTAACCTTCAAACCCAAAGCAGTGACCAACTCTGGAGAGATGAAACTATGGCTTGCTCCACTATCGATGAGCACACCCACATTAACATGCTCCAACTTCCCTTCAATTTTCATTGTTTGAGACTCCCCCATCTTCCCCAGAACTCCAATCAACTTACACTCCGCCTCCGTCATCTCTTCCTCCTCCGACTCTTCACCCTCCATGGCTACAATCTCACCGTCATCAATCAAAGACTCACCATCACCCAAAATAAGCACACGCAGTGAACGTTCAGGGCATTTGTGTTGAGTAGGGTGGTACTTACCCCCACACTTGAAGCATAAGCCCTTAGCTCATCTTTCCTCCATTTCCTCACTGCTAATCCCTCTCCACCGATCGTTCGTACCACCACGACGATCCCCTTCGTGTTTCCTTCCTGTTGAACTCAACGACGACGTCGTATTGGAAGTGGATCCAATAGAAACAGTTTTGCGAGATGGGTTAGTCCAACCCGATTTTGAGAAACAGGTTATTTCCTTCTGGGCCAGGTTGGACCCAGTCCGGAATTTAGATCCAGGCCCATATTCACTACGACCCACATTCTTCTTCATAGAGGCTATGTTTTCATCATCGTCTTCCTCGCGAAGCTCTTCCTCCACATCCTTCACAATTCTCATCATCTGCATACGATTGGCAGGGTTGAGAGTCCTTATCCTCCGTTGTATAGGTGCTTTAACCCACTCATAAAGTAACCCAAGTATTGCTCCTCAGGTAAACGTCCCACCTGAGACGACAACAGCTCAAACGCCTCGACAAACTCCTCCACACTTCCCGTTTGTCTCAACGTAGATAACTCTTCAAACGGATTCTCTAATCGCCGGCCACCGTACCGCGCAATTAGTGCCTTCTTCAGCTTCTCCCATGAAAGATCGTCCTCTGTTTCCATTAGCAAATTGAACCAATGGATTGTGGATCCTTCCATGCTCAATCGTGACAGCTTCACACGCATCTCCTCCGGTGTATTCTGCACGTTGAAGTAGATCTCAGCACGTGTGATCCACGCCACTGGATCCTCACCTTCGAAGAGGGGTAGTTTCACCTTCTTTCCGGCGAGACGAGACTCGTTCTGTGATGAATCACCCACAGAAGCCTCACCTTCTTGTGTTGCTCCCTTCTGACCGATTTGTTTACTGAGCTCAGTTAAAACCAAACTCTGTTGTTGCATCTGCTGAGCGTGTTGTGACATTTGCAGAGCAAGCTCTTGCAATGTCGTTGTGACATTTCCCATCTGTGTCTCCAGAGCTTCAATCTGATCACCCATTTTGGGTTTCCTTGGCATCTACAATCACTGGTTCCAGAGGAATTGATCCGGTAGGTCGGACCAATTGATGGGTATCAACAAACACAGGTAATGAAACAGTAAATTACTAGAACAGTAATGGAATGGAAATGAATATATTATAATGGAAATGGCTTATTACAATATATGAAAAATGAAGATAGAATTGATAACAAACTATCAATTCTCCATAGCACAATGGCTCCTCAATTCACGCTAGTGAATTGCCTTTGCTAACAGAAAACTTAGCTACCATTCTCTTTCCTCTAACCACCCTTATATACACCTCACTCCAAGCACCTCATGCAAATCTTCACACAATATTCCCTTCCACGTAATCATTCTTTCTGTTGCCAACGTTCCCCATAATACCCTTCTTATTCTTTCTTTGGTAGACTCTCCATAGCTTAGGTCTTGGGCCCTCATCAATGCCCACTAGCTCATCAGCATTCCTATCACAAAGCCATTATCATATCTTTCATATATAATTGATCATGTTAAAAACTCCTTTTTACCTGTTCTACAGGAATGCCCATGGAATGTAAACAGAAGCAACTTCACGAAGTATTGGGGAAGTCGCATCAAACGCTGATGAGGAACAGTAAGGACTTGAGTTAAATGGTATCCATTCTTCTTTCCCTTCCTTGAATGATTTTCTAAATGTTTATAACTAATTGGCATGGTATTTGCATTAATCAAATCACAAGATAAGATGTATGCCGTACCTTGTCATGCTCTTCAAGAGAAAAAACTCATTCTCAAAACCTGCATTCACTACCTATAAGAAGACTATATGTTAAAAGTAGTGTAATTTGAATATTATAAATTCGATACCGTACATCAACAGTGTATAAAAATACAACCAATATAATTGTTGAGTGACGAAAAAAAAATCAATAAAAAACATAAAACCGTGTCATTAAACACTATCAGACAACTTTTTAGTTTTCAAATATCATTTGTTAGGAGTTAAACAGCATAGGTCATCATAATTCATAAATAAGACAAGCTATGCAACATACCAAGTCAAATTCATCTTTGAGAATTTTGGAAACTCTTCTTAAGGCCTCTCTTGGGCAATACTCCCATGCTTGGCCATGTTTAACATTAAGATCACCTAAAACCATTTCATCTTCCTTGCTCCTATAATGGATGGAACAGAATTGCATCAGTTTAAATACTATCAGTAAAGAAAGATAAGTTCTTGATTCAAGAAAGTATTGTTTACTAGATTAATAAAATAGTGACAGCCACACTTAACAAAAAAAAAACAGAAAGAAAATTATTTGAAGTTAGAACTTAAGTAACAAGAAAATCAAGCTCAGAACATCCTCGTAAGAAAGAACTTGTGTACCAAGGAATCCTCCTTTTCGTAGACAAGTCAGGCGTTAATCTTGTTTCACCAACTGCACCTAAACAAGACCCGGCTGCAGGTCCATCTATTAAAGAACTCATTCCCATAGACGCAAATGCTAAACCAACCCCATTCTTCGAAACAACATCATTGAAACGCTTTCTAGGAACAACCTGAAACAAAATTTGACAGCACCTCATAACATAAATAAACATAAATAAATCATTAAATGAATGAATAATGAAGTGACAGAAACAGGATAGAGGAAACTCACACGACATCTGTGTTGTCCCGAATTATCAACCCATATTATACGAACAAATGAAACATCAGTCTCTAAATCGTCATCAATCACATTTAGTTGTAAATTATTATCTGAACTAATAACACTGTTAGCAAAATTACATGTACACTCAGCTTTGGAATTTCCTATAATGTCACCTTATTTATTGGAGCCAGCTCTAAAAGCTCTTTCAATGATGAAATCATTCCATGTACACTCAGCTTTGGAATTGCCAATCCAAAATCAAGGTAAACCTGAATGAGAAGATTGTGTTATTACCTACCAGTGAACATGTAATCCATATTCAAATCTAGTAATAAAGGTCACCGAGATATAAATGTATACCTGAGGGTACACAGATGCTAGATATGATGCTTCCTTTGAGAATGATGTGTTGAACAAATCTTAAATCTTATTTGAATCAATTCAAAAGTGTGTCACCTCTTGCCGAATGATGGTTCCGACCTTTATCACATGTCGCTTGTGAGATTTACTTGCATACAATTCTTGCTCGTTTTTCTACAAGAATAAAAATCACTCATCAAACACACACAAAATAGCTATAATTATGCTATTTACTGTCACCTCTTATTTAGGTTTTGAAATTGAGAGGCAAGATTCATCAAATATCTTAAAATGTGCAGTTATTTGGATTTCTGTTACAAAGTAATATATGCTTAAACACTAAGGAAAATTTCACTCCCTGAATTTACTTCAACCCCTCTTTTTGTAGGGATAGTCACTACTCACTACTAGTCTTAGAATGGATAATGCTTTTTGAATAAAAAAATAAGAAATATAAACCACTTGTCAATGAGTGTATGGCAAGCATTCATTTTCTCAGCTAGTGTTGCTTGGCTGAAGAACGCGAAGAAAAGAATCGTTAATGTTATTGCATCTAGACTATTTTTTTGATACCCTTTTGGATAAAAAAAAATCATAAATAACACACCACACTCCAAAAGGGTATGATCAAAAACAAAAATTTCATAGAAAAATGCAACGGATCCAAAAACGAAAAGCATTATGTGATACCTTTTGGATAAAAAAAAAGAGAAATACAAAAAAAAAACAATCTTATCAGCAAACAATCCAAACCAAGATTCAACAAAAATCTTCTTTATATTTCAAGTAATTTCTCGATTTTTTCTATACTAATAACAAAGATTCAAATGAATAAATTTTACTTTTATAGAGTGAAGCAGGAGAGCTGAGATACGAACAACGCGAAACACGAATACGAAACCAAATTGCCCAAAACTGAGAACGTAAAACTGAAACCAAGAAATTACACAGATTGAATTACGTGCAGAATGTAACACCCTAAGACCCAGACTTTAATTTAATAAATACCAAATATATAAATAATGGAGATTAGGTGTTACGCATCCTCATTTATTATCGTTTCGTAGAACAAAATCATAAACATTGCAGCGGAAAAATTCAGCATTTTTATTATAACGAAATCAAGTCTCAACATCCATAATTAATTCATAAACTTAAAAATACTTCAAACATCAAAATGTAAAATCGAATAGCCAACCCGACCCTAGTGTTACATATCAGAGCTCGTATCGACTACATACTTATTCGACTACTAATAGAAGAGAGAAAACAGAATATGCCTCCGCCGCCACTTGCTGAATCGTCCCGCAACTAGTCTTCCTCAACCTGAGTGTCTGTACCCCAAGAGTACAGCCACCAAAACCACACAACAACAAGAAAGGGGTGAGAAAATACAACCATACATAGCTTTAGGAAATCATGTGCAATAATAGGAACATTAGTTATCGCATCCACCGTCATAGAACATCAACAATATTTTATTCTTCATTAGATTCTACATCTCATCAGCTCACGTTTATTACTCTTTCTTAAACACCAAGAACTAGCATCATCAATTAATATGCATATGGACACTGTCCTAAGACCTACATGAATGTGGTACCACACCTATCGTCGTCATAATTTGCCAGAGATATGTTACTGGACTTTCATCGTCATTGCATCTTCATAATTTCCTAGACACGACCTTATATGTATGCATGAGGACAGACTCGGCAAGTATTAAATATTAACACACCAACAACAACTTACAACAATAGATGCAAACTCTTCCTATTATGCACGACACCGGGACAAAACATATCGTCGTCATTCATATAATCATCATAAGAAAACATCGTCTTCATGAATATACAACATCATTCACGTCATTAATATTCTCACTCATCATCATACCCATCATCAGTAAACATAGACACCGTCAAATATTTTATTATTGACACATCGTTAAATAACATATCAATTACACATCATCTAATAATTCATCTTAAGAAGTAACTATGGTTTCCAAGACACATCCATAAAGGGCATGAAATTCATCTCAAACACATTTAAAGATGGTAGAAATAATTACATTATAACAATTATATCTATAAAATAACTTTTAAAAAATAGAATATATTATTTTGACCTAATAATAATGGCAATTCATCAACGGATATATACATATACATACATATAATATAATGATGATAGTCTTGTATTGGATAAAGCTAATCTCATTCTCTTCACACTCATTGAATTCACTCCTTTCAAAATTAGATAGTACTATAATGCCATTAAAACTATATAGATTTTGATTGCCAACACCGCATACGAAAAGCTCTTTGTCAGTCAAGCAAGGTTAGAAGTTTTTAATTGGCAGTTTGTAGATCACAGATTCAGTAGCTATTAGCAAACGGAAAACCTCCGTGGCCTCACTAGTTAAGATTTCTTAGACAAAGATAACAGCCGCTAAATCATATATTTTGACAACTGTCTAGCATCCCAATTTTGGCCTATGGCTATGTTTTGCTAGTTAACTACTTAACGTATGGTTTGCACTCAAAGAGCTTTCCATCTATAACACGCCATCTCAATTTAGAATAGGTCAGATGTGAGTGGATATTCATGTGGCTTCTTTCACTTAAAAATTAAGGCAGATAGTTACCCACTGCTTGAACTAGGAACCAACTATAGGTCAATCAACTAAGGGCAATCGAAATTTTAACTAAGAATTGTAAAACCGATCGACATGAACCGTTCATATACAAAATCAAATCGAAGTCAAATTCGATCACACACAGAAGCATAATACATGAATATATTAATATATAGTCACACACATAAATCAAATTCGAATTAAAGGTTTAATCAGAAAATTTAACATGAAAACATCACAAATTCAGAAACGAAAATCAACATATAATTGCAGCAAAATAAAAGAACACAAAATTAATCATGGATTCATCAAAGGAATGAGAAAACAACGAAAATTAACAACCCTTCACTACCCACATGAGTACACAACCCTTATGATGAATAAAACTCCCCCCCTTACCTCGATTCCTCAAGTCTCCGGTTTGGCTTGACTTCCTGAAGCTAGGTTTATTCTCTCTCTGACTGCTGCTTTTTTTTTCTATTCCACGTTTTGCCTAAAACTCCCTTCTAATTTCCCAAACCCTTATTTGTATTTTTTTGGCCAGCCGCTCTTCCTATAGTTTTTCTCTTCTATTCACCATTCTTTTTGTTTTTCCCCTCCCCCACTTATTAAAAACCTATTTTCTACACCTCCTACTCTTTTCTATTTTTTTTTAATTCTCTTTCTTTAGTATTTTAAATTCTCGTATCACAAATTAATTCAACCATCTCAACATTTACATCACATTTCAAATAGAACAACATTAATAATAATATTCACCACACACACCTATTAAACTTTATTTGGATTACTTAAAATAAAAAGTTGGGGTGTTACAACTCTCCCCCACTTAACAGATTTTCGTCCTCGAAAATTACCTGAGATAAATAACTCTGGATAAGATTCCTTCATCTTACTCTCCAGCTCCCACGTGATACTCTCTCCAGCAGGTCCTCCCCACGTTACCTTGACCAACGCGATCTCCTTGCCCCTTAATTTCTTCACCTCTCGGTCTTCGATTTTTAATGGTGAGGTCTCAATGGTCAAATTCTCATTCACTTGCACTTCATCCATCTGAATTACGTGAGACGGATCGGGAACGTACTTTCGAAGTTGAGACACATGAAACACACTGTGAAGGTTTGAGAGTGCGGGTGGCAAGGCAATTTGATAGGCTACTACTCCAACTCTCTTTGTAATCTGATAAGGACCAATAAACAGAGGCGTAAGCTTCTTAGACTTTAACGCACGACCAACACCCGTCACCGGAGTGACCTTCAGAAACACATGATCCCCTTCTTGAAACTCCAACGGTTTCCTCCGCTTGTCATGATAGCTCTTCTGCCTACTTTGCGTAGCTTTCATCTTTTCTTGAATCATTTTAATCTTCTCGGTTGTCTGCTGTACAATCTCCGGTCCTAATACTGCGCTCTCTCCCGTCTCATACCAACACAACGGGGTTCGACACCTCCTCCCGTACAGGGCCTCAAAAGGCGCCATTCCGATGCTAGAATGGTAACTATTATTGTAGGTGAACTCAATCAGTGGTAGGTAAGCATCCCAACTCCCTCCTTGTTCTAAAACACAAGTTCTCAACAAGTCTTCTAAGGACTGG
This sequence comes from Medicago ruthenica, assembly GCA_018208015.1. Taxonomy (NCBI): domain Eukaryota; kingdom Viridiplantae; phylum Streptophyta; class Magnoliopsida; order Fabales; family Fabaceae; genus Medicago; species Medicago ruthenica. Next base: position 49,501,991 of record CM031376.1, read on the forward strand.
ATCGTCCTCTCTGTCTGGCCGTCCGTCTGTGGGTGGTATGCGGAACTTAACTTCAATTTAGTCCCAAGAGCCTTCTGTAAACTCTCCCAGAATCTTGAGGTAAACCTCGGGTCTCTATCTGAAATGATGCTTGAAGGGATGCCATGTAACTTAACTATTTGCTCAATATAAATCTCTTTAGTTTCTGCAATGGGTAATTTAACCTTATTGGTATGAAATGGGCCGACTTGCTCAATCGATCCACTACAACCCATATGGTATCACTCCCTTTCGAGGTCTTCGGCAGGCTTGTTACAAAATCCATAGAAATGCTATCCCACTTCCACTCTGGAATGTTCAACGGTTGCAGCAACCCGGACGATTTCTGATGTTCGATTTTTGATTTCTGACAAACCAAGCACGAGTACACAAATTCAGCCACTTCCTTCTTCATGCCTGGCCACCAAAACATTTTCTTAAGATCCTGATACATTTTTGTAGCCCTTGGGTGTAAACTCAGCCCACTCCTGTGACCTTCCTCTAGAATACTCCGTTTCAATTCTGGTATATCGGGCACACAAATTCTGTCCTTAAATTTCATAACCCCGTTCTCATCCATTCTGAAATTCGTCTCTTTTCCTTGGTTGATCAGCGTTAAGTGATTCACCAATTCCAAGTCGGACTTCTGCCCCTCTTTAATCTCTTCCACCACCGTACTTGTCAGTTTCAGCATACCCAACCTTACACTTCCCGGCGTCACTTCACAAACCAAACTAATGTCTCTAAACTGTTCAATCAACTCCATCTCCTTGACCATGAGTGCTGACATGTGTATGACCTTCCTACTCAAAGCATCTGCGACTACATTAGCTTTTCCTGGATGGTAATTCAGCTCAAAATCATAATCTTTCAAGAATTCCAACCACCTTCGTTGCCGCATATTCAACTCTTTTTGGTCAAACAAGTATTTCAAGCTCTTATGATCACTAAACACCTCAAACCTTGATCCATACAAGTAATGCCTCCACACCTTAAGCACAAATACCACCGCTGCTAACTCCAAATCATGAGTCGGATAATTCTTTTCATGAATTTTCAATTGTCTTGACGCATATGCTACAACCCGTCCTTCCTGCATAAGTACACCACCCAAACCTCTATTAGATGCATCACAGTAGACCACAAATGACTTACTCGGCTGCGGTAGGATTAATACTGGTGCCGACGTCAACCTCTTCTTAAGTTCCTGGAAACTTTCCTCACATTGGTGATCCCACACGTAAGCCTCGCCTTTTCGAGTCAATCGTGTCAAAGGCAATGCCAACTTTGAAAATCCTTCGATAAACCTTCGATAATAACCAGCCAAGCCCAAGAAGCTTCTTATTTCCGTAACCGATTTAGGGGCTTCCCATTGTAACACGGCGTCTACTTTGGATGGATCAACCGCTATTCCCTTACTAGAGATTACATGACCTAGGAAACTCACTTCGCGTAACCAAAATTCACACTTTGACATTTTAGCATATAACTTATTCTCTTTTAAGGTTTGCAACACAATTCTCAAATGTTCCGCATGCTCCTCTTCCGTCTTGGAATACACCAAAATGTCATCTATAAACACCACTACAAATCGATCCAAGTAAGGGTGAAAAATTCTATTCATATACTCCATGAACACTCCGGGGGCGTTAGATACTCCAAATGGCATCACAGAAAATTCATAATGGCCATACCGAGTTCGGAAAGCGGTCTTGGGTACATCTTCTGCCTTCACTCGAATTTGATGATATCCTGATCTCAAATCAATTTTACTGAACACACAAGCACCGGTCAGCTGGTCCATAAGGTCATCAATCCTGGGTAGTGGGTACTTATTTTTAATAGTAACTTTGTTCAATTGACGGTAATCCACACACAACCTCATACTGCCATCTTTCTTCTTAACAAGCAACACGGGCGCACCCCACGGTGAAACACTAGGCTGGATAAACTTCTTCTCTAGTAATTCCTCCAACTGTTTCTTCAATTCGCTCAACTCGGAAGCGGACATTCGATAGGGTGCAATTGACACAGGGCTAGTTCCAGGAACCAAATCTATGGTGAAATCCACCTCTCTCTCTGGTGGTAAATCACTAATGTCCTCCGGAAATACGTCTGGAAAATCACACACTATCGGTTGGATAGAATTTCTCGGCCCACCTTCCAACTTTAAAGAAGCAAGTAGCACAAACACCTGCGCACCCTCTCTCAAAGACCTTTCCACTTGTACTGCAGTCACAAATCTAGAATTCTTCTCCTCTTCAGGCTCGGGGAAAAGTACAGTCTTAGAAAAACAATTGATGTATACCCGATTGAATTCCAACCAATTCATTCCTAAAATCACATCTAACTGACTCAGGGTTAAACAAACCAAATCCATCCTAAAATGTTTCCCATAAATAGATAAGGGACAATTTCGACAAACTAATGTCGTGGTCACGGAACCACTGGATGGGGTATCTATAACCATACTACCCGACATCGGTGTCATTACAAGATTCAACCGCTTCGCACAATCAATGGAAATAAAAGAATGCGTAGCCCCAGTGTCAATAATAGCAATCAAAGGAGCATTGTTAATGAAATAAGTACCTCGAATCAAGTTGTCGGAACTGGGAACATCTTCTCCACTCAAGGCAAACACCTTTCCTCTATTCTGTTCCTGCTTCGGCTTTTGGCAGCGTGTACTGATATGCCCGGTCTAGCCACAGTTGAAACATTTAACAACATTCTTACACTCATTCGAACGGTGACCTGCTTCTCCACAGTTGAAACACTTAGGCTTTGCACTCTGACAATCAATTGCCCGATGACCCAAAACCCCGCAGTTGAAACATCTCAGCGGAGGACGAACATCTCCCCAACTAACTTCTTTCTCACCAGCACCTTTTTTCTGCTTTTCTTTATCAACTGGAATGCTATAAGGCTTATTGCGACCCTGGTCCCTCCCTTTCTTCTCACTCGCCGCTTTGTAATGATTGGTTCTTGCCTTGCTATCTCCTTCATAAATCCTACACTTATTGACCAACGTAGAAAAGTTACGGATCTCTTGGTAGCCAATAAATTGCTTGATTTCTGGACGCAACCCATTCTCAAACTTTAAGCACTTATAAACTTCCGCCCCCACTGCATTGTAATGAGGACAATACCTGGACAGCTCCTCAAATTTCGCCGCATAATCCGCTACAGACATACTTCCCTGTTTTAGTTCGAGGAATTCGATTTTCTTTTGGTTACGAACATCAGCAGGAAAATATTTTTCCAAGAACTCTTCTCTAAAGACTCCCCAGGTCACTGCTGTACCCGCAGCATCAAGCCTCTAACGGGTGTTTTCCCACCAGAACTTAGCCTCTTCTGCCAGCATATGTGTCGCCAGTCTGACCTTCTGCTCATTAGTACACACCATTGCTCGGAAGATTCTCTCTACTCCTTGTAACCATGATTGTGCTCCATCAGGATTGTCGCGGTGATTTTCGGAGATCAAGCTATTGATTAGCGTTGACTCACTAATTTTATTTCACGACTGAACTTTTAATTTTTTAAATGAAAAGTGGAAAAAAGTTCTAAATTACCACATTTTTTTTAAAATTAGGGTTCGGGGGTTAGTTACGTTTAGGGAAGGTGTTAGCACCCTAAATGTTCGTAGTACTCTACGAGAACCTCTTGATTTTATTTATTTATTTTGGGCTATAACTTGCTTATTTTTTTTTTGTTTAGAAAGAAAAGAAAGAATGAATTAGAATAATGCGAAAGGAAAATAAAATGTTTTTTTTTGTTTTTTTTATGATTTGGAAGGACAGGGTCCTCTGCCTACGTACCCGTGAGGGATCAAAACCTCGTAGTTCGGGGTAAAAATGACGTTTGATTTGTTTAGGTGTTTTTTATTGGTTTTAAAAAAGGTTTTAAAGATAAAAAGCCAAGTGGCAAAAAGAAATTGGTTTGTGTTTTTTAATTTTTTTTGAAAATGATTTAAATGTTATTAAAATGGATTAATGGTTATTTAAAGAAAATAAAAGAGAAAAAAACGAACACTTGATTGAAAATCAAGGTTTATTAAGAAAAGATTTTTTTGATTTTTGATTATTTGCATGTTTTTGGTTTTTTTGTTTTTAATTAACTAAGACTAAAAGTAACTAAAAGCTAACACGCGAGGAAATTCCGTGGTGACGTTGGATCACCACGAAACCCTTTTAAAATTAGACTAACTTAACATTTTTTGTATTTTTTTGATAAAGCGAAGTAAATAATAAAAAGAATAAAAGACGTGAAGCAGAATAAATAAAGTGCGAGTGTCAGTGCATATTCTCATTTATAATTTACATTGATCCTAAATACATTCTAAAAGATGACAAAATAATAAGTAAAAATAAAAATTGCAAATGCACTAAAAAATAAGAAAATATGCTAAGAATAAAAATGAAATGAAAATGCATGAAAATAAAAGGAAAATAATAAAATAAAAAAAAAAATGCATGAGATACTACAAGGTAAATGCAATGGAATAATATGCATGAAAATACATAAGGAAAATAACGAAATAAAATGCAAGAAAATGATGAAAGAAAATAAAAAAATAAAAAGGAAACAGGAGGGTGCAGAAGAGGATCAGGGTGCGCAAGCAGCAATCAGAGAAAGAGGGAGAAGGAAAGATGCTGGGCTTAACTAAACCCATTAGGCTGGGAGAGAAACAAACAGACCGGTTCGGTTCAAGAGAACCGAACCGGTTCAAGCTTTATATATAAGTTAAAAAAACGGTTTTTATTCATTTTCTAAAACCTTTCTCTCTCTACCTTCTCTCTTTCTCCTCTCTTCCTCTCATCCACTTGGCTTGGTTGTCTGAAGGAGAAATTGGCATGGCAAAAAATGAGAAAAAAAAGGGGGTTGGGTGGCCGTACCGTGTGGGTTTTCTGATGTGGTGTACCGTGTTTTGATTCGGTTTTGTGGGTTTGAGGGTGGAAGCCGTACGGTTGCGAGTTTGGGTTGGTGAGGGATAATGGCTGGGCCGGTTTTGGGCCGTGGGTGGTTTAGGGGGAGGAAGGTCGTGAGTGGTTGTTGATTGTGTGTTGGTTGCTGTTGTGTTGATTCGTGGTGGTTTTGTGGGTTACGGAGGAAGGCCGCCTGGGTTTTTGTTTGTGGTGAAGGAGGCGGCTGGGGGCGTGGCTTAGGAGTGAGGGAGAGGCGGTTTGGGAGGATGGTGGCCGATTTGTTGTTGTATGTGGTTGGGTTGGGTTTGGTGAAGGGCGTGTGAGGCTAGGTGTGTTGTGGGTCGTTTGGGTTTGGTTGAAGGACGTAGTGGTGGAGGCGTGGCCGTACGCGTGCTTGTTATGATTGTGGTGAGGAAATGGGTGGAGGCCGTACGGCTGTGTAGTATTAAGGGAGTGGGGGGAGAAATTAGTGGTGGCTTGATTGTGGTTTCTGTGTGTTTTTGTGTTTCCGATTGAAAATCTGATTGTCATTCCCCTTTCTCTCTGTGCGTGCTGCCTATTATGCTAAATACACTAAACTGCCATCACTGACCATAAAGGTCAATGAATGGCAGTTTAAATGCCAAATTAAAACAGATTAACTCACTGCAAAAGTCTCCTCCTCAAAGATGATGACAAATTAAGGACCAATTAAATCTCAAACAAAGTCAGACTAAAAAATAAATTATAAAAAGTAACTAAAAAAGAAATAAAAAAAACCAAATAAAAATAACAATAAAAATATTTTAAAAGAATAAAAATAAAGATAGAAATAAAAATAAAAACAAAAAAGACGGACCCGGACGAAACTAAAAAAATGAGGTATTTTAAAATACCTCCCTGTCGAAATTTCGTCTGAGACGACGAAAAATTCCGAACTAAAAAGACGAGTAAAAAAAAGAATTTTAGGTCAAAAATTGGGGTATGACAGATGCCCCTATTTAAGTCTCTTCGTCCGGAGATCTGAAGAGAAAATCTTGGATTCGACGGGTCGAAGGGACTTAAATACAGAGTACGCCAATTTTGGACCTAAAAAGAAAAAAATGTGAGATGCTCGTGATGCAAATGCAAATGCAAGACGGCGAAGCTAACCCGACTGGGGGTAAAACAAAACCAAAGGATACCCGAGTTTGTTAAAGCAAGGGATCCGACTCCACTGGGGGATAACATAGTTTCACTGGGGAAGGAGTTGTCTACTACCGCACTAATTCAGAACGATAGCCTAACAAAGACAAAGACCGGTGTTACCTACTATCGTGTAAACGATAGCTTAAAAAAAGTAAAATAAGGAGACACCGTCTACTATCAGCAAAGATGATATCTTAAAGAAGACAAGTATTACCTACTATCGTGTATTGATAGCTTAAAAGAGGTAATATAAGAGGAGACACCGTCTACTATCGTTGTATGGATAGCTTAAAACAGACAGATGACATGTATTACCTACTATCGTGTATTGATAGCTTAAAAGAGGTAATATAAAAGGAGACACCGTCTACTATCGTTGTATGGATAGCTTAAAACAGACAGATGACATGTATTACCTACTATCGTGTATTGATAGCTTAAAAGAGGTAATATAAAAGGAGACACCGTCTACTATCGTTGTATGGATAGCTTAAAACAGACAGATGACATGTATTACCTACTATCGTGTATTGATAGCTTAAAAGAGGTAATATAAAAGGAGACACCGTCTACTATCGTTGTATGGATAGCTTAAAACAGACAGATGACATGTATTACCTACTATCGTGTATTGATAGCTTAAAAGAGGTAATATAAAAGGAGACACCGTCTACTATCGTTGTATGGATAGCTTAAAACAGACAGATGACATGTATTACCTACTATCGTGTATTGATAGCTTAAAAGAGGTAATATAAAAGGAGACACCGTCTACTATCGTTGTATGGATAGCTTAAAACAGACAGATGACATGTATTACCTACTATCGTGTATTGATAGCTTAAAAGAGGTAATATAAAAGGAGACACCGTCTACTATCGTTGTATGGATAGCTTAAAACAGACAGATGACATGTATTACCTACTATCGTGTATTGATAGCTTAAAAGAGGTAATATAAAAGGAGACACCGTCTACTATCGTTGTATGGATAGCTTAAAACAGACAAATGACATGTATTACCTACTATCGTGTATTGATAGCTTAAAAGAGGTAATATAAAAGGAGACACCGTCTACTATCGTTGTATGGATAGCTTAAAACAGACAGATGACATGTATTACCTACTATCGTGTATTGATAGCTTAAAAGAGGTAATATAAAAGGAGACACCGTCTACTATCGTTGTATGGATAGCTTAAAACAGACAGATGACATGTATTACCTACTGTAATATCCCGCTTAGTACTTGGATATTTATCAGTATTGAGACGATGCATCAAAGATAGTTTATATGGGAGCGATGGTAAAGTAGTAATATGTGGCAATGGCATTTGTGTAATTATTTGAATTAAGAAGAATTGTTTTAAAAAGGAAAACAAGATATTTTCTTGTCATTCTTTCCTTTTTCCCTTCCCTCTCCAAACCGGTTTTCTCCCCCTCTCTTCTTCCACTCACACGCCTCCCCCTCCTTGCCATAATTCATCAAACTTCATCTTATAATCTTGTACTTCAAGCAAGTATGGCTTTTGGGAAAGATGGAGCAAGAGTAAAGCTAAAGAAAAGCAAGAAAAGGAAAGGATTGGAAGCTAGGGTTTGAGGAGAATCAAGCTAGGATTAGGGATTTGGAAGCTTGGCAAGCTTTGATAAGATGATTTGAGGTGAGCTCCCTAGGGTTTATAACCCATTTTGTTCAAGTTCAAAAGTTTATAGTTTTATGACCTAGTTTATGGTTTAATGCCCTATTTGCCTTTCCATGTTAATCCTTGATTATTCATGATGTATACTGGCTATATGCTTTAGAAATTGAGCCTTAAGGATGTTATGATGTCTGGGTATGTTGGATAAGCTGAAATGGTGAAAAATCACGTTTAAAACTTGCCAAAAGCTGTCTAACTGCAGGTAAAATCGTGTCACGATTTTCCAATCGTGTCACGATTTCACAGGCAGGAACAAACCCATTTTCTGAGTAGGAAATCGTGTCACGATTTCCAAATCGTGACACGATGTGACAGGGCAGCACATGTTATGTTTTTTCATCATTTCTCGCACCATTCCGGCTAACCAACGCTACCTCGGACTCAATAACGATATGTAGTGACTAAGCGTCGTTAACAAGCATAGAAAGCCCTATCCTTTAGAGAATGTATGGATGATTTATAGATGAGGATAGGTCCAATGGTCAAGAGAGGATTATCTTAATCCATAAGCTATTATAGTGACGTTAAAGACCTAGTTTAGGGTTTAACCCTTACCGGCCATGTTACGGACTCGTCTCCGTTTACACGAATCCAAGATGAGATAATAATCAAGTTGGAACCTATTTTAGGTAAACATGCTTATAGATGTATTCATTTTAGAATACGAGAATAATAGGAATGCTTCGGCAATCAAAGTTATAGGTAAGTTATAGTGTTGATTCTTCAACGGTTATAGGTGGCTTATGAGAACGATAAGCCAAGAATCATAGATTATAGTTTATACGTTATAGGATTGTTTTGATTACAGTAACAGATTATATGTTCATACGTTAAAGTTAAAGAATTAAAGATCAAAGATAATGGCGTGCTTGCACGTTTTACAGTTACAGTCATAGGGCGTGTTCATCAGACTCCGGGATTCGCCGGATGGGACTTCTCCGAGAGGGTTGTCCACACGTTTCATAGGGAGTCCGGTGTTAGCCTGATATGATAGGAATTTCACCGATTTATAGGGAGACGTATCTCGGGGTTGCTCCACCCGGGGTGCCCTCCGTAAAATGAACTCAGATAATTGCTTGTTCAACGCTAACAGCTAACATAAAACTGCTATCGAACTGCTTATATGTTTTATGTTTCATAGTTATAGTCAAAGTTACAGTTACAGTTATAGTCACAGAAAACTCATAGTTATAGTTATAGATAGTTATTGGAAAGTGATCCTAGGTTTTCCCCTCGATCACTAAGTTAAAGTTATAGTCAGATTACAGTTATGGTTATAGACGGTTATGTCAAAGGTTATAGGCAGTTTAAGTTATAGTTACAGGAGAACTTATAGTCATAGGCAGGTTTATAAGACTTGGCGATTCTAGAATTCCCCTAAATTGCCAAGGTAGGCATGGCGACCCTAGGTTCCCTGTGGTTGCCAACAGTAGGTTGGGTAGAGCTCACTGAGACATTATGTCTCATCCCATTCCTTCTGGTGCAGGTTTTCAGGTAAGTCAGAGTTTCGTGATGAAGATCTTCACAGAGATACTGGATGGAGTACAGTTGCTCGTGGTGTACCAGCTCAGGAGCTTGATGGATATAGTATGAGTAGTGTAATAATATTGGATATTTGTACAGACGAGTAAACTTGTATTCAATCTTTTGTGATGTAATATTATTATTATTATTGAAATTTTTAAATGTATCCAGTATCAGTTTAACGCACATGCTAATATACTAGTTAAAGTTAGTATGGGTGTTACAATTGGTATCAGAGCCTGGTTGATTCAGATCGTGCCATGGGTCATTTAAGATTCAATAAAAGTAGTGGAATCATTGGGTTCCGGATGTTGTTCTAAAGGTCACATCTAGTTGAGCCTGATCAACTCAGTCTAGTATATGACAGTTAGGACAAATATCCGAGAGCTGAATGTGACCAAGGAGGAAAGAAGTGTGCGAAGGGTAAAGGTTAAGACGTCAGATTCTAAGACGAAATTGGCAAAGTGTTTAATGTCAAAGGATGGTTCTCTAACAGTGAAGCAACTGAGTCTGTTAATCGCAAAGTTTCAGGAATACATGAAGTGTTTAAGAGTAAGGTCAAGTACCTTGACTAGATGGACGCATCATTGAGCGATGCCTTCTCCGAGGAGATGTGTAGAGTAAAGAATTATAGAATACTCTGAAGAATGATTTGGAATCCTAACGGGAACCGAAATTTGAAAAGTTAAAGTGAATGGTAAATTAGAGTTTTAATTCCGGCTGCAGATGCAAAGGATTATGATACAAAACCCAGCGACTTGGAATAAGGAATGACCAGTTAACGATTGGAAGCTCTGGACTTCCAGTAAGGATAAAGAGTGTAAGGATTGAAGAACTTACGCACTTTGACCGGATGAGATTTTGATATCCGATAGGTAAGAGACTTATGTATGGATCAAGCGATAAGTGAAGGAAACCCCCTGTAAGGGTATGAAATAAAAGGTTGAATCTTATGTCATCAGATTATAGTAGACCGGTTTCGAGGATTAAGCGGTAAGATCGTCACTAGCGTACAAGTTATAGTTAAGGCTATGGTTGATGTTAAGGATGTCTATATTCTTTTTAGATGGGCTCCTTATACACGTATTCGGGTAAACCGACAAAGATCGCATTATGTTGGTATGTGTTAAGATGGTAGAAAATGCATACCTTGGATTGTTCGAAATCACGAAGAGGGCAACGGTCGAGAAGACATATGGACTGTTATTCAGATAACAAGATTATAATGGAATTGTGAATACAGTAATAAGTTATAGGAAGGATCCAATGGAAAATGTTAAGTATTGAAGCTTACAGATTTATTAATCGGGTACTCGAAGAGATGTAGCATGTGTTTGAATTTACAGGAGAGCCGGTAAAAGTTGGGTTCATACAGACGGATTATTTCCGGAGTGACCAAGAATTATGTTAGAGTTATGTGGACCTAAGTGCCTTGGAAAAAGGTTGTGGATGTGAAATCCCTACGGATAATTATAGGATGAGACTCGATTCATTAATCGATTAAGTGTATAAAAGACAAGAATCTCCGGAAGTCATAGAATGATTCTAGAAGTTACCACAAGTAAATAATGTATGAACTTAAGTTGTTTTAACAGGAGCATTGTTGGGCTCGTGATTATTGTTAAAGACTGTTTACAGGTTTCGGCTTATTTCGTGAAAGTAAGAATTTCGTTTATGTTCGAAAAGAAAAGCAAAGTCAAGCGTCGAGCAATCAGTAAGTTTAACAGGTGGTTTAAACCATAAGAGAAATTATAATGTAAGACGGTTACGTATGGTAACTACAAAGTTATAAAGTCAAAGGATTGGCCAAAGAGATTTTAAATAGTAATAGTGGTGTATTACTTCTATCTCAAGGTGAATTGTGAAAATCAGAGTTGCGCAGCGGAGAAGTAATCCAATTATGAGTTAACAGACAAATCAAAGCTGAAGTTTAGAGAAAAGGATGATTGTGAAGTCCTTGTCAGAGGAATTACAGGAAAGGCATTCAGAGATTAATTCTCAAGTTACAGAATGATTGTAAGTAGTGATGACTTGAATTTATCATCAGTTCCAACAGGAGATTTTAATAGATAAGTCGAGGGATGTTTCAGATCTCGAAACTCATGGGATAAGAGAATTGAAGCAGTTTGATAACTTAAAAGGATGTGTTTACAGCAAAATAAGTACATAGCGAAGGAGGTCACATTTTATACGGTGATCTAGCTGTTTAGCTCAGTAACTTAAAGTTAATTTGAATAGTAAGTTTAACCAAAGAGGGATTATGCCGTGGCATACAGTTATTCTGCATCGTACCCACATTATGCTAGCATGTCGCATGTAACAGGTATGTAACAGGTTATGATTAGTATTATGTATACTGATCAGGCAGAGTTTATGCTACTTAGATAGTAGTGTAACATATTTTATAGTCGTGAGACATGTATCGGTAATCGTGGTACGCAGTCGGAAATGTTATAGCAGGAAAGTCTCAATTGAGAAGTTCAGAAATTCTTGAACTTAATGTTAACAGTTAAAGGAAGGAAATGTTTTACTTAGATCAGAAGAGTACTCATAGTTTATAGTAAAAGGCTACGTGAATTCAAGTCATGAATTAAAGGATTCAGAGTTTAAGAATGCTATTTTGAATAGCGAACAGAATAGAATTTCTTTTAGAAAACGGAGAATGTTCTTGAACGAAATAAGTTATAACGTCTATGGGACGTAATCATAGTTACTTATGGGATTGTAGTTACTCAAAGAGTACAAGCATGAATTAAAGAGTTAATAGAGTGACCTTGGTTGACGTGGTTTTGTCTCAAGTATATTTTGATTAAGTGTGACGTTCTATTAGTTGGACAATGATGATGCGATGTACCGTGTATCCGATAGTAGTGTACACGTATTCTAGCGTGTATGGAAGCTATGTGCTATGGACTGCATTATATGATGATATGTTAGACGGCTTATGCCACACGTTACTTGTATTGGATTTTCATAAGTTTGAAAGTATTGGTAAAGAAGAAAGTTCCTAAGATCTTTGGCTACAAGTTATTGTTGATTTATTAATCGGAGCATAACTGACTTATGTGATTTCTCGAGCTTAAGGATTCCCGTAGTGGGAATGTGATCAAAGCTTAGGGTTGTGATAATAGCTGCACCAGGACAACAGAAAGAAAGGAACGTAAACCAGAAGTTCAGCCACCACTTTGATTTTGAATCGTGGAGATAGTTGTAATAGATTTCAATTCCGTTTGAGAATATTCAATATCAGATACCTTCCAGTGTGAGAATAAATTTATGTGAAGGATGATACAAATGTAACAGTAATAGGTCGTCTTACGAGGCGAAAGTTAAAGACAAGAATTTTGTTGAACTGAAGACAATGTAATAGATTCCTCGAAAATTTGAGTTTGACTCGACGTCTTCAGGGTAATATGGAATGGTTAATGAAAGAAGAACTGATAGAATTCAGTAAAGGAAATCCAAGATTTAATAATTTTACTTTGGATTTACAAGAAATATGTCGCCTAGAGGACATAATCAGATAATAGGAATAAGCTGGTTCAGATAACCATACGTCTTAGCAAGTGATAGTTATGTAACAAGCACCAGATCTTTCGGCAGGAAAGAAATTGTCATACGTTTTGGTTAGTAGAAATGGGAATCATGGCTAAAGAACAAGTTTTAACCAGTATGGTTTAATCAAGGTACGTGATTAATCTATATGTCAGACTCTGGAGTTGCCATGCAATTCAAATAAGCTAATAGAATTGGAGATTTTCATAGTAGAGAAAGAGGTAGAAAGGAATTAACTTTCAGGATTTCATAAGGATTTTCTAAATTTCGAGGACGAAATTTCTTTAAGGGGGGTAGAGTGTAATATCCCGCTTAGTACTTGGATATTTATCAGTATTGAGACGATGCATCAAAGATAGTTTATATGGGAGCGATGGTAAAGTAGTAATATGTGGCAATGGCATTTGTGTAATTATTTGAATTAAGAAGAATTGTTTTAAAAAGGAAAACAAGATATTTTCTTGTCATTCTTTCCTTTTTCCCTTCCCTCTCCAAACCGGTTTTCTCCCCCTCTCTTCTTCCACTCACACGCCTCCCCCTCCTTGCCATAATTCATCAAACTTCATCTTATAATCTTGTACTTCAAGCAAGTATGGCTTTTGGGAAAGATGGAGCAAGAGTAAAGCTAAAGAAAAGCAAGAAAAGGAAAGGATTGGAAGCTAGGGTTTGAGGAGAATCAAGCTAGGATTAGGGATTTGGAAGCTTGGCAAGCTTTGATAAGATGATTTGAGGTGAGCTCCCTAGGGTTTATAACCCATTTTGTTCAAGTTCAAAAGTTTATAGTTTTATGACCTAGTTTATGGTTTAATGCCCTATTTGCCTTTCCATGTTAATCCTTGATTATTCATGATGTATACTGGCTATATGCTTTAGAAATTGAGCCTTAAGGATGTTATGATGTCTGGGTATGTTGGATAAGCTGAAATGGTGAAAAATCACGTTTAAAACTTGCCAAAAGCTGTCTAACTGCAGGTAAAATCGTGTCACGATTTTCCAATCGTGTCACGATTTCACAGGCAGGAACAAACCCATTTTCTGAGTAGGAAATCGTGTCACGATTTCCAAATCGTGACACGATGTGACAGGGCAGCACATGTTATGTTTTTTCATCATTTCTCGCACCATTCCGGCTAACCAACGCTACCTCGGACTCAATAACGATATGTAGTGACTAAGCGTCGTTAACAAGCATAGAAAGCCCTATCCTTTAGAGAATGTATGGATGATTTATAGATGAGGATAGGTCCAATGGTCAAGAGAGGATTATCTTAATCCATAAGCTATTATAGTGACGTTAAAGACCTAGTTTAGGGTTTAACCCTTACCGGCCATGTTACGGACTCGTCTCCGTTTACACGAATCCAAGATGAGATAATAATCAAGTTGGAACCTATTTTAGGTAAACATGCTTATAGATGTATTCATTTTAGAATACGAGAATAATAGGAATGCTTCGGCAATCAAAGTTATAGGTAAGTTATAGTGTTGATTCTTCAACGGTTATAGGTGGCTTATGAGAACGATAAGCCAAGAATCATAGATTATAGTTTATACGTTATAGGATTGTTTTGATTACAGTAACAGATTATATGTTCATACGTTAAAGTTAAAGAATTAAAGATCAAAGATAATGGCGTGCTTGCACGTTTTACAGTTACAGTCATAGGGCGTGTTCATCAGACTCCGGGATTCGCCGGATGGGACTTCTCCGAGAGGGTTGTCCACACGTTTCATAGGGAGTCCGGTGTTAGCCTGATATGATAGGAATTTCACCGGTTTATAGGGAGACGTATCTCGGGGTTGCTCCACCCGGGGTGCCCTCCGTAAAATGAACTCAGATAATTGCTTGTTCAACGCTAACAGCTAACATAAAACTGCTATCGAACTGCTTATATGTTTTATGTTTCATAGTTATAGTCAAAGTTACAGTTACAGTTATAGTCACAGAAAACTCATAGTTATAGTTATAGATAGTTATCGGAAAGTGATCCTAGGTTTTCCCCTCGATCACTAAGTTAAAGTTATAGTCAGATTACAGTTATGGTTATAGACGGTTATGTCAAAGGTTATAGGCAGTTTAAGTTATAGTTACAGGAGAACTTATAGTCATAGGCAGGTTTATAAGACTTGGCGATTCTAGAATTCCCCTAAATTGCCAAGGTAGGCATGGCGACCCTAGGTTCCCTGTGGTTGCCAACAGTAGGTTGGGTAGAGCTCACTGAGACATTATGTCTCATCCCATTCCTTCTGGTGCAGGTTTTCAGGTAAGTCAGAGTTTCGTGATGAAGATCTTCACAGAGATACTGGATGGAGTACAGTTGCTCGTGGTGTACCAGCTCAGGAGCTTGATGGATATAGTATGAGTAGTGTAATAATATTGGATATTTGTACAGACGAGTAAACTTGTATTCAATCTTTTGTGATGTAATATTATTATTATTATTGAAATTTTTAAATGTATCCAGTATCAGTTTAACGCACATGCTAATATACTAGTTAAAGTTAGTATGAGTGTTACACCTACTATCGTGTATTGATAGCTTAAAAGAGGTAATATAAAAGGAGACACCGTCTACTATCGTTGTATGGATAGCTTAAAACAGACAGATGACATGTTTTACCTACTACCATTGTGAGGATAGCTTAAAGAAGGTAAGAGATAAATGTCAGCTGCTCGGGACGTAGCCGAACTTGCCGCTGACGACAGGATAAAAGGTATGCACAAGCTGTTCACTAAAGAACTGTCACTTGGCGAAAAGAGGGTGACATCTTTGGACCAGACACACTGGGGATGACACTTGGGGATAAAGAGAGTTAAAAAAAAGTTCATGACTGATTGGTATGAAAAACAAGACTCAAGGTGGTTAATGAAACCATGCATGAATGATGTTATGTGCATGTTGTGTATGCAAGAATGTGTATATGCATGAATGTATGAATGCATGAATGATGATGTGACTTGTATGACTGGCATGACTGATTAACTTGTGACTGTATGAAGGATTGACTGGTAAGATTGTACGGAAGACTGACTTGTATGATTGTATGAAAGACTGACTTGTATGATACAAGATTGGACGGATAAGATGAAAGTGACCCGACGTCGCATCACAAACACTCGGCGATCTTCAATGGAGATGATGCCACTGGGGACATATCAAAACCATGATGGGGTAAAGCCCGACATAAGCAACAACTGGTGGGGAGTAAATACTTCCTGGGGGAATCGTGCTAATCCATAGACCTGGCAGAAGAACTGGTGTTTCTGTGGTCATGCTTTTTATTTTTCTTTTTGAACCCCTAACTTTTGCCTGGACCGCCCTTTCGGGTTTTCAGTCCACCGGGAATATATTCTTTTTGTATGCCCCTAATTTTTGCCTGGACCGCCCTTTCAGGTTTTCGATCCACCGGGACGCTCATTTTTGCCTAAGCCGCCCTTTCGGGTTTTCGACTTACCGAGCTCTTTCTTTTTCTTCTTTCTTTTTTTTTTTAAGCAATTGACCATGTTTAACCTGCAAAGTTTATCCGTTCTCAGGACAAGTGTCGACGCACACTTCACTTATTTATGAGTTCAAGGAGAATGTGTTTGTTGTTTATGCTTTCCAAAAATATAAAAAGATTTATGATTTTAAAAAAAAGTTTTGCTTCAAGTACTACCATCAAAAATAGAAGAAATTTTATAAACCGAATAAATGAGAATTCCAAATAAAAGGCACAGGCTCAAATTCATTTTAACAGAGTGGTGGCCCGCCAATGGCGTTGCCCCACGGATCTCTCAAAAGTTTGGAAAATGGTAAATATAAGGGGAAGGTACATTGAACACAATAACCGTTATTCTCCCTAACAACTTTGAATTCCACCGTTTAGATGCTTCAGATTCAGAGTCTCTTTGACCGCTAATGTGCCCCAAGTGAGTCATGGCCAACTTGATACAGTTACTTTGTCTTTTGATCCTTAATTTTTGCATAGACCGCCCTTTCGGGTTTTCGATCTATCAGGATGATTATTTTCTGTTTCATGTCTCTAATTTTTGCCTGGACCACCCTTTTGGGTTTTCAGTCCACCGAGACGCTCATTTTTGCCTAAGCCGCCCTTACAGGTTTTTGACTTACCGAGCTGTTCTTTTATTTTTTTAGACAAAGTATTTCTTGACTGCATCGGCATTCCCAGGACGGGGAAGCTCATCACCATCCATAGTTGTAAGAGTCATTGCACCACCGGAGAATGCTCTTTTGACGACATATGGGCCTTCATAATTAGGCGTCCATTTGCCCCTGGAGTCCGGTTGAAATGATAAAATCTTTTTGAGCACAAGACCTCCTTCTTGGAACACACGGGAACTGCCCGTGACACAAAGCATTCATGCGTTTCTCTTCAATCAAGTTTGAACTGATCATATTTGTTTTGACATCATTCAGCCTCTGATAACTTGGGTTCCATTAAAACTCTCATTGATGGAATCTCAATCTCCACAGGGAGTACTGCTTCCATGCCATACACTAAAGAGAAGGGGGTTGCCCCTGTTGAGGTACGTACTGAAGTGCGATGTCCATGTAAAGCATACGGTAACATCCCATGCAGGTCCTTGTAAGTGGTTACCATCTTCTGCACCATCTTTTTGGTGTATTTTCTTTCTTTTTGTTCTTTTTTGCTTTTGTTTGTTGTTTTTTTTTGTTTGTTGTTTTTCTCTGCAGCCTCGATGGCACCATTCATCTGGGACTTTATCAGGAATACCGTAGCAGCAGTTCCTCGAAACCTAAGTTAATCATTTCGAGTGCTTCTTCGTGAGACTGAATGGCTTTCATGTCATACTAATAACTGATATACCTTTACGGGAATCCCTTCATCCTCCTCCTCTTCGGCTTCGTAAACAGGGAACTCAAAGTCGGGAGAGAGCATAGGGTTACAGTGTTCAACGGGCTTATTGATGTTCGGTCTACATATGATTGATGATTGATTTTAGAAAATGAGTGAAAAATGCAGACCTTTGGAAATTGATTTAAAATAAAATAAAATAAAATATTTTTTGGGTTTTTTGTGTTACCATTTTCCAAGAAAAAGCAGTAAAATAAAAATAAAAAGTCGCGAAAGAAACGACAATTTTTCATTGATAGTGGTAACTTGAAGACAAAAGTAGAGCCCTACATGATTTTACTTTCGTATCGGGCGAAACGAAAGGATTTTTGAAAAGATAAGACAACTAAAACACATTACTTGGACCCATGAGTAACTGAGAGAATGTCAACAGCGACCCAATTGCGGCAAATCCTTCCTTGTGTTTGCACGACCAGATCCATTTTCTTTCTTCTGTTTGCACGAGTATTGTAGGTGCGAGTGGATTTGTAATGAATGCGCGGGGCCACTTTCTTTGACTGCGGCAGATTGACCTTTTGGTGATGAAACAGAGGATGAGACTCGGTTCAGAAACTATGAATGCAGTATGATGCATGATTTATACTTATGCAAAAAAGAAGAAAGATTTGTTATCGAAGGACTTTGTTGAAGTAATTGTAAACATCATGGTTTGAACATTTCATTTGAGCATCAAGGCATTATAAAATAGTTCTTTTTTAGAAACCAAGCCAAAGGACCAATTCAAAAGTCTTTTAGTGGAAGCTAGATTTTTAAAAGAAATCTAAAGACTCCTAGCTTCCCTAAGTTCAATAAATCAGGGCTCTTGAAGGTGTACTTCCTAGTGCTCCTCTATGATGTTTAAAAAAAACTTGTTTAAGTCCTTCGGTAATTGGATGAGAAAAAAAATGTTTATGAATGAATGCATGCATGCATGGTTATGCTAAAGAAGCGGAGAAAACATGGTGAGGTTAGGTCCAAAACGTTGGAGTCAAGGGTAAACACGCCATTTGGTAAGGACTATGGTTTCACATGTACCTGTATCACAGGTTCTACCAAGTTCCCAAAGTCATCGACCACTTCCGAATATTGTCGGATTTCGGGACTGACTCCTGGTCCAACGACATTCGTAGGAAAGTCTCGTTTGAGTGTAGTATCGCGTATCAACCAATTCAAGACTACTCTTGATTAGCCACCGCACTACGTCCTAAAAGGCCAAGAGATGGGTTAAAGGTAACTAAAGGTCCTCAACTTCATCGGTCACTTGAAAATAACGATGCCGAACACGACTACTCATGTCAACATAGTAATACTTCCAAGATTCCTCCATTGAGTGGGGTTATCACATGTGCCACATCCGAAACTCACTCTCGGAAAGACACTTTGATTATACCACCATCATATCTTATGTTTCCCTCAAGTCCGGGTGTAGGACTTATCTCACCACTCACGTAAAAGGAAAAAAACACATATGCACATATTTACAACCTTATTTTTTTAAGCAAGTTATAGCACAAAATAGTTAAATAAATTCAAGTTAGGCTCAACCCTCTTAGGGAATCCCCAGTGAAGTCGCCATTTCTGTCGCGGTGATTTTCGGAGATCAAGCTATTGATTAGCGTTGACTCACTAATTTTATTTCACGACTGAACTTTTAATTTTTTAAATGAAAAGTGGAAAAAAGTTCTAAATTACCACATTTTTTTTAAAAATTAGGGTTCGGGGGTTAGTTACGTTTAGGGAAGGTGTTAGCACCCTAAACGTTCGTAGTACTCTACGAGAACCTCTTGATTTTATTTATTTATTTTGGGCTATAACTTGCTTATTTTTTTTTGTTTAGAAAGAAAAGAAAGAATGAATTAGAATAATGCGAAAGGAAAATGAAATGTTTTTTTTTGTATTTTTTATGATTTGGAAGGACAGGGTCCTCTGCCTACGTACCCGTGAGGGATCAAAACCTCGTAGTTCGGGGTAAAAATGACGTTTGATTTGTTTAGGTGTTTTTTATTGGTTTTAAAAAAGGTTTTAAAGATAAAAAGCCAAGTGGCAAAAAGAAATTGGTTTGTGTTTTTTAATTTTTTTGAAAATGATTTAAATGTTATTAAAATGGATTAATGGTTATTTAAAGAAAATAAAAGAGAAAAAAACGAACACTTGATTGAAAATCAAGGTTTATTAAGAAAAGATTTTTTTGATTTTTGATTATTTGCATGTTTTTGGTTTTTTTGTTTTTAATTAACTAAGACTAAAAGTAACTAAAAGCTAACACGCGAGGAAATTCCGTGGTGACGTTGGATCACCACGAAACCCTTTTAAAATTAGACTAACTTAACATTTTTTGTATTTTTTTGATAAAGCGAAGTAAATAATAAAAAGAATAAAAGACGTGAAGCAGAATAAATAAAGTGCGAGTGTCAGTGCATATTCTCATTTATAATTTACATTGATCCTAAATACATTCTAAAAGATGACAAAATAATAAGTAAAAATAAAAATTGCAAATGCACTAAAAAATAAGAAAATATGCTAAGAATAAAAATGAAATGAAAATGCATGAAAATAAAAGGAAAATAATAAAATAAAAAAAAATGCATGAGATACTACAAGGTAAATGCAATGGAATAATATGCATGAAAATACATAAGGAAAATAACGAAATAAAATGCAAGAAAATGATGAAAGAAAATAAAAAAATAAAAAGGAAACAGGAGGGTGCAGAAGAGGATCAGGGTGCGCAAGCAGCAATCAGAGAAAGAGGGAGAAGGAAAGATGCTGGGCTTAACTAAACCCATTAGGCTGGGAGAGAAACAAACAGACCGGTTCGGTTCAAGAGAACCGAACCGGTTCAAGCTTTATATATAAGTTAAAAAAACGGTTTTTATTCATTTTCTAAAACCTTTCTCTCTCTACCTTCTCTCTTTCTCCTCTCTTCCTCTCATCCACTTGGCTTGGTTGTCTGAAGGAGAAATTGGCATGGCAAAAAATGAGAAAAAAAGGGGGTTGGGTGGCCGTACCGTGTGGGTTTTCTGATGTGGTGTACCGTGTTTTGATTCGGTTTTGTGGGTTTGAGGGTGGAAGCCGTACGGTTGCGAGTTTGGGTTGGTGAAGGATAATGGCTGGGCCGGTTTTGGGCCGTGGGTGGTTTAGGGGGAGGAAGGTCGTGAGTGGTTGTTGATTGTGTGTTGGTTGCTGTTGTGTTGATTCGTGGTGGTTTTGTGGGTTACGGAGGAAGGCCGCCTGGGTTTTCGTTTGTGGTGAAGGAGGCGGCTGGGGGCGTGGCTTAGGAGTGAGGGAGAGGCGGTTTGGGAGGATGGTGGCCGATTTGTTGTTGTATGTGGTTGGGTTGGGTTTGGTGAAGGGCGTGTGAGGCTAGGTGTGTTGTGGGTCGTTTGGGTTTGGTTGAAGGACGTAGTGGTGGAGGCGTGGCCGTACGCGTGCTTGTTATGATTGTGGTGAGGAAATGGGTGGAGGCCGTACGGCTGTGTAGTATTAAGGGAGTGAGGGGAGAAATTAGTGGTGGCTTGATTGTGGTTTCTGTGTGTTTTTGTGTTTCCGATTGAAAATCTGATTGTCATTCCCCTTTCTCTCTGTGCGTGCTGCCTATTATGCTAAATACACTAAACTGCCATCACTGACCATAAAGGTCAATGAATGGCAGTTTAAATGCAAAATTAAAACAAATTAACTCACTGCAAAAGTCTCCTCCTCAAAGATGATGACAAATTAAGGACCAATTAAATCTCAAACAAAGTCAGACTAAAAAATAAATTATAAAAAGTAACTAAAAAAGAAATAAAAAAAAACCAAATAAAAATAACAATAAAAATATTTTAAAAGAATAAAAATAAAGATAGAAATAAAAATAAAAACAAAAAAGACGGACCCGGACGAAACTAAAAAAATGAGGTATTTTAAAATACCTCCCTGTCGAAATTTCGTCTGAGACGACGAAAAATTCCGAACTAAAAAGACGAGTAAAAAAAAGAATTTTAGGTCAAAAATTGGGGTATGACAAGGATCATACCTTCCCTTGAAGGTCGGTGGATTTTTTCTCATAAACCTGTCCAGCCGAAGCTCCTCAGCTCCCCCTTGTTGGTTCTGTTGTCCCAGAATGGCAGCGTTAGCTTGTGCCATAGTCTGCGCCATTGCTGCCATAGCGTTAGCAATTGCCTGATCGTTCCTTCCAGCCATACTTTAACTGCATCGTCAAAATCAGGCAAGGGATTAGTAAATAGACATCTACAGTGCTCTGCACACAAGTTGCCTATTAGGGCTAAAACATTGTTAAAATCCTAGGCCGAATGGACCGACCTGCTCTGATACCAACTATGTAACACCCTAAGACCCCGACTTTAATTTAATAAATACCAAAAATATAAATAATGGAGATTAGGTGTTACGCATCATCATTTATTATCGTTTCGTAGAACAAAATCATAAACATTGCAGCGGAAAAATTCAGCATTTTTATTATAACGAAATCAAGTCTCAACATCCATAATTAATTCATAAACTTAAAAATACTTCAAACATCAAAATGTAAAATCGAATAGCCAACCCGACCCTAGTGTTACATATCAGAGCTCGTATCGACTACATACTTATTCGACTACTAATAGAAGAGAGAAAACAGAATATGCCTCCGCCGCCACTTGCTGAATCGTCCCGCAACTAGTCTTCCTCAACCTGAGTGTCTGTACCCCAAGAGTACAGCCACCAAAACCACACAACAACAAGAAAGGGGTGAGAAAATACAACCATACATAGCTTTAGGAAATCATGTGCAATAATAGGAACATTAGTTATCGCATCCACCGTCATAGAACATCAACAATATTTTATTCTTCATTAGATTCTACATCTCATCAGCTCACGTTTATTACTCTTTCTTAAACACCAAGAACTAGCATCATCAATTAATATGCATATGGACACTGTCCTAAGACCTACATGAATGTGGTACCACACCTATCGTCGTCATAATTTGCCAGAGATATGTTACTGGACTTTCATCGTCATTGCATCTTCATAATTTCCTAGACACGACCTTATATGTATGCATGAGGACAGACTCAGCAAGTATTAAATATTAACACACCAACAACAACTTACAACAATAGATGCAAACTCTTCCTATTATGCACGACACCGGGACAAAACATATCGTCGTCATTCATATCATCATCATAAGAAAACATCGTCTTCATGAATATACAACATCATTCACGTCATTAATATTCTCACTCATCATCATTCCTATCATCAGTAAACATAGACACCGTCAAATATTTTATTATTGACACATCGTTAAATAACATATCAATTACACATCATCTAATAATTCATCTTAAGAAGTAACTATGGTTTCCAAGACACATCCATAAAGGGCATGAAATTCATCTCAAACACATTTAAAGATGGTAGAAATAATTACATTATAACAATTATATCTATAAAATAACTTTTAAAAAATAGAATATATTATTTTGACCTAATAATAATGGCAATTCATCAACAGATATATACATATACATACATATAATATAATGATGATAGTCTTGTACTGGATAAAGCTAATCTCATTCTCTTCACACTCATTGAATTCACTCCTTTCAAAATTAGATAGTACTATAATGCCATTAAAACTATATAGATTTTGATTGCCAACACCGCATACGAAAAGCTCTTTGTCAGTCAAGCAAGGTTAGAAGTTTTTAATTGGCAGTTTGTAGATCACAGATTCAGTAGCTATTAGCAAACGGAAAACCTCCGTGGCCTCACTAGTTAAGATTTCTTAGACAAAGATAACAGCCGCTAAATCATATATTTTGACAACTGTCTAGCATCCCAATTTTGGCCTATGGCTATGTTTTGCTAGTTAACTACTTAACGTATGGTTTGCACTCAAAGAGCTTTCCATCTATAACACGCCATCTCAATTTAGAATAGGTCAGATGTGAGTGGATATTCATGTGGCTTCTTTCACTTAAAAATTAAGGCAGATAGTTACCCACTGCTTGAACTAGGAACCAACTATAGGTCAATCAACTAAGGGCAATCGAAATTTTAACTAAGAATTGTAAAACCGATCGACATGAGCCGTTCATATACAAAATCAAATCGAAGTCGAATTCGATCACACACAGAAGCATAATACATGAATATATTAATATATAGTCACACACATAAATCAAATTCGAATTAAAGGTTTAATCAGAAAATTTAACATGAAAACATCACAAATTCAAAAACAAAAATCAACATATAATTGCAGCAAAATAAAAGAACACAAAATTAATCATGGATTCTGTAACACCCATATAGAGATTGCCTAGGATCTCTTACGAGTATTAAAATTTCGTACTGGATACATTAAATACAATACATAAAATTTGCTTATTAATTATACAATACAAGAGTTCTGATTACAATCTGAAAATCTGATACATAACATCTTCAATAATACACATCATAATACATCATCAAAATACAACATCCAGATAAAACATAAGCAGCACGATCAATCTATAGCCTTCTCTTTACCTTTGCGTCGTGCTACCTGCGAAGAACCTGCACCAGGAGGAAAGGGATGAGACATAACGTCTCAGTGAGCTCCTACCCTACCTACTGTTTGGCAACCTCAGGGAACCTAGGGTCGCCGTGCCTACCTCGGCGATCTTGGGGATACCTATGATCGCCAAGTCTTAACTTTACCCATAGAGGGTCATCTGACTGATCCTGCTAAACTGGTGATCAAGGGGAGACCTAGGATCACCGTCTGATAACTGCTAACTGATATCTGATAATTGTCTGAATAAATATTTTCTGACTGATAATGTAATAGAATATTAACTGATATTTATGTTAGCTGTTAGCGTTGAATAAACAATATTATCTGGGTTCATTTTACGGAATGCCCCCGGGTGGAGTAACCCCGAAGCACATTCCCCTGATAACCGGTGAAAATTCCTATCATATCAGGCTAACACCGGACTCCTCTTGTCGTCGTGCGGTCATCCATGCGGAATAACGCGTCCCACTGGCATGAACCTCCTGTGTCCCACTGGCGTGAACAACAGAAGACACGACTTAATAATAATAGTCTTAACTTATGCGTATACCTCCCGTGTCCCACTGGCGTGAACGACGGAAGACGCGAATTAATATTCTGTAAACTTATTCATGAACCTTTCATGTCCCACTGGCGTGAACGATGAAAGTCACGACTTAATAATAATAATAATAATAATAATAATAATAATAATCTTAGTCTTAGCTTTGCATGAACCATTCGTGTCCCACTGGCGTGAACGACGAAGGCCACGACTTAATATCTGATTAATTCTTGTTCTTATTCTTCTTATATATATAACTTATGTCTATTGCATATCTGATGCATTCTTGAATGCTTAACCTACTAAAGGTTCTTAACTATGAATATAGTTTCATTCTTGTGCTTAGTACATGATGAGTACCATTCTAAATCTCTTTAACCTATAAAGGTTCTTGACTTATCGTTCTCATAAGTCATACTTAGGGCTTACTTAAGCATATAGCCTTAATTCATGAATTTTCCATGACTTGCATAATCTTTGCTCATATGATTTCTCAACCAATGGAAGCCTTTAGAATGAACTAAAATGGTGGTTTAAGTTTCTAAAATGTATTAGGAGAAAAACATTTGCAAAAGCCATGCCCACGCGCTCCAGAACCCCCAGAACAGCTCAACTAGGTTGTGTTGTCCTGGCTTAGTCGCTACAAGCGCCCATCTGGTCGCTACAAGCGCCACTGGTCGCTACAAGCGCCAGGCTGGTCGCTACAAGCGCGGGTAGGCAGGGAGAAATCCTGCCTGGTCGCTACAAGCGACAACTCATCGCTACAGCGACCATGACAGCACAGTCATGTGTAAAAATGCATTTTTCCACCATTTTTGCCCATTCAAGGATACCCAAGCTTCCTAAACATGCTAAAAAATAATTTTCCTTCATAAATTAACAATTATAAACACATATGAGCAATGATCTAGCAAGCAAGGAAATTAGGGTAAAACTCTAAAACTTTCTATAACTTGTATAAGCTTGCAAAACTCATAAAATTCACTCTAGATGGGTTCTAAAATCTGAAATGAGCTCACCTAAACCTTAATTGGTGCTGGTTATGCTTGTTCTCAGAAACCCTAGCTTGTTCCTTCCTTGTTTCTTCCTTGTTCCTTCTCTATTTGTTCTAATTTCCTCAAAACCCACTTGCTAGCAACTTCACAAGGATTTTGGGTGAAAGCTTGAAGGATTGGAGTGAGAGTGAGAGGCGTGAGAGTGAGAGAATGAGGGAGAGGGGATGGTTTTTGGAGAGAGTGGAGGAGAAGAAAAACATAATGGAAAAATATCTTTCCTTTTCTATTTAAATTGTTACTCACTTTTTAAATATTCACAAAATTGCCATTGCCATGAATTACCAAATTGCCACGGTTATTAATTACTTCTAACACTGATAACTGATACTAATAAGCGGGATATTACAATCTACCCCCCTTAAAGAAATTTCGTCCTCGAAATTTAGAATTTACCTGAAAATAAATGGGGATAGTTCTCTTGCATCTCCGACTCTAGCTCCCACGTCGCTTCGCCGTCGGGAGAACCTTTCCATACAACCTTAACAATAGGAATTTCTTTGTTCCGCAAAGACTTAATATCACGATCAATTATCTGATCTGGCTCAGGTTGAAAGGTCAAGTCCGATCTCAAATCAATACTGTCCAGCTCCACTGGTTGGAAAGGATCAGGAATGAATTTCCTTAATTGAGAGACGTGGAATACATCATGCAAACCTGACATGGCTGGTGGCAGCGCTAACTGATAAGCTGCCGAACCAACACGTCGAAGTATCTGAAATGGTCCAACATATCTTGGACAAAATTTCTTGGTTCTGAATGCTCCTCTTAACCCCAACTTGGGTGTAACCTTAAGAAATACATGATCTCCTTCATCAAACTCTAAGGGTCTTCGCCTCCTATCAGCATAACTTTTCTGGCGACTCTGTGCTGTTCTCATCTTATCTTGAATGGACTTAATCTTTAGAGTCGTCTCCTGAATGATTTCTGGTCCCAAAATGCTCTTATCTCCAACCTCAGCCCAACAAAGCGGGGTTCTACATTTCCTACCATACAGGGCTTCATAAGGTGCCATTCCAATGCTAGAATGGTAACTGTTGTTGTAAGAAAATTCAATCAATGGTAGGTGATCGTTCCAACTTCCTCCATCTTCTAGGATACATGCACGTAACATATCCTCTAAAGTCTGAATAGTTCTCTCTAATTGTCCATCTGTTTGAGGATGATGGGACGTGCTCATCTTTAATCTTGTTCCTAAAGCTTTCTGAAAAGCTTTCCAAAAGTGAGATGTGAAGATCGGATCCCGATCAGATACAATACTAGCAGGTACACCATGGAGTTTCACTATCTCAGAAATAAACAATTCGGCATACTGAGAGGCTCGGTAAGTAGTCTTAACCGGCAAGAAATGAGCTGACTTGGTTAACCGGTCCACTATTACCCAAATGGAGTCATGTCCTCGCTGTGTTCGAGGTAATCCACTCACAAAATCCATCGTTATCTCTTCCCATTTCCATTGGGGAATTTCCAAAGGTACTAACATTCCTGCAGGCCTTTGATGCTCAATCTTCACCTGCTGACATACAATGCATCGCGACACAAATTCCGCAATATCTCTTTTCATGCTAGGCCACCAATAATCTCTTTTCAAATCTTGATACATCTTGGTGGTACCTGGATGAATGCTGAAACTGCTCTTATGCGCCTCTTCTAAAATCAACCTTTTCAACTCCTCATCGTTTGGAACATAAATTCTTCCTTCAAACAGTAGCGTTCCATCATGTGCAAAAGAAAACTCCGGTTGGCCAACTTTTCTTTGGAGATCCATATCCATGGTTTGCGCTTGTGCAATTCTAGACCGTAGGTCGCAAGAAATCTCTAACTTGTTTAACAAGATGCCACCATCCAAATCGGTAACATGGAGGTTAAGGTCTCTAAACTTTTCATATAACCCACACTTGTGCATCATCACTTCAGCTTTAACCAAAGCCTTTCGACTCAAAGCATCTGCTACCACATTTGCCTTTCCGGGGTGGTATTTCAAATCAAAGTCAAAATCCTTCAAGTATTCCATCCATCGTCTTTGCCTCATGTTGAGGTCTCGTTGATTAAACAAGTATCTCAAACTCTTGTGATCACTAAACAAATCAAACTGCGCACCATACAAATGATGTCTCCATATCTTCAAGGCAAAAACTATAGCTGCTAACTCAAGGTCATGGGTGGGGTAATTCTCTTCAGGAGTCTTGAGTTGTCTAGACGCACACGCTATGACATTTTCCCCTTGCATAAGAACACTACCCAGTCCTTTAGAGGATGCGTCGCAGAAAACGGTGTATCTCTTTTCAGGATCTGGTATTGCCAACACTGGGGCTTTAGTTAATTTCTTTTTTAAAACTCTGAAGCTCTCTTCACATTCTTCGTCCCATATAAAGGGCACATCCTTTCTGGTGAGGCGTGACAGGGGTAAGGCAATCTGAGAAAACTTCATAATAAATCTTCGATAATAACCTGCCAAGCCTAGAAAGTTCCTGACTTCAGCTACATTCTTGGGTCTTTCCCAACTGAGTACGGCTTCAACTTTGGAGGGATCGACGGCTACTCCTCCTCGAGAAATAACGTGACCCAAAAACTTAATCTCAGATAGCCAAAACTCACACTTGCTGAATTTAGCATATAACTGTTTGTCTCTGAGGACATCCAATACAATTCTCAAATGCTGAGCATGCTCCTGAGGATCCTTAGAATAGATCAAGATGTCATCTATGAAAATCACCACAAATTGATCGAGATAGGGCTGAAATATCCTGTTCATGTAATCCATAAATACTGCTGGAGCATTAGTTACACCGAAAGGCATAACCAGAAATTCATAGTGCCCATAACGCGTTCGAAACGCCGTTTTAGACACATCTGAAGATTTAATACGAATCTGATGGTAACCTGACCGAAGATCAATTTTAGAAAATACCGTTGCTCCTTTAAGCTGATCAAGGAGGTCATCAATCCTGGGTAGAGGATATTTGTTCTTGATAGTCACTTTATTAAGTTGGCGGTAGTCTATACACAGCCTCATACTTCCATCTTTCTTCTTGACTAATAAAACTGGAGCACCCCAAGGTGACACACTGGGTCTAATAAAATGCTTCTGGATTAAATCCTCGAGTTGAGATTTCAGCTCTTTCAGCTCTGTTGGTGACATTCTGTACGGTGCCACAGACACTGGCTCCGCTCCTGGAATCAAATCAATTGAAAACTCCACCTCACGCTCTGGAGGTAAACTAGTTACTTCTGAAGGAAAAACATCTAAATACTCATTCACAACAGGAATATCATTGGGACTTAACTCTGACTCTGAAGCCACAGAGAGCATCACGTAGAATCCCTTATCTTGAGCACAATTGAATTGAATTAACTGATGGGTGCGGTTAATCAATTCAGACAGAGCCACACCTTCCGCCGTATCACTGGTCGGCATATAAATACTCTTCTCTGAACATCCAATGTACACATGGTTAGCAGAAAGCCAATCCATGCCTAAGATCACATCAAGTTGCTCCATCGGGAGACATACTAAATCAACATAATAAGTCTTACTAGACACAGTGATAGGACAATTTTCACAAACATAATTTGCCTCAATTCCGCCTTTAGTAGCGGTAGATACTAACATTGGAGGATTCAACGGAGACAAAGGTAATTGCAGCGTCTCAACACATTTATATGAAATAAAAGAACAAGTAGCGCCGCAATCAAAAAGAACTTTTACTGGATTTGTACCCAAATAACACATACCGGCAATCAAATCTTCATTGGCCAAAGCCTTTGCGCCATCAAGGGAGTACACTCTGCCCTTACTAGTAGTAGTTCCTTCGGCTGGTCCTTTACCACGTCTATTTGGACACTCTGATATAAAATGTCCTGGCTGCTTGCATCCATAACAAATACCAGCTCCTATCAAGCACTCTCCTTTATGCATCCTACCACACGTCTTGCAAGTAGGATTAGTCCGCAAAGGATGAGATTGTGGAGAGTATGTCTGTTTCCCTCTCTGCAGGGATCCTTTTGGCTTGAGCTTGTCGTGATATTTATCTGACATCCTGCTTTTCTTCCTTTCAAAAGCTGCTGATCTTTCTTTCGAGGTCTTAGCAAGTCCTGCTTCGACCACCAGACTATCATGCATCAGTTCATCGTAACTTGCAGTTCTCTGAAGACTCACTGCTATGTCGATCTCGCCTCTTAAACCTCTTTTGTACTGGTTCATCTTCCAGACTTCATTCTCAGCATACTCATTGTGTGTAGAATAGTAGGACAACTCTTCAAACTTCTTTGCGAACTCAGCAACCGACATACTATCTTGCTTCAACTCCAAGAACTCTTGCTCCTTCTTTACCTTGTAAGACAAAGGTAAATATTTCTCCAGCATCACTTCTTTAAAATTTACCCAGTTCACCTCTACACCATTTGCTTCCATCCTGCGTTGAGCAGATTCCCACCAGTCTTCTGCTGCGCCTTTGAGTTGATTTGTGGCATAAACCACTTTGTCTTCT
Organism: Medicago ruthenica; assembly: GCA_018208015.1. NCBI lineage: Eukaryota > Viridiplantae > Streptophyta > Magnoliopsida > Fabales > Fabaceae > Medicago > Medicago ruthenica. The sequence continues at coordinate 49,532,387 of CM031376.1, forward strand.
TCTGAACATTCAGCCATTCTAAAGATCTTCTCCATCTGTTTAATCCACTTCCTTGCTTCTTGAGGTTCACCTTCTCCATTGAACTCCGGAGGGTGATGTCTGTTATATTCCCGGAACACTGGGTTACCAATTACGGGAGGAGGTGGTGGCTGTGGATGGAAACCCTGCCCTTGCTGCATCATTTCCATCCATTGCTGTTGAGCTTGGGCCTGTTGCTGAGATTGCTGTTGCATCATCAACATCATTTGTTGATACTGTAATGCGTTTTGAGCTTGTTGCTCTTGATACTACTGCTGCCAGGCCTGCTGTTGCTGTATCATTTGTTCCCATGAGTTCATACTAGGTCCTCCACTTTCATCACTGGCTTGATTAGTACGAGGTCTACCAGGTCCTCTTCTTCTCCCAGACATCTTATCCTAGCTGTCATATACAAGTCAAAGTGATCAGTTTTAACTGAATATAACATTTAGAATAATGTCCTGGATCCAAGAGGTCCACAAACTTGGATTGTACTTTAATGACCCAAGGCACGGTCTGAATCGACCTGCTCTGATACCAAATTGTAACACCCATATAGAGTATTAAAATTTCGTACTGATACCAAATTTGCTTACAAAATTGTGCTTACAAAAGTGATCAGGAATCGACCTGCTCTGATACCAAATTGTACTTACGAGTATTAAAATTTCGTACTGGATACATTAAATACAATACAGAAAATTTGCTTACAAGAGTTCTGATTACAATCTGAAAATCTGATACATAACATCTTCAATAATACACATCATAATACATCATCAAAATACAACATCCAGATAAAACATAAGCAGCACGATCAATCCATAGCCTTCTCTTTACCTTTGCGTCGTGCTACCTGCGAAGAACCTGCACCAGGAGGAAAGGGATGAGACATAACGTCTCAGTGAGCTCCTACCCTACCTACTGTTTGGCAACCTCAGGGAACCTAGGGTCGCCGTGCCTACCTCGGCGATCTTGGGGATACCTATGATCGCCAAGTCTTAACTTTACCCATAGAGGGTCATCTGACTGATCCTGCTAAACTGGTGATCAAGGGGAGACCTAGGATCACCGTCTGATAACTGCTAACTGATATCTGATAATTGTCTGAATAAATATTTTCTGACTGATAATGTAATAGAATATTAACTGATATTTATGTTAGCTGTTAGCGTTGAACAAACAATATTATCTGGGTTCATTTTACGGAATGCCCCCGGGTGGAGTAACCCCGAAGCACATTCCCCTGATAACCGGTGAAAATTCCTATCATATCAGGCTAACACTGGACTCCTCTTTTCGTCGTGCGGTCATCCTTGCGGAATAACGCGTCCCACTGGCGTGAACCTCCTGTGTCCCACTGGCGTGAACAACAGAAGACACGACTTAATAATAATAGTGTTAACTTATGCGTATACCTCCCGTGTCCCACTGGCGTGAACGACGGAAGACGCGAATTAATATTCTGTAAACTTATGCATGAACCTTTCATGTCCCACTGGCGTGAACGATGAAAGTCACGACTTAATAATAATAATAATAATAATAATAATAATAATAATAATAATAATAATAATAATCTTAGTCTTAGCTTTGCATGAACCATTCGTGTCCCACTGGCGTGAACGATGAAGGCCACGACTTAATATCTGATTAATTCTTGTTCTTATTCTTCTTATATATATAACTTATGTCTATTGCATATCTGATGCATTCTTGAATGCTTAACCTACTAAAGGTTCTTAACTATGAATATAGTTTCATTCTTGTGCTTAGTACATGATGAGTACCATTCTAAATCTCTTTAACCTATAAAGGTTCTTGACTTATCGTTCTCATAAGTCATACTTAGGGCTTACTTAAGCATATAGCCTTAATTCATGAATTTTCCATGACTTGCATAATCTTTGCTCATATGATTTCTCAACCAATGGAAGCCTTTAGAATGAACTAAAATGGTGGTTTAAGTTTCTAAAATGTATTAGGAGAAAAACATTTGCAAAAGCCATGCCCACGCGCTCCAGAACCCCCAGAACAGCTCAACTAGGTTGTGCTGTCCTGGCTTGGTCGCTACAAGCACCCATCTGGTCGCTACAAGCGCCACTGGTCGCTACAAGCGCTCATCTGGTCGCTACAAGCGCCACTGGTCGCTACAAGCGCCAGGCTGGTCGCTACAAGCGCGGGTAGGCAGGGAGAAATCCTGCCTGGTCGCTACAAGCGACAACTCGTCGCTACAACGACCATGACAGCACAGTCATGTGTAAAAATGCATTTTTCCACCATTTTTGCCTATTCAAGGATACTCAAGCTTCCTAAACATGCTAAAAAATAATTTTCCTTCATAAATTAACAATTATAAACACATATGAGCAAGGATCTAGCAAGCAAGGAAATTAGGGTAAAACTATAAAACTTTCTATAACTTGTATAAGCTTGCAAAACTCATAAAATTCACTCTAGATGGGTTCTAAAATCTGAAATGAGCTCACCTAAACCTTAATTGGTGCTGGTTATGCTTGTTCTCAGAAACCCTAGCTTGTTCCTTCCTTTTTTCTTCCTTGTTCCTTCTCTATTTGTTCTAATTTCCTCAAAACCCACTTGCTAGCAACTTCACAAGGATTTTTGGTGAAAGCTTGAAGGATTGGAGTGAGAGTGAGAGGCGTGAGAGTGAGAGAATGAGGGAGAGGGGCTGGTTTTTGGAGAGAGTGGAGGAGAAGAAAAACATAATGGAAAAATATCTTTCCTTTTCTATTTAAATTGTTACTCCCTTTTTAAATATTCACAAAATTGCCATTGCCATGAATTACCAAATTGCCACGGTTATTAATTACTTCTAACACTGATAACTGATACTAATAAACGGGATATTACAGATTCATCAAAGGAATGAGAAAACAACGAAAATTAACAACCCTTCACTACCCACATGAGTACACAACCCTTATGATGAATAAAACTCCCCCTTACCTCGATTCCTCAAGTCTCCGGTTTGGCTTGACTTCCTGAAGCTAGGTTTATTCTCTCTCTGACTGCTGCTTTTTTTTCTATTCCATGTTTTGCCTAAAACTCCCTTCTAATTTCCCAAACCCTTATTTGTATTTTTTTGGCCAGCCGCTCTTCCTATAGTTTTTCTCTTCTATTCACCATTCTTTTTGTTTTTCCCCTCCCCCACTTATTAAAAACCTATTTTCTACACCTCCTACTCTTTTCTATTTTTTTTTTAATTCTCTTTCTTTACTATTTTAAATTCTCGTATCACAAATTAATTCAACCATCTCAACATTTACATCACATTTCAAATAGAACAACATTAATAATAATATTCACCACACACACCTATTAAACTTTATTTGGATTACTTAAAATAAAAAGTTGGGGTGTTACACAGAAGCTGAAAAGTATCGCGAAGTAATGAATGAACTACAAAACTGAGAATCAAAACTGAGAACGAAAAACTGAGAATCACACAAATTAAGATCTGATCTGATTTGAATAATCAATTGACAGGAATTAAGATCTGATCTGATCTGATTCCCTATGGGTTAAAGAGACTTGATGTGGCTAAAACTCGGGGGAACACTTGGAAAGTGTCGTACTGAGGCAGTGGAAAGGGCTGAGGTTGTGATGACGGCGGAGGAGGGTGGCCGGAGGAGGATTTGGGCAAATACAAGGCATACTTGAGTTAGAGCGAAACAAATAAACTCCACTGCACTAGCAGGGAAAAAAGGGTGTAAGACTACCCACAAAACCAAACTACCAGACCCCAAGAAAAATAACGAAGAGTCTCACACTCAGCTACAAAGCCAAATCAGAAACCACAAAAGGCCAAAAAAAAACAGACAACCACACAGCAGGGACTATCAAACCTCCTTAAAACAGGCACAAATCCATCTATAACCACACTAAAAGCAATCCACAAATCACAATAGCTCAAAACCAATTGCAAAAGAAACAAAGGCTATTCCCCATACACAACAAAAAAAAAATTGGCATGCTAAATTATGCAGAAAAACACAGTTTATCTTTTGTTATCGAAAATGGTGGAAGAATGACATAGTTCCCTACTAGTACTAGGCCACAACTTTACTAATTTACCAGTACAACTCTTAATTAAGTAATTTTTGCTTATTATTGAGTTCAGAGCTAGTAGTATGAATAAAATCCAAATTTATCTACAATGACAATAGATATCCTTTAAATCGTTATTAAAGATAGATATCTATTGATATTAAACACAAAATATTTCTAAAATCTAGTCATAATCTTACAACTGTGCGATGATATTTCAATATTTATGCGTTGAAAAAAATGAAAATATACCTTTTCGGGAGGACTTCGCAACCGAATACGCTTCTCATAATTGAAGAAAACCTTTCTCCTATAAGCTTCTGAAATTCATGAACCGAAAAACAAATCGTAATTTAACACTTTGATATAATAAAAAAATAAATAAAAATGATATTACATTTTTCATCGATTCAAATTAACATTTCGGGGAGAGAAAAAGAAACTTGCCTCAAAAAAGGAAGGTACCAGAAGTTTCAGGAAGGGAGAATTTCGTAAGAAGTGAAGGTGAATTCGGTGTTGACTGGTCAACGAAGGAAGAGAGAGTTGAGTCAAGGTCGGTGGTGTAAAGAACAAACCCTAGACTGGTGCCGGCGATAATAGCGGCGAAAACACCGTTACGAGCGTTGAGTAGCGACGGAGAAGAAGATGAAGAGGTTGAAGTGTGAAGGATTTGGAGCCGTTGGATCTGGAACGCTGTACTATGTTATATATCTGATATATTTTTAATTTTAATATGAAATTGTTTTTAAATGGGGTTACCCGATTTAATATATATTGGTCTCAAAATCTTTTCCTCTGCATGACTTTTTAAGTCAGGTGGATCACAACCCACTTAAAATCCTTGAGCTAAGTGTATTTTGTACCAGTGAAAGAATGATTACAATTGTTTGAATTTTGAATTGCAAAATTTTAGTACACAAAGATTTAGTTTTAGATAATAGAGTTCCTTGAATGATTTCAATGTCTAGAATTTTTGTCTCATTTTGATAATTTTTATTTATCACAAAAAACCGTTAATGAGGATTCTGGGAAAACAAACAGCCTAAGAGAGATGGAAACTTGGGACCATTGAGTTTTATGTAGATTTATTTCAGTCAAATGTCAACTAAATGGGAGATTTTATATTTAAAGAGGCATTTGTTTGTTGCTAGGCCTTTGCTTTTCTCATTGAGGCCCTTTTTACAAAGAGACTATTGGGCCTATAAAACATATAGGAGCCCTTTTTTTCCTGGTTGGGCTGCTTGGGCCTTAGGCCGGCCTGCCTCATTATTTAAGCACAAGTTACCAAGTTTTGCATGCAACCATAAATAATAACCCTACAGGAAGAACATGCTAAATGTGAAATGAAATTTTCATGAATGATGAAGAGAGCAATATAAAAAGGAAACTTTTTTTTGCATGCATGATTTATTTTGTAGGTTTCTGGAGTTTTTAAGAGACAAAACACGATTCATATAAATGCATGAAGTTTTTTTTAAGGACACATGAGATTCACTAAGAATGCCATGCTTAGCGAATCTCGGTAACATCTGAAGTATAAAATCTTCAATACATTCAATTTTTTTTTTGATCTCAACCCAATAGGTGAATTTAGGTCAGTGTCAAACATGATATTGGCCAGAAAATGGGCAGTTTTAGTGAATCCACCAAAAGAGTTACACTATGGTTTTGTACGATAATTCTATGCAAATGCATTACTAACTCAAGAGCATCCATTTTGAGGTTCGATAGGGAAGCAATTAATGCTTACTTAGAAAATCCTTACCCAAATCCAACTAACAAGCTTTGCCAATTCTCAACGCAGCTGAAAAAAGGAATGTGGGACATAAATCAGATTGCTCAGGCCACTTGTAGTGAAGAATACGCTTACAATATTGATCACAATGGCCAACCTATAAAATTCAAAAGAACCCACTTAACCATAATTGCTCAAGTTGTAATGTTAATCACTGCACATAACATAAAACCACAAAGCCAAGTGTCATACATCAACTTAGATACAAGCTACCTTTTATACTATATATAGTTACGGCAAAAAAAGTGGATATCGCCCGTGGCATAACTGAAAGAATGAGAGGTATAGCTAAGAGTGGTGATAACAAACCCCTAGCCTTTCCTAGCTTGATCATGGGATTATGTAATGCGGCTGGAATTTGTATCCCTAATAACAACCTGAAAATCAACCATGGTTACATCCATGATGGAGATGTGTCTAGGATGTGTATGATAATAGTTGATAAAAATAGGACACCACGATGATTACCAGATCCTTGGTGAATGGCCTGTGGACAAGCCAAATCAAAGGGAAGGAATGGCAGCAGCAGCAACTGGTACAATAATTGTAGCATCAAATTTACAAGGATCAACAGATTTTGATGGACTTTTGGTGGATGATGGTGATGGTTATGATCCATAGGAAGATGATTTCTATTAAAGACTTGAAGTGAAGGAACACGGTTAAATTCTGAAAGCACGCCATACAAGTGAAACAATTTACAAGGCTTTCAATTTTTAATTCTTACTTGGTGTAACACCCGATTTTTAATATTACATCCGTCCATAATTATAAGACCCTTTTCAAATTTCAAAGTACATTAATTATTTCTTCATCAATATACCCTTATTTATGTTACATATTTTTCTCAATATGTAATAAATACTCTTGGAAACATTAACAAACTCTCCCTCTCTTAAAGGGTAAATTTGTAAACACTACAAGAATACGTGTGAATTCCGACCAAAAATTTCCGAGGACAATTGTATTCTCACTAAATAATGGTTTTTCCGATGAACTATTTCCTCGGTACGCTCATGTCATAAATACCTGTCACCGGGCCTGCTAAAACAGAATGGCACGCTTTTTAATGTAAAATAGCGAGGAAGAAGTTCCTCGGAAATCATGGCACGTTTTTTGATGTTCAATAGCAAGGAATAAGTTCCTCTGAAAACAAGTTGTTATTATATTTTATATTGGCAGAGATTACCGAGGACGAAGTTCCTCGGAAAACATATATGACCGTTGCGTTTCCCGAACATTCATTGGTTTACAGCCAGATTTTTACAATGTGCAATGTTGGTAGCTTCTATTAATTTTTGTGTGTATTTTTATCAGTAAGGCTTTTAACATTTTACCTACCTCTATCAAAGTAGTAGTATAAAACCATTGTCACAGTTTACGGCCAGCCATATTTCCAGCAACACATAATTTTCTTTTTTCAATATAACATCATTTCACCAAATTTCCATCAAAAAGAAAAATTCATTTTCACTTAAATCTTTTGAACTTTAGCATCAGGTCATTGTTATTGGTAAGCTTTTCAAATGTATTTTTATTTTATATATATTGTTGATTTAGTTTTTGTTTTTACAATGTTAATTTATCAATTTATTTATAATCTCACTATCATTAATTATTTATATACTTTTGATCATAGTTATTTTATAATCTCATTATCAATTTCTTGTTGCTGCTTAATTGTATCAAATTATTTTTATTTATTGCTTAATTTTTTCGATTTTTTATTTTTATTTTTATTTTTAATTCTTCAAATCTAAGGTTATTAGTAGTGAAAATGTTAATTTGTAAAAAGAATTTTTGTTGGTAAAAAAAAATAGTTTCTTTAAAAAATTAATAAAAATATTAGTTAGTAAAAATGTTAGTTAGTAATTAAAATGTTGTGAAACAAAAATAGTTAGTAGTAAAAACGTTACTTAATTAGAAAAAATGTTAGTTGGTAAATAGGCAGTAATAAAAATGCTAGTTAGTAAAAATCTTAGTTGGTAAATTACAGTATACATACATGTGATATATAATATGTGTAATTCACGTAAATTGTAAATAATTAATTTGTTAATTTTTTTGTAGTTAGTGTCTGTTGCGGTTTGTGTTGCTGTTGATTTTTCTGGATATTTTTCATCGGATTACAACTTGAGGTTAGTTTCTTAAATTAATTTAATATTATTACGTATGTGTTGTTAATTATATATTTATTTATATAGCTTTTTAAATTTATTTTCAATTTTTACATATGCATCGTTGATTTATTTATTAATTAATTTTGTTAGTAGCGAAATCCTTATCCGGATCTCGTAGCAAAGTAAGAAAAAACTAACTTGAATGCCAACTACGCAAAAGATGGATCAATATTATTACTACCGAGGTTGGATGTATGATAGAACATTTCTGGGGAGAACCAAACTTAAACCGCAATTTGAGGAAATAAAAGCAGAGCGTCCAGATCTAATCACAGGGAAATAAAATCCCAACCGCTAGATTGAAATCCCAGGGTCACAAAGTAGAGGAACACAGGAAGAACCAGGAGAGACACGCATTTGATTATAACAGGGGATAAACATAGGCCGTTAGATCCAAGATCTAACGGACCAACCCTGATGGTCCATGAGAACGAAAAGTAAATGCGTGTACCAGATCCATGGCCATGGCAGCAATATAAAAGGAAATAAACCCACACAAAAATTAAAAGTTCCTTTTCTTTCTCTCTCTACCTCTCAAAACCAGAAAAAGCTCTCTCTTCTCTCTAATGTTAGCTCGGCCGGAATCCTCTCTGGCGCGGCGGTCGCCGGCGGCGCCACCGTGCCGGAGTAAATTTCCACTCCTTTCTTAAAAAAAAACACGTTTCTACAAATCCTTTTCTTCCTTATTCTCGAAAATCAAGCTAATTTTTTCAAAACTTTTTTTAAAACGGCTAGATCTCGGTTTGAAGTTCGAAAGAAAATCACCTTTTATTTAAGTTTTGGATTCGATTTTGGGTTCTGTTGTTGTTGTTGATTCAGTTCTGATTCTTGCTTTGCTTATGGTTTTGGTTACGGCTTTGTGAGGTTGATTCCAGTTTTGTGGGTTATTGGCCGGACTCAGCTTTGATTTGTGTTCTTGGTGTGAAATCGGTTTTTGATTTGTGTTATTGGTGTGAAATCGGTTTTTGATTTGTGTTATTGGTGTGAAATCGGTTTTTGATTTGTGTTATTAGTGTGGAATCGGTTTTGATTTGTGATTTTTGTGAAATCTATGGTGGTTTGTGGTGGTTTGTTGGTGGCTTGTGGTGTTTTAGTGGTGGCCGGATTTTGACTGTGGTTCTGACTCTGATCTGACGGGTGTACTTGGCTCTGACTCAAAATTCTCTAACTGGTGAACAGTAATCAATGCACTATTTATAATGCAAAAAAAAAAACTAGGGTTTGAAATATATGGACAAAAATGCCCCTCTGGACAGTTATTTGACTAAAATGACTAAAAAAAAGACTGAAAATAAAAAACGGGAAAAAAAACAGAAAATAAAAACGAAAATAAAAAAAGGAAATAAAAAAAAGTAAAATAAAAACTAATAAATAAGAAACAAATAATAATAAAATAAATAAAAACGGTCGCCTTCGGAACAAAAAAAATGAGGTATTTTAAAATACCTCCCTGCCGAAATTTCGTCTGAAACGACGGAAATTTCCGGCTTAAAAAGACGAGAAAAGCGAAATGAAAATGGGTCAAAAATGGGGTATGACATATGCCCCTATTTAAGTTTCTTCATTACGGGGATTTGAAAGTGAAATTTTTAATTCGACGGGTCGAAGAGACTTAAATACAGAGTACTCCATTTTTGACCAATTTCGACTGTAAAATGCTATGGATGCAATGCCATGTATGTCATGTTATGAATGCTCGCGATGCAAGTATGAATGCAAGGCGGCGAAGATGGCTCGACTAGGGCTAACAAAATCAAAAGGATACCTGAGTCTGTTAAAGAACGGGGTCCGACTCTACTGGGGATAACATGGTTTCACTGGGGATAAATGTCAACTGTTCGGGTTATTGCCGAACTAGCCACAAGAAACAAAAATAAATGTCAGCTGTTCGGGTTAATGCCGAACTGCCACTGATGAAAAGAAAACAAATGTAAATGTCAGTTGTTCGGGTTAATGTCGAACTACCACTGACGACAAGAAAACAAAGATAAATGTCAGCTGTTCGGGTTAATGCCGAACTGCCACTGACGACAAGAAACAAATGTAAATGTCAGCTGTTCGGGTTAATGCCGAACTGCCACTGACGACAAGAAACAAAGGTAAATGTCAGCTGTTCGGGTTAATGCCGAACTGCCACTGACGACAAGAAAAAAAAGGTAAATGTCAGCTGTTCGGGTTAATGCCGAACTGCCACTGACGACAAGAAACAAAGATAAATGTCAGCTGTTCAGGTTAATGCCGAACTGCCACTGACGACAAGAAAACAAAGATAAATGTCAGCTGTTCGGGTTAATGTCGAACTGCCACTGACGACAAGAAAACAAAGATAAATGTCAGCTGTTCGGGTTAATGTCGAAATGCCACTGACGACAAGAAAACAAAGATAAATGTCAGCTGTTCGGGTTAATGCCGAACTGCCACTGACGACAAGAAAACAAAGATAAATGTCAGCTGTTCGGGTTAATGCCGAACTGCCACTGACGACAAAAGACTGGATAAAAAAATGCACAAGTTGTTCGTTAAGGAACTGCCATTTGGCATAAAGAAGGTGACATCTCTGGTCCCGGCACACTGGGGATGACACTTGGGGAAAGAGAGAGTTACAAATTATTCATGATTGATTGTTATGAAAAGATAGTTAAAGCAAGACTCATGGTGGTTAATGCAACCATGTATGAATGATATTGTATGTATGTTGTATGCACAAATGTGTATATGCATGAATGTATGAATGCATGAATGACAATGCAACTTGTATGACTGGTATGACTGATTAACTTGTGTGACTGTATAACTGATGAACTTGATGAGACAAGATTGGACGGGTAAGATGGAAAGTGGACCGACGTCGCAGCACAAACACTCAGTAATCTTCATTGGGGATGAGGCCACTGGGGACATATCAAAATGTTGACGGGGTAAAGCCCGACATATGCAGCAACTGATGGGGAGTAAACACTTCCTGGGGAGAGCGTGCTATTCCAAAAACCTGGTAGAAGAACTGGTGCTTCTGTGGTCATGCTTATCTTTTGTTTTTTTTAATCCCTAATTTTTGCCTGGACCGCCTTTTCAGGTTTTAAGCCCACCGGGAATATATTTTTGTATGCTCCTAATTTTTGCCTGGACCGCCCTTTCGGGTTTTCGATCCACCGGGAATATATTCTTTTGTATGCCCCTAATTTTTGCCTGGACCGCCCTTTCGGGTTTTCGATCCACCGGGACGCTCATTTTTGCCTAAGCCGCCCTTTCGGGTTTTCGACTTACCGAGCTCTTTTCTTTTTCTTCTTTTTGTTTTTTTTAGCAATTGACCACATTCAACCTGCAAAGTTTATCCGTTCCCAGGATAGTTGTTGACGCACCCTTCACTTATTCATGAGTTCAAAGAAAATGTGTTTGTTGTTTGTGCTTTTCAAAAAGACATGAAAAATATTTATGATTTTGAAAAATATTTTGTTTCAAATACTACCATCAAAAATAGAAGAAGTTTTTATAAACTGAATAAACGGGAATTCCAAATGAAAGGCAACAGGCTCAAATTTATTTAATAGAAGGGTGACCCGCCAATGGCAGGGCTCCACGGACCTTACAAAGTTTGGAAAATGGTAAATATAAATTGAAGGTACATCGAACACAATAACCGCTATTCTCCCTGACAACTTTGAATTCCACTGTTTGGATGCTTTAGATTCAGAGTCTCTTTGACAGCTAAAGTGCCCCAAGACAGTAGAGGTCAGACCAATGCAAGTACTTTGTCTTTTGATCCTTAACTTTTGCATAGATCGCTGTCATACCCCAATTTTTGACCTAAAATTTCTTTTTTACTCGTCTGTTTGGTTCGGAATTTTTCGTCGTCTCAGACGAAATTTCGACAGGAAGGTATTTTAAAATACCTCATTTGTTTTTGTCTCGTTCATGTCCATCCTTTTGTTTTTATGTTATTTTTCTTTGATCTTTGTTTTTATTCTTTTAAGTGTTTTATTATTGTCATTTTATTTTATTTTTTTATCATTAGTATTTTTATTATTATTATTATTATTTTTATTTATTATTTACCTTTTTTAAACCTCTGACCTTTTGTGGTGGAGACTTTGATCAGAGACTTTTTTTTTGTTTTAATGTGTCATTTAAGCTGATTTAAACTGCTTTATGGTCAGTAATGGCAATTAGTGTTATTTAACACTGAGGCAACACAACAACAAGGGCCGGGGGGGGGGGGGGGGGGGGGGGGCAATTCAGAAACAATCAGAACAAAGATTCCATCAAAAACACAAACAAAAAACCACTCAGCCAAACCATAAAACACACGCGGCCTCCTCCCACACAACCACCATAACACAGCCGCGACCTCCTCCCACACAACCACCACTCAGCCAAACTATAAAACACACACGGCCACAACCTCCACAAGCCCATCTCCTCCCACACAACCACCACAATCAGCCGCACACCACGCACCAGCCACTACACGACCAGCCACACCCATAACGTCACAAAACCCACAGCCGCGTCACTCTCCCACAACCCACACAAGGCCGCATCCCTCTCCCCCAAACACCCACAAAACCAAATCGGCCACCATACCTCTAAACCGCAAAACAGCCTAACTCACGTACGGACACCCCTCCACACAATACATGGCGACTTCACTGGGGATCAAACCCAGAATCTCTGTCGCGGTGAATTTTGGAGATCAAGCTATTGATTAGCGTTGACTCACTAATTTATTTCACGACTGAACTTTTAGTTTTTCAAAAGAAAATGGGAAAAAATTCTAAATTACCACATTTTTAAAGATTTTGGGTTCGGGGGTTAGTTACGTTTAGGGAAGGTGTTAGCACCCTAAACGTTCGTAGTACTCTACGAGAACCTCTTGATTTTATTTATTTATTTTGGCTATAACTTGCTTATTTTTTTTAAAAGAGAAGAATGAATTAGAATAGTGAGAAAAAATAAAAAAAAATGTTTTTTATTTGTATTTTTTATGATTTGGAAGGACAAGGTCCTTTGCCTACGTACCCGTGAGGGATCAAAACCTCGTAGTTCGGGGTAAAAATGACGGTTGATTTGTTTTGTATTTTTTATTGGTTTTTAAAAAAGGTTTTAAAGATAAAATAAAGGTCAAATGGCAAAATGAGATTGGTTTGTGTTTTTTTATTTTGAAAATGATTCAAGTGTTATTAAAGTAGATTAATGGTTATTTAAAGAAAATAAAAGAGAAAAAGGACACTTGATTGAAAATCAAGGTTTGTTTATGAAAATATTTTTTGTGATTTTTGATTATTTGCATTTTTTTTGTTGTTTTTTGATAATGAACTTAAGACTAAAAACATAACTAAAGAGCTAAACGCGAGGAAATTCTGTGGTGACGTTGGATCACCACGAAACCCTTTTGAAATTAAACTAACATAATATTTTTTTGTATTTTTTTTAAGACGAAATGAACAATAAAAAAAAATAAAAGACATAAAGCGAAATAAATAAAGTGTGTGCATATTCTCATTTATATTTACATTGTACCTAGATACATTCTAATAAAATAAAAATGACAAAATAATAAATAAAAATAAAATTACAAATGCAATAAAATAACTATGCTAAAATAAACAAAAGAAATAAAAATGCATGAAATGAAAGAAAATTAAAAAAATGCATGAAATATTGTGAGATAAATGCAATGGAATAAAAAAGCATGAGAATAAATAAGGAATAAAAAAAATGCAAGAAATGATAAAAAAGAAATAAAAAAAAAAAAGAAGGAAAAGGGGGTGTAAGAGCAGAAAGGGGGGGGGGGTGCAGGTAGCAGTCAGAAGAGAGGAGGGAAAGAAAGAGCTTTGGGCCGCGCTGGATATGGGTCTAAGGGTCTGTATAAAATTGGTTTTTTCTGAATTTTTCATCATTTTCTCCTCTCCTTCTCTCTCTACTCTCTTCTCTCTGCCTTCTCTCTAACAATTACAGCGGCTGGGTTAGTCTTCCGGCGCGGCGGCCGGCCAGCCCAAGGGGCGGCGCCACCGCGCCGGAGAAGAAAAAAAAACTCCTTTTTTTTAAAAAAAATGTTTTTTCAAACCCTCTCCCCTCCCTCTCTTCAAAACCGACCTTAGTTTTTTCAGAAAAAACTTTGAAAACGCGAGATCTAAGTCTGAAATTTTTTAAAATCTACCTTGTGAAAACTGTGTTCAGTTTTGGCTTAGTTTTGATTGTGGAAGGCTTTGGTGTTTGCGTTTTTTTTTTGTGCTGGTGTGGGATTACTGCCGCGTGTGTTTGTGGAAGAGGAGTGGCTTGTCGTGAGTGATTCTGTTGTGTTGGGGTGGTTGGGTGTGATTGTGGCGCGGCGGTGTGGTTGTGTGGAGGGGTGTCCGTACGTGAGTTAGGCTGTTTTGCGGTTTAGAGGTATGGTGGCCGATTTGGTTTTGTGGGTGTTTGGGGGAGAGGGATGCGGCCTTGTGTGGGTTGTGGGAGAGTGGCGCGGCTGTGGGTTTTGTGAGGTTATGGGTGTGGCTGGTCGTGTAGTGGATGGTGCGTGGTGTGCGGCTGATTGTGGTGGTTGTGTGGGAGGAGATGGGGCTTGTGGAGGTTGTGGCCGTGTGTGTTTTATAGTTTGGCTGAGTGGTGGTTGTGTGGGAGGAGGCCGCGGCTGTGTTATGGTGGTTGTGTGGGAGGAGGCCGCGTGTGTTTTCTGGTTTGGCTGAGTGGTTTTTTGTGCGTGTTTCTGATTGTGTTTTTGATGGAATCTATGTTCTGATTGTTTCTGAATTAGTCCCCCTTTTGCTGATGAACTGACTGACTCTATATACACTAATTTGTCATCACTGTCCATAAAGGACAATGAATGGCAGCTTAAAAGACAAATTAAAACAAAATAAATATTAAGAAAGTCTCCTCTACAAAAAGGTCAGATGTTTAAAAAAGGTAAGTAAATAAAAAGGGAGAAAAAATAAATAAAAATGCTAAATAAAATAACAATAAAAATATTTAAAAGAGTAAAAATAAAGATAGAAATAATAATAAAAAAAACGAAAACCGAAAGACGGACTCGAATGAAATTAAAAAAATTGAGGTATTTTAAAATACTTCTTTGTCGAAATTTCGTCTTAGACGACGAAAAATTCCGAACTAAAAATACGAGTAAAAAAAGAAATTTTAGGTCAAAAATTGGGGTATGACAATCGCCCTTTCGGGTTTTCGACCTATCAGGATGATTATTTTTCTGTTTTATGTCTCTAATTTTTGCATGGACCGCCCTTTCGGGTTTTCGATCCACCGAGACGCTCATTTTTGCCTAAGCCGCCCTTTTCGGGTTTTCGACTTACCGAGCTGTTCTTTTATTTTTTTAGACAAAGTATTTCTTGACTGCATCGGCATTCACAGGACATGGAAGCTCGTCACCATCCATAGTCGTAAGAGTTAATGCGCCACCGGAGAAAACTCTCTTAACGACATATGGACCTTCATAGTTAGGCGTCCACTTGCCCCTGGAATCGGGTTGGAAAGATAAAACCTTCCTGAGCACAAGATCTCCTTCTTGAAACACACGGGGACGAACCTTCTTGTCAAAAGCTTGCTTCATCCTCTTTTGATATAGTTGCCCATGGCATAAGGCGTTCATACGCTTCTCTTCAATCAAATTCAACTGATCGTATCTGCTTTGGCACCATTCAACCTCTGACAACTTGGCCTCCATTAGAACTCTCATTGATGGAATCTCAACCTCCACAGGGAGTACTGCTTCCATGCCATATACCAAAGAAAAGGGGGTTGCCCCTGTTGAGGTACGCACTGAAGTACGATATCCGTGTAAAGCATATGGTAACATCTCATGCCAGCCCTTGTAGGTGACCACCATCTTTTGCACTATCTTCTTGATGTTCTTGTTTGCAGCTTCAACTGCGCCATTCATCTGAGGTCTGTAAGGAGAAGAATTATGATGCTTAATCTTGAACTCTTCACACAAATCTTCCATCATCTTGTTGTTCAAGTTTGTTCCATTATCTGTAATGATCCTATTGGGCACACCATAACGGCAGATGATCTGATTCTTGATAAAACGGACCACAACTTGCTTGGTCACATTTGCATAGGATGCTGCTTCAACCCACTTGGTGAAGTAATCAATAGCCACTAGAATGAAGCGATGCCCATTTGAAGCCTTCGGTTCGATTCTACCAATCATGTCGATGCCCCACATAGAGAAAGGCCACGGAGAAGAAAGAACATTAAGCGTAGTTGGCAGTACATGAATTCTGTCGGCATAAATCTGACATCTGTGACATTTCCTGGCATGCTTGTAACAATCTGTCTCCATTGTCATCCAGTAATAACCTGCTCTCAACAACTTCTTAGTCATTGCATGTCCGTTGGAGTGAGTTCCAAAGGATCCTTCATGGATCTCGTGCATTAATAGCTCTGCTTCCTGTTTGTCTACACACCAGAGTAATACCATATCGAAGTTTCTTTTGTACAAAACCTCACCATTCAGAAAGAAATTACCAGACAATCTTCTCAAAGTCTTCTTGTCTTTGTTGGATGCTCCGGGTGGATACTCTTGACTCTGGAGGAAACGCTTGATATCATGAAACCACGGTTTATCATCCACAACTTCTTCGACTGCAAACACATGAGCAGGCCTCTCGAGACGTTGAATTCTGATCATTGGCATATTATTCTGGTGACTCACTTCATACATGGAAGACAAAGTCGCTAACGCATCCGCCATTTGGTTCTCATCACGAGGGATGTGGTGAAGCTCCACTTTGTTGAAGAAGGTCAACAAACGCCTTGCATAGTCTTTGTAAGGAATCAAGCCGGGATGGCGAGTTTCCCATTCTCCTTTGATATGATTGATTACGAGTGCTTAATCCCCATATATGTCAAGGTTCTTGATTCTCAAATCAATGGCTTCTTCAATGCCCAGGATACACGCTTCATACTCTGCCATATTGTTTATGCAATCGAACTGCAGCTTTGCAGCGAAAGGGAGATGATTGCCCTTAGGATTGACAATAACTGCCCCAATCCTGTTGCCAAAGACATTCAGTGCTCCATCAAATATCAAACCCCATCTCGACTCGGGATCTGGACCTTCCTCAGGCAACAATTCATCACAATCTTTCATCTTCAAATACATAATCTCTTCATCAGAAAAGTCGAACTTGATAGGTTGGTAATCTTCAATTGGTTGGTGAGCCAAATGATCAGCAAGAACACTGCCCTTGATTGCCTTCTGAGTGCGGTATTCAATATCATACTCGGACAACAACATCTGCCAACGAGCAATTCTTCCTGTTAAATCGGGTTTCTCAAAGATATACTTGATTGGGTCCATTTTGGATATCAACCAAGTGGTGTGGTTAATCATGTAGTGACGAAGACGCTTAGCAGCCCAGGCTAGTGCACAACAAGTCTTCTCAAGTAGGGAGTACCTGGACTCACAATCTGTATTCTTCTTGCTCAAGTAGTAAATAACATGCTCTTTTCTTCCGGTCTCATCCTGTTGTCCGAGCACACAACCCATAGAGTCTTCTAACACAGTCAAGTACATAATCAGAGGTCTTCCTTCAACTGGAGGGATAAGAATTAGAGGTTCTAGCAGATAATCCTTGATACTGTCAAAGGCCTTTTGACAGTCTTCTGTCCAAACAACACCTTGATCCTTTCGAAGCGGCTTGAATATGGGTCCGCACGTGGCTGTCATGTGCGAGATGAAACGAGAGATGTAATTCAAACGTCCAAGAAATCCTCTCACTTGTTTCTCTGTTTGCGGAACCGTCATTTCTCTAATAGCTCTGACCTTGTCAGGATCTACTTCAATCCCTTTCTGACTAACAATGAAACCCAAGAGTTTTCCAGCTCTAACGCCAAACGTACATTTGTTGGGATTCAGACGAAGTTGATATTTCCTCAGCCGTTGAAACATCTTCAGCAAATACTCAACATGTTCATCTTCAGTGCCAGATTTAACAATCATATCATCCACATACACTTATATCTCTTTGTGCATCATGTCATGAAAGAGAGTGGTCATGCCTCTTTGGTAAGTGGCGCCTACATTTATCAACCCGAAAGGCATTACCCTGTAACAAAAAGTGCCCCAAGGCGTGATGAAAGATGTCTTTTCTCTGTCTTCGACTGCCATCTTGATCTGATTGTATCCAGAGAAACCGTCCATGAAGGAGAAGACTTTGGACTTAGTAGTACTGTTAACCAATACATCGATGTGAGGTAAAGGGAAATCGTCTTTCGGACTAGCCTTGTTCAAATCTCGGTAATCAACACACATCCTGACCTTGCCATCTTTCTTTGGAACAGGCACTATGTTGGCCAACCATTGAGGATACTCTGATGTGACAAGAAAACCTGCATCAATTTGCTTCTGTACTTCCTCCTTGATCTTGAGAGCCATGTCGGGGCGAGTTCTTCTCAGTTTCTGCTTGACTGGTGGACATTCGGGTTTCAAAGGTAGACAGTGCTCCACAATACAGGGATCTAAGCCGGGCATATCCTGGTATGACCATGCAAACACATCAGCATATTCTTTAAGTAGTTCGATCACCCTTTGTTTAACAGTCGCTTCAAGCAATGCCCCAATCTTGACTTCCTTCTTATCTTCCTCAGTTCCCAAGTTGATCACCTCCACTACCTCTTCATGAGGCTGAATGGTTTTCTTCTCGTATTCCAGTAACCGAGCAATTTCATCTGGAATTTTCTCATCCTCCTCCTCTTCGGCTTCGTAGACAGGAAATTCGAAGTTGGGAGAGAGCGCAGGGTTATTATGTTCAACGGTGTCGGGTCGAATTTCGGGGATCAAGCTATTAAGAAGCGTTGACTCACTAATTTTTATTTCACGACTGAACTTTTAATTTCTCGGGGAAAAGGGGAAAAAGTTCTAAATTACTACAATTTTAAAGATTTTGGGTTCGGGAGTCGATTATGCAAGGGGAAGGTACTAGCACCCCTCACATCCGTTGTACTCAACGGGAACCTCCTAATTAACTAAGGCTAAAGTGTTTTTAAAGGTTTGCTTGCATGCTTAAATATATAAAGGGAATAAAGAAAAGGGAAAAAAATGATGTTTTTTATTATTGTGCTTGACAAGATGTGAATCTTGCTCCTACGTATCTCCTGGTGCGATGGAGAATTCAAAGCTACGTAGTTCTTTGTAGCAAATGTTTGAATTGGCCACGGGGGACCAAGAAAAACTCAATTGACCACGGGGAGTCAAGAATAGGGTTCAATTGGTCACGGGGGACCAAGAAAGGGCTTGGTTTGGTTTTATGCTTTGAAAATAGAATGACGATTGTCCGAACAACGAGACATACATCAAGTATTTGTGCAACCGGGGAATGGAGAGACATACGTCAAACCATTCCTTTTTCATTCAAGTTTAATGTTGAAACTAAAATGTATTTTCTCGGTGAAGTTTGAAAAAGAATGACGATTGTCTAAACAACGAGACATACGTCAAGTGTTTGTTCAATCGAGGAATGGAAAGACATAAGTCAAACCACTCCTTTTTTTCATTCAATGTTTATTATTGAAAATTAAGAAATCCCAAAGTAATCAAAACACTTGGTTTAAACTTAAGAACAAGTTTTGTGATTTGAAAAATAAACAAGTTTGTGATAGATTGTTGAAAAATGTTGGAACTTAAGAGCAAGCTTGTTGTTCAAGTTATGGTTGAAATTATGAATAAGTTTGTTCAAGTGTATTGTTGAAAAAATGAACAAGTGTTGTTCAAATGTATTGAAACTCAATGAACAAAGTTTGTTGCTTCAAGTTTGTTTTGAAACTTAATGAATAAAGCTTGTGGCACAAATAATTGTTGAAAAATGAACAAGTGTTGTTCAAGTTTGTTGAAAAATGAACAAGTGTTGTTCATGTTTATGATTGAAAAATGAACAAGTTTTGTTAAAGTGTTTTTGAAACATAATGAACAAGTCATTGTTCAAATGTGTTTGAAACTTAATGAATAAGTTATTGTTCAAATGTGTTTGAAAGTTAATGAACAAGTTATTGTTCAAATGGCATTGAAACTTATGAAATTTCAAAATAAAAGCCAAAACACTTGTAATACTTTGAACCAAATGAGTTTTAATCCTTTTCAACAAAAGTTCAAAAGAAAAGCCAGGTTCTGAACCTTAAAAACCCAAAAAAAATGCTTTAGAAGCTGAAAAAAAAAATGCCCAGAAAAAATGCTTCAGAAGCTGAATTTCAGAGTCTGAGTGAACAGTGCGTCTGAAGTACTGTTCAGACGTTGACTTTTGTTGACTCTCAGACGCACTGTTCATCAGACGCACTATTCATGGGTTGACTTTTGTTGACCTTCAGAAGCACTGTTCATGGGTTGACTTTTGTTGACCTTCAGACTCTGAACTTCAGAAGCTGAACAGTGCGTCTGAAGCACTGTTCAGACTCTGAACTTCAGAGTCTGAAACACTGTTCAGAAGCTGCTTCTGAACTGATTTCAGGACCTCCAAGGGTAAAAACTTTCGAATTCAGTAATAAAAAGAAATAAACCAGTTTTGTTTTGATATTTCTCAAACTTTGGGATTTCTTTGAGGTTTTCAAAAGATGTTTTCAATTCAAAATGAGTTAAAAAACACTTAAGAATGCAGGAAACTGATATTGAAACAATCAGGAACCAAAACAAATGCAAATAACAATGCAAATGAAAGATGAAAGGTTTAGAATGACTTACAAATTCCCAGCCAATGCTTGGGATGCAAGGAATAGGAAAGGACCTTGAATGATTGTGATTTCTTGGAATGGAAGTAATGAAGAAATAAGAACAGCAATAACAGATGAAGTTTTTCTGGTATTCTTTCTTCTGGATGGGATATTTATGGAGATTAAAATGCTGGTTTGATTGCTGGGTTACTTAGTGATGGTTTGTGATGGAAGAAACAGAAAAACAGAGCTTCTGTTTTTTCAAAGGGGCTATGTAAACTGGTTGTTCAAATTGTTTCTGAGTTGTTTTAAATCTCTAAACAAACTGCTCAAAGATCAGGTTTGAATTGGGTTAACAAACTGTGTTTTAACTGTGTGTTAAAACTGTGTATTTTGTTCTTGAGATTGTGTGGAAATTTTGTCTGAATTGTATTCAAAACTGTATGAATTGTGTATCAAAGAACTGTCTGAATTTTTAAGCAAAGAAACTGTGTTCAATCCTTCAGTATTGCATTCCTTATATAGTCAAATTGAGATCAATTGTAATGATGAAAACCCCCTAAAACCAGGCTGCTTTGTGGGCTATGATCAGGACAATTGGCTAGCATTTAATGCAAAAGGAAGGAAGTGACCCTGCCTTGTGATCATTGTAGTACCCTAATTTTGTCCTAAGCATTTTAAAACAAAAAAATCAAAAAAAATCAAAGAGGGGAAAAAAGTCAAAAGTCAACAAAAGTCAACAGAAAAGTCAACATTTCAAAAATGCTGACTTCGCACTGCGAAGCTCACTTCGCACTGCGAAGTCTGCGATTTTTCTGCAGATTTTTGGTTTCTTTGATTTAATTCCAGAATTTGTTGCATATCATTTCCATAATTATTTTAAGTAGCATTCATGGCTAATTGGGCCAAGTAAAACCAGAATTGAAGGACTTGCCATTAATGCCAAGGTTGGAAGCTTTTTCTTCCAACCTAGCATGTGACAAGCAAGTGGGCTTGCCCTTGGGCAGCTCTAGTCCCGCCCATGTGACCTGCTAACCACCACAAGGTTGCCAGCCACCTGCTTGAGGACTTTCCTCCTGCTTGCTGCCCCAAAAACCAGTCAAACCAGCTGGATTTTTCACTTGAAAAGCCATGAGTGCCTACTCTGTTTTTGCAGCAGCTTTTCACCCCTCACACCAGCCATAAGTAGCCTTTTTCATCCCTCAATCTCTGCACATCGCAGTGCACGTTTTTATTGATCAACCATTGAGATTGCAAGGATTGATCCCCAAGCATTAGCCAATTGCAATTCAGCTTTATTCTTCATCATTACCTTCTAGAATTGGTTGAATTTGTGGCTGAAATCAGGCTGAGTCTTGCCCCTTGGTACAAGGCAAGGTTGCCTCTATCCATTAGCATTTAATGCAAAAGGATCCAGCTTGATCTTAGCCACAAATCAGCTGAATTTTAGGATTTAGTAATGATGAAAAAGATTTGGTTTTGGCCTATAAATAGAAGGCAACGCCCAAGGGAACAAACACAATTAACAACAGCATTTCAAGAGCAGAAACTCTACTCATTTTAGCTTACAAACCTCCACAAAACAACCAGAAAAAACCAATCCACACAAAGCTTTCCAAAGTTCCAAAACCATCACCAATATCAAACCTCTTGCAAAATCCTTCAACCAAATCAAATCAAGTGCAGCTGGAGTTTTGCTAAGGAGTTCTGTAAGTTTCTAAGGCTTTATCTTGCATTTACAATTGTGTTTGCATAGCTATTTTGGTTCAAAACCATTTGATTCTAAAAAACCCCTTTTGAATTTCAAAGAAATCCCAAGGTTTTCAAAACATCAAAACTGGTTTGTCCAGCCTTTTTCACCCCAGAAACTCAAAGTTTTTTCACCCACCTATAAGGTCCTGAGTGTGTTCAGAAGTTGTTTCTGAACAAAAGTTCAGAAACAGCTTCTGAACCCAAAATTTCGCATGCTTCGCAGTGCGAAGTCATGGTCGCAGTGCGACCATGACAGAACTCAGAATCTGAGTTTTTGTGTCAAAATGACCAATTTTTGAGGTTCTAGCCCCAGAGCTCAGAACCTAAGAGTTTTTAAACCCATGTTCTTCAAACCATAACAAGGATTTTG
This sequence comes from Medicago ruthenica, assembly GCA_018208015.1. Lineage (NCBI taxonomy): Eukaryota > Viridiplantae > Streptophyta > Magnoliopsida > Fabales > Fabaceae > Medicago > Medicago ruthenica. The sequence goes on from CM031376.1 coordinate 49,555,230, forward strand.
CATAATTTTGACAAAATCACAAGTTCGTTTGACCATTATGTGGATAACTTGCAAAACAAGTTATGTTCTCAAACTTTCAAAACCACATGAACAAACAAGCTATGTTCATCATCTCAATCAAAACTTGAACAATAAATATTGTTCATGATGTTCAAAGCTCAAAAATGAACATAAGCCAAATACGTTCGCTTTTCGCAAAACGAGCCGAACTTGTGCGTTTTCTAGCAAAATTTGCTAAACCTTCCCATTTTGGGTTTTCAAACCAAATGTTTTGACATACCTTGGGATTTCTAAAGGATTCAACCCAAAAACATGAATGAAAAAGGGATGGTGTGACGTATGTCTCTCCATCGCCCCGATTGTACGAATGCGTGACGTATGTCTCGTCGCTCGGACAATCGTCATTCCTTTTTTTAATATGTACAACCCTAACCAAACCAAACTTGGCCCTTGTGGTCAATCCAAACCTTTTGGTCCCCCGTGGCCATTAGACTCAATCCCTCGACTCTTCGGAGTCCACTCGGTCAATGATTGACTTGTATGAGTCCATTGCACCTCTCTTGGTCCCATAGCGGCCAATTCCAACCCTTTACTCTAACGGACGTACCTTTTAACAATTCTAATGCGATTCATGAACAAACGCTTAATAAGTCTCCCAAGCGCGAGCATACAAGCTATACGCTTAATAAGTCTCCCGAGCGCGAGCATACAAGCTACGTTTTAATCGTAAGAATTCGGTTAAAACATCGTCCATTTTAAAAACAACCAACACATGTACGTTTTTCTACCAAAGAACTACGTACGCTTTGAATTCTCCGACTACCGGGAGATACGTAGGAGCAAGATCGACATCTTGTCAAGCGCAATAATAAAAAAACTTTTTCTTTCTTTCCTTTCGTTTGTTTTTATCTCTTTTCCCCCCCCCCCCTTTATTATATTTTTGACATAAATAAACATGCGCGCAAAATATTAAAAAAAACAATTCAAGCTTTGACCAAATAGAAGGTTCCCATTGAGTACAACGGACGTGAGGGGTGCTAATACCTTCCCCTTGCGTAATCGACTCCCGAACCCGACAATGGTTGCGATGACCATCCTTTCCTCATCGTCAAAGGGTTTTATTATCGTTTCCCTTTAAACAAAAAAAACTTAAGGGTTTATCAACGTTCCCTTTACACAAAAACTTTGGTGGCGGCTTCACAAAGGCCCTCCGAGCGTTTGCGAACGACCTCGGAGGATTTGCGCGTCTTTTTCCCCGAGGAAAAAAACGAGGTGCGCACAGCTGGCGACTTCACTGGGGACCCTTTTCCCACTAGTGAGTCAAGCCTAACCTATTTGGTTTAAAGCCAATTGTTTTATTTTTCTTTGCGTGCCATGTTTATTTATTTTATTCATACATGTTATATTTATGCTTTATGTTTATATTTGCTTTATCTGCTTTATATTCATATCATATATATCAAATGCGGGGGTTACTTGAGTGATGTTACTCCACATTGTTCGGGTTAATGCCGGACGTGTGAGGCTCTCTACCCGAGCTTGAGAAAAAAACTAAGTTAGAAGGAGGTTGTGTGCGGAAGCCCGCGTTGACGTATGTCCGTGAGGTAGGATGTCCAACCCCGCTTAGATGAGATTTTCACGTGGAATTAATTGAAGTCATGTCGACGTATGTCCATAGACAACCCTAATTCCATGTGAGGTCTATGACTCTAAGGACCTCTTCTTAGGAGATTTCACAATTTAGAGCCTACATGTGAGGATGGGGGGAATTCCGAACCTCCACATATCTTTCATTCATTTTCGCTCGTGTTTGTGCATTATGTTTAGCAGGGGCAATCAACCTTTATTTGTCTATTACTTGTTTATGCACAAATCATAATTGGGGATATGAATGGCCAATGTATTGAGGGGTAGCAAAATTTTCAAAAAAAATTTTTTTCAAGTACTTCGCAGTGCGAAGGTACTTCGCAGTGCGAAGTACGCGAATTTTGTCAGCCCAGCTGACCCTTCATTTATTCCCTCTCAACCACTTTTTTCCACTATTTTCTTTTATTATTCCAAACGTTTTTCTTTCCTTTAACTCTTAAAAACAAAAAAAAAACAAACACTTTTTTGCCATAACTTCAAAAAAGGAAAAATTTTACAAATCTAAAAAAAAAGAGAGAAAGGGTGAGCATACCCATTTTTGAATCTTCCCTCCATTAATTTCGTATCTTTCCATTCAGAACCAATAACCAGGTATGAACTCCTTTCTTCTTTCCCTCTGTTCATCTTTGATTCGTGTTGCAACTGTTTAAGGGGTTTTAGGGTTTAAGATTTTAAAGTTCCCATATTAGAATTTAAGTTCATAATAAGCTGCATTTAGGCCTTAGTTTGCTGTATTAAGTTGGATTTTAGCAAGCATGCGTCATGGGTATCTGAACACAAGCCTGTTTCTTTCAATTCCCATTTTGTTTTTTGAAAACCCATTTACTAAATTTGAAAAAAGAGGCTGTTAAGTTGTTCTTTCTGATACCCATTATTTGATTCTGAGTTTGTTGCACGCATTATATGTTAAAAGCTTAAACCCAGAGGTGTAGGTGCAGATTTCTGGGGTTTGCTGTCATGGTCGCAGAGCAAAGTTCAACTTCGCACTGCGACCATTTCTGGGCAACCCAGAAATTTTCGAACACCTTCGCACTGCGAACCTACCTTCCCAGTGCGACTGTAGCAGGAACAGAACCTGTGTTTTTCCATTTTTTTTCACCTCCTATCACCTATAAATCCACTAACTTTGCCCTTTTCCTTGCAGATGGCACCAAGACCAGTAGGAAAACGCTCAAGGGGTGAGGCATCCGGATCTAGACCCCAAGGGGGTTTCGACGCCTCTCGCTTCCTAAGTCTTCGGAACCAGGAGAGATATGAAGAGCTTCTTGGCAGGACCTTCTGGCCGGAGAGGCAATTCATCATAAGTGACAGGGGCACTTGGAGGGAGTTGGCCCGATTGATAAACCACCGCCGGTGGGGAGTTTTGGTAAACCCTCCCCTTAACCTCAACTATGATATAATCCGGGAATTCTACGCAAATGTCATTCCCGTGGATCCAGAGGGAGAGTTTACGTATCAGACCATGGTGCGTGGTCGGGTCATTAGATTCGATCGCGACGCCATCAACACCTACCTCCGAGACCCTTTCCAATTGGAAAATGATGAGCTGTGTGCTTTCCATAAGCACCAGAATCGTGGTAATTGGAACCACGATCTCTACGCTCAGACCATTTTCCAATCCGGAAAAAGTTATGAGCTTAATGCTGCAGGACAGCCCACCAAGGCCCTCAGGGGCAACCTCACCACCTACGCCCAGGTCATTTTCCATCTTATTGTCCACAACATAAAACCCAAAAGCCATACCTCCTCCACCACCATGGATGTTACCCCCCTTATCTACTATATCCTCACCGGTAAACAAGTGGATGTGGCCAGGGCCATTTGCCAGGAGATTAAGATAGTGGTCGAGAGTGGCATCAAGCCACCGGCCAAGAAGATGTGCCCACTTGCTTTCCCAGGTCTTATCATGGGACTCTGCCGGGACGCCCGCGTAGTTATCCCTCCCCAGGTGTCCGAAACCATTAAGAACCCCATTACAGACGAGTACATCTCCAGACACTGCACGGGGAGGAGAGCGAGAGCACAGCAGCCACGGCCTAGGCCTCCACCAGCATCAGGGGATTGTCGTACTTGCACTTTCATATTGGAGCAGAATGCTTCCTCCCATCGATACATGACTATGATGCATGATTCCATGTATCGCCTTCAGAGGCAGCTAGGGAGGCCGACAGATCCCGATGATCAGATACCGACACCCCAGATGTTCGCGGCTCATGGTCGTTGGCCCGGGGATAGGCCGGAGCATTCAGAGGCTGGAGGCAGTGGCACAGCGGCAGGAGGCCAGGGAGGAGATGATGAGGAGGATGAGGACGAGGAGGACGAGGATGAGGAGACCGAGGATGATGAGGCTTTCACTCCTTGAGTGACCTTTTTTTATGATTTATCATATTTTGTTGTTCATGTTTATGTCATTTTTTCTCGTACACTTTTAGTGGTTCCTTTTGTTTGGTACTTTGTAGCTATATTGATACTCTTGCTTTATTATTCGAGTACTTTTTGCTTTTATTACCTAGCGTTTGCATCATAATCATGCCTATTTATTTTTTAATATGTGTGAATGTTGAAATTTTTTGTTATCTATCATTGGTAATGCGAATTCAACAAAACTTTCCGCAGCGGATTAAGCCAAAGTTTTAACCATAAACGAATGGTAGTGATAAATGTGATTAATTTTCGCAAAGCTAAAATGCATGTTTCCTATTTCTTTCCATGATTTAAACTTGAAAGGGAAATGTATATTCCATACCAAATTATACTATACAATTCACGTTATTTAATATGTTTGTTCTATGAACCATTTAGAACCAGCCAGATGTGAGGAATCCCCAAAGTTATCATAATACATACGCAGGAGATCGACATTTTTGTTTAACTCGATCTTTTTATGTTAAATCTGAATTTTGTTTTTTAATTACATAAAAGTATTGACATGATCAGGGCATTTGTTTGAAAATGAGAGAAAACAATCAACCACAAACAGCCCACCCTGTGAGAAGTGAGTATTTGTTAAACCCCTTCGAGCCTAACAAATCAGAATTTTTAACTATGAACTGCCAACTTTCATAAGCTCAACTGCTTAATGAGATTGCCAGAGTTTGTAAAAAAATATTTTCAGTTCATAGTCAAAACATCACTGAATTCTGATAATTTCCTTTCGATTTTTGAACCCTTAAAACATCATGATTAGTGTCCCTTGCCAAGAGAGGAGGGAACATTCAAATAGGGTATCGTACTGAAACAAGTTGGGAAAAAGGAGAGGTTTGTGAAAGTCAAGCAAACGTTGAATTTCTTAAATTGATCTTGACGACCAAAGAAAAAAAAAGAGAAGGAAAGAAAAGCAAAGCAAACCAAGAAAAAGAAAAAGAAAAGAGAAAAGAGAAAAGAAGACCGATAAAATCCAAGAGTTGTCGAGATCAAGGAAAAAAAAGCATTTGTGAATCACCAAAATTGTGATTTGAACAAAGAAAGGGGTAAGTTAGAAAGAATGTTCCCTCTTGCTTGGCCATTTGAATTCAATTTCCCCACATATGACATTTCTTTTGTAGCCCAGCCAAATTACAACCCTTAAAGACCTTTTGATCAATGCTTTCATGTTTTTAAGAAACAATAATTGGATGGACATATAACTCGATCGGAATGTTAGCAAAATTGCCGGATGAGTGTTCATAACCCCTCACCATTAATATTCAATTTGTTTATTTACTTAAATGAGTGATAGGTGGGTTCATTAATAAGCATGTTGTTAATTTGAACTGTACGATATGATTTTTGTGTGGTATTTATTTCGACTTTTTCAGTACAATCTCGGAATAATAGGGGGCATAAAATTGCGTGCGCAAATTTCATATGAATCCTCCAAAACCAAAAAGCCCGACCTCGCTCGGCAACCAAAACCAAAAAGCCCGACCTCGCTCGGCAACCAAAACCAAAAAACCCGACCTCGCTCGGCAACCAACAATAAAGACCAATTTCCATTTGCACCCGTATTTTTTAAACCAAAACCGGATTGCTCCCGGTGCACAAATCATTCAAGGCTCAACCATGCTCAACACCCTCCCTGCAAATCACAAAAAGCCCAATTTGTCTTTGATATCCTTCAAACACCCAACAAAAGGCCCAATTGGCATCAGCAATCCCAAACACGATTAAAGGAACTACACCTTTGGGGCAGGTCACTTCCCCATTAACGAAATTCTTCCCAAGCGAAGTCTTTTACTTTTGTCAAAATTTCCATCTATGATAGTGTATATATTTCCAAAACAAAAATTTTTTACGTGGAATCTTTTATGTTTTTGAATAAGTAATAACAAGCACATTTTCTCTGAATTGTGAATACTTAAAAAAAAACGTGCATCAAAATCTATCCATAGAGCAGATAAGCCTCGCAGGCCAAGCATGGCTAATTGCTAAAGGGATTTCTGGTCACCGGTAAATCAAAAAGGAACATCCCCATCAAATCAAGAGCCTGAAGGGACAATTCAAGCGAGGCTGATCAACTGAAGCACAAGCATCCCCAGCAGAACCATCAGTTATGCTCCTCAGCAGTCTAGCAAGATTTACACAGCGGGTTAACAATCCCCACGAGGTATTTATTCCTTATCAATTATCACGGTATTACCCTGTCCATATTTAAATATATCCCCGAGAGTTTATCCCTGTAAGGATTACCGAATGTTTATACCGGTCCACTTTTTACCTCGCCGGTCTAATCTCGTCTCATCAAGCTTTTAGTCATTAGGAGGAGCAAAATTCCCCAGTAAACACCCTAAACATCCAAACACCAACAAAGGCTGGATATCGATCATGCTTCCAAAATGATCCTTATATCCCCATAAGCCAAACCTCATTGACATTCCCCAGGGAGTCTCAACCCCAAACAAAAGTCCAATCATTATTGGCAAACCCACACAAATCTTCGGGCTTAGGCTCGAACTACACCGGTTTTGATCCCATTTGGGTATGTAGGCAAAGGACCTTGTCCTTCCAAACCGACCAACCAAAAAACAAACAAAACACAAAAAGAGAAAGCCCAATCACAACCACAACCACAACCAAGACCGACTTTGCTCGGCACCCCACCAACATCCCACACATCATGCATAACATAATTCATGCATGCATATACAAATTATTCATACACATGCATTTCATTTCATAAATCATGCATCCTCAACAAGGATTCTCCAGTGAGTATCACATATTCACCAACATCCATCAAACATTCAATCAGGGGCACCTATTTAGGGTAAGACCGCAGCTCGTTAGGAATCGACATTCAGTGACAGTGCCTGAATAAGATCACCTAGCTTAGGTATCGACCTCTAGAAGCAGTACCTAGAGTAGATCACCTCCATCTTAGGTATCGACCTCTAGAAGCAGTACCTAGAGTAGATCACCTCCATCTTAGGTATCGACCTCTAGTGACATCCTAGAGTAGATCACCACCATCAATGTTCCACCTCTAGTGACAGTGCCTAGAGTAAATCACCATCCTTAGGTATCGACCTCTAGAAGCAGTACCTAGAGTAGATCACCTCCATCTTAGGTATCGACCTCTAGTGACATCCTAGAGTTAGATCACCCCCATCTTAGGTATCGACCTCTAGTGACATTCTAGAGTTAGATCACCCCCATCTTAGGTATCGACCTCTAGTGACATCCTAGAGTAGATCACCACCATCAATGTTCCACCTCTAGTGACAGTGCCTAGAGTAAATCACCATCCTCAGGAATCGACTTCTAGTGACAGTGCCTAGATAAGATTACCTTCATCCCCCAGTGGATCTACCTCCAGTGTTAGCGGCTGGATACGATCAACCTTTCCCAACCATTGCATTTGCATTTCGCGAAGGACAAAATTCGGGTCCTTCTTTTTTTTACTTAATTGATCTTCGCAAAGAGTTCATGAGATGCCCTCGGCACTCACGCACTCTATGCGAAGACACAATTAAGTAGGGGCAGCTGTAGTACCCTAATTTTGTCCTAAGCATTTTAAAACAAAAAAATCAAAAAAAATCAAAGAGGGGAAAAAAGTCAAAAGTCAACAAAAGTCAACAGAAAAGTCAACATTTCAAAAATGCTGACTTCGCACTGCGAAGCTCACTTCACACTGCGAAGTCTGCGATTTTTCTGCAGATTTTTGGTTTCTTTGATTTAATTCCAGAATTTGTTGCATATCATTTCCATAATTATTTTAAGTAGCATTCATGGCTAATTGGGCCAAGTAAAACCAGAATTGAAGGACTTGCCATTAATGCCAAGGTTGGAAGCTTTTTCTTCCAACCTAGCATGTGACAAGCAAGTGGGCTTGCCCTTGGGCAGCTCTAGTCCCTCCCATGTGACCTGCTAACCACCACAAGGTTGCCAGCCACCTGCTTGAGGACTTTCCTCCTGCTTGCTGCCCCAAAAACCAGTCAAACCAGCTGGATTTTTCACTTGAAAAGCCATGAGTGCCTACTCTGTTTTTGCAGCAGCTTTTCACCCCTCACACCAGCCATAAGTAGCCTTTTTCATCCCTCAATCTCTGCACATCACAGTGCACGTTTTTATTGATCAACCATTGAGATTGCAAGGATTGATCCCCAAGCATTAGCCAATTGCAATTCAGCTTTATTCTTCATCATTACCTTCTAGAATTGGTTGAATTTGTGGCTGAAATCAGGCTGAGTCTTGCCCCTTGGTACAAGGCAAGGTTGCCTCTATCCATTAGCATTTAATGCAAAAGGATCCAGCTTGATCTTAGCCACAAATCAGCTGAATTTTAGGATTTAGTAATGATGAAAAAGATTTGGTTTTGGCCTATAAATAGAAGACAACGCCCAAGGGAACAAACACAATTAACAACAGCATTTCAAGAGCAGAAACTCTACTCATTTTAGCTTACAAACCTCCACAAAACAACCAGAAAAAACCAATCCACACAAAGCTTTCCAAAGTTCCAAAACCATCACCAATATCAAACCTCTTGCAAAATCCTTCAACCAAATCAAATCAAGTGCAGCTGGAGTTTTGCTAAGGAGTTCTGTAAGTTTCTAAGGCTTTATCTTGCATTTACAATTGTGTTTGCATAGCTATTTTGGTTCAAAACCATTTGATTCTAAAAAACCCCTTTTGAATTTCAAAGAAATCCCAAGGTTTTCAAAACATCAAAACTGGTTTGTCCAGCCTTTTTCACCCCAGAAACTCAAAGTTTTTTCACCCACCTATAAGGTCCTGAGTGTGTTCAGAAGTTGTTTCTGAACAAAAGTTCAGAAACAGCTTCTGAACCCAAAATTTCGCATGCTTCGCAGTGCGAAGTCATGGTCGCAGTGCGACCATGACAGAACTCAGAATCTGAGTTTTTGTGTCAAAATGACCAATTTTTGAGGTTCTAGCCCCAGAGCTCAGAACCTAAGAGTTTTTAAACCCATGTTCTTCAAACCATAACAAGGATTTTGCATAATTTTGACAAAATCACAAGTTCGTTTGACCATTATGTGGATAACTTGCAAAACAAGTTATGTTCTCAAACTTTCAAAACCACATGAACAAACAAGCTATGTTCATCATCTCAATCAAAACTTGAACAATAAATATTGTTCATGATGTTCAAAGCTCAAAAATGAACATAAGCCAAATACGTTCGCTTTTCGCAAAACGAGCCGAACTTGTGCGTTTTCTAGCAAAATTTGCTAAACCTTCCCATTTTGGGTTTTCAAACCAAATGTTTTGACATACCTTGGGATTTCTAAAGGATTCAACCCAAAAACATGAATGAAAAAGGGATGGTGTGACGTATGTCTCTCCATCGCCCCGATTGTACGAATGCGTGACGTATGTCTCGTCGCTCGGACAATCGTCATTCCTTTTTTTAATATGTACAACCCTAACCAAACCAAACTTGGCCCTTGTGGTCAATCCAAACCTTTTGGTCCCCCGTGGCCATTAGACTCAATCCCTCGACTCTTCGGAGTCCACTTGGTCAATGATTGACTTGTATGAGTCCATTGCACCTCTCTTGGTCCCATAGCGGCCAATTCCAACCCTTTACTCTAACGGACGTACCTTTTAACAATTCTAATGCGATTCATGAACAAACGCTTAATAAGTCTCCCAAGCGCGAGCATACAAGCTATACGCTTAATAAGTCTCCCGAGCGCGAGCATACAAGCTACGTTTTAATCGTAAGAATTCGGTTAAAACATCGTCCATTTTAAAAACAACCAACACATGTACGTTTTTCTACCAAAGAACTACGTACGCTTTGAATTCTCCGACTACCGGGAGATACGTAGGAGCAAGATCGACATCTTGTCAAGCGCAATAATAAAAAAACTTTTTCTTTCTTTCCTTTCGTTTGTTTTTATCTCTTTTCCCCGCCCCCCTTTATTATATTTTTGACATAAATAAACATGCGCGCAAAATATTAAAAAAAACAATTCAAGCTTTGACCAAATAGAAGGTTCCCGTTGAGTACAACGGACGTGAGGGGTGCTAATACCTTCCCCTTGCGTAATCGACTCCCGAACCCGACAATGGTTGCGATGACCATCCTTTCCTCATCGTCAAAGGGTTTTATTATCGTTTCCCTTTAAACAAAAAAAACTTAAGGGTTTATCAACGTTCCCTTTACACAAAAACTTTGGTGGCGGCTTCACAAAGGCCCTCCGAGCGTTTGCGAACGACCTCAGAGGATTTGCGCGTCTTTTTCCCCGAGGAAAAAAACGAGGTGCGCACAATCATGGTGAAGACTTTGGCTAAATTCAGAACCCAATGGGGCTGAATTTGATAGGAATTGCTGTAATCAAGGGTGCTGTCTGTGCAGGTTGCAACTTGAGATGCCCTTTGGGATTGATTCTTGCAATTTTGAGAAGACAAACATGAAAAGGGCGTGCTGTTTGTGCAGAGCTTGGGGAGAAGCAATGGAACAGTTGTTGAACTGCAGAAGAAAGAAGAAATGCTGGAACAGGGTCAGCATCTTCAGAATCTGGGCAAGCTGCTTTTGCAGCTATTCTTGACTGGTTTTGGTGAAAGAGAGAGGGGAGAAATTGGCAAGGTGCTTGCTGGAAAGCTGGGTCAGATTGCAGGAAATTTGGGGAAGAAGAAGTGCTGCCCAGGGTCAGCACAACTTGGGTCTGGAAGTGTAACACCCATACTAAATTATCTAGAATATTTAGCATGTGTATTAATCAGATACTGGGTACATTAAAATTTTCAATAATAATAATACAATATAAAACTACTGAATGTGTACAAATAGCTCGTTTATACAAATATCCAAATATCATATGCAATTATCCTCATAAACATAGATAATCTGTCAACCTCCTGAGCTTGTCCTTGACGAGCATCTGTACTCCATCCAGCGTCTTCCTGAAGATCTTCATGAATATCTCTTGCTAACCTGTAAACCTGCACCAGAAGGATTGGGATGAGACATAATGTCTCAGTGAGCTCCAGCCCAACCTACTGTTGGCAACCACGGGGGAAACCTAGGGTCGTCGTGCCTACTCTTAGCGATCTTGGGGATACCTACGACCGCTGTCATTCTTTACATTTATCGCGATCAAGGGGAAAACCTAGGATCGCTTCATTGTCTTGTCTCATGCATAACATGTTCCATTCTAAATCTTAGACTTATACGTAGTGATCTTGGGGACATCCTATGATCACATCTCGTTCACTAGGAACTAATCATCATGTCTCGTATTACATATAAAGTATACATATTCATTTTCATATTCGTATCATCTTTTCATATCATAAAGTTAGAAGTTAGCGTTGAACAAACAATACATTATCTTGGTTCATTTTACGGAGTGCATCCGGGTGGAGTAACCCCGAAGTACATCTCCCATCATACCGGTGAAAATTCCTATCATATCAGGCTAACACCGGACTCCTCTTATCGTTGTGTGGACAACTCTCTCGATGAAGTCCCATCCGGCGAAACCCGGAGTCTGCTGAACACAACTTAACATTGCATGTGGACAACCCTCTCGGAGAAGTCCCATCCGGCGTATCCCGGAGTCTGCTGAACATGCTTAATCTTTTAACATACGTGTGGACAATCCTCTCGGAGAAGTCCCATCCGGCGAATCCCGGAGCCTGCTGGACACGTTTAACATATTCTTATAACTTACGTGTGGATAGCCCTTTCGGAGAAATCCCATCCGGCATAATCCGGAGTCTGATGAACACGTTATCATATTCTTTATCATTAAATTCTTACTTAAGTTCATATGTATATCTTATACGTTTCATATTCTGGTGCATATCTAATGCATTCTTGGATAATTCATTCTTAGAGCTTTACCTATAAAGAGGTTCTTAACTTTAATCATTGGATCATTCTTATTCCTCATTAATTCTTAACTATTGTACTTGAAAGTACGTCTAATAATCTACCATAAGCTTTGCATATTAAATGCATTTCTTGAGGGAACTAATCTTCCAAATCATAACCTATATGTATAGGATCATAGGCTTATCGTTATCATAAGCCACTACATAGTTGCTAGATCATTTGCATATTCGTCTAGACTTTGCCCTCTTAATTCAAACTATTCTAAGACAATGTACAATCCTTGTTCCATACATATTCATCCTTTTTGGGAGCCTCTTGAATGTGTTAAAATGGTGGTAAATGTTTCTAAAATGTTTGTGGAGAAAACGGATGCGGAAAACCATGCCTACACGCCCCAGAACACCCAAAACAGCAAAGCTGTCAAGTGCTGCCTGGGCCTGCGCGCTTGTAGCGACAAGCCTGCGCTTGAAGCGACCAGTCTGCGCTTGAAGCGACCAGCCCGCGCTTGAAGCGACAGTAGGCAGAATAAAATTCTGCCTGGTCGCTGTAGCGAGCTCCAGCTCGCTGTAGCGGCCATGACAGGTCCAAAAATCTCAAAATTGATATTTTTCATCATTCCAACCCATCCCAACACACCCAAGCTTCCCAAATGGCATAAAAAGGGTTTTCTTAAGCTTATAAATCATTTAAACATGGCTGGAACAAGGAATTAGCAATTTTACATAATCTAGGGCACTTTATAAAAATTGTTCTAAGTATAAATTACTCTTAAACTTACTCAATAAGGGTTCTAAAACCCTAGGGAACTCACCTCAATTGCTGGAAAGACATGAGGAATTGATGAAATGGTGAGACTTCAAGATTTTCCCAATTCCAAGCCAAAACTCTTACTCCAACTCAAGTTCTTGTACCCACTCCAAATTAAAGCTCCCCAAAAGTCCAATTTGATGATGGGAGGTGAAATCTTAGCATATAACCTTGAATTGGTGACATTGGAAGAAATTAGGGTTAGGGTAAAGAGGGAGAGTTCGGCCAAGTAGACAAAGGAAAGGAAGAATTTGTGCTTGAGCGTTGATTAGCTTGCTCCAAGGGCCATAATCCCACTTTTGCATGTTGATTGGTTGAGAATTGTGTGAGGATGATGAGAGGAGATGGGGGCGTGAGAGAAGAGTAGAAGAAGAAGGAAAATGAAATGGGAAAATATCTTCCCCCCTCTAATTTAAATAATCTTCTTGAACCAAGTAATTACCATATTGCCATCGCTTGCATAATAAGTTTCTACCACTGATAACTGATACTCGTAAGCGGGATATTACAGGAAGCACCTGCCTGGCACATGCTTGTTGGCTGGGGCTTTCTTTCTTCTTCTGAGTCTGAAGAGACGTGCCATGCACATGCTCTCTTCTTTCTTCTTTTCTCTTCTTTGTTTCTGAAGAAGTGGGCTGGGCCCGTGTCTTTCTTTTTTTTTTCTTCTTTCCCCTCTTCTTTTTCTTTTGCTTCTTTGTTTTCTTCTTTTTTGGCTTTTTGAAATAAAACAAATATAATAATAGTAATAATAATAATAATAATAGTAATAATAAAAATGATAATAATAATAATAATGATAATAATAATAATGATGATAATAATAATAATAATAGTAGTAATGGTAATAATAATAATAATAGTAATGATAATAATAATAATAAGATAATAATAATAGTATTAATGAAAAAGACAATAATAACAATAGTAATAAAAATAATAATGATGATTAATGATAATGAAAAAAGACAATAATAACAATAGTAATAATAATAATAATAAAATAATACTAAATAAAAAATAAAGATAAAATAATAAAGATAAATATAAAAAAAAGAGTAAAAATAAAGAAAAATAAAAATTATAATAAAATAATAATAATAAATAAAGAAAGATAATAAATAAATAAATAAAAAATAAAAAAGGTGAGTCAAAAAATGGGGTATGACAAACGGGCTCATTGATACTTAGTCTGCATATGATTGATGATTGATTTTAGAAAATGAGTGAAAAATGCAGACTTTTTTGAAATTGGTTGAAAATAAAAATAAAAATAAAATATTTTTTTGGGTTTTTTGTGTTACCATTTTTTCAGAAAAGAACAATAAATATAGATATTGGGATAAACCACATTTTCCATTAATAAAGATAGTGCTTGAAACAAAGTAGTCTACATGATTGCACTTTCGTCCTGGGGAAAGGATCTTTTTGAAAAAACAGAAAAAACAAAGACACATTACTTTGACGCATGAATTACGGAAGGGATGTCAACCGCGTCCCAGTTACGAACAAGTCCTCCAGGTGTAACAAATGCAGGTACCATCTCATCAGAAACATCTTCCAAGACAGTGTTGGCTTCTGGCGGGGCGTTGATGAACCCGGCGCTATAAAAAGTACTACTGATGGAGCTCGACCCAACACTGCTCTTAGACGAACCTGCAAAGGAAGCAAAGCCCAGTCCTTCACGATTCTTGCTTTCTGGCAACTGCACTATCTTTCCCCATCCTACAGCTGTTCCCTCTTGCACCACCTTCTGTGCATCCTTCAAGGAGGCAAAAGACACTCCACTCTTCTTTGGCTCCTTGCCCTCTACAGTCAGACCTTGGAAAGGTGTTCCCTCTGTATCATCAGCGCCAATGAAAGAAAAAGCTGACAAGTGACTTACCAACAGAGCTTCTTCTCCGCCCACAGTGATCAACCTTCCGCTCTTGACGAACTTCAACTTTTGATGTAGTGTTGATGTCACAGCCCCAGCCTCATGGATCCATGGCCTTCCCAAAAGACAACTGTATGCAGCCCGGATATCCATCACTTGGAATGTAATCTCAAAAACAGATGGTTTGATTGTAATAGGCAAATCCACTTCCCCAATGACAGACTTCCTTGAGCCATCGAAAGCCTTAACAACCACCCCGCTTCTTCTCATGGGGGTCCCTTGGTAGGAGAGTTGGTCGAGAGTTGTCTTGGCCATCACGTTCAAAGAAGAACCAGTGTCCACAAGTACATTTGATAGAGCATCGAACTTGCAATTCACCGATATGTGTAACGCCAGATTGTGATTTCTTTCCTCCTCTGGGAGCTCTTCGTCGCTGAAACTTAGATTGTTGCATGCAGTGATGTTTCCCACTATCCCGTCCAATTGATTAACCGTTACATCCTTCTCCACAAACGCTTGGTCCAACACCCTCATCAAGGCCTCACAATGCGCTTCAGAGTTCAACAACAAAGACAGAATGGATATCCTGGAGGGGGTTTGTAGCAACTGGTCCACTACCTTGTACTCACTCTTCTTGATCAATTTCAATACTTCATCGTGATCGGAGTTCGCACTAGGATCATTCATTGTCACCTGTTCAACTACCGGATCATTCACTTTCTTCGGAAACACTGTTGGGATGACACGCCTGTTTCTCAGTACCCTGCTGTCACTGACAATATTGTCCACAGAAGTTACAGAAGTTAGAGAGGGCAAAGGTACCTCCTGTCCACCTTCTAACATCGTGGCATTGTATTTGTACGGGACCGCTTTCTGAGAGGTGTACGACACAGGTCCTGGCAAACAGATCACTAGAGGAGTAATGGCTGGCTTCTCACTGTTATAGGCTATCTCCAACCGTTTGAACTCAGGAGTGATGACACATACCTCCTTGTCTTTCCTTGTGATGATTAACTCCCTTCTATCTATCAGTCCTTGTATATCCTCTTGCACTTTTTGACATCCTTTTAAATCCACGAGACACACCTCACATGCTGCATGATTATGATTAAACAAAGCTACCTCGCACATCTTAATGTGTATCGGAACCAGGGGGTTCGAACATGCTGGACATTAAGGATGACACCATCTTCACCATAATCTTGTATCATATTAACAACTGGTCCATGGTTCGGCAGAGGGTTTGCCTGAACATTTGGGTTCTGATCTTTGAAAGATAGTAGGTTGGTCCGGACCAACCTCTGCACCTCACTCTTCAAAGAATAACAGTTCTCGACATAATGGTCTGGGGCCCCTTGGTGAAAAGCACAGGTAAGTTCGGGTCGGAACCAGGCTGGTGGTGTTGCTGGCACAGGGGGAGGAGGTTTTGTCTTTACTAGGTCTTTAGCAAGCAGGGCTGGTAGTAATTCTGCATACTTCATTGGAATGGGATCGAAGGTAGTTCTTAGGCGATATTGTGGGTTGAATGGTTGTTGAGGATTCTGTGGACGGTTTTGTTGTTGTGGACGGTATTGTTGTTGATGGTATTGTTGTGGAGGGTATTGTTGTGGATGGTGTGCGCTCTCTAAAAAAACGCAACCTCGAAGCGTCATGAGACGTTCGGAAAGAAATGCGGAGTCGCCACCAAAGTTTTTATTTGAAAAGGGAACGTTGATAAACCCTTTGAGTTTTTTATTTTTAAAGGGAAACGATAATAAAACCCTTAGCGATGTGGAAAGGATGGTCATCGCAACCATTATCGGGTTCGGGAGTCGATTATGCAAAGGGGAAGGTATTAGCACCCCTCACATCCGTTGTACTCAACGGGAACCTCCTAGTTAGTTAAGGCTAAAGTGTTTTTAAAAGTTTTTCTTTCTATGCTTTAATATATAAAGGGGAAAAAATAAAAGGGGAAAAAGATATTTTTTACTATTGTGCTTGACAAGATGTGCATCATGCTCCTACGTATCTCTTGGTGCGATGGAGAATTCAAAGCTACGTAGTTCTTTGGTAGAAAAACGTTTCTTTGTTGGTTGTTTTTAAAGAACGATGCTTTTGATCGTATTCTTGCGATTAAACGTAGCTTGTATGCTCGCGCGTGGGAGGCTTAAGCGTTTGTTTAAATCGCGCTAAAATTGATAAAAACATGTCCGTTTGTGAAAAGGGTTTGAATTGACCACCGAGGGGGGGGGGGGGGGGCGAGAATAGGTTCAATTGGTCACGGGGGACCAAGAAAAGGTTCAATTGGTCACGGGGGACCAAGAAAAGGTTCAATGGACCACGGGGGTCGAGCATTGATTCAATTGACTACGGGGAGTCAAGAAAGGGTTCAATTGACTCAACGGAGTCGAGAATTGATTCAATTGGTCACGAGGGACCAAGAAAGGGTTTACTTGACCACCGGGGGTCAAGAAGAGGTTTAGGTGTGTTGGATTTGTTTTATGTTTTGCATTTGAAAATAGAATGACGATTGTCCGAACAACGAGACACACGTCAAGTATTCGTGCAATCGGGGAATGGAGAGACATACGTCAAACCATTCCTTTTTTCATTCAAGTTTATTGTTGAAACTTAAAATGTATTTTTTGTGAAGTTTGAAAAGAATGACGATTGTCTAAACAACGAGACATACGTCAAGTGTTTGTTCAATCGGGGAATGGAAAGACATACGTCAAACCACTCCTTTTTTCTTTCAAGTTTGTTATTGAAACTCAATGAAATCCCAAAGTAATCAAAAACACTTGGTTCAAAACTTAAGAACAATTTGTTATTGAAAAATGAACAAGTTGATGAAAAATGAACAAGTTAATGAAAAAAGTTAGTTATTCAAACTTATGAACAAGTTTGTTAACCAAAATTGTTGTTGAAAAATGAACAAGCTTGTTGTTCAAGTTTATGATTGAAAAATGAACAAGTGTTGTTCAAGTATATTGTTGAAAAATCAAGTGTTTGTTCAAGTTTATGATTAAAAAAATGAACAAGTGTTGTTCAAATGTATTGTTGAAAAATGAACAAGTGTTGTTCAAATGTATTGAAACTTAATGAACAAGTTTCTTGTTCATATTTGTTGTTGGAACTTAATGAAATTCCAAATAAAAGCCAAAAAAACACTTGTTATGTTTTGAAACAAATGAGTTTTAATCCTTTTCAACAAAAGTTCAAAAGAAAAGTCAAGTTCTGAACCTTAAAAATATGCCCAGAAGCTGCTTCTGAACCTTAAAAATGCCCAGAAGTGCTTCAGAAGCTGAGTTTCAGATTCTGAGTGAACAGTACTTCAGAAGCTGAATTTCAGAGTCTGAAGTACTGTTCAAACGCACTGTTCAGACGTTGACTTTTTGTTGACCTTCAGAAGTACTGTTCCTGGGTTGACTTTTGTTGACCCTTAGAAGCACTGTTCATGGGTTGACTTTTGTTGACCCTCAGACTCTGAACTTCAGAGTCTGAAGTACTGTTCAGAAGCTGGTTTCAGAACCTCAAAAAGGGTGAAAAACTTTCGAATTCAATAAGAAATAGAAGTAAACCACTTCTATGTTGATGTTTCTCAAACTTTGGGATTTCTTTGAAGTTTTTTAAAAGATGTTTCAGTTCAAAATGAGTTTAGAAATCACTAAGAATGCAGAAAACTAATGCTGAATCAAACAGGAATCAGAAACAGATGCAAACAGCAATGCAAATGGAAGATAAAAAGCAGAATGACTTACAAATTCCTGGCAAAGGCTTGGGATGCAAGAAACTGAAAGTGGCTTTGAATGATTGTGATTTTACAAAACTGGAATGATGAGGAATAAGAAACAGCAATAACAAGTGATGTTTTGCTGTTATTCTTTCATCTGGGTGTGATATTTATGGAGATTTAAATGCTGTTTGGATTGTTTGGTTGGTTTATCATGGTTTGCAAAACAAGGAACATAAAACAGAGCTTCTCTAATGTTTTTGTTGATTCTGAGTTTGTTCTAAAATTCCCTAAAAACAAACTGCTTAAATGTTTTAAGATTGGATTGAATTGTGTTTGAACAAGCTGGGTTGAAACTATGTGCTTTTCTCTCAACAATTGCTCTTAAAACTGTCTGAATTTCTATCTCAAAGAACTCTGAATTTTAGCAAAGAAAACTGTCTGATTCTTATCAAATTCTAATGAAAGAAACTGTGAAAATTAACTGTAATCAAAAAAACTGTCCTTAATCCTTCAGCATTGCATTGCTTATATAGGCAAATTGAGATCAATTGCAATCATGACAAATCCCCTAAAACAGGCTGTTTTGTGGGCTATGATCAGGACCTCTGGTTAACATTTAATGCAAAAGGAAGGAAGTGACCCTGCCTTATGATCATGGTGAAGACTTTGGCTCAATTCAGAACCCAATGGAGCTGAATTTGACAGGAATTGCTGGAAACAGGGTGTTGTCTGTGCAGGTTGCAACTTGAGATGCCCTTTGGGATTGATCTTTGCAATTTTGAGAAGACAAACAGGAAAAGGTAGTGTGCTGTTTGCAGAGCTTGGGGAGAAGCAAAGGAAAACGTGTGCTGCACTGGAAGAAGGAAGAAATGCTGGAACAGGGTCAGCAGTTTTAGAACTTGGGCAAGCTGATTCAGAACCAGGGCAAGTTGTTTTGCAGCTATCCTTGACTGGTTTTGATAAGGGAGAAGAGAGGGAAGAAATGCAGGAATGGCTTGCTGGAAAGTGCAGGTCAGAAGTAGGAAAAAATGGAGATGAAGTGCTGCCCAAGGGCAGCCCAACTTGTGTCTGATGGCACGTGCCTGGCACGTGCAGGTCTGGCTTTCCTTTCTTCTTCTTCTTCTTCTTTTGCTTCTGAAGGAACGTGCTAAGCACGTGTCCTTCCTTTCTTTCCTGTTTTTTTTCTTCTTTGTTTCAAGTGGGCTGGGCCCGGTTTCCTTTCTTCTTTTTTTTTCTTCTTTCCCCTCTTTCTTTTTGTTTTCTCACTCCCCTTTTTTTTTGGTTTTGCTTCTTTTGTTTTTTTTTTTGGAAATAAACTTAAAAGTAATAAATGTAATAATAATAATAATAATAGTAATAATAAAAAATAAAAAATGATAATAATAATAATAAAAAAAGTAAAAGAAAGATAATAAATAATAATAAATTTTATATTATTATTTATTATTTTTAAAAGAACACAAAAAATTGACTTTCTTTTGTGTTGACTTTGACTCTTTTTTTGTTTTGTGTTGACTCTTTTTTTTTTTTGAAAAAAAGGCTTGGACAAAATTAGGGTACAACAGATGGTATTGTTGTGGATGGTATTGTGGGTTCGGGACGGCTGATGCGACATTCGCAACCTGTCGGTATGGGGTGTAACTTTGCTGGGGCCTACCATGAGCTACCATTCCCACCTCTTGCTCCTTTTTCCTCGCAAAATGATTCCCGAACTTCTTAGTACCACTTGTAATAGGGATACTCTCCATGGTCAATCGTCCTTCTCGGACACCTTCCTCCAAACGTACTCCCATGTTAACCATTTCAGTGAAGTCTGTCGGCGCACTCGCGACCATTTTCTCATAGTAGAATTGACCAAGGGTCTTCAAGAAGATTTTGGTCATCTCTTTCTCTTCCAAAGGCGGGACAATCTGAGCAGCCACTTCCCTCCAGCGTTGGGCATACTCTTTGAATGTTTCTTTGTCCTTCTGAGTCATAGCACGAAGCTGGTCACGATCTGGGGCCATGTCCAGGTTATACTTATATTGGCGGATAAAAGCCTCGCCAAGATCATTGAAAGTGCGGATGCTAGCACTGTCCAGGTTCATATACCATTTCAAAGCAGCACCAGTCAGACTGTCCTGAAAGAAGTGGATAAGAAGCTTGTGGTTGTCAGTATACATGGACATCTTTCTCGCATACATCACCAGATGGCTGCGTGGGCATGTATTTCCTTTATACTTTTCAAAGTCAGGGACCTTGAATTTGTGTGGTATTGTAACATTAGGGACCAAGCAGAGTTCGCGGGCATCTTTCCCGAACAAGTCTCTTCCCCGGAGGGCTTCAACTTCCCGTTGCATACCGTCAAATTTCTCCTGAAGTTCATCCATCTTGTCAAAAGCTCCAATACTTTCAGCATGAAAGATAGGCTCAGCCTCTTGTTGGATGGTGTGAATAAGAGGTGTTGAATATGTCATTGCAGCTTGTGGGAAAGACGGGCCGGGTTGTGAAACCGGTGTTGATTGTTGAGCAAAGGGGAGTGGAACTTCGGACACAGCAGGTTGGAAATTTCCACTAACTGGGGGTGGCATTCCCCATGTACAACCTGGAGGCATAAACAAAGGCGGAGAAGGCACCGTGGATAGTGGAGTAGTGCTTATGAATGGTTGTTCCACAACAGCAGCGGCAGATTGAGAACCTTGAGCTGACAGAAGTGCGTTCATCATAGCCGTTAATCTATCCATCCCCTCTCACAAACTAGCAACCTCCTCTCGAAGATTTTGATTTTCTTGCTCAACGAGATCCATCCTCTTCTTTTGATTAGCTCTAGTGTTGTAAATGCGGGTAGGTTTGCGAAGAATTCGTCGGGCCACTTTCTTTGACGGCGGCAGATTAACCTTTTATTTGTGAACAAAGTGTGAGACTCGATTTGGAAACTATGAATGCAGTATGATGCATGATTATGCTTATGTAAAAGAAAAAACGGACAATTTATTATCGAAGGGCTTGTTGAAGTAATTGTAAACATCATAATTTGAACGTTTCATTTAAAATATTACAAACAATCCCCTTTTTTAGGAACAAAGCCAAGGGATATGCTCAAAAGTTCATCAGTAGAAATCTTGAAAAAGTCCCGATATTTCAAACTTGAGGATGCCAAGTGATCTCTCATAACGAGCTTGAAAAATCCTCCGAACTAGTCACTAAAGATCCTAGCTTCCTTAAGTTTGTCAAATCCGAGCTTTTGAGTTGTACTTCTACGTGTTCCTCTTTGTGAAGTTCATTCTTACGATGTTTACAACAAAACTTGTCTAAGTCCTTTGATACTTGATGGAAAAATGTTTATGAATGAATGCATGCATGCATGATTATGCTAAAGAGCGGAGAAAACATGGTGAGGTTAAGTCCACAATGTTGGAGTCGAGGGTAAGCACGCCATTTGGTAAGGACTATGGTTTCACATGTACCTGTATCACGGGTTCTACCAACTTCCCAAAGTCCTCAACCCCTTCCAAATATTGTCAGGTTACGAGATTGACTCCCGGTCCAACAACATTTGTAAGAAAGTCTCGTTTGAGTGTAGTATCACGTATCAACTAATTCAAGATTACTCTTGGTTAGCCACCGCACTACGTCCTAAAAGGCCAAGATGGGTTAAAGGTAACTAAAGGTCCTCAACTTCATAGGTCACTTGAAAATAATAATGCCGGACACGACTACTCATGCCGACATAGTAATACTTCCAAGATTCCTCCATTGAGTGGGGTTATCACATGTGCCACATCCGAAATTTACTCTCGGAAAGACACTTTGATTATACCACCGTCATATCTCATGTTTCCCTCAAGTCCGGGTGTAGGACTTATCTCACCACTCACGTAAAAAGATAAACACTTAAGCACGTATTCACATTGAAAATAAAGCATAAAGATAAAGAAAAGCAAGATAGGTTTAACCCACTTAGGATGTTACTCCCCAGTGAAGTCGCCATTTTTCTGTCGCGGTGATTTTTGGATATCAAGCTATTAATTAGCGTTGACTCACAATTTTAAGCTCACCACCGATCTTTTATTTTTCCGAGGAAAAGGGAGAAAGTTCGAAAAACCCTATTTTTTAGAGAGATCAAGGTCCGGGGGTTGATTACGCAAAGAGAATGTATTAGCACCCTAAACGTCTATAGTACTCTATAGGTACCTCTTGTTTTTATTTATCTTTATGCTAAATTGATTATTTGTTTGTAAATAAATGCTTAAGTGTAAAAGGACTAAAGTCATGAGTTTAAAAAGAAGGGAAAATGTTTTTGTTATTTTGTTGATTTGGAAAGACAAAGTCTTTTGCCTACATACCCGAATGGGATCAAAATCATGTAGTTCGGGGTAAAAAGCCGAGTGATTGGTTTTGATTGATTTTAGAGTTTGAAAAATGTTTTGAGAAAGATAAGAGGCCGAAAAGGCATAGAAGAAATAAAATGTGAGTTGGATTGATTTTAATTGAAGAAAATGTTTGACTGATTAAAGATTGATTAAAAATTTGATTAAAAAAAAGAAAGTTCAAAGATTTGACTTTTTTGAGATTTTGGTTATATGAAATTTTTTGGATTTTGACTATTTGACTTTTTTTGAGAAAGTTTGATTAAGTCCTAAGGTCCAGAGACTAAGTTATGCTGAGATAGTCCGAACGCGCCGGATCCCTCAAAATGACGTTGGATCAAGTGAGGGTCCTTTTCCTCGGATACGGTCATTATTTCATTATCGTCCTCAACATAAAGCAGAATAAATAAATGTGGTGTCGGTGCATATTCTCATTTATATTTTTACATTGGACCTAGATACATTCTAATGGAAATAAAATAAATGACAAAAATAATAAAATAAAATTACAAATGCTTTAAAATAAATATACTAAAAAGAAATAAAAATGCATGAAATGCAAGACAATAAATAAATATGGAGCATAAAATAAAAATAAAAATAAAAATGCAAAACATAAAATAAATATGGTGCATAAAGTAAAAAAATAAAAATGCAAGGCATAAAATAAATATGGTGCATAAAAATAAATAAAGAAAATAAAAATGCAAGCATAAAATAAATATGGTGTAGAAAAGAAAAAAAAGAAAATAAAAAATGCAAGACATAAAATAAATATGGTGCTGAAAATGAAAAGAAGAAAATAAAATGCAAGACATGAAATAAATATGGTGCATAAAATAAAAAAGAAAATAAAAATGCAAGGCATAAAATAAATATGGGCATAAAATAAAAAAGAAAATAAAAATGCAAGACATAAAATAAATATGGTGCATAAAATAAAAAAAGAAAATAAGAATGCAAGGCATAAAATAAATAAAGAAAATAAAAATGCATGAAACGCAGCACAATAAATAAATATGGTGCATAAAAAGAAATAAAAAAAGAAAATGCAAGAAAAATAAAATAAAGAAAATAAAATGCAAAAACAATAAAATAAAAAGAAGGGGAAGAGTAGAAAGGGGGGTGCAGAATTAAAAAAAGAAGTGCTAAAAAAGTAAAACAGTAGAGAAAAAGAAAGATAGCTGGGCTTAGAAAAAAAACACTGGGCTTAAACAGATTATATCTGGACCGTCTGATCAAGCAGAGCGTCCAGATCTAATCACAGGGAAATAAAATCCCAGCCACTAGATTGAAATCCCAGGGTCACAGAGTAGAGGAACACAGGAAGAACCAGGAGAGACACGCATTTGATTATAACAAGGGATAAACATAGGCCGTTAGATCCAAGATCTAACGGACCAACCCTGATGGTCCATGAGAATGAAAAGTAAATGCGTGTACCAGATCCATGGCCATGGCAGCAATATAAAAGGAAATAAACCCACACAAAAATTAAAAGTTCCTTTTCTTTCTCTCTACCTCTCAAAACCAGAAAAAGCTCTCTCTTCTCTCTAATGTTAGCTCGGCCGGAATCCTCTCTGGCACGGCGGTCGCCGGCGGCGCCTCCGTGCGGGAGTAAATTTCCACTCGTTTCTTAAAAAAAACACGTTTCTACAAATCCTTTTCTTCCCTATTCTCGAAAATCAAGCTAATTTTTTCAAAACTTTTTTTAAAACGGCTAGATCTCGGTTTGAAGTTCGAAAGAAAATAACCTTTTATTTAAGTTTTGGATTCGATTTTTGGTTCTGTTGTTGTTGATGTTGATTCAGTTCCGATTCTGGCTTTGCTTATGGTTTTGGTTACGGCTTTGTGAGGTTGATTCCAGTTTTGTGGGTTATTGGCCGGACTCAGCTTTGAATTGTGTTCTTGGTGTGAAATCGGTTTTTGATTTGTGTTATTGGTGTGAAATCGGTTTTTGATTTGTGTTATTGGTGTGAAATCGGTTTTTGATTTGTGTTATTAGTGTGGAATCGGTTTTGATTTGTGATTTTTGTGAAATCTATGGTGGTTTGTTGGTGGCTTGTGGTGTTTTAGTGGTGGCCCGATTTTGACTGTGGTTCTGACTTTGATCTGACGGGTGTACTTGGCTCTGACTCAAAATTCTAAAACTGGTGAACAGCAATCAATGCACTATTTATAATGCAAAAAAAAAACTAGGGTTTGAAATATATGGACAAAAATGCCCCTCTGGACAATTATTTGACTAAAATGACTAAAAAAAAAGACTGAAAATAAAAAACGGGAAAAAAAAGAGAAAATAAAAATGAAAAATAAAAAAAAGGAAATAAAAATGAAATTCTGGCCAGGCAATACTTAAGAGATACTAACAAGTTCTGAACCAACAGGTTCTGAACAGAACTTAGCACAATATAAAAGCAAATAATCAGCAGAAAAATAAAGTGCAGGAAAGCTAAAAACACAGAGGTTTGTTAACCCATTTCGGAGTAAACACCTCCTACTCTGGGGGATACCAATCCAGGAAGGAATTCCACTATTGGAATTAATCCTTAAGACTCAGACACTGACTCCCAGTTCCTATCCCAAGCAATTAATCTCCACCTAGTCTTGAATTCTACCCAACACGTTGAGTATTAGAAAAACCTCTAACTTCCTATTCAAGTAACTGCAACCCAGCCACTTGAACTACCCTTTGAACTTAATCAGTTCTGAAACACAACTACCCTGTTTTTGAATACACCTTCAAAGACAAAACTTCATTCGTACCTAAAGGCTTAGAATGAATTATAACTCAATCAAAAAAACTCTAAACCAACTCTAACAGAGTGGTGCACAAACAACCCTAAGGTTTTAAACACAAAGACTCAATTCTCTGATCTAAAACTCTATATTTTCGTAACTTGAATAGCAGCAGCACTCCTCCTTATATAGTCTTCAGTCTTGTAGCATAAATAACAAACTAATCTTCTGAATTGATTTGTTACTGAAATAAGAATGATCCAATAAAGTAACAAATAAAACTGCATTCAATCTTTGAAAGATTATAACAGGAAAATACGAATTTCATATCTTTGAACCAAATCTTCAATAAAATCTTCACCAAATAAATCAGCATTCTAGAAGCAATACGCGTGAATAATTCCTTGATCAATCTTGCAAAGATTCGCGCCAAAATAATTCTGAAAACCCAGCTTCTGATGAGGTCAACAAAAGTCAACGCTGGACTTCAGAACCTGAATCAGCTTCTGAAGTGCTACAGTGCTTCTGATGAGCATTCAGCTTCTGATGTAAGTTACAGCTTCTGAACAGCTTCAAATGAGAAAACTTGTAACTGAAGAAATGTTCTAAATAAGGAGATGCTTCTAAACAACACTTTGGTTTTGCCAAAATATGCAGCCAATATCAAAATACTCAACAATCTCCCCCTTTGGCAAATTTTTGGCTAAAACCATCCAAGTTCTTCAATCTCCCTTATAATCAACTCAGCAATGAAGAACTCCACAATAACAATCAAACCAAACATAGCTAAGAGTTTGTAGCAGTGGATACAACTATGTTACACACCAGCTTCAGCTTCTGAACACCCTGAAGCACACAGAAGACAAGTACTGATCAACTCCTGATCATCACAACCATGGTATCAGAGCTACTGATCAACTCCTGATCATCACACACACTCCCCCTGAAGCTTCACAAATACATAAACACACACTAAGCTTCACAACACTCCCCCTGCAACTCAGCTTCTCATACATACTCCCCCTGACTACTGAACTACAGAGAAACATGGTATCAGAGCACACTTCAGGACACACTTGATCTTCAGGACCACTCTTCAGGAACACAGCATCACTCAGGATAACAACTATCATGTACTCCCCCTGAGACACATATTCCCCCTTGATCATATCTGGACATATCTTGTTGCTGCAAAGGTTCTTCAGGTAACATAATGCTTGGTATCAGAGCAAAATTAAGAGCAAAAGAGCAAAAGTCTCATCTTCTGAATCACTGGCACACATTCTGAACAACTCTTGTCTGAACTTAAATTTTTCTCCCCCTTTTTAGCCACAAAATTATGACAAACTTCAGACTTCAAATAGGAATCAAAATCAAAACAAGTAACACAGATCCTTGAAAACATATCAGATTCAGACTCAGGTTCAGGATCACATTTAGCACAGGCACAACTGGCAGGTACTCTATCTTCCTCACATCCAGTTTGCAGTAATTGCTATAAGTCTTCATGTAAACACACACCTAACTTGCTCCTTAAGTTTTCAAACTGTTTAGCATCCAAGGCCTTTGTGAAAATGTCAGCAACTTGTTCTTCAGTAGCTACATGTTCCAGCTGAATAATCTTGTCCTCCACAAAGTTTCTGATAAAATGGTGTCTGATATCAATGTGTTTAGTTCTGCTGTGCTGTATTGGGTTCTTAGAGATGTTGATAGCACTCAAATTGTCACAAAACAATGTCATAGTTCCTTGATTAATGTTGTACTCCTCAAGCATCTGTTTCATCCAAACCAGTTGTGAACAACTACTCCCAGCAGCAATATATTCAGCCTCAACAGTTGACAATGAAACACAATTTTGTTTCTTGCTGAACCAGGAAATTAAATTATTTCCTAGAAAGAAACATCCTCCTGAAGTGCTCTTCCTGTCATCAGCACTTCCAGCCCAGTCAGCATCACAAAATCCCATCAGTTCAGAACTTGAACTATGTGAATACATGATTCCATAGTCACTTGTACTATTCACATACTTCAGGATCCTTTTAACTTGTGTCAGATGACTCATCTTAGGATCAGCTTGGTATCTTGCACAAACTCCAACAGCATAAGTGATATCAGGTCTGCTTGCAGTTAAAGACAATAAGCTCTCTATCATGCTTCTGTACTGACTTTGATCAACTGATACTCCTTGTTCATCTTTGGTTAGCTTCAGATGAGTAGCAGCTGGTGTCTTCTTATGAGCAGCTGATTCCATACCAAACTTTTTCACAATGTTCTTGGCATATTTACTCTGAGAAATGAAGATTGTATCTTCCATTTGCTTAACTTGTAAACCAAGAAAGTAAGTCAGCTCTCCAACCAAACTCATTTCAAACTCTGATTGCATTTGATGAACAAACTGTTTGATCATCTTCTGAGACATTCCTCCCAACACTATGTCATCAACATAAATTTGAGCAATCATCAGACTCCCATTTTCATCTTTTACAAACAAAGTCTTATCAGAACCTCCTTTTCTGTAACCTTGAGCCACAAGAAACTGAGTCAGCCTGTCATACCATGCTCTTGGTGCTTGTTTCAATCCATATAAAGCTTTCTTCAACTTGTACACATGTTCTGGAAACTTAGGATCCACAAAACCCTTAGTGTAACATCCCGCTTTTAAGCATCAATTATCAGTGTTAGAGCAATTAATAAGCATGGCGTTTTAGTAAATAAAGGCAATGGCAAAAGTGTGATTAATTCAAAAAAGGGGCTTATAAGAAATAGGAGGAGAAAGATATTTTTCATTCTTTCATGTTTCTTCTTCTTCTTTCTCTCCAACCCAGCCATTCTCCCCTCACTCTTCTCACTCTCACGTCACCCCCTCTCACTCTAATCTTTCAAGTTTCATCCCAAATCCTTGTGAGAAGCAATAGCAAGCAAGTTTGTGTTGGAAGCTAAAGTAATAGGAAGAAATAAGGAAGGAGCAAGCTAGGGTTTTCAAGAACAAGAACAACCAGCACCACATAAGGTTTAGGTGAGCTCATTTCAGATTCTAGAATCAATCTTGAGTATTTTTGATAAGTTTTGCAAGTTATAGAAAGTTTGGAGTTTACCCTAATTTCCTTGCTTGCTAGATCTTTGCTCATGAGTGTTTATAGTTGTTAATTTATGAAAGAAAATCCTTTTATCATGTCTAGGAAGCCTGGGTTCCATTGAATGAGCGAAAAATGGTGAAAATCACTTTTTACACAGGTTTTTACTGATACGGTCGCTGTAGCGACGGACTGTCGCTTGTAGCGACCAGAACTGGATTTTCCCTGCCTAGCCGCGCTTGTAGCGACCGCACTGGCGCTTGTAGCGACGGCTGGCGCTTGTAGCGAGGAACTGGGCGCTTGTAGCGACCAGGTTCTGTCTACTGGCGCTTGTAGCGACCAGAAGGGCGCTGTAGCGACCAGTCCTGGACAGTCCAACCTAGTTGAGCTGTTCTGGGGGTTCTGGTTCGCGCGGAAATGGCTTTTGGGAAATGATTTCTTATAACATGTTTTAAAAACATAAATCACTATTTTAGTTCATACCAAGGCTTCTAAAGATTAAGATTTTACTTGAGCAAAGGTTATGCAAAGCTCGGAAATTCATGAATTAAGTTGAGAGCTTAAGTAAGCCCTAGGAATGGCTCATGAGAACGATGGGTCAAGCACCTTGATAGGTCAATAAGAATGTTACCAAGTTTCAAGTTTAGAACCTTATATAGGTTAAGAGTTCAGAATTAGTAAGATTAAGTCGTGGCCTTCGTTGTTCACGCCAGTGGGACACGAATGGTACACGTAGAGAAAGATTATTACCTTTAAGTCGTGACTTTCATCGTTCACGCCAGTGGGACATGAAATGTTCACGCTTCAGTTTACAGATTATCTATTTGCGTCTTCCGTCGTTCACGCCAGTGGGACACGGGAGGTATACACATCAGTTAAGATTAATAAGAAAGAAATATTAATTCGCGTCTTCCGTCGTTCACGCCAGTGGGACACGGGGGGGTATACGCGTAAGTTAAGTCGTGTCTTCTGCTGTTCACGCCAGTGGGACACAGGAGGTTCACGCCAGTGGGACGTGTTATTCCGCAAGGATGACCGCACGACGACAAGAGGAGTCCGGTGTTAGCCTGATATGATAGGAATTTTCACCGGTTATCAGGGGAATGTGCTTCGGGGTTACTCCACCCGGGGGCATTCCGTAAAATGAACCCAGATAATAATGTTTGTTCAACGCTAACAGCTAACATAAAGACATTTATCAGTTAATTATATTACTATGTTATCAGGCAGAGAATAGTTATCAGACAGGTATCAGATTCAGGTATCAGTTATCAGGCGGTGATCCTAGGATTCCCCTCGATCACCCAGTTATCAGGATATAGTCTAGATCTCAGGACTATTCAGTATCAGACTCAGATAGTGATCCTAGGTTTCCCCTTGATCACTAGTTCAGTAGGATGTAGTCCAGTTTATAACTACACAGTTTAGCAGGATCAGTCAGATAGCCCACTATGGGTAAGGTTAAGACTTGGCGATCATAGGTATCCCCAAGATTGCCGAGGTAGGCACGGCGACCCTAGGTTCCCTGTGGTTGCCAACAGTAGGTAGGGTAGGAGCTC
The DNA here is from genome assembly GCA_018208015.1 of Medicago ruthenica. Classification (NCBI taxonomy): domain Eukaryota; kingdom Viridiplantae; phylum Streptophyta; class Magnoliopsida; order Fabales; family Fabaceae; genus Medicago; species Medicago ruthenica. The sequence goes on from CM031376.1 coordinate 49,585,278, forward strand.
ACTGAGACATTATGTCTCATCCCTATCCTTCTGGTGCAGGTTTTCAGGTAGCCACGTGGTTTTCAGATGAAGATCTTCAGGAAGACGCTGGATGGAGTGCAGATGCTCGTCAAGATTAAGCTCAGGAGGTTGTCAGACTATTTATGTTTATGAGAATATTTGTACATGATAATTGGATATTTGTATAAACGAGCTATTTGTACACATTCAGTAGTTTTATATTATATTTATCATTGAAAATTTTAATGTACCCAGTATCAGGTTAATACACATGCTAAATATTCTAGATAATTTAGTATGGGTGTTACACTTAGGCTGTTCAACATATACTTCTTCTTGCAAATATCCATTCAGAAATGCACTCTTCACATCCATCTGGAATAATTTGAACTTGAGAATGCATGATACACCCAACAATAGTCTTATGGACTCTAGTCTGGCCACAGGAGCAAAGGTTTCATCAAAATCAAGTCCCTCAACTTGAGTATAGGCTTGAGCAACCAACCTTGATTTGTTTCTGACTACAGTACCATTTTCATCTGTTTTATTCTTGTATATCCACTTAGTACCAATCACATTCAACCCTTCAGGTCTTGGAACCAGATCCCATACTTCACTCCTTTTGAATTGATTCAACTCATCTTGCATTGCTTCAATCCAAAATTCATCAGTTAGGGCTTCTTTCACATTTTTAGGTTCAAGTTTTGACACAAAGCATGAATCAGTAGCAGCTGGTTCTGATCTTCTGGTTCTGACCCCTTGATCCAAACTCCCAATGATAATCTCCTTAGGATGATCCTTCTGAATGGCCCTTTATTGGTAGAATCATGTTCTGGATGAACTTCTGCATCTTCAGACTCTGGATGATTTTCTGCTTCTGAAGTTTGTTCTTCTGATGCTTCAGACTCTGGAACAACTTCAGACTCATGTCTTTCTTTCTCAGCAGACAGATCATTAATCACAACATTTATGGACTCCATCACAACTTTGGTTCTGGAATTAAACACCCTATAAGCTCTGCTGTTCACTGAATAACCCAGAAATATGCCCTCATCAGACTTAGGATCCAGTTTTCTTCTGTTTTCCCTGTCAGCCAAAATGTAGCATCTGCTCCCAAAAACATGGAAGTATTTGACTGTAGGCTTTCTTCCTTTCCATATTTCATATAAGGTACAAGATGTTCCCTTCTTCAGAGTGACTCTATTATGGATATAACATGCAGTATTCATAGCTTCAGCCCAAAACATATATGGCAGCTTCTTAGCATGCAGCATAACCCTTGCACATTCTGCTAATGTCCTATTCTTCCTCTCAACTACACCATTTTGCTGAGGTGTGATAGGTGCAGAAAACTCATGCTTTATACCTTCAGAAGCACAGAATTCTGAAAAACTCTTGTTTTCAAATTCTTTGCCATGATCACTTCTGATCCTGACTATGTCACAGTCTTTTTCTCTTTGTAATTGAATGCACAAGTCTTTAAATACTTCAAAAGTATCAGACTTTTCTCTAACAAAACTGATCCATGTAAATCTTGAGTAGTCATCTACCATTACAAATGCATATCTCTTGCCTCCAATACTCTCAACTTGCATAGGCCCCATCAAATCCATATGAACAAGTTCTAGTACTTTAGTAGTTACCTGGTGTACTAATCTGGGATGAGACTTTCTTGTTTGTTTCCCAATCTGACAATCACCAGAAACATTGTCCTCATTGATCTTCAGATTAGGTACACCTCTGATAGCTTCAGTACATAGGATTTTCTTCATGCCTTTCAGATGCAGATGTCCCAGTTTCTGGTGCCAGAGCTTGACTTCCTCTTCTGAGCTCATAAGACAAGAAGTCAGACTTCTTTCTTCTTCAGAAACCCACAAATAACAGTTGTCTTTGGATCTGCAGCCCCTCATCTGAATCTTATCTTCCTGATCAGTAATGATACACTCTAGCTTGTTGAAATTCACTTTTAAATCTTGATCACATAGCTGGCTAATACTAATCAGATTAGAGGTTAATCCTTCCACCAGAAGCACATCATTAAGTCTGGGAAAATGTTCACTAATCAAATCACCAATACCCAGAATCTGACCTTTTACACCATCTCCAAATGTTACATAGCTTCTGGAGTATGATCTGATATTGCTCAGCAACTTTTTCACACCAGTCATGTGCCTTGAACACCCACTATCAAAATACTAGTCTTCTTTTGAGGTTGCTCTTAATGAAGTATGAGCAATCAGGCCTACATTCTGAACCTTAGGTTTCCACACCTTCTGAACACTGTGTCTAGGTGCAGCTGGTTGCACTCTTCTATATTGAAAGTGTTCAGGGTAACAATACAATTTAAAGCAGAATGGTTTGATATGCCCTTTCTTTCCACAATGATGACAGATCCATGGGTGATTTCTCCACCTTCTGTTTCTGAAAAATTTCTGGGGTTGCTTCTGAGGTAGCATCTGATCATGCTTCTTACCTTGCATCTGAGGTCTCTTCTGAGCTTGCTTTTAAGGTCTCATCTGAATATGCTTCTGACCTTGCATCTGGGCTTGTTTCTGAGGTCTCCTCTTTGATGTTCCAACCATAGAATCATGAGTTTGAGTAGCAGGAACAAAATTCATTTGTTTAGGAATCTGAGTCTGATCAACAAAACCTAAACCAGTTTTTCCTTGTTGCTGATTCTCCAAAATGTCCTCCAACTTATCAGTAGCAGAGTTCAACATCCTCACTTGCTTCTTCATTTGATCAAGTTGGGAGTTCAGTTGGTTCACTTCTTCTTTTAAATCTAAATTCTGCACTAACAGTTCACCTTTTTCAGCCTCCAGTTGAAGAATAGTCTCCTTCTGATCCAAAACTTGTTTGCAAACCTCAACACTTCTGGTATACAGCTTCTTGTAGTTATTAGCTAGTTCATCATATGAGGTTTTAGCAGCTTCAGACACATATGAGGCTTCAGACTCTGAGTCAGACTCTGAAAAGGTCTCAGACTCTAAAACAGCTTCCTTCTTCAAGATAGCTCCTGACCTTACAACCAGACCAGTATCACACATACACTACACCATTTGTTGTCTCTGGCAACACTTTTTTAGGCAACATGTAAAAATTGTTGCCTAAAAGTGGCTAAGGCAACGTTTTCTGACTGTTGCCAGAAATATTTTCGCAACCCCTGGAAAACGTCCCCTAAAATACCTTTGGGGACGTTTTTGGAGTGTTACTTTGTTAACTCTTTGGCATCGATTGTTAAATGTCCCCTAAAATACTTTTGGGGACGTTTTTGCAGTGTCACTCTATTATATAATATATTATTATTTCTTTAGCATTACTATTAGAGTTAAAAAAAACTCTTTCTTATTTTTTCCTTTCTCTCCCTCTGTGTACGCTTTCTTCTCTTCTTCCTTCAACAAACCACCACCGTCCCCCAACTTTCCGGCGTCGATCCGGTCGCCGTGCTCAAGGATCGGAAAAAATAATATCGTTTTCTTTATCCCTTCGACAAGAGCTTTTCATTAATCCAATTAGTTTTGCGAAAGGAGCATCTTTTCCGCCGACCCTTTTTTCCTCTGCCGCGGTAATGGCTTTTCCGCCCACCATACCTTTATGTTCTTCTTTTTCTTTTATGTTTCATTCATCTTTTTAACTATTTCCTTTGTTTTTATGGCAAGTGATTTTTCTTCAAGGGTAAGTGATTTACCTTCTTCAAGGGTAAGTGATTTTTCTTTATTACCTTATCAGATTTCACCATTATAAAAAGCCCCAATTTTTATGTGAAACCCTAACCCAATTTCTTTTACTACCAGCTCATATTATTGAATATTTTCTGCTTTCTTCTTTTATCTCTTTATTTTGATCTGATTATTTTGTTCAAACATATTTTCTGCTAGAAATGATTTTTTTATGGGGATCTGCTGCATTGAATTAATTATAATATGCACGGTAAGGTAATTTGGAACTATAATATTGATTGGAAGGACTTATGGGCAGTATTGTGTCACACCTTATGGAATTGGAAGAATAAGGAAAAACATATATTGATAACTTTAAAAGACCATTAGATGGGAAAGCTGCTGTCATGAGTTATGTTAGCGCCTATCATGCTGCTGATAAAGTCACAAAGATCATCCAAGAAACTCTAAAAGTTATGACAATGGTGAGCTGGAAGTGCCCCCAGCGGGGTGGGTTAAAATCAACACCGACGGAGCTCGAAAAGATGACAGAGCGGGTTGTGGAGGTATCATACGGGGGAGTAAGGGTGAATGGCTTGGTGGTTTTTCTAAGTATGTCGGAATGTTTAGTGCGTATGTCACGGAATTGTGGGGAGTTTATGAAAGTCTTCGGCATGGAAGAAAATTGGGATTCATTTTGGTAGAATTAAATGTTGATTCTTTGGTTGTGGCAAAGACTTTATAGGATGGATTACTTTATTTTACTTTTATGTATTACTATAGTATTTGTTTGTAGTTGATTAAAGCCTTTGGTTTGTTTATTAGGATTGATTAATCTTGTTTGAATGGTGCAGGTAGAGTTTACTTCTTGTTCACGACCTCCTCCGTTCGCCACTTCTCCTTCGTTCAGGCCTCTGCTCACCACTCATTCTCTGTGTGTGGTGAATTCCTTCTCTGTTCCTAATGTTATTATAAGTGATTCAAATCCTTCTCTTCGTTCTGTCCTTCTATTCAGAACATCTTCAATCCTAGATTTTCCCTTTGCATTAGTAAATAATTTGTTTTTTCAGTTTCCCTTCTTTTTTTTAATTCATAGCTTTCAAGTTTACCTCAGAAAGATGTATCTCTATCTCTTAGGATGGGTGATTTTGGAGTCATATTGCTATCAAAGGTTTTCATTGTTGTTCATAATCAGGTTAGTTATGGTTTACCACATAAGATTCTTTCCTTTGTACATAACAGACGCTCATATTTTCAGTTGTGCAACAGCTAAATGGAACTAATCTTGCAGAAGCATGCATTGATTTTAGTAAAGGTTTTAGTAATGCAATTGATACTTCACTATTGGTATAATGTACAAAGGGGCAGAAATCAACGTTTTTCATATCTCAAGTGAAGTACTCAAGTGATCAATGGTCTTATATATCCTTCTAATTGTTGTACCTAACTTTATTTATTTTCATTTGTATCAAAATTTGACATTACTAATTAGGTTGCACTAGAATCTCTTTTGCCAAAAATTCTTTTTGTATATGATTGAAAGTCTCCTTTCTCAAGTAAGGCGTGTTTCGCCAAGCCTCTGGCTGACAATGGTGTGGCTCAATACCTTAGATTTTTTAATTATTTTGACACTTGTTATTTACCTTTGATTATTAGCTTAATATGATATAAATTCAACACCTATGTTAAAGTGTTTAATTGGTTGGATATCTACTTCATTACGCCTCCGAATTTGTTCATGCACCTTGATTGATGGTCAAATGAAGCATCGACTATGAAGTTGAGAAAGGGTTTTTGGTTGATTTGGCATGCCGTAATATGGGTGATTCGGAAGGAGAGAAATGATAGGATCTTCAACAAAAGTGTCAACGAAGTTGATGAAATTGTTGATGATATTAAGGTTCAATCTTGGTATTGGAGTCTTAGTAGGATGAAGATTAGATCATTTTTGTTTTATGAGTGGTGTTGGAATCCTCGAGATTGTTTGTCTAGGTAATTTTGGTTGAGGATGGTGTTAGTTAGGTGTGTTGTGGAGATGCACCGGTTAAGATCCAACAACTTAGGGGCTGGGAGTTAAAAAAAGAAACACCTGTGTTATGTTAGTATACTTATTTTGTTGTGGAAGTAACATGGGCCATGGTAATCATACTTTCCAATAATACTATACTAGTGAATTATATATATTTAGCATAATCATTGCTTCTTTAGTTCAATTAAATTTACTTATTTTGAAAAAACTATATTTTGTTTTCGAGATGCATGACATTGGATGTTTATAGTTACTTTATTAGATTGTTGAGTTGCTTATTCATATTTTCACAATTGAAGTGAATGTTTGGTTGTTGCAGAGATGAAGAATTGTTGGAGTATAATCACATGAGTTTTGGAGGGCCATCTTTTGAGCGTTGATGCTTTCTTGGTTCTCTGCATTGTTGAGTTAAGGTATTTCTTCTTAACTAATTCTTTTAATAGAGATATTGGTTCCTACTAAATTTATATCCATTTCAATAAGATTATCTGGGCATTAAGTTGTTGAAAGTGCGGGATTTTATATTAATTTTGTCTTAATGAAATTATTTGACGGTGTTTTGTTCTCTACCTTTGTTTATCTGGTATATTGACATAAGTATACGCCTAGTTTTGATTCATTTAATTCAACTAAACCTATGTAAGTGATTTTTCCTTATCTGATTCCTTTGTTTTGCAGGAAGTAAGTAAGGGAAGACTTGTCGACGTGTATGTGTTGCTTGTTGATGGCAGCTACGGTTTTCCTTGTAAAAAGTTATTGGTTTCGGTTGGTAGCTTAATTGTTATGATGCTGATGCGTGGTTGGCGTATCCGTATAATTTGCTCTTGATGCTGGTGTTGCTCTGCTTTTGCTCCAGTGCCTCCAAGTCCTGCTATTGTGTTCTTGTTCTTTGATCTATTTTCTGCAAGCCTGGAAGTTTTAGTTTATAGAAGTGTTTGGTTTTGTTTTTGGAGTTTTAGTCTTTCTTTTTTTAGAAGTTTAGTTTGTATGCAGTTTAATGGTTTCTCAGTTGTAATTAACATGTGTTGTAGGTTTGTAACTTTTGTACTAATTTTGGTACGTCTTGAGCTTGAATTAATATTAATCAAATTTATTTGTCGATAAAAAATCTCTAAATTGGTATTTGTAAGGCATAAATTAAAGAAATGAGAATGACCCAATTTTTTGATCAAATTTTATCACGGTTTTAACATAAGACACACGGTATATTTTTTATTTTCTTTATATTAGTTAAGGCAACACTTATGAACTGTTGCCAAGTGTGGCAACAGCTGAAAAACGTTGCCTTAGGTGACTTTGAAAATCGTCCCCTTTACCAAGACTTTTGGGGACGTTTATTAAAAGTGTTGCCAAAAGCGCGAGAAAAACGTCCCCTTAGACCATAGGCAACGCTCGCATAGGAGACGCGTGAAAAACGTCCCCTATTCTCTTTGGCAACGATTTTCATAGCTATGGCAACGTTTTTCAACTGTTGCCAGAGACAACAAATGGTGTAGTGATATACCAGATTCACTTCCAGCATCTTCTTCAGAATCATCATCAGACCATGCAACTGCTAGGCTTTTCTTCTGCTTCTTAAGAAAAGTAGGACATTCAGACTTATATCCATACCCCTCACACTCATAGCATTGCACACCTTTAGCTTGATTACTTTTCTCTTCAGACTTGGTCTTTTTCACATCAGATTGTTGCTTCTTGTTGTTGAATCTGAAGTTCTGACCTTTAGCTTTGGCTTTTCTGTCAACATTCTTCAGAATCTTGTTGAATTGTTTTCCCAGCAACACTAGAGCTTCTGATAAGTCATCCTCATCAGACTCTTGTTGATCATCAGCTTCAAAATTCACAGTAAAAGCTACACCTTTTCCTTTCTTCTCAGTCTGTTTGCAAAAGGTTGTTTCAAAATTGAGCAATGACCCAATCAGCTCCTCAAGCTTCATAGTGGTAATATCATGGGCTTCTTACCAAACCTTCTGGGTAGGGACCTGAGGATTTTTCTTACTAACTTCTCATCAGACATCTTTTCACCAAGAGAATCAAAAGAATTTGCCATGTCCAGCACATTCATGTAGAAATCCTGGATATTTTCATCCTCCTTCATCTTCAGGTTCTCAAACTCGGTGGTCAGCAGCTGCAATCTGGACATCTTCACCTTAGAAGTTCCTTCATGAGTGGTTTTCAGAATTTCCCAAGCATCCTTAGCCACATTACATTGTTTGATAAGTCTGAACATATTCTGATCAACACCATTAAAGATAGCATTCAAAGCTTTTGAATTTCCCAGTGACAGATCATCTTCAGCTTTGGTCCATTCCTCCTCAGGCTTCAGAACCTCAGTCTTGTTCCCATCTTTGTCCAAAACTACTGGATGATCCCAGCCTTTAATCACAGCTTTCCAAGTCCTGCTGTCAATAGACTTTAGAAAAGCACACATCCTAGACTTCCAATACTCATAGTTTGTGCCATCTAGTAGGGGTGGTCTATTGACATATCCTCCTTCTCTATCCATGCTTGCCAGTAATTAATGCCTCTGGATCTCACCCAAAACACAGGCAGGGTGCCTGCTCTGATGCCAATTGAAATTCTGGCCAGGCAATACTTAAGAGATACGAACAGGTTCTGAACCAACAGGTTCTGAACAGAACTTAGCACAATATAAAAGCAAATAATCAGCAGAAAAATAAAGTGCAGGAAAGCCAAAAACACAGAGGTTTGTTAACCTAGTTCGGAGTAAACACCTCCTACTCTGGGGGATACCAATCCAGGAAGGAATTCCACTATTGGAATTAATCCTTAAGACTCAGACACTGACTCCCAGTTCCTATCCCAAGCAATTAATCTCCACCTAGTCTTGAATTCTACCCAACACGTTGAGTATTAGAAAAACCTCTAACTTCCTATTCAAGTAACTGCAACCCAGCCACTTGAACTACCCTTTGAACTTAATCAGTTCTGAAACACAACTACCCTGTTTTTGAATACACCTTCAAAGACAAAACTTCATTCGTACCTAAAGGCTTAGAATGAATTACAACTCAATCAAAAAAACTCTAAACCAACTCTAACAGAGTGGTGCACAAACAACCCTAAGGTTTTAAACACAAAGACTCAATTCTCTGATCTAAAACTCTATATTTTCGTAACTTGAATAGCAGCAGCACTCCTCCTTATATAGTCTTCAGTCTTGTATCATAAATAACAAACTAATCTTCTGAATTGATTTGTTACTGAAATAAGAATGATCCAATAAAGTAACAAATAAAACTGCATTCAATCTTTGAAAGATTATAACAGGAAAATACGAATTTCATATCTTTGAACCAAATCTTCAATAAAATCTTCACCAAATAAATCAGCATTCTAGAAGCAATACGCGTGAATAATTCCTTGATCAATCTTGCAAAGATTCGCGCCAAAATAATTCTGAAAACCCAGCTTCTGATGAGGTCAACAAAAGTCAACGCTGGACTTCAGAACCTGAATCAGCTTCTGAAGTGCTACAGTGCTTCTGATGAGCATTCAGCTTCTGATGTAAGTTACAGCTTCTGAATAGCTTCAAATGAGAAAACTTGTAACTGAAGAAATGTTCTAAATAAGGAGATGCTTCTAAACAACACTTTGGTTTTGCCAAAATATGCAGCCAATATCAAAATACTCAACAAAAAAAAGTAAAATAAAAACTAATAAATAAGAAACAAATAATAATAAAAAGAAAATAATAATAAAATAAATAAAAATGGTCGCCTTCGGAACAAAAAAAATGAGGTATTTTAAAATACCTCCCTGCCGAAATTTCGTCTGAAACGACGGAAATTTCCGGCTTAAAAAGACGAGAAAAGCGAAATGAAAATGGGTCAAAAATGGGGTATGACAGGGATTATGCTCTGATGGTTTTACACCATATATCCAAGCGTCGACAATGCCTTATTCTTGTTGGCCAGTTATTGTCACTCCGTATAACCTCCCTCCTGAGATGTGTATGTCAAAACCTTACATGTTCTTGACTTGTCTTATACCGGGACCGTCGAGTCCACTTGATGGCATTGATGTGTTTTTACAACCCTTGATTGATGATCTGAAGAGGTTGTGGATTGGACAATTGACATATGATATTGCAAAGAGGGAGAATTTCACTATGAGGGTGGCTTTGATGTGGACTATCAACGACTTTCCTGCGTATGGGATGTTGTCTGGTTGGGGAACTCAGGGTAGACTCGCTTGCCCTCATTGTATGGAGCACACAAAGGCGTTTACTTTGGATTATGGAGGAAAGGCTTCACGGTTTGACAGTCATAGGAGGTTTTTACCAGAAAGTCATGAATTTCGGAGGAAAAGAAATATGTTCAGGATTGGAAAAACAGAAAAAGATGGTCCGCCTCCTAAGATAACATCTCGTGAAGTGTTCCGTAGGGTCCGTGGCTATCAAGATTCCCAGATGTTGGCAAAAGAATTAGATACCACAAATTTGGGGAAAAGCACAACTGGATTAAAATAAGTATTTTTTGGGACCTTCCTTATTGGAAAGACAATTTACTGAGACATAATCTTTATGTTATGCACATTGAAAATAATTTTTTTGACAATATACTTCACACAGTGATGAATGTCACCGGTAAAACAAAAGATAATGAGAAGGCTAGACTAGATTTGTCGTTGTATTGCAAGAGACCAGAAATGGAACTACAACCTCTTCCAAATGGAAAATTTCGAAAACCCAAGGCTGTTTTTAGTCTAACCTCTAATGAAGCAAAATTTGTTTGTATGTGGTTAAAAGAGCTGAGAATGCCGGATGGTTATTCTTCTAATTTAGCAAGGTGTGCTGACGTCAACAAGGGAAAGTTGTGTGGGATGAAAAGTCATGATTGCCATGTTTTAATGGAACGCTTACTTCCAATTGCGTTTAGTTCATTGCCAAACAATGTTATAAAACCATTGACTGAAGTTAGCCAATTTTTTAAAGATCTTTGTGCTTCAACTCTGAGAACGGATCAACTTGTTAAAATGGATCAAAATATGCCAGTCACTCTATGTAAACTTGAGCAAGTATTCCCACCGGGTTTTTTTGATTCTATGGAACATCTGTCGGTGCATCTCGCTTACGAAGCCATGCTCGGCGGAGCTGTTCAATATAGGTGGATGTATCCTTTTGAAAGATTCATGGGTTATTCAAAGCGACGTGTGAAGAATAAGGCTAAGGTTGAGGGATCAATACGCACAGCTTACATGCATAGGGAAGCAACACATTTTATCTCTCATTACTTCAAAAACTTGATATTGACTCCAACAAACACACAAAATGAAGTTGATTCTGTAAGTAGAAGTCATTCATTTGCCTTGTCGGTTTTTTGTCTTCCCGGGCGTCATGCTGGGAACAAAGAATATTGGATGAAAGATGAAGAGTTACGGTCAGCTGAAGTTCATGTGTTGATTAATTGCACTGAAGTTAAACCATACCTCGAGTATGTCCATCATGTATATGTTTATTTTAATCATATATATATTTTTTTTAATATTTAAGCTTTTAATTAACTTTTGAATTTCACCACAGGGCATTTTTGAGTTGGGCAAACGCTGGTGAACAAGAATCTTCTGGTTATATATATGCTAATTTTCCAGAATGGTTTAAATATCAAGTATCAATTATTGAACCGACTAGCGGGGTCAGTCATTTGAGAGGACTAGCTCGAGGGCCAGAGAGGCTTGTCAAAGAATATCACACTTACTTTGTGAATGGATATAAATTTCATACTCATGCATGGACAGTGGGCAAAAAAACATATAACAGTGGTGTTTACGTAAAAGGAGTCGGAGAAGGAAGTGTAAATGACTTCTATGGCATGATTAAAAACATGTATGAATTGACTTAATAATATGTAGAACATGAGAACAAAGTTGTGTTATTTTATTGTGATTGGTTTGACCCATCTAGGAATGGGACAAAAATTGACCCCATCTCCAAAATTGTTGACATACGAATGGACAAAAGGTATAATGCATTTGACCCATTCATCATGGCACATAATGTCAAACAAGTGTATTATGTACCTTATCCTTCGTTTCTGCAACGCAAACGAGGATGGTGTGTTGCCATCAAGACAAACCCAAGAGGTCACATTGAAACAAACATCCCAAATGAAGAAGCAACTTACCAAGGTAATGAAATGTCATATGTTCCTGATGTAATTGAAGTCGAACCAATTACAGGTTTGGTTGACCAAGATGTTGGTGGTCAGGAAGTTGAAGTTAATCTATTGGATGACAATGAGGAAGTGACAGATAGCAATGAAGATAACGGGTCTTACAATGGGGGTGATGTAGATAGTAGTGATGATATATAGGACTTGGATTAAAACACTTGTGTAACATTACAACTTCTTTGAAATATTGTGTAACATTTCAATGCAATGATGAGTTTATTAATTTTAAAGTAATGTACATGGTTGATTACAATCTATCATCTATGTACATGGTTATTATGGATATAATCAACTTTCTTGGTATCACATTTGTTTATTCATCAATTCTAATTTCAGTTTATGTACATGTTTAATTTAATATATGAAACACTCATGTTTATTATTTTTGTATAACTGTTCAGCCATGCCACCCAAACAAAGTTAAAACAAAAAGGGTACTAAATGGAGGAGGAAAAAATTCGTTGAACATGTAGTTGAGACAGACCCGTCGTTGCAGTTTATTCTGATGCCGACTCAAGATGACCATGGTTCTTCAACAGTACAAACTCCACCAACTTACTGTGCACCATTTCCTACATATCAATTGCCTCCACGTCCTGCACAGACACATCCATCATTCCCTACACAAAATCCATCATTCCCGACACTCACTCAACCATTATTCCCTTCACCCACTCCACCCATATACATAACCACTCCATTCCCTACACCCACTACTTCAGCTGTCCATTCACACTCCCCAAATTATCGTTCACATGTCCCACAAAATCCATTATTCCCGACACTCACTCAACAATTATTCCCTTCACCTACTCCACCCATATACATCACTACTCCAATCCCTACACCCACTACTTCAGTTGTCCTTCGTTCACATGTCCCACAAAATCCATTATTCCCGACACTCACTCAACCATCATTCCCTTCACCTACTCCACCCATATACATCACTACTCCATTCCCTACATCCACTACTTCATCTGTCCATTCACACTCCTCAAATCCACCAGGAGGATTTATGAATCTATTGTCGTCACAACCATCTGCCGAAGTCTTCATGCCAGATGAGGAAGAACAACAAGAGGATGAGCAGGAAGACCAAGAGGAAGAGGAGGAGGAGGACGACGAGGAGCAACCTGAATCATATATTGAGGAGCATAAAAGACATCCAGTCTGTAAACGATTTATTATCTTCCCTGCTTGTCAAGGGTAAGTATTAACAAATTAATTTTCTATTTATATTTTGACTTAACTTTTATTACTTTTTGAAATTAACATTTTAATTCATATATTTTCAAATTTTTGTTTAGGTTGGAGCCGAATGTGATCGTATCCAAATACATTAGGTTGGCAATACAAACCAACTTCAAGGATTTTTGGAGAACTTATAGTGATGTCGATGAGGAGTTGATTTTTGCTTGGTTTCAGGTAACTTGAAATAAATACATATAATATAATAACTATAGATAATTCTGCAATTGGGTGTATATTGTTATTTTATCTTCTGAGTTAGAATCTGGTTGTTTAGGATGTATTGACACTTATTTGTAAAAGTTTTGCTTTAGTAGTGACAATAGCGATGCAATGCAACACAACAACATTTTGTAAAAATATAAAGTTGATTTTGATAATACATTTGGTGCAGACGAAATGTGTTTGGGAGTCTCACGACAATGCTTTGGTTAAGAAGAATTTTCATTATCGAGCTCAACACCGTTTCTCAGATATGATGTCAACATTAAGACGAAGGCATGCTAAAAAGCCTGAATGGATTCCAAAGTGGATTGGAGGAGACATTTGGCCTCGCTTATTAAATCATTGGGCTACGAATCCAACATTTCAAAAGCGTTCACAAATTGGAAAAGTTAACTGTGCGTCAGAGAAGGGAGGTTGCCTGCACTCAGGTGGTTCTGCAAGTTCTTATACAACCAGTCAACGCATGGTAAAAATACATTTAATTCTTAATTTTTATATATTTGTATATGTTTAGTTACTCACAAATTCTAACTAACTTTATTTTTGACCACTTATAATTAATTTTAGGCTTAATTGCATGTTTGGTCCCTTATGTTTATTTTAGGTTTCAAATTGGTCCCTTATGTTTTAAAAGTTTCAATTTGGTCCAAAACGTGTATTTTAGGTTTCATGTTGGTCCCTTTTGTTTTAAATGTTTTCAAGTTGGTCCCTTATGTTTGCAACGTTAGCATAAGTTTGTCCCTTTCAAGTTGATTTTTTACACCTGAAAGTAGGATTTTCTATTAAAATTTGAGCTCCAATTATGTTCACATTCAGATTCAAATTGAAATTGCATGGAAAACGACGAAAATACCTCCTAGAACATGTTTTGGACCAAATTGAAACTTTTAAAACAATAGGGACCAACTTGAAACCTAAAATAAACATAAGGGACCAAACATGCAATTAAGCCATAATTTTATGTCGTGCTAAATTAGAAGCACACCCTCGGGCCACTTCCGTTTATTAATGAATTGCACAAAAAAAGCCACAAGAAAAAAGGAAGTGGTGAATATGTTGATTCTCGTGCTAAAATCATTCAGGTAAATTTACACTTTGATATTTTTGAATTGTCTTAGCTAGTGTTTGGTTCTGTAGGTGGTGAAAATTGAGTTTGATAGAGTTCAAAGCATTTTGACATATACATGATAGATAATTTGAATTAACAAGTGTTATTATTTACATATACAGGAGAGGTTTGATGAGAGGTGTCATACCCCATTTTTTGACTCATATTTTTATTTGTTTATTATCTTTTTAATATTTATTATTTCATTATAATTTGTAATTTCTTACTTTTACTTTTACTATCTTTATTTTTTCATCTTTATTTTTAGATTTTTATTTATTAATATTTATTATCATTATCATTACTATTATTATTATTAATATTATCATTGCTATTATCACTATTATTATTATTAATACTATTATTATTATCCTTTTTTCATTAATACTATTATTATTATTATCTTTTTCATCAATGTTATTATTATTATTATTATCATCTTTATTATTATTATCATTATTATTTTTGTTATTTTTGTTTCATTATTACTTTTATTATTATCATTTACTTTATTATTATTATTTGTTCTATTGTTTATTTTAAAAGAAAATAAAAAAAGGAAAAAAAAGGATTTCGCAGAGCGATGTTCCAATCGCTCTGCGAACTCTTTGATTATTTGCAGGTTTTGATTTTTCTGTTTCATCTTTCTTTTCTTTTCATTATGGTTGTTATTATTATCATCTATTACTATTATTACTACTGTTACTATCAATTTTGGCTGTTGAATTCATCAAAGAAAGAAAGGAAGCATGTGCCATTTAAATTTGAGGTAAGAAGGATTTTGTGCCAAACCAAGCATGTGCCAAGCAAGTTGGCTGCCCTTGGGCAGCTCTCATCCCTCCCAATTGCCTGCAATCTGACCCTGCACTTTCCAGCCAGCAGCTTGCTCATTTTCTTCCTTCCTTCTCCACCAAAATCAGTCAAACATAGCTGCATTTTTTGCTTGCCCAAAGAACAAAGTTGTTGCCCTGTTTCAGCTTTCTTTCTTTCTTCCTCAGAGCAGCCCACATGTTCCTTTTGTTTCTCCCAACCTCTGCACATTACAGCACACGTTTTTCTTGCTTGTCTTCTCAAGATTGCAAGGATTAATCCCAAAGGGTGGCCCAAATTGGAAACAGCCCTGTTTTTCACACTTTTCCATCATTTTTCTGTCAAAATCAGCTGTTTTGATTGCTGAATTTGGCCAAAGTCTTGACCAAGATTACAAGGCAATGTCATCTCTTCCCTTTTGCATTAAATGCAAAGCAAATAGCCTGATTTTAGCTCACAAAAACAGCCTGCTCTAGGATTTTTTTTCATCATAACAATTGATTTCATTTTTTCCTATAAAAGCAATGCAAGGCATAAGGATTTTGCACAATTGAAGACAGATTTTTTTTAGAGAATTCAATAGAAGGGATTTTGAGAGTTCAATACACAGAATTTTTAGAGAGAAAACACAGTTGATACACAACAAAAAACCAGTTATTGTCATCCATAATCTTCAACA
Organism: Medicago ruthenica; assembly: GCA_018208015.1. NCBI lineage: Eukaryota > Viridiplantae > Streptophyta > Magnoliopsida > Fabales > Fabaceae > Medicago > Medicago ruthenica. The sequence goes on from CM031376.1 coordinate 49,601,233, forward strand.
TTCCAACTTTGCAAAATCACAATCATCCAAGCCTCCTCCATTTTCTTACAACACAAGCATTGGCTAGGAGTTTTGTAAGCATTCTTTATCTTTCATTTGGCATTTGAACTGATTCCTGTTGATTTAATTTCAGTCTTTGCATTGCTAATGTTTGTTTAAACTCATTTTTTACTAAAAACATATTTTGAAACTTCAAAGAAATCTCAAGTTTGCAAAACTCCAAATTGAAGTGTTGTACTCATTTTCTTGCTAATTTTAAAAGCTTTTCAATCCCCTTAAGGTTCTGAAGCTTGTTCAGAAGCAGCTTCTGAGTTCAATTTTTCGCAGAGTTCGCAGAGCGAAGTCATGGTCGCTCTGTGACCATGACATAACTTAGGTTCGCAGAGCCAAGTTCAGATCGCTCTGCGAAAATGACAGAACTCAGATTCTGAGTTCAAGCTTCCAAAAGATATTTTTTGAGTTTCTAACCTAAAAATTCAGAACCTAAGAGGATTAAAACTCATTTTGGTCCAGAAACATAACAAGAGTTTTGCATGTTATGGGAAATTTCACAAGTTTGAGCAATAATTTTTGAATAACTTGAGCAACAAGTTATGTTCTTTAAATTTCAAAATCAAACTTGAGCAACAAGTTATGTTCTTTAAATTTCAAAATCAAACTTGAGCAACAAGTTATGTTCATTAAAATTCAAAACCAAACTTGAACAACAACCTTGTTCATTTTTCAAAATCAAGCTTGGACTTGAGCCGAACTTGTGCATTTTTTCAAACTTGTGCATCTTTTCATAACAAACTTGTTCTTTTTTTTCAATAACTTGAACGACACTTATTCATAAGTTGCAACAACTAATTTGAGTTTCACATTTGTTCATAAGTTTTTTTAACTAAGTGTTTTGCTCTCTTTGGGATTCCTTTAAGTTTCAACGAAAACTTGAATGAAAAAGGAGTGGTTTGACGTATGTCTCTCCATTCTCCGGTTGCACGAATGCTTGACGTATGTCTCGTTGTTCGGACAATCGTCATTCTATTTTCAAAACATAACACCAAAACAAATACATCAAACCTTTTCTTGGTCCCCCATGACCATTTCAAACCTTTTCTTGGCCCCTCGTGGTCAACTCAAACATTTTACGCCTTTGCGCGTTTCCAACGGATACCATCGCCCGAGCGCGAGTCCGTCCCTTTTTTAATCGAATCCTTTTTAGCTTCATTAAGCTACCCTCATAACGGTAGTAGGTAAAACGTTTTATCGGTCTTCATTAAGCTATCCATACAACGATAGTAGGCCACGTTCTTTTTCCTTTAAAAGCAAACTTTTTCGCCCCAGCACGATCAAATCATTTTTTTTCCCCATAATTAAAATCAACCAACACACAAACATTTTATACGAAGAACTACGTAGCTTTGAATTCTCCATCGCACCGGGAGATACGTAGGAGCAAGATTTATATCTTGTCAAGCACATTAATAAAAAAATATCGTTTTTCCCCTTTTCTTTACTCCCTTTATATATTTAAGCATAGCAAGCAAAACTTTAAAAACACTTTAGCCTTAGCTAACTAGGAGGTTCCCGTTGAGTACAACGGATGTGAGGGGTGCTAATACCTTCCCCTCGCATAATCGACTCCCGAACCCAAAATCTTTAACATTGAGGTAATTTAGAAATTTTTCCCCTTTTCCCCAAAAAATTAAAAGTTCAGTCGTGATTTAAAATTAGTGATTCAACGCTTGTTAATAACTTGATATCCGAAATTCGACGTGACAAAAATGGCGACTTCACTGGGGACGAACTTTTTTATGTATAGCGAGTCAAGCCTATCCTAGTTAGCTTCTAGGCTAAGTTTTTTTTCGTTTTGCTTGCATGCTTTTTTTTTTCTCTTGCTTTATATTTATATGTTTCATTTTGCTATGTTCATATATCAACTGTGGGGTTGTCACATGAGCGATGTTACGCCACATTGTTCGGGTTAATGCCGAACGTGTGAGGCTCTATACCCGAGCTTTGAGAGAAAATTAAGATAGGCTTGGGGTTTGTGTAGTGTTGGCCCTCTTGACGTATGTCTCGTAGGAATCGACATGAGAAACCCGCCTAGAGTAGATTCTCTTGGAAGTATGATTGTATTGCGAGTATTTGCAACAGCAATTATAAGTCCTTGTAGAATCCGTGACTCTAGGGACCTTTTAGAAAATTACATCTCTAGAGCCTACATGTAAGAATGGGGGGAAGTTTTGAACATTCATATACCATACCTATGCATATCATACATTTGCATTCATAAAAATAATTTTGCATACCATTTTGCTTTATAGGGAATTAAAAAAAGGCAATCAATAATTTAGCAAAAGAAATATGGCCTCCGGGAAGAGAAATACACTTGCTTTCAAGGTCCGGAGACCCCAAGTTGAAAGCCTACTAGTTTTGGGTGGCAAGCTCACTTCGATCAACCAAAGTAACTTCCAAGCAAATTATGGATTGTTACTGGACCTCCTGCATGTAAAGGTGGATGCGATGGCTTTAACTACACTAGCTCAATTCTATGACCCACCTCTTCGGTGCTTCACCTTCTAGGACTTCCAGTTAGCTCCCACCTTGGAAGAATTCGAGAGGATTTTGGGATGTAGTATGAAAAATCGTGGGATTTATCTCAGCTCGAGAGAAGACCCTAGTTTAGAAGGCATCGCCGAATCTTTACACCTTAGTGTCCGAGAAATAGCACCGCACTTGGAAATTAAAGGAAGCACTAAGGGGTTCACAAGGAAGTTTTTGGAGACTAAGGCTCGGGACTTGTTAGCTAACAAAGAGGGGAAAACGTTCAATGCAATCCTAGCTCTCTTGATATATGGATTAGTCTTGTTCCCTAATATGGAGGATTTCATAGATCTTCCGGCTATAGGGGTATTCTTGACTAAGAATCATGTGCCTACGCTTTTGGCGGATTTCTATCATTCCCTCTATGCAAAACATGAAAAAGGGAGAGGAGGCCCAATCTCCTGCTGCATTCCTTTGGTCCATAGTTGGTTAATGTCCCACATGCCAAGAAGCCGTGATTTTGTGGAAAACCGGGCTAAACTTAAGTGGTCACAAAGAATGACAACTCTCACCGAGAAAGATATCCATTGGCATTCACCAGATTTAGAGGATCCGGAAGTCATTCTTAGTTGCAGCGATTTCCCTAATGTACCCCTCATTGGTACTAAGGGATACATCAATTACAACCCGGTCCTATCTCTCCGCCAATTAGGTTATTCAATGGAGGACAAACCCGGTGATCTCTTGTTAGAGCCTTTCTTCCTAAGAGAAGCAGATAAAGACCCGGCATTGCTAGGAAGAATCCAAAGAGCTTGGAGCCAAGTGCACAAGGGAAAGGTTGGCAAGAAGAATTGTGTAACCAAACCTCTTTATACTCAATGGGTGAAGGAAAGGGTCAAGGTAATCAAGTTACCCTTTGCGGTTGTATGCCCTCCTAAACCTCCTACACCTAAGCCAGTCATAACCCGTCCCAACAAAGAAGCGGAAGAGCTTAAAGCTAAAATTCGAGAACTCCAAAACAAAAATGGGGAGTTAGAATTAAAGCACCTTCAAGCTTTGGGAGAAATCACTAGAACAAAGAGAGATCGAGAAGAAACAACAAAATCTCTCCTAGTGTGCGAAAAAAGGCTAAGAATCTCCGAGGGGAAAAGAGAATGGATCGGGGGTGGTTTGGTTAGTGCGGACGCCAACCTCATAGCCAAGGACGAAGAATTGGAGAAGGTCTTGCATTCCAACCAAGAACTCAAAAAGTTCAGAGAGTTAGCTATCAAAGCTCAAAGAAAATGGAGGTTGAAATTTCAAGAGAAAAATCAACAACTCCAAGAAGTCGTCAAGGACTACAAAGAGCAGCTCCAAACCGAGCGCGTCCAACGGCAAAGATATGAGAGCCTTTCTCATCAAGGGAAGCTAAAATGCAATCGTCTTGAAGCCGATATCAAGAAATATGAAGAATATTTCGACAAGATTGCAATAGAGCACGGGAACTATATTGCACGACTACTTGATGAGATTAGGAGTGCAAACACCAAGCTAGCTCAACGCAAGGAGGTAATTGAGTTTGTGTGGCAGGACGCCACCCGATTAAGTGAAGACTTCACAAGATTGGTCGCATTCTCAAACTTGGTCATTGCCCAACTTCTGAAGAAACTAGCAAAGGCCGAGATGGTCATGCCTTACTTTGTCATCCCTAAGATCCAGAAATTCATGAAGTTCTGCAAAGACACTGTAGACTTCTATAGGGAAGAAATAGACAAAGAAGAAAAGAGAGCAGCTGTAATATCCCGCTTAGATGTAACTGTTATCAGTGTCAGAAGTATCAGTGTTAGAAGTCTAGTAATGTAAGCATGGCAATTTTGAAAATAAGTGGCAATGGCAATTATGTAAATATTTCAAAAGGAAGGATTATAAGAAAAAGAGGTAAGATATTTCTTACCATTTCTCTCCATCCTCTACACTCTTCCAAAATTCAGATTTCCTCCCTCACTTCCCCTTGCCACACGCCCTCTTCACCCTATTGCCACAACCCATCAAACTTTATCCAATTCTTGTAAGAGTTCTTGCAAACAAGCTTGGTTTTGGAAGGTTAGAACAAGAGGAGTTGAAGAAGAATTAAGGAAAGGAGTAAGAGCAAGTTAGAGCTTGAAATTCAGAAACCAATAAGCACCAATTGAGGTTAAGGTGAGCTCCACAGGGTTTTAGAACCCGCTTGAGTAAGTTTGAGAGTATTTTACAATTTGAGCTAAGTTTAGAAATTTTACCCTAATCTCCTATGCTTGCCAATTCCTTGATTAATCATGTTTTAAACTATCAATTTGTATTAGAAATTCATTCCTTGTACTGTTGGAATGCCTGGGTATGATTAGATATGTCAAAATGGTGGAAAAATCACATTTTTAACAGGTTTTGAACTGTCATTTTCGCCCGGCGAACTCGGGGCGAGATTACGGCGATTTCCAGCATTTTTCCCTGCCTTGTTTCGCCAACCTCTCGCCACAGGGTCGCCCAGCGAAATCAGGCTGACTGCTTGTAACACCCTAACCCTTAACCGCCGATTATTAACTTTAATAAAACAAAACGTTAAGGACATAGGAAGTTACAACATAATGAAAACGCATTTTCATAAACAACAACAGATCAAAACATGTTTGATTCCCATGCAGCGGAAAAAGAATAAACAAAAAACAAAACAGAGACGATACCCCTTCTGACAGGATACCCCTTCTATGCTCAAACAGCTCATACCCCTTCTAGCTCAAACAGCTCATACCCCTTCTAACTCAAAGTTCACAAAATCGATTGCATCATTCTTTTCCGTTTTCAAAACACAATACAACATTCCACATGTTCATACCAAAGACCAATCTAAAACAAAGACGAGTGAAAAAGACGTAAAAACATAAATCTGAAAATGCTGTCACAGCACAAATCCACTAAAACCTCCTCTGAGTATTTTCATCATAACTCAAAAACTAAAAGTCATTTTCACGTCAAACCAAAGCCACTGGAAAGCTAACAAAATTATCTAAAACTTTCATGTTTACACCCAAAGCCAATTCTGTACTGATCGGTACCAGTTTTTGTTTCAAAATCGGAAAAGTTAAGCAGAAAATTATGCAGAAAGTTGTGCAGAAAATCAGACCAACAACATTAGAAAAATTAACATCCAAATCATCAACAGAGACCATTACCAAAGTTATACATACACGTTCAGATACCCGAAGTGGTGTTACAACTATCAGAGCCCTAAACTCTAACTAGGATACAACACCTAGTACAAAAGAGTAAGGATAGCTAAGCTATGCCCTCACCACTACGCAAGCTTCTAAACAACAAAAGCTACTCCTCGACGATAGGCTCGTCTTCCTGAAAATCTGGATCCCCAAAGATCCAGCACATAACACAAAACAGAGAGTGTTAGTATCACAACCAATAAACATGTATGACTAACACATTATTATACATAACCAAAACACAACACATAATCGACAAAACACAAAACTCATCAACCACACACGATACTCATCAACCACACACGATACTCATCACGATACTCATCAACCACACACGATACTCATCAACCACACACGAAACTCGTCAACCACACACGAAACTCATCAACCACACACGAAACTCATCAACCACACACGATACTCATCAATAACAATTATCACCAATGTCACAAAGGATGCATGCCTCAAATGCATTCACTACTACATGTGGTACCAAATCATTTCGGATAAACTTATATCCTTATCAAGCTCTCTTGATAACCACGCTCTCATGGATTTCATTCGGATAAACTTATATCCTTACCAAGCTCTTCTTGATAACCACGCTCTCATGGATTTCATTCGGATAAACTTATATCCTTACCAAGCTCTCCTTGATAACCACGCTCTCATGGATTTCATTCGGATAAACTTATATCCTTACCAAGTTCTCCTTGATAACCACGCTCTCATGGATTTCATTCGGATAAACTTATATCCTTACCAAGCTCTCCTTGATAACCACGCTCTCATGGATTTCATTCGGATAAACTTATATCCTTACCAAACTCTTCTTGGTAACCACGCTCTCATGGATTTCATTCGGATAAACTTATATCCTTACCAAACTCTTCTTGGTAACCACGCTCTCATGGATTTCATTCGGATAAACTTATATCCTTACCAAACTCTTCTTGGTAACCACGCTCTCATGGATTTCATTCGGATAAACTTATATCCTTACCAAACTCTTCTTGGTAACCACGCTCTCATGGATTTCATTCTTTCATCGACTGCACCTCGGTCGTGCATATGACCAATAATAATTGGATTTCATCATTTCATCTACTAAATCAAACTCACAACATCATCAACAACATCATACTAAACCAAAACTCACAACATCATCAACAACACCATATTAAACCAAAACTCACAACATCATCAACAAACACAAATAACACAACTAATTATCAGCTCTCTGATAATTATCACAACAACAACAAATACGAACACTAGGCTTTCATGGCCAAATCATAAGACACAACATGTATATACTCAACCATGTTCACCAATCTCAAATAAACCAAGCAATCACACCACAATCCCAAACACATAAGGGTTTCAAAGGAACACCCACACACTTCAATAACTTATCCATTTCAACATATTCATCACTCCTCACACCTTTAATATTACTACGTCCAAATCCACTTTCAAAACCTTAGACACACTCTATTAGTTCTTAACAGCCATTTCAAACATTATATGACTCATACTCACACAACATAATGACCTTAACAAAAACCACCATTGTTAGGGTTTTACTCAAGCTTTTCCTTGAACAACAACAACATTTTCGAATACCCAACATAAATAAACATCATATAACTTCAATTAAACATACCATCAACATCACTAAGCATCAAATGAACATAATATAATCATTAACAGCATTTCTATCAAAACCTAGACAAAGTGAAAGGAAGTTTGGGATGGAGAAATAGACATTCTCCCCTTCTCTATCACTTGTAAATAAGTAATACTACCTCTCTTACCTAGCAATCGATGAACCAACGAAAGTTCCAAGCCTTCACTCTTCTCTTTCTCGTGCCCTAGCTTTCCTTGCTTTCTCCCTTCTCTTTCACGTTTTCCTTCTCTTTTCCTTTCACGTTTTCAGCTTCCCAAAATAACAATGAATAGTGGTTCACAAAGTCTATGAGTTAATCTTATAACCCAATCAATTAAATCCTGGCCATCCATTCTTACCAACTCTCTCATGATCAATCCTAGCCATCCAATCCAATCCAAGCTCACTAAATCTCATCCACTTGATCATTACTACTCATAAACTCAAAAGCCCAATACTATTCACGCCTTAGGCCCAATTCGCTCAAAACCTTAAAAACTCGATTACGAGCTTACGCTCGCGCTAAATAATTATTTATCGATTACGAGAAAATAATTTTAAAAGCCAACAATAAAATAAAATATATAAAAATATAACATACGAAAATAGGGTCGTTACAACTCTACCCCCCTAAAAAGAATTTTCGCCCTCGAAAATACCCGAAAACAACTCTGGATAGGAGTCCCGCATCTTGCTCTCGATTCAAACCAACACAAAGGTGTTCTACATCTTCTCCCATACAACGCTTCAAAAGGTGCCATACCAATGCTCGAATGAAAACTATTGTTATACGTAAACTCAATCAACGGTAAGCAAGTTTCCCAACTCACTCCTTGTTCCAAAATACATGATCTTAACAAACCCTCCAATGATTGAATCGTCCTCTCCGATTGACCATCCGTCTGCGGTGATAAGCAGAACTCATCTTCAACTTAGCCCCCAACGCCTCTTGCAAACTTTCCCAAAACCTTGAAGTAAAACGGGGATCTCGATCTGATACGATACTCGACGGAATTCCATACAATCTCACGATTTGCTCGACTTAAATCTCAGCCAACTTCGGTACTAGCATACCGGTCTTGATATCTATGAAATGAGCAGACTTTGTTAACCTGTCGACAACTACCCAAATCATTTGTTACCTTTCGACGTCTTCGGCAAACCGCTTACAAAATCCATCGCAATACTATCCCATTTCCACTCTGGAATAAACATAGGTTGCAATAGCCCCGACGGCTTCTGATGCTCCACCTTGGACTTCTGACAGGTCAAACACGCGAAAACAAACTCGGCGATCTCTTTCTTCATCCCTTGCCACCAAAACATTTTCCTCAGATCTTGATACATCTTAGTAACACCAGGATGAATACTTAAGTTGCTTCTGTGACCTTCCTCCAAGATCATCCGCTTCAACTCAGGCACATCAGGTACACATAACCTTCCCTGACACCTCATCACGCCTTTCTCATCGATCTCAAAGTTTACCTTTTTCCCTTGCTCGATGAGCGTCTTAAGCTTCGTCAATCTCACATCAGACTCTTGTGATCGCTGAAAACCTCGAACCTTGACCCATACAAGTAGTGCCTCCAAATCTTGAGAACAAACACGACAGCAGCTAGCTCCAAATCATGCGTAGGATAATTCCTCTCATGAATCTTCAGCTGTCTTGGTGCATAAGCAACGACTTGTCCCTTCTGCATCAGCACACCACCTAGACCCATCTTCGACGCATCACAATAAACCACGAACGGTTCCTTCGGATTTGGCAAAATTAGCACAGGTGCAGATGTCAACCTCCTCTTCAGCTCTTGGAAACTCTGCTCACACTTGTCATCCCAAATGAAAGCTTGACTCTTCCTAGTCAACTGTGTCAACGGCAACGCCAACTTTGAAAATTCTTCGATGAACCTCCGATAGTAACCGGCCAAACCAAGAAAACTTCAGATCTCAGTAACAGACTCCGGCGTTCCCCAATCTTGCACGGCCTCTACCTTAGCAGGATCCACTGCTATACCACCACTTGAAATGACGTGACCCAAAAAGCTAACTTCATGCAACCAAAATTCACACTTAGAAAATTTTGCATAAAGCTTCTTCTCGCGCAACACCCCCAACACAATCCTCAAATGCTCGGCATGTTCCTCTTCCGTCTTCGAGTATACCAAAATATCGTCTATGAAGACCACCACGAATCGATCCAAAAGGAAGGAAATATACGATTCATATATTCCATAAACACTCCGGGTGCATTAGTAACTCCAAAAGGCATAACAGCATACTCGTAGTGACCATACCTTGTTCTGAAAGCAGTCTTCGGTATATCCTCCGCCTTAACTCTTATCTGGTGATATCCCGATCTCAAATCAATCTTACTGAACACACAGGCTCCCACTAACTGATCCATCAAATCATCTATCCTCGGAGGTGGGTACTTACTCTTGATAGTTGCTTTATTCAGCTGACGAAAGTCGATGCACAAACGCATACTACCATCTTTCTTCTTCTCCAACAGAACATGCGCACCCCACGGCGATACACTCGGTCTTACAAACCTCTTCTCTAACAATTCCTCCAATTGTTCTTTCAACTTTTCAAGCTCTGCAGCTGACATACGATACGGCGCCATCGAAATTGGACTAGTACCAAGTACTACGTCAATTGCGAATTCAACCTCTCGCTCGGGTGGTAAATCCAAAATGTCATCTGGAAAAACATCTGCAAAATCACGCACCACCGGCAACGCATCAACCTCATTCTTCACTTCTACTATCAACGATGCAAACATAGCAAACACGTCCTCTTGAGCCTTCACTGATCTTACCACTTCTCGACAACACATGAGCTTCGAACACAACTCTGGCTCCGGTCTTGGAAACATAACCGTCCTCTTACCGCAGTTGATATGAACCCGATTAAATTCTAACCAGTTCATACCAAAGATAACGTCTATTCCGCTCAACGGAATGCAGACTAAATCCATTCCAAAATGTCGTCCATACATAGTGACTGAACAGTCAACACAGACTAGAGTAGTCGATACCGAACCACTTGCAGGCGTTTCTGTAACCATGCGTCCCATCATATTTTCTACTCTAAGACCCAACCTCTTAACGCAATCCACAGAAATAAACGAATGGGTAGCACCCGTATCAATAATAGCAGACAAGGAGTATTATTGATAAAGCATGTACCTCTGATCAAGTTGTCCGCCTTCGCATCACCACCATCTAAAGCAAACACCTTTCCTCCAGCCGCTCTAGGCTTCTTACACACGTTGCTCTTATGACCCGCTTCTTTGCAGTTGAAGCACACAATACCCTTCTTGCACTGATCAGCTTTGTGGTTAGGATCACCACACTTGAAACATTTTCCATCATTCTTCGGGCACTCATAGAAACGATGTCCCAGCTGTCCACACTTAAAACAATTCTTACCACCTCCAGTTTTACCACCACTGCTTCCACCTTCATCCGGCTTCTTTCCCCGATTATCATAAGGCTTTCCTCTTCCGAAAGCTCTCCTCCTCTTCTCATTCACAGCCTTGTAGTAGTTAGTCTTGGCTTCCTGTGCTGCTCTATCAGCCGTCCTACTCACAGCCTTCTGAACCATGGCATCCGCCATCAATTCCATCGCATCGGCAAATGCTTTCTGCGCCATAACCTGAACCAACACCACGCACCACGAGTGAGGATACACTTCGTTTCCTCAAAACAGTATAACAGTGTTTTCCCAACACATGTTACACAAAGGGTAATCTACACCTATTTGATCCAATGGATCGACCTGCTCTGATACCACCTATTGTAACACCCTAACCCTTAACCGCCGATTATTAACTTTAATAAAACAAAACGTTAAGGACATAGGAAGTTACAACATAATGAAAACGCATTTTCATAAACAACAACAGATCAAAACATGTTTGATTCCCATGCAGCGGAAAAAGAATAAACAAAAAACAAAACAGAGACGATACCCCTTCTGACAGGATACCCCTTCTATGCTCAAACAGCTCATACCCCTTCTAGCTCAAACAGCTCATACCCCTTCTAACTCAAAGTTCACAAAATCGATTGCATCATTCTTTTCCGTTTTCAAAACACAATACAACATTCCACATGTTCATACCAACGACCAATCTAAAACAAAGACGAGTGAAAAAGACGTAAAAACATAAATCTGAAAATGCTGTCACAGCACAAATCCACTAAAACCTCCTCTGAGTATTTTCATCATAACTCAAAAACTAAAAGTCATTTTCACGTCAAACCAAAGCCACTGGAAAGCTAACAAAATTATCTAAAACTTTCATGTTTACACCCAAAGCCAATTCTGTACTGATCGGTACCAGTTTTTGTTTCAAAATCGGAAAAGTTAAGCAGAAAATTATGCAGAAAGTTGTGCAGAAAATCAGACCAACAACATTAGAAAAATTAACATCCAAATCATCAACAGAGACCATTACCAAAGTTATACATACACGTTCAGATACCCGAAGTGGTGTTACAACTATCAGAGTCCTAAACTCTAACTAGGATACAACACCTAGTACAAAAGAGTAAGGATAGCTAGGCTATGCCCTCACCACTACGCAAGCTTCTAAACAGCAAAAGCTACTCCTCGACGATAGGCTCGTCTTCCTGAAAATCTGGATCCCCAAAGATCCAGCACATAACACAAAACAGAGAGTGTTAGTATCACAACCAATAAACATGTATGACTAACACATTATTATACATAACCAAAACACAACACATAATCGACAAAACACAAAACTCATCAACCACACACGATACTCATCAACCACACACGATACTCATCAACCACACACGATACTCATCAACCACACACGATACTCATCAACCACACACGAAACTCGTCAACCACACACGAAACTCATCAACCACACACGAAACTCATCAACCACACACGATACTCATCAATAACAATTATCACCAATGTCACAAAGGATGCATGCCTCAAATGCATTCACTACTACATGTGGTACCAAATCATTTCGGATAAACTTATATCCTTATCAAGCTCTCTTGATAACCACGCTCTCATGGATTTAATTCGGATAAACTTATATCCTTACCAAGCTCTTCTTGATAACCACGCTCTCATGGATTTCATTCGGATAAACTTATATCCTTACCAAGCTCTCCTTGATAACCACGCTCTCATGGATTTCATTCGGATAAACTTATATCCTTACCAAGCTCTCCTTGATAACCACGCTCTCATGGATTTCATTCGGATAAACTTATATCCTTACCAAGCTCTCCTTGATAACCACGCTCTCATGGATTTCATTCGGATAAACTTATATCCTTACCAAACTCTTCTTGGTAACCACGCTCTCATGGATTTCATTCGGATAAACTTATATCCTTACCAAACTCTTCTTGGTAACCACGCTCTCATGGATTTCATTCGGATAAACTTATATCCTTACCAAACTCTTCTTGGTAACCACGCTCTCATGGATTTCATTCGGATAAACTTATATCCTTACCAAACTCTTCTTGGTAACCACGCTCTCATGGATTTCATTCTTTCATCGACTGCACCTCGGTCGTGCATATGACCAATAATAATTGGATTTCATCATTTCATCTACTAAATCAAACTCACAACATCATCAACAACATCATACTAAACCAAAACTCACAACATCATCAACAACACCATATTAAACCAAAACTCACAACATCATCAACAAACACAAATAACACAACTAATTATCAGCTCTCTGATAATTATCACAACAACAACAAATACGAACACTAGGCTTTCATGGCCAAATCATAAGACACAACATGTATATACTCAACCATGTTCACCAATCTCAAATAAACCAAGCAATCACACCACAATCCCAAACACATAAGGGTTTCAAAGGAACACCCACACACTTCAATAACTTATCCATTTCAACATATTCATCACTCCTCACACCTTTAATATTACTACGTCCAAATCCACTTTCAAAACCTTAGACACACTCTATTAGTTCTTAACAGCCATTTCAAACATTATATGACTCATACTCACACAACATAATGACCTTAACAAAAACCACCATTGTTAGGGTTTTACTCAAGCTTTTCCTTGAACAACAACAACATTTTCGAATACCCAACATAAATAAACATCATATAACTTCAATTAAACATACCATCAACATCACTAAGCATCAAATGAACATAATATAATCATTAACAGCATTTCTATCAAAACCTAGACAAAGTGAAAGGAAGTTTGGGATGGAGAAATAGACATTCTCCCCTTCTCTATCACTTGTAAATAAGTAATACTACCTCTCTTACCTAGCAATCGATGAACCAACGAAAGTTCCAAGCCTTCACTCTTCTCTTTCTCGTGCCCTAGCTTTCCTTGCTTTCTCCCTTCTCTTTCACGTTTTCCTTCTCTTTTCCTTTCACGTTTTCAGCTTCCCAAAATAACAATGAATAGTGGTTCACAAAGTCTATGAGTTAATCTTATAACCCAATCAATTAAATCCTGGCCATCCATTCTTACCAACTCTCTCATGATCAATCCTAGCCATCCAATCCAATCCAAGCTCACTAAATCTCATCCACTTGATCATTACTACTCATAAACTCAAAAGCCCAATACTATTCACGCCTTAGGCCCAATTCGCTCAAAACCTTAAAAACTCGATTACGAGCTTACGCTCGCGCTAAATAATTATTTATCGATTACGAGAAAATAATTTTAAAAGCCAACAATAAAATAAAATATATAAAAATATAACATACGAAAATAGGGTCGTTACACTGCTCAGGTCTGTTCTGGTTCGTTCTGGGTACTGTAAACGCGTTCGGCGAGAATTTTAATAACCGTTTTCAATGAGAACTTAAATTTCTAAGAAAAACACCATTCTTGACATATCCGGGAGGTGGTTTCAACATTTAAGGAATGGATGGATTAAGGATTGGGCAAAGCATTCCAAATTCAAGAATAAAGGTTAATAGGCCATGGAATGTTTTCAATAACCAAGCAGCGGCTTATGAGAACGATAAGCCTATGACCATAGGTTCATATGTCAAGTATTAGAAGATTTATCCCTTTAGGGAATGTTATAGATTAATATGATCAATTTCAAAGGTTATTAAGATATTAAGCCGTGGCCTTCGTTGTTCACGCTAGTGGGACACGAATGGTCCACGCAAAGGTAAAGACTATTATAGAAGAATATTAATTCGCGTCTTCCGTCGTTCACGCTAGTGGGACACGGGAGGTTAAGTCGTGTCTTCTGTTGTTCACGCTAGTGGGACACAGGAGGTTCACGCTAGTGGGACGTGTTATTCCGCAAGGATGACCGCACGACGACAAGAGGAGTCCGGTGTTAGCCTGATATGATAGGAATTTTCACCGGTAGAGGGGAGATGTACTTCGGGGTTACTCCACCCGGATGCACTCCGTAAAATGAACTCAGATAATATTGCTTGTTTAACGCTAACAGCTAACATTAAATGTATCAGCTAATATTCTATTACATTATCAGACAGTTATCAGATATCAGGTAGCAGTTATCAGACGGTGATCCTAGATTACCCCTTGATCACCAGTTTAGCAGGAACAGTCAGGTAGCCCTCTATGGGTAAGGTTAAGACTTGGCGATCATAGGTATCCCCAAGATTGCCAAGGTAGGCACGGCGACCCTAGGTTCCCTGTGGTTGCCAACAGTAGGT
The DNA here is from genome assembly GCA_018208015.1 of Medicago ruthenica. Taxonomy (NCBI): domain Eukaryota; kingdom Viridiplantae; phylum Streptophyta; class Magnoliopsida; order Fabales; family Fabaceae; genus Medicago; species Medicago ruthenica. Next base: position 49,616,382 of record CM031376.1, read on the forward strand.
AGGGTAGGAGCTCACTGAGACATCATGTCTCATCCCTTTCCTTCTGGTGCAGGTTCACAGGAAGCACGACGTAAAGGTAAAGAGAAAGCTTTGGATTGATCGTGCTGCTTATGTTATATATGGATGTTTGTATAGGATGATGTATTATGATGTATATTACGGAGGATGTTTTGTATCAGCTATTGGATTGTATCAGAAACTCATGTATTGTATAATTAATGAGTCAACTTTCTGTATTGTATTTAATGTATCCAGTACGAAATTTTAATACTCGTAAGAGATCCTAGGCAATCTCTATATGGGTGTTACAGCAGCTATTTGATTTGTATTAGCATTAATTACACCTTGTAATGTAGTGTTATTCAATCAAATAATACTTTTTGAAGCAATATTAATTTCCCGGCCTTTAATATTTCTAATCGCTAAATATTAACTGCGCGCCTTTAATTTCCTCGCAAAGCAAAATGAAAAATGAAAAAAAACCTTTTCATGCATTTGCATTAACATTATTCATAACATGCATACATTTGTTTTCGAGTCCAAAACTCATTTCCCTTCTTATCATCAGGATTTCTTACAATCCAAATTGAGTCATCGGTGTTCGCATTTCATTCGCAACACTACGTGTCATCTCCGTCAAGGAAAGTGGCTTGTCGTCCCAAAACAACCCATACATATAACACCCGAGCAACTATAAGGAGGAAGATGGAACAGTTAGAACAAGAGAACCAGGAACTCCGAGGAGAGTTAACATCCATGCGGACCGAGATGGAAAAGTTAACGGAGTTAGTAAAATTACTAGCGGCTGCACAAATTCCGCCAACACCTCCTCCTCCCTCCAGCTCTCAAGCTCAGGTAGCTCAAACTTCTAATACGTCGGCTCCAATGATGAACGCCGATGCTCAGCAACACACTAGGCCCCCCGGTTGTACTTGGGACATGCCTCTCAACTTTGGTGAGGAATTCATCCCTATTCCCACTACTCATCAAGAGATTCCGGTTCCTCAACCCGAGGTTACCTTTCCCCAGGCTACTGCCGCCTTTTCAGCACCAGTGGTTCATACCACCCCGTATGACCATGGACCTATCTTTCATGCCGAAAGCATAGGTGCCCAAGATCGGATGGATGATTTCCAAGGGAAGTTTGACGAAATGCAAAGGGAAATCAAAGCCCTCCGTGGGAAGGATTTATTTAGGAAGAACGCCCACGACCTCTGTCTTGTGCCAAACGTCAAGATCCCACCTATGTTTAAGGTCCCGAAATTTGAAAAATACAAGGGAAATACCTGTCCACAAAGTCACCTAGTGATGTACGCTAGGAAAATGTCTACTCAAACTGACAATCATCAATTGCTCATCCACTACTTCCAAGACAGTTTGACCGGTGCCGCTTTAAAATGGTACATGGGTTTGGATAGCCCCAAGATCCAAACTTTCAACGACTTGGGAGAGGCCTTTGTCCGCCAATATAAATACAACTTGGATATGGCCCCGGACCGAGACCAGCTCCAAGCCATGGCCCAAAAGGACAAGGAGACCTTCAAAGAATATGCCCAAAGGTGGAGAGAGGTGGCGGCTCAGATTAGCCCACCTCTAGAAGAGAAGGAAACGACCAAGATCTTCTTAAACACTCTTGGTTCCTTTTACTACGAGCGAATGACTGCGAGCGCGCCCAGCGATTTCACCGAAATGGTGAACATGGGTATGCGCTTAGAGGATGCGGTCCGAGAAGGACGATTGGTAAAGGAAAGTACCCCATCCAGTAGCACAAAAAGGTTTGGGAGCAGCTACCCAAGTAAGAAGGAGCAGGACATTGGCATGATTGCCCATGGAGGACCTCGACAAGGGTACTCGGCTTACCCACATGTTTCCACCATCTCACCATCCATCCCTACACCTCCAAACTATCAAATTCAAATTCCACAAAGGCCTCCATCCCATTATCCACTACCATATCAAAAACATTACCCACAAAACCCACAACAACATCGCCAACAACCTCACCCACAAGGTCAACAACAACATCGACCTCAAACTCCTCAACAACCCTTCAATCAACAGAATCGCCAGAAAACGGCATTCGATCCAATACCGATGAAGTACGCGGACTTGCTCCCTGCTTTGATCGCAAGGAATCTAGTTCAAACTAGAGCACCTCCTCCCGTACCAAACACATTACCTGTATGGTATCGACTTGACCTTACCTGTGCTTTCCACCAAGGAGCACCAGGCCATGACATCGAGCATTGTTATGCTCTCAAAAATGAGGTTCAGAAGTTAATCCGTACTAAGGTTCTAACTTTCAAGGACTCCAATCCAAATGTCCAAACCAACCCTCTGCCGAACCATGGGTCCTCCATCAATATGGTTCATGAGCATCAAGAAGCCAGTCCTATCTCCAAGGCCCGAGATATCAGGACACCTCTGGTTCCAATACACATCGAGCTGTGTAGGTTAGCTATGTTCAACCACAACCATGCTAGTTGCAAAGAATGTTCGGAAAATCCTCAAGGATGTCTACAAGTTCAAAACGACATACAAGGATTGATGATCAAAAAAGAGCTTATTGTCACAAGAAAGGACAAAAGTGTATGCGTTATAACCCCAGAATTTAATATCCCGGAGCACTTGGAGTTAGCTTTCAGTAGCCAGAAGCCTGCTGCTACTCCACTCGTGATATGTTTACCTGGACCTACACCATACACTTCAAACAAAGCAGTTCCTTACAAATACAATGCAACCATGTTGAGCAACGATCAAGAGGTACCTATCCCCCCCTTAGCCCCTGTCGGTAATATCACGGACAGTAGCAAAGTGCTAAGAAGTGGACGTGTTCTTCCAACGACAGTTCAAGAGAAGATCTGTACTCCTGTGTTTAAACAAAAGCAAATACAAGACCCCAGCACAAGCAAAGATGCGGGTCAACCCAGCAGGACTAATGCCGATTCTGATTTTGATGAGGTGTTAAAGCTAATCAAGAAAAGTGAGTACAAGGTGGTGGACCAGTTAATGCAAACCCCTTCAAAAATCTCTATGATGTCTTTATTGCTAAACTCCGACGCTCATAGAGAAGCATTAATGAGAGTTTTGGACCAGGCCTTCGTGGAGCATGACATAACCCTTGGCCAATTCGGAGGCATTGTCGGAAACATCACTGTTTGCAATAACTTGAGCTTCAGTGATGAAGAACTCCCCGAACAAGGAAGGCACCATAATTTGGCATTACACATATCGGTGAATTGCAAGTCCGATGCTCTATCAAACGTACTTGTGGACACCGGTTCTTCTTTGAATGTAATGGCCAAAACTACCCTTGACCAGCTCTCCTACCAAGGGACCCCCATGAGACAAAGTGGGGTAGTTGTTAAAGCCTTCGATGGCTCAAGGAAATCAGTGATTGGGGAAGTGGATTTGCCTATCACAATCGAACCATCTGTTTTCCAGATTACCTTCCAAGTAATGGATATACAAGCAGCATACAGTTGTTTGTTGGGCCGACCATGGATCCATGAGGCCGGGGCAGTGACATCTACACTGCATCAAAAGCTAAAGTTTGTGAAGAACGGGAAGCTGATAACCGTGGGAGGAGAAGAAGCTTTGTTGGTGAGCCATTTGTCGGCTTTCTCTTTCATCGGTGTAGATAATGTCGATGGGACTCCGTTCCAAGGTCTTTCCATAGATGATGAGAATACTACGAAGAATGGGGCATCCATGTCTTCTTTCAAGAGTGCATAAGAAGTGGTGCAAAATGACTTGCTTCCGGATTGGGGAAAGTTGATAAGTCTGCTAGAGCACCAACATAGAGAAGGGTTGGGTTTTACTCCGTCTGCAAGAGTGACCGAGCCAAACACTAGCATTGAACCACTCGAGGACATTTTCCACAGTGCCAGGGTCGTTCATTCCACAACGGAAGCTAATGCCATCACTGAAGATGAGCCTGAAGAAACAACACATGTTCTTGTAACGCCCGGAGGAGTTTGCCGTAATTGGGACGCTGTCGATGTTCCTTCTGTTATTCATTCCTCTAAGTAATGTGTTTGTTTTGTTTATCTTCTTTTTTTTTTCAAAAAAAAAATCCCTTCGTCTTGCCCGAAGCGAAGAGGGACTCATGTAGGGCTTTGTTTTAATGTACTATCATCAATCAATGAAAATCATCGTTTTTATCACGACCTTTACGTTATTTCTACATTGATTTTCTTTATTGTCGTTTTTCCGAAAAAATGGTAACACAAAAAACCAAAAATATATAACAAATATATTTTCTTTTCAATAAATTTCAAAAAGTCTGCATTTTTTACTCATTTCACTAAAATCAATCATCCATCATATGCAGACTAAACGTCAATAAACCCGTTGAACACCTTAGCCCTAGGCTCCCACCCAACTTTGAGTTTCCTGTTTACGAAACTGAAGAGGAAGAAGATGAAGAAATTCCAGACGAGATCAAATGCCTATTAGAACAAGAGAGGAAGACCATTCAGCCTCATGAAGAGGCATTAGAGGTTATCAACTTGGGTTCTGAAGAAAACAAGAAAGAAATCAAGATTGGGGCATTGTTGAATGCATCCGTCAAAGAAAGAATGATCAAGCTTCTCAAGGAATATGTAGACATCTTCGCCTGGTCGTATCAGGATATGCCAGGATTGGACCCTGAGATTGTGGAGCACCATTTACCTTTGAAACTTGAATGTCCTCCAGTTAAGCAAAAGTTGAGAAGGACTCGCCCTGACATGGCTCTCAAGATCAAAGAAGAAGTGCAAAAGCAGATTAATGCAGGATTTCTCATTACATCAGAGTATCCTCAATGGTTGGCCAACATAGTGCCTGTTCCCAAGAAGGATGGTAAAGTTAGGATGTGCGTTGACTACCGAGATCTGAACAAAGCAAGTCCAAAAGACGACTTCCCTTTACCTCACATTGATATATTGGTCGACAGTACAGCCAAATCCAAAGTATTCTCTTTCATGGACGGCTTCTCTGGATACAATCAGATCAAAATGGCTGTCGAAGATAGAGAAAAGACATCTTTCATTACACCTTGGGGCACCTTTTGCTATCAAGTGATGCCTTTTGGTTTAACGAACGCGGGTGCTACCTACCAAAGAGGCATGACCACTCTTTTCCACGACATGATACACAAGGAAATTGAAGTTTATGTCGACGACATGATTGTCAAATCAGGAACTGAAGAAGAGCATGTTGAGTATCTGCTAAAGATGTTCCAACGCCTGAGAAAATATCGGCTTCGCCTGAATCCTAATAAATGTACATTCGGCGTGAGATCTGGAAAACTCCTGGGTTTCATCATCAGTCAAAAGGGTATCGAAGTAGATCCCAACAAAGTCAAGGCCATCAGAGAAATGCCTACTCCGCAAATTGAGAAGCAAGTAAGAGGATTTCTAGGACGTTTGAACTACATCTCTAGATTCATATCCCATATGACAGCCACATGTGGGCCTATTTTCAAGTTACTTCGCAAAAATCAAGAAGTAATATGGACAGAGAATTGCCAAAAGGCCTTTGACAGCATCAAAGAGTACTTGCTAGAACCTCAAATTCTTATTCCTCCAGTTGAAAGAAGACCTTTGATCATGTACTTAACTGTGTTGGAAGACTCCATGGGTTGTGTACTCGGACAACAAGACGAGACCGGTAGAAAGGAACATGTCGTCTACTACCTAAGCAAGAAGTTTACGGACTGTGAATCCCAATACTCTTTACTTGAGAAGACTTGGTGCACTAGCCTGGGCTGCTAAGCGCCTTCGTCACTACATGCTCAATCATACTACCTGGTTGATATCCAAAATGGATCCAATCAAGTACATCTTTGAAAAGCCTGCTTTAACCGGAAGGATCGCTCGTTGGCAGATGTTATTGTCAGAATATGACATTGAGTACCACACTCAGAAGGCCATTAAAGCCAGTATTCTTGCCGATCATTTGGCTCGTCAACCAATTGAGGATTATCAACCAATTAAATTTGACTTCCCTGATAAAGAAATCATGTATCTGAAGATGAAGGATTGTGACGAGCCACTGCTTGGCGAAGGTCCAGATCCCGAGTCTAGATGGAAGTTAATCTTTGATGGGGCTGTTAATGTCTACGGTAATGGAATTGGGGCAGTCATCGTCACTCCTGAGGGCAAACATCTCCCTTTTTCTGCAAGACTTTCATTCGACTGTACAAACAACATGGCAGAATATGAAGCATGCATTCTGGGCATTGAAGAAGCCATCGATCTAAGGATCAAGAACCTTGACATTTATGGAGACTCAGCTCTTGTGATTAATCAAATCAATGGAGATTGGGAAACCTGCCACACCGGCTTGATTCCTTACAAAGATTATGCAAGACATTTGCTAACCTTTTTCAACAAAGTCAAGTTGCATCACATTCCTCGAGACGAGAATCAAATGGCAGATGCTTTGGCAACTTTATCTTCTATGTACGAGGTCAGCCGCCGGAATGAGATTCCAACAATCAAGGTTCAACACCTAGAAATGCCAGCACATGTGTTTGCAGTCGAAGCGGTCATAGATAACAAGCCATGGTTCCATGACATTAAATGTTTCCTCCAAAAGCAAGAGTACCCACATGGGGCGTCCAACAAAGATAAGAAGACTTTGCGAAGATTGGCTGGCAACTTCTTTCTGAATGGAGAGGTTTTATACAAGAGGAATTTTGATATGGTGCTACTTAGATGTGTGGATGAACAAGAAGCAGATCTAATAATGCATGAGATACATGAAGGGTCCTTCGGAACTCATTCCAGTGGGCATACAATGGCTAGGAAGATTGTTGGGTTTTTGTAGATTGGCTACATTTTGCAAAAACATCTACTAGCCAGATGCTGGGACAGATGCTGTAGCATATGGAACAGCTTTATGTGACTTGTGTTTTTCGCGCCAGCTAGCGCTTTATTTGTGTACGCAATCTTCCAAAGATTTGATTGAAGTTTTATTTTCCTCTAGCTTGCTGATCAAGGCGCGTGTATATGATTGAAGATTTGCTTGAAGTTTTATTTGCCTTGCTATTTTTCCACAAGATATCTTTCTATATTTGGAAGTTTTTTATTGTCTCTAGAAGATTTTTCAGCTGGACCGAACAATGTCCACGTTCTATTTTGAAGCCCAAACCCGTGCTATCTCAGTGTTATATATTTGTGAAGACAAACCCTAGTTGGGTAACTAAAAACCGTGTGTGTTAGCAAAGCGTGTGTTTAAGGTTTTTAGGGTTTCTTTTGTTAATTGTGAGCCTTGCTTGTATCTCCCTGATTCAAGCTAAGGACTGAGTTTGTTTGAGTTGTAATTGTAAGCTGCTCCTAAGCTTTTAAGTACGGAGTGAGTATGTGTTATTAGAGTGTGTTTCTCTTGGTTGTGTTTTGTGTGATTGATAACAATATTGTCTGTGCTGTTGGTAGGAATTGAGACGGGGTCTCATATCTAGGAGTTCCTAGATAGAGTTGACACTGGTAGGGTCTTGGTGCAAAGTCAAGTAGTGTGTCTGCGTTGGTCTTTTCACTAGAACTATAATAGTGGATTCATTCCTGGATTGGTATCCCCCAGAGTAGGAGAGTTGCTCCGAACTGGGTTAACAAACTCACTGTGTACTTTATCTTTCTGCTGTGTCTCTTTTATTTCATGCTTTGTTACGCTGTGTTATTCTTATATTAGTTCTGCTTAGGACAAGTGCTTGGACAGTTGTGCCAACATTGTGCACAGCATCTGTCAGTCAGGTTACCAGGAATTTCAATTGGCATTAGAGCAGGCACCCTGTTCTGTGTGGGTGAGCTCCAGGGAAAGAATTTTCTGGCTTAATGGATAAAGAAGGAGGACTGGTGAACAGACCACCCCTGTTGGATGGGTCGAACTATGACATTTGGAAATCACGCATGACAGCATTCTTGAAATCTCTAGACAGCAGAGCTTGGAAGGCTGTGATCAAGGCATGGGTCCCTCCTAAAATAAAAGATGCGAATAATGTTGATACTGATGAGTTAAAACCAAAAGAGGAGTGGTCTACAGCAGAAGACATTGCAGCTATTGGAAACTCTAAAGCCCTGAATGCTTTGTTTAATGGTGTAGACAAGAACATGTTCAGGTTGATTAAACAATGTACTATTGCTAAGGAAGCTTGGGATATCCTAAGAACAGCTCATGAAGGTACTCAAAAGGTCAAGAAGTCAAGGCTACAACTGCTAACAACACAGTTTGAGAATTTGAGAATGAAGGAAGGAGAGAGTGTTCATGACTTTCACATGAATGTGCTAGAATATGCTAACACATTTGAATCCTTGGGGGAAAAGATGTCTGATGAAAAACTGGTAAGCAAAATCCTCAGGTCCCTGCCTAAGAAATTTGATATGAAAGTATGTGCTATTGATGAGGCCCAAGATATTGGAAATATCAAAGTTGATGAGTTGATTGGATCTCTTCAAACTTTTGAATTGAAGGCTAATGAAAGATCTGAAAAGAAAGACAAGAACATTGCTTTCATCTCCAACACTGATGAAGATGATGTGGAGAGTAATTTAGATACTGATGAGAGCATCTCTGAAGCTATTGTGTTGTTGGGTAAACAATTTAATAAAGTTGTGAAGAGGATGGACAGACGCCCTAGGACAAATGCTCCGGACAACAGTCGCAGCATCTATAAAAATGTCAACAATCAGAGGAAACCTAGAACTGATGACAAAATCAATCAAAGCAAAGGGGTCCAATGCCATGAATGCGAAGGATTTGGTCACATCAGAACTGAGTGTGCAACTTATCTAAAGAAACAAAAGAAGGTGATGACTGTGTCTTGGTCTGATGAGGATGAATCAGAAGAAGAACCTGAAACTGCAAAACATGTGAATGCCTTGACTGGAGTGTGCACATCTGACAATGAATCTAGTGATGAAGAGGTAACATATGATGAATTGGCTGATTCTTACAAAGAGCTATGTCTGAAAAGTGAGGAAGTTTGTAGAACTTTAGAAAAACAAAAGAGGACCATTGCTCTCTTGCAAGCTGAGAAAGACAAACTTCTGAAAATAAACTCAGATCTCAATGATGAGGTTATCTTACTTACTTCCAAGATTGACAATATGAACAAGCAACTGCGGATGATGAACAAAGGTACTGATGCTTTAGACGAAATTCTGGAAATAAGACAGAAACCTGGAGATTCTAAAGGTATTGGGTTTGACTACAGATCCTTGCCTCAGCAGAAACAACAACCAGTGAGACAGTTTGTGCCATCTGTTAGTACTTATGATCATACTATGTCAAGACAGATGCCCCAGCATCAGGTGAGACAACAAGCATCTGAATATAGGCCCAGATCAAAAGGAAGGTATTGTGCGCACCTCGTTTTTTTCCTCGGGAAAAAGACGCGCAAATCCTCCGAGGACGTCCTCGAACGCTCGGAGGGCCTTTGTGAAGCCGCCACCAAAGTTTTTGTGTAAAGGGAACGTTGATAAACCCTTAAGTTTTTTTTTGTTGTAAAGGGAAACGATAATAAAACCCTTTGACGATGAGGATAAGGATTTGGTCATCGCAACCATTGTCGGGTTCGGGAGTCGATTACGCAAGGGGAAGGTATTAGCACCCCTCACGTCTGTTGTACTCAACGGGAACCTTCTATTTGGTCAAAGCTTGAATTGTTTTTTTTAATATTTTGCGTGCATGTTCATTTATGTTAAAAACATAATAAAAGGGGGGAAAAGAGATAAAAACAAACGAAAGAAGGAAAAAAAGTTTTTTTTTTATTATTGCGCTTGACAAGATGTCGATCTTGCTCCTACGTATCTCCCGGTAGTCGGAGAATTCAAAGCGTACGTAGTTCTTTGGTAGAAAAACGTACATGTGTTGGTTGATTTTAATTGGACGATGTTTTAAACCGAATTCTTGCGATTAAAACGTAGCTTGTATGCTCGCTCTTGGAGACTTATTAAGCGTTTGTTCGTGAATCGCATTAGAATTGTTAAAAGGTACGTCCGTTAGAGTAAAGGGTTGGAATTGGTCGTTATGGGACCAAGGGAGGTGCAATGGACTCATACAAGTCAATCATTGACCGAGTGGACTCCGAAGAGTCGGGCGATTGTTCGATTGATCCACTGAGATCAAGAACGGGTACAATGGACTCGGACGAGTCGAACATTGACCGAGTGGACTCAAACGAGTCGAGGGGTTGAGTCTAATGGCCAACGGGGGACCAAAAGGTTTGGATTGACCACAAGGGGCCAAGATTTGGTTTGGTTAGGGTTGTACATATTGAAAAAAAGGGAATCACGATTGTCCGAGCGACGAGACATACGTCACGCATTCGTACAATCGGGGCGATGGAGAGACATACGTCACACCATCCCTTTTTCATTCATGTTTTTGGGTTGAATCCTTTAGAAATCCCAAGGTATGTCAAAACATTTGGTTTGAAAACCCAAAATGGGAAGGTTTAGCAAATTTGCTAAAAAAATGCGCAAGTTCGTCTCATTTTGCGAAAATGCGAACGTAAACGGTGTATGTTCATCTTTGAGTTTTGAACATCATGAACAATATTTATTGTTCAAGTTTAGATTGAAATGATGAACATAGCTTGTTTGTTCATGCTTGTTTGGGAGTTTGGGAAGATAACTTGTTTTGCAAGTTATCCACAAAATGGTCATACAAACTTGTGATTTTGTCAAAATTATGCAAAATCCTTGTTGTGGTTTGAAGAACATGGGTTTAAAAACTCTTAGGTTCTGAGCTCTGGGGCTAGAACCTCAAAAATTGGTCATTTTGACACAAAAACTCAGGTTCTGAGTTCTGTCATGGTCGCACTGCGACCGTGACTTCGCACTGCGAAGCATGCGAAATTTTGGGTTCAGAAGCTGTTTCTGAACTTTTGTTCAGAAACAACTTCTGAACACACTCAGGACCTTATAGATGGGTGAAAAACTTTGAGTTTTTGGGGTGAAAAAGGTTGGACAAACCAGTTTTGATGTTTTGAAAACCTTGGGATTTCTTTGAAATTCAAAAAGGGTTTTTTAGAATCAAATGGTTTTGAACCAAAATAGCTATGCAAACACAATTATAAATGCAAGATAAGTGCTTAGAAACTTACAGAACTCCTTAGCAAAGCTCCAGCTGCACTTGATTTGATTTGGTTAAAGGCTTTCACAAGAGGTTTGAATATTGGTGAAGGTTTTGGAACTTTGGAAAGCTTTGTGTTGGATGGATTGTTTCTGGTTATTTTGTGGAGTTTTGTAGGCTAAAATGAGTAGAGTTTCTGCTCTTGAAATGCTGTTGCTAACTGTGTTTGTATCCTTGGGCATTGCCTTCTATTTATAGGCCAAAACCAAATCTTTTTCATCATTACACAATCCCAAAATTCAGCTGATTTGTGGCCAAGATTAAGCTGAATCCCTTTGCATTAAATGCTAATGGATAGAGGCAACCCTGCCTTGTACCAAGGGGCAAGATCCAGCTTGATTTCAGCCACAAATTCAACTAATTCTAGAAGGTAATGATGAAGAACAAAGCTGATTTGCAATTGGCTAATGCCTGGGGATCAATCCTTGCAATCTCAATGGTTGGTCAATGAAAACGTGCACTGTAATGTGCAGAGATTGAGGGATGGAAAGGCTACTTATGGCTGGTGTGAGAGGGTGAAAAGCTGCTGCAAAACAGAGTAGGCAATCATGGTTTTTCAAGTGAAAAATCCAGCTGGTTTGACTGGTTTTGGGGAGAGCAAGCAGGAGGAAAGTCCTCAAGCAGGTGGCTGGCAACCTTGTGGTGGTTAGCAGGTCACATGGGAGGGACTAGAGCTGCCCAAGGGCAAGCCCACTTGCTTGTCACATGCTAGGTTGGAAGAAAAAGCTTCCAACCTTGGCATTAATGGCAAGTCCTTCAATTCTGGCTTTGCTTGGCCCAATTAGCCATGAATGCTACTTAAAATAATTATAGAAATGACATGCAACAAATTCTGGAATTAAATCAAAGAAACCAAAAATCTGCAGAAAAATCGCAGACTTCGCAGTGCGAAGTGAGCTTCGCAGTGCGAAGTCATCATTTTTGAAATGTTGACTTTTCTGTTGACTTTTGTTGACTTTTGACTTTTTTTCCCCTCTTTGATTTTTTTTGATTTTTTTGTTTTAAAATGCGTAGGACAAAATTAGGGTACTACAGGTATTATGGTTGGGTATGTCACTACTGTGGAAGAAAAGGACATATCAAACCTTTCTGTTTCAAATTATATGGTTACCCAGACAGGACCTATTCACCAAGACCTGATCCCACAGTAAAGATCACCAAGAAGCAGTGGAAGCAAAAAAATGATAATTTCACAAGCAACACTGTGGATCCTAGAAAAATACAACCAGAAGCTGATGAGATTGCTCAAATTGCTCATACATCTCTGAGAGTGTCATCCAGAAATGATTGGTACTTTGACAGTGGATGTTCCAGACATATGACTGGTGATAAAAATTACTTAACTGATGTTAAGCCTTATGCTACAAGTTTTGTGACTTTTGGGGATGGAGCCAAAGGAAAAATAAAGGGTGTAGGAAATCTTGTGGATGAGGGCCTACCCAAACTTGATAAGGTGCTTCTTGTGAAAGGATTAACTGCTAACTTAATTAGTATTAGTCAACTGTGCGATCAAGGAATGAAGGTCAACTTTACAAAGAGTGAATGCTTAGTTGCTAACAGTGAAGGGGACATCCTGATGAAAGGTGTTAGATCAAAGGACAATTGCTACTTGTGGGTCTCTCAAGATAAAGCAAAGTTATCTACTTGTCTAATAACCAAAGAAGATGAAGTAAAGCTGTGGCACCAAAAGCTTGGACATCTGAATCTCAGAAGCATGAAGAAAGCTATTGCTGAAGGAGCCATCAGAGGTCTACCAAAACTTCAAATTCAGGAAGGAAGTATATGTGGAGAATGCCAGATAGGAAAACAGACCAAGATGCCTCACCAGAAGCTGCAACATCTGTCCACATCCAGAGTTCTTGAGCTATTGCACATGGACTTAATGGGACCTATGCAAGTCGAAAGCTTAGGTGGTAAGAAGTATGCATTTGTTGTCGTTGATGATTTTTCCAGATATACTTGGATAAATTTCATTAAGGAGAAATCAGACACTTTTATAAAATTCAAGGATCTTTGCTTACAACTTCAGAGAGAAAAGGATTGTGGAATTGTTAGAATCAGAAGTGACCATGGGAAAGAGTTTGAGAATGGTATGTTCTCTGATTTCTGCATTTCTGAAGGAATATTTCATGAGTTCTCTGCACCCATTACTCCCCAACAAAATGGGATAGTTGAGAGAAAGAACAGGACTTTGCAAGAATCTGCCAGGGTTATGCTACATGCAAAGAAGCTGCCATTTTTCTTTTGGGCTGAAGCCATGAACACAGCCTGCTATATTCATAATAGAGTGACTTTGAGAAAAGGTACATCTACAACCTTGTACGAGCTATGGAAGGACAGGAAGCCAACAGTGAAGCACTTTCATGTGTTTGGTAGTAAGTGCTATATTTTAGCTGACAGGGAACTAAGAAGAAAGATGGATGCTAAAAGTGAAGAGTGAATTTTTCTAGGCTATTCAACAAACAGCAGAGCCTATAGAGTATACAACTCCAGAACCAAGACAGTGATGGAATCTATAAATGTTGTTGTAGATGATGAAGGAAATAATGTTGTGCCAGATGATACGACATTTGACTCAGCATCTGACCTACAGGAAGAGAAGAAAGTAGATGAAGCAAGTGGTAAGCAAGATTCTGAAGTAACTGGTCCAGAGAAGACTGCTCCCAACAAAGGACCATCTATCAGAGTTCAGAAAAACCATCCCATAGATCAAGTCATTGGCGATCCTAACCAAGGGATTACAACTAGAAGGAACTATGATGAGGTATCAAATTCTTGCTTTATATCTAAATTTGAACCAAAGAATGTTAAGGAAGCTCTAACTGATGAGTTCTGGATAAATGCTATGCAAGAAGAATTAACTCAGTTCAAGAGAAGTAATGTGTGGGACATAGTTCCTAGACCAGATAATGTGAATGTCATAGGTACCAAGTGGGTCTATAAAAACAAGTCTGATGAAAATGGTACTATCACTAGAAACAAAGCTAGACTGGTTGCACAAGGATATGCTCAAATTGAAGGTGTAGACTTTGATGAGACTTTTGCTCCTGTAGCTAGGTTGGAATCTATTAGATTGTTACTTGGGATTGCATGCATACTAAAATTCAAGTTGTATCAGATGGATGTCAAGAGTGCCTTTCTCAATGGGTACTTAAATGAAGAGGTCTATGTGGAACAGCCTAAAGGTTTCATTGATCCAAGTTGTCCAAACCTTGTTTACAAATTGAAGAAAGCTCTATATGGCCTGAAGCAAGCCCCTAGAGCTTGGTATGAGAGACTTGCTGAGTTTCTAATTAACCATGTCTATAGGAAGGGAGAAAATGACAAGACCTTGTTTGTGAAAGATGAAAATGGACAGCTGATGATTGCTCAAATATATGTAGATGACATAGTCTTTGGAGGAATGTCTGACCAGATGATAGAGCATTTCGTTCAGCAAATGCAATCTGAATTTGAGATGAGTCTTGTAGGTGAGCTAAAGTTCTTTCTTGGTCTTCAAGTGAAACAGATGGAAGATACTATATTTATCTCTCAAAGTAAGTATGTTAAAAATATAGTCAAGAAATTTGGGATGGAAAATGCTGCTCATAAAAGAACTCCTGCTCCCACACATGTAAAATTATCAAAGGATGAGAAAGGTGTGGATGTTGACCAAAGCATGTATAGGAGTATGATAGGGAGACTTCTATATCTTACAGCAAGTAGGCCAGATATCACATTTGCAGTTGGAGTGTGTGCCAGGTACCAAGCTGAACCAAAAATAAGCCATCTGACTCAGGTAAAGAGAATTCTGAAGTATGTGAATGGTAGCAGTGACTATGGTATGTTGTATTCTCATGGGGAAAGTACTGTGTTGTTTGGGTATTGTGATGCTGACTGGGCTGGAAGTGCAGATGATAGAAAGAGTACTTCTGGTGGATGTTTCTTTCTGGGTAACAATCTTATATCCTGGTTCAGTAAGAAGCAAAATTGCGTTTCCTTGTCTACAGCTGAAGCTGAGTACATAGCAGCTGGTAGCAGTTGCTCTCAATTGTTGTGGATGAGACAGATGCTGAGTGAATACAATGTCAAGACAGATGCTATGACATTATATTGTGACAATCTGAGTGCAATTAATATCTCCAAAAATCCTATACAACACAGCAGGACTAAACACATTGACATTAGACATCATTTTATTAGGGATCTGGTTGAAGAAAAAATTGTTACTCTTGAGCATGTTGCAACTGAAGAGCAATTAGCAGATATTTTTACCAAAGCTCTTGATGCTAATCAATTTGAAAAATTAAGACGGAAGTTAGGGATATGTTTACTTGAGGAATTGTAGCAATTAATTGCTGAGAGGCGTGCAACTATTATTTTCTCCCTCCTCAACCGCTTGGTGCACGTCATTCAAGGAGGTTATTTCCAACTTTCCTTTTTCAAAACTCTCACACGCTACCATCATTGTTTGTGTCTTAACTTCTCTCAACTCCTCAACTCCTCTCTTGCCGCTCTCATCATCATTCAAAAATCGCACTCTCTTCCTACCTTCAAACACCAAATCATCACAATGTCTGATTCTACTTCTCATCCAAACATGCAAGATCAAACTCCATTTAAAGCGATTATCACTGACGCCCTACCTCTGACTTCCATTCTCAGCTCTCCTACAAAGAAGCGACGTACTAGGTCGTCTGCATCACGAAGGAAGGCTCCTGCCAAATCTAGCAAAGCTACCTCTTCTACTGCAGTGAACACGAGGTCAAAATCGAAAGGTAAGACATCTACCACTCCCGCTGTTCAACGAATAGGGTTAAGCATGGACGATTTGTACTGTAAGGACAATCCTTTTGTATCGAATGTTGTCGAACCAAATGTTGACCCTTCTGGCAACAAATATGAGAATATTGCTGTTGAAAGTACTGTAGCTACGTCTGAAACCCTAGGTCCTGATAATCCTAAGGTAGATGACAAATTAGTTGGTGATTTTTCGAATTCCCCTATTGAGCAAAATGCTACTGCTGTTTCTGTTGAAAAGAATGTTGTTGATTCGGCTGATTCTGAGACACCTGTTAATCCCCCTGCCACAACAAAGGATGCTGTGACAGATGCTCAAGCATCTTTGTCACCAGTTAATGAGGAGACTGAAGCGGTGGTTTCAGCCACCCCTGATTCTGTGAGTGCTCATGAGAAAGATTGTTCAAAGTCTCAGGATGAAGATAATGAGACTCAGAATGCTGAGAATAATGCTGAGACTGACATTTTAGACCAAGCTGACACTGCTGCTGTTGAGGATGCTGTGCCTGATGAAAGACCTCAGGAAAAGACTGGTGCTATGGGTGTTGCTCGCAGGACTAGGAGCAAATCTGACAAAACTGCTGCTATTGTTAGTGAAGGACAAAAAGAAAGTAAGAAGAAACCTGTTAATGCTGGGAAGAGGCCTATGTATGGTCCTCCCAAGGATGGGAGCAAGAAGGTGGCTCAAAGTGATCACAAGAAGAAGAGCCTCAAAAGAAAAAACCCTCCCTCTAGTGATTCTGAGTTTGAGGTTGCTGAGCTTGAAGCTGCCACATCTGGTGGAGCTTCCAGGAAAACAATGAAGGGTATGAAGATACCTCTAACCATCCCTCCAGCCCCTCTTGATAATGTCTCTTTTCATTTGGAAAATGGGTCTTCTAGGTGGAAGTTTATATACCACAGAAGACTAGGTCTTGAAAGAAATCTGAAGGAAGAAGCATTCAAATGTAAAAAGCTGGTTGATGTGTTGGAATATGCTGGACTGATGAAGACTGTGAGAAATCTGGGTCCATGTTATGATAAGCTGGTCAGGGAATTTCTGGTGAATGTTTCTGATGAGTGTGATGACACAAGAAATCCTGAGTATAGGAAGGTGTTTGTTCGAGGTAAGTGTGTAAACTTCTCCCCTACTGTTATCAACACATACCTTAAGAGGTTTGTTGATGAGACTCCTGAGTTGGAGGTCACTAAGGACACAATTTGCAAGGCCATCACAGGTAACAAAGTTAAGCACTGGCCAAAACATTTGTCTTCTGCTCAACTGTCTCCCATGTATGCTGTTCTGAACAGGATCTGTGCTCAAAACTGGACTCCAACCACTCACTCAAATTCTGTTGCTTCTGGGTTGGCTAAGTTGATTTATGCCGTGGGCACCAAGTCACCCTTTGATTATGGAGCCTACATCTATTATCAAGTTTTGGAGCATGCTAAGTCTTTTGCTATTAAGTTTCCAATTGCTTTTCCTACCCTCCTGTGTGGTATTATTCTTCAGCAACACCCTGATATTTTGATCAGTAGTGATGAGCCCTGCAAGAGGCCTGGTCCTATGGCTTTGGATTGCAGTTTGCTGTCTGAGACACATGATGCTGATGTAGCTGGTACTTATGTCCGGACATCTGGTGTGCTCTCCAGAAAGCAAATGATTGCTGATCTTACTGAGACTAGTGTGGCTCTTGGAGCTAGGAAGGTGAAGATTGACAAGATCATTGCAGCTTTGAAGGCTGAAGCTGAAGCTGAGGGTGAGCAGGATGAAGAAGAAGGAGGAAATATGCCTGCTGCTTCTGCTGGTGACATTGAGGATGACTCTGATGACTCTGATGATTCTGATGATTTCTGATTTTATTGTTTTGTTCTGATCTCATTTGTTGTACTTCTTTTACTTTTGTTGGTGACTGGGCTATGCCCTGAATTTCTTATGCACCTTGTGTGCTTCTGGTCTGTAATATGCACTCTCTATGGTTTCTATGCACTTTCTATGAGTATGCACTATCTGTTATTTGTCAGAATTTATGGCTAAAAAGGGGGAGTAGATATGTAGATGCAATGTGCATGTGCATGTGTGTAGCTTATAGCTTATATTATCTTGGCTGGTTGTGTGCATGATTATGTATGGTTACATGTGTTGAGGGGGAGTGCTGTATATGTTGAGGGGGAGTACTGGTACATGTTTTGAGGGGGAGCTGTTAAGTTTTTTTTGGTGTGTGGAAATTTATTTTTTCCTTCTCTATGTGAATCCACTATATGAGAGTTTATTTCTCTCTAGTTGTTCCTATGAGGCTAGATGTTTGTGTTATCTGGCGCATGCCTCTTATATGTTATGATATTTTCTTTCCTTGGTGTGTGCCTATGTTGACGTGAAGGAAACTTATCTGTGTATCTCCCAAAGAACTGGCTCTAGTGTGTTTTAGCCAAAATTTTGCCAAAGGGGGAGATTGTTGGGTTTTTGTAGATTGGCTACATTTTACAAAAAGATCTACTAGCCAGATGTTGGGACAGATGTTGTAGCATATGGAACAGCTTTATGTGACTTGTGTTTTTCGCGCCAGCTAGCGCTTTATTTGTGTACGCAATCTTCCAAAGATTTGATTGAAGTTTTATTTTCCTCTAGCTTGCTGATCAAGGCGCGTGTATCTGATTGAAGATTTGCTTGAAGTTTTATTTGCCTTGCTATTTTTCCACAAGATATCTTTCTATATTTGGAAGTTTTTTTATTGTCTCTAGAAGATTTTTCAGCTGAACCGAACAATGTCCACGTTCTATTTTGAAGCCCAAACCCGTGCTATCTCAGTGTTATATATTTGTGAAGACAAACCCTAGTTGGGTAACTAAAAACCGTGTGTGTTAGCAAAGCGTGTGTTTAAGGTTTTTAGGGTTTCTTTTGTTAATTGTGAGTCTTGCTTGTATCTCCCTGATTCAAGCTAAGGACTGAGTTTGTTTGAGTTGTAATTGTAAGCTGCTCCTAAGCTTTTAAGTACGGAGTGAGTATGTGTTATTAGAGTGCGTTTCTCTTGGTTGTATTTTGTGTGATTGATAACAATATTGTCTGTGCTGTTGGTAGGAATTGAGACGGGGTCTCATATCTAGGAGTTCCTAGATAGAGTTGACACTGGTAGGGTCTTGGTGCAAAGTCAAGTAGTGTGTCTGCGTTGGTCTTTTCACTAGAACTATAATAGTGGATTCATTCCTGGATTGGTATCCCCCAGAGTAGGAGAGTTGCTCCGAACTGGGTTAACAAACTCACTGTGTACTTTATCTTTCTGTTGTGTCTCTTTTATTTCATGCTTTGTTACGCTGTGTTATTCTTATATTAGTTCTGCTTAGGACAAGTGCTCGGACAGTTGTGCCAACATTGTGCACAGCATCTGTCAGTCAGGTTGCCAGGAATTTCAAAGATCTTGAGAGCCGGATATTACTGGATGACTTTGGAAAATGATTGCTATAAGCATGCCAAGAAATGCCATAAATGCCAAATTTATGCGGACAAAATCTACATGCCACCAACGACTCTGAATGTCCTTTCTTCCCCATGGCCATTCTCTATGTGGGGCATCGATATGATTGGTAGGATTGAACCTAAAGCTTCAAATGAGCATCGTTTCATCCTAGTGGCAATTGATTACTTCACCAAATGGGTCGAAGCTGCATCATATGCCAACGTCACTAAACAAGTGGTGGTCCGATTTATTAAGAATCATATCATCTGTCGATATGGTATTCCCAGCAAGATCATCACAGACATTGGGACCAATCTGAATAACAAAATGATGAAGGAGCTATGCGAAGAGTTCAAGATCGAACATCATAACTCTTCTCCTTATAGGCCTCAGATGAATGGCGCAGTTGAAGCTGCAAACAAAAACTTCAAGAAAATAGTGCAAAAGATGGTGGTCTCTTATAAGGACTGGCATGAGATGTTACCATATGCCTTGCACGGGTATCGTACTTCAGTGCATACATCAACAGGGGCAACCCCTTTCTCTTTAGTATACGACATGGAAGCAGTGCTCCCCGTAGAGGTCGAAATCCCGTCATTAAGAATTCTGATGGAAGCTAAGTTGTCAGAGGCCGAATGGTGTCAAAACAGATACGATCAGTTGAACTTAATTGAAGAGAAACGCATGATCGCTTTGTGTCATGGACAACTGTATCAAAAGAGGATGAAACAAGCTTTTGACAAGAAGGTTCATCCCCGGGAAATCAAAGAAGGAGACCTCGTGCTCAGGAGGATCTTATCTTTTCAACCCGATTCTAGGGGCAAATGGACGCCTAACTATGAAGGCCCGTATGTCGTCAAGAGAGTTTTCTCCGGAGGAGCCTTGATTCTCACAACAATGGACGGCGAGGACTTTCCGCGTCCTGTGAATTCCGATGTAGTCAAGAAATACTTTGTCTAAAAATAAAAGAACAGCTCGGTAAGTCGAAAACCCGAAAGGGCGGCTTAGGCAAAAAGGAGCGTCTCGGTGGGCTGAAAACCCGAAAGGGCGGTCCAGGAAAAAATTAGAGACATCAAACAGAAGACAATCATCCTGATAGGGCGAGGACCCGAAGGGGTGACCTATGCAAAAATTAAGGATCAAAAGACAAAGTAACTGCATCGGATTGGCCGTGATTCGTTTGGGGCACATTAATTGTCTAGAGACTCAGAATCTGAAGCATCCGAACAGTGGAATTCAAAGTTGTTAGGGATAATAGCGGTTATTGTGTTCAATGTACCTTCCCTTTATATTTACCATTTTTTCAAACTTTGCAAGATCCGTGGAGCCACGCCCTTGGCAGGCCACCGCCCCTTTAATAAATTTTCTTCCCAGTGAAGTCTTTTGCCTTTTATCTAAAATTCCCATTTTATTCTGTTTATTCATTTCTTCTATTTTTGATGACAGTACTTGAAACAAAACTTTTTTCAAAAAAAAAAATCATCATAAATCTTTTATATTTTGAAAGAAAAAACATAAACAACGAACACATTCTCTCTGAACTCAGGAATAAGTGAAGTGTGCGTCAACATCTGTCCTGAGAGCGGATAAGCTTCGCAGGCCGAACATGGTCAATTGCTAAAAAGATTTCCCCAGCGAAGTCATCAGTGAATCAAAAGGGAATATCCCCAGTGAATCGAAAACCCGAAAGGACGATTCAGACAAAGATTAGCAAACCAAAACATAAGCACCCCCAGCGGAGTCACCAGTTCTTCTCCCCAGTGGATTAGCACGATATCCCCATGAAGTATTTATTCCTCATCAGTTGTTGCGCTTTTACCCCGTGAATGTTTTGATGTGTCCCCTGTGGCCTCATCCTCAATGAAGATTACCAAGTGTTTGTAATGCGACGTCGGTCCACTTTTCATCTTACCTGTCTAATCTTGTCTCATTAAGTTTATCGGTTATACAATCAATCAAGTCAATTCTTTCTCCAAGTGTCGTCCCCAGTGTGTCTGGTCCAGAGATGTCACCTCCTTTATGCCAAGCGGCAGTTCTTTAACGAACAGCTTGTGCATCTTTTATCATGTCTTTATACCAAGTGGCAGTTCTTTAGCGAACAGCTTGTGTATCCCCAATGCAAGTCAATTCATACAACATTCCCAGTGAAAGTCATACGAGTCATACAAGTCACACGAGTCGTATTATCATTCATACATTCATGCATTCATACATACATACATTCATGCATACAACATACAACAATATCATTCATACATGACTGCATTAACCACCATGAGTCACACCGATCAATCATAAACAATTTGTAATCTTCCTTTCCCCAAGGGTCATCCCCAGTGTGTGTGGTCCAGAGATGTCACCTTCTTTATGCCAAGTGGCAGTTCTTTAACGAACAGCTTGTGCTTCTTTCATCATGTCTTTATGCCAAGTGGCAGTTCAAACGAACAACTTGTGCATCTTTCATCATTGTTGCCAAGTGGCAAGTTCTTTAATGAACAGCTTGCGCATATCCCCCAGTGTTGTTGCCAAGTGGCAGGTTCAAACGAACAATTTGTGCATACTCCCCAGCGTTATCACCAAGTGGCAAGTTCAACAAATGAACAGCTCGAGCATATCTTTATCATGTCTTTGTGCCAAGTGGCAACTTATTTAACGAACAGCTTGTGCATCTTTTCTCCCCAGTTGAAGTGGCAGTTCTGTAATGAACAGCTTGTCAGCAGCATCCCCAGGGAAGTTCAGTGGCTAGTTCGGCAATATCCCGAACAACTGACATTCATCTTTGTCTCTTGTAGTCAGAGGCTAGTTCGGCAGTAACCCAAACAGCTGGCATCTATTTTTGTTTCCTGTGGTTAGTTGTCCACTTTCCCCAGTGATAGTTCGGCAATAACCCGAACAGCTGGCGTTTATCTTTGTTTCCTGTGGCTAGTTCGACAATATCCCGAATAGCTAACATTTATCCCCAGTGAAGGGACCTTACCTTTTTCTTCTTATATTTTACCTTCATTAAGCTACCATCACAATGGTAGTAGGTAAAATATTTTAACGGTCTTCATTAAGCTATCATCACAACGATAGTAGACCTTGTTTTTTCCCCAGTAAAGTGCTTGCTCCCCATTGAAGTACTTTCTCCCCAGTGAAGTTTTATCGGTCTTTCATTAAGCTATCTATACAACGATAGTAGACCTCGTCTTTTCCTTTACATTTTGCCTTCATTAAGCTACCCCCACCGCGGTAGTAGGTAAAATGTTTTCAAACGGAATTCTCTGAATAAAGCATACCCCATGCATTTCTTTCATCCATTAAGGCTGGATATCGATCAATTTTCAAAATGATCCTTACATCCTCAGTGATGTCACAAACCTTGTCTTTTCTTCTTATATTTTACCTTCATTAAGCTACCATCACAACGGTAGTAGGTAAAATAATATTCCCCAGTGAATAGTAGAGTTTGTCTCTTAATTTTATTTCCGCCTTCATTAAGCTATCCGCACACTGATAGTAGGAGAAGTTTTTGTTACCTTTTAAGCTGTTAACCGCATACTTACATGTCATATTCCCCAGTGATGTCATCTGTCTTCATTAAGCTATCCGCACACCGATAGTAGACAATGTCTTTTTCTTTTACCTTATTTAAGCTATCATTTACATGATAGTAGCGATAAGAACAACGTAAAATCCCCGGTGAAGCCACCAAAGTAACCTTGGTCTTTTGTCTTTATTAAGCTACCATTCTGAATCAATATGGTAGTAGAAAACCCTTTCCCCAGTGGAACCATGTTACCCCCAGTAGAGTCGGATCCCGTTTCTTTAACAAACCCGGGTATCCCTTTGTTTCATTTTATCCCCAGTCATGTCATCTTTGCCGTCTTTGCATTCATACTTGCATCGCGAGCATTCACAGCATTGCATGCATACATCCATAGCATTTCCAACTCAAAATTTGGTCAAAAAATGATGTACTCTGTATTTAAGTCTCTTCGACCCGTCAAATCAAAATTTCACTTTTAATCTCCGTGGCGAAGAAACTTAAATAGGGGCATCTGTCATACCCCATTTTTTGACTCATATTTTTCTTTGTTTATTATCTTTTTAATATTTATTATTTCATTATAATTTGTAATTTCTTACTTTTACCTTTTACTATCTTTATTTTTTCATCTTTATTTTTAGATTTTTATTTATTAATATTTATTATCATTATCATTACTATTATTATTATTAATATTATCATTGCTATTATCACTATTATTATTATTATTATTAATACTATTATTATTATTATCCTTTTTTCATTAATACTATTATTATTATTATCTTTTTCATCAATGTTATTATTATTATTATTATCATTATCATTTTCACCATTATTATTATTATCATCTTTATTATTATTATCATTATTATTTTTGTTATTTTTGTTTCATTATTACTTTTATTATTATCATTTACTTTATTATTATTATTATTTGTTCTATTGTTTATTTTAAAAGAAAATAAAAAAAGGAAAAAAAAGGATTTCGCAGAGCGATGTTCCAATCGCTCTGCGAACTCTGCGATTATTTGCAGGTTTTGATTTTTCTGATTCATCTTTCTTTTCTTTTCATTATGGTTGTTATTATTATCATCTATTACTATTATTACTACTGTTACTATCAATTTTGGCTGTTGAATTCATCAAAGAAAGAAAGGAAGCATGTGCCATTTAAATTTGAGGTAAGAAGGATTTTGTGCCAAACCAAGCATGTGCCAAGCAAGTTGGCTGCCCTTGGGCAGCTCTCATCCCTCCCAATTGACTGCAATCTGACCCTGCACTTTCCAGCCAGCAGCTTGCTCATTTTCTTCCTTCCTTCTCCACCAAAATCAGTCAAACATAGCTGCATTTTTTGCTTGCCCAAAGAACAAAGCTGTTGCCCTGTTTCAGCTTTCTTTCTTTCTTCCTCAGAGCAGCCCACATGTTCCTTTTGTTTCTCCCAACCTCTGCACATTACAGCACACGTTTTTCTTGCTTGTCTTCTCAAGATTGCAAGGATTAATCCCAAAGGGTGGCCCAAGTTGCAAACAGCCCTGTTTTTCACACTTTTCCATCATTTTTCTGTCAAAATCAGCTGTTTTGATTGCTGAATTTGGCCAGAGTCTTGACCACGATTACAAGGCAATGTCATCTCTTCCCTTTTGCATTAAATGCAAAGCAAATAGCCTGATTTTAGCTCACAAAAACAGCCTGCTCTAGGATTTTTTTTATCATGACAATTGATTTCATTTTTGCCTATAAAAGCAATGCAAGGCATAAGGATTTTGCACAGTTGAAGACAGATTTTTTTTAGAGAATTCAATACAAGGGATTTTGAGAGTTCAATACACAGAATTTTTAGAGAGAAAACACAGTTGATACACAGCAAAAAAACCAGTTATTGTCATCCATAATCTTCAACATTCCAACTTTGCAAAATCACAATCATCCAAGCCTCCTCCATTTTCTTACAACACAAGCATTGGCTAGGAGTTTTGTAAGCATTCTTTATCTTTCATTTGGCATTTGAACTGATTCCTGTTGATTTAATTTCAGTCTTTGCATTGCTAATGTTTGTTTAAACTCATTTTTTACTAAAAACATATTTTGAAACTTCAAAGAAATCTCAAGTTTGCAAAACTCCAAATTGAAGTGTTGTACTCATTTTCTTGCTAATTTTAAAAGCCTTTCAATCCCCTTAAGGTTCTGAAGCTTGTTCAGAAGCAGCTTCTGAACAGAAGTTCAGAAGCAGCTTCTGAGTTCAATTTTTCGCAGAGTTCGCAGAGCGAAGTCATGGTCGCTCTGCGACCATGACAAAACTTAGGTTCGCAGAGCCAAGTTCAGATCGCTCTGCGAAAATGACAGAACTCAGATTCTGAGTTCAAGCTTCCAAAAGTTATTTTTTGAGGTTCTAACCTAAAAATTCAGAACCTAAGAGGATTAAAACTCATTTTGGTCCAGAAACATAACAAGAGTTTTGCATGTTATGGGAAATTTCACAAGTTTGAGCAATAATTTTTGAATAACTTGAGCAACAAGTTATGTTCTTTAAATTTCAAAATCAAACTTGAGCAACAAGTTATGTTCTTTAAATTTCAAAATCAAACTTGAGCAACAAGTTATGTTCATTAAAATTCAAAACCAAACTTGAACAACAACCTTGTTCATTTTTCAAAATCAAGCTTGGACTTGAGCCGAACTTGTGCATTTTTTCAAACTTGTGCATCTTTTCATAACAAACTTGTTCTTTTTTTTCAATAACTTGAACGACACTTATTCATAAGTTGCAACAACTAATTTGAGTTTCACACTTGTTCATAAGTTTTTTTAACTAAGTGTTTTGCTCTCTTTGGGATTTCTTTAAGTTTCAACGAAAACTTGAATGAAAAAGGAGTGGTTTGACGTATGTCTCTCCATTCTCCGGTTGCACGAATGCTTGACGTATGTCTCGTTGTTCGGAAAATCGTCATTCTATTTTCAAAACATAACACCAAAACAAATACATCAAACCTTTTCTTGGTCCCCCATGACCATTTCAAACCTTTTCTTGGCCCCTCGTGGTCAACTCAAACATTTTACGCCTTTGCGCGTTTTCCAACGGATACCATCGCCCGAGCGCGAGTCCGTCCCTTTTTTAATCGAATCCTTTTTACCTTCATTAAGCTACCCTCATAATGGTAGTAGGTAAAACGTTTTATCGGTCTTCATTAAGCTATCCATACAACGATAGTAGGCCACGTTCTTTTTCCTTTAAAAGCAAACTTTTTCGCCCCAGCGCGATCAAATCATTTTTTTTCCCCATAATTAAAATCAACCAACACACAAACATTTTATACAAAGAACTACGTAGCTTTGAATTCTCCATCGCACCGGGAGATACGTAGGAGCAAGATTTATATCTTGTCAAGCACATTAATAAAAAAATATCGTTTTTCCCCTTTTCTTTACTCCCTTTATATATTTAAGCATAGCAAGCAAAACTTTAAAAACACTTTAGCCTTAGCTAACTAGGAGGTTCCCGTTGAGTACAACGGATGTGAGGGGTGCTAATACCTTCCCCTCACATAATCGACTCCCGAACCCAAAATCTTTAACATTGAGGTAATTTAGAACTTTTTCCCCTTTTCCCCGAAAAATTAAAAGTTCAGTCGTGATTTAAAATTAGTGATTCAACACTTGTCAATAGCTTGATATCCGAAATTCGACGTGACAAGAGGGCTAAAGAGGTATTATCTCAGTCTGATGGCTCATCTTCGATAGGTACAATGCATTTACTTGATCATTCTACTGCACAAACCATTTGGAAGGAAACAGTCGGACGTGGAAGAAGTGACAAATATTATGGTGCGGGAACCATGTCCTTCAACTTGGTACACAATAGATGTATTTATGAACGATCTATTGATGGAGAAGGCGGTTCTCGTAATGTGAAGATGGCACCCGAAATGGTGGCACTAATACAACAATTGAGTCAACAGATGCAGACTCAAAATCAAGTGGAGCTTGAACAAGTGAGGACTCAAAGTCAAAAAGAGCTTCAAGAAATGAGGACTCAGTTAAAACAACAACAATACTTTTTCATGCAAGAAATTCGGCGTAACAGAGAGTTGGTAGAAAGGATGGAAAGGAGGGCTACTAGACGGGACCGCAGAAGCTTGCCTCAACAAGACTCTGCAAATAATGAATCTCTTTCCCCAGAAGATGGTGATGGTAATGATGATGATGAGGACTCAGAAAATGCATGAAGGTATAAATCCTGCATTTTCATACATTTTGCTGTGATTTTTCAACTATTGGATTCCCAAATTGGTTGGAATGAATCCCTTGCATTCAATTAAGTTTTTGCAGAAGTAGTCGTATTATTTGTCAGGTTGTTACTTTGCTCCGTGAGTTGTTTATTTGGAGTGTCTATGTTAAGGCTGAAATGTTAAAAGATTTTATTCTCTCTGTTTCCCTTCAGATGTCAAAGAGGACAAAGGAATGCATATTAGGGATTCATGTTCATCGGAAGAAATTGACTGTTATGTTGGAGGAGTAGATTTTATAACATTGGTACGAGCTTTTCTCTTTTTGAATCACCATAAGTTTGATGATTTGGTGCTACTGCTTGTAGACCCTGCATATGTTAGTTAGAACTAATTAAGTTGTTTTACTATTATTATATGTATTTGATATGTTTCTCTTTGCAATCAAATAACAATGTCTCTTGTCAACATATTTGTAATCCTAACAATATATATTAACAAATATATTAACAAATTTGTGCGGCTGGCTGAACTTGTGTTGGAATATGCTAGCATCATTGTTAGAGGGGCTTGGGGTGTTTTTGTGTTAGTGGTGTTTAGTTTTGGTTTCGACAGTGTTGTTGCTGTTGTTTTTGTGCTAGTGGTGTTTAGTTTTGGTTTCGGCAGCTGTTGTTGTGATTTGCCGCATGTTAGCAGCAATTTTGGGTTTAAACCTTTGTTTTAGTTTTTGGTTTTGGGAGGATTTGATAGGTGTTATTTTAGTATTCCATTGTACTAGTATCTTCCTTGTTTGATTTTTGTCCGCGAGGTTTTGTGTTCCGTACACAATCTCGACGAGTATAATATTTGCCGTTTAAAAAAAAATTAATCCATTTCAAAAATAAATTTTGTTTTTACTTCCTTGTTTCATTTACTTTTTTTAATTAAATTTCGTTTTAAATTATTTTTTTTAATTAAAATTAATACCGAGGAACTTTTTCCTCGGAATGTTTTGGTGTTTTAAATTTTAAATATTTGGCGCTTTTTAAAAATTTGATCTTAAAAAATTGGCGCTTTATTATAAATTTAAATATTTTTTGAAATAACAAACATTCCAAGGACAAGGTTCCTCGGAAATGCTAGTCACTTTTGTGTAAGTTAACGCAGAGGTATGCAGGCTGGGTGCAGTTGTCAAATCAATTTTTCGAGGACATTTGTTCCTCGGAAATGTTATTTCCTCAGAAATTTCCTCGGTAACTGGTTTGCAACCAACAATTTTCCGAGGACACTATTTCCTCGGAAAAAAGTGACATTCCGAGGAGAATTGGACATTTTCCTAGGATTTTTGTGCCTCGGAATTCACATATATTCTTGTAGTGAAAACAATAGCAATTGTCAACAAAATTAATACAATAATTAATTTTCTTAATCCCCGTGTTTTTTACAAAAAAGTTCTATATTTAGGGACGAATGTAGTATTAATTGTCAGTATTATTAATAGATAATATTGATATTATTATTGGGTAAAATTATTATTATTATTATTATTATTATTATTATTATTATTATTATTATTATTATTAGTATTGATTCTTGATATTATTAAATTAAATCCTTCATGGTTATAGGGGTTATGAATAATGAGGAAGTAAGGAGGAGTTAACTAGTTGAACGAATAATGCGAGAAAAAAATTTTATGAAGAAAATGATATGTCGTCGTTGAGAAAAATAGAGTTTTGGTGGTTAGTAGTATTTTATGTGAATTAAAATAATGAGGAGAGCAAAAATATAATAAATATTAGGTGGAGGTTAGAAATAGAAGTAATAAAATAAGTGGGGGAAGAGGGAGCAAATTATAAAAAGTAGAGGGGAGAAAAGTAACAATAATAGGAGTTAACCGAGTTTCCTAGTATAAATAGAGGAATAAAAAGTCAGAAACATATTGTTGCTGAATGTAAAAACCAGAGGAAAGAAGAGAGGAGAGGAGGCAAACCCTAGCTAAGGAGAATTACACCAAAAGACGTGTTTTCAGAGAATTCGAGGTAAGGGGGGAAACCTTTCATTGCCAGGTTGTAATTGGTAAAAAGGGAGAATTTGGGTTCATAAAACTTTTTTATTATTATATCTATGAATTCTGCAAAATAGTGATGATATAGTGTACGTTGTGATCATATGAATCAGTGATAAGAGCTGGAGAAGATTAGTTATCAGGATTGGTAGTGATGAAGATAAGATTAAAAGGGAGGAAAGGGAGAGGACTAGCGTTTTTTATCATAGGATTGAATCATGTAAAAGATTGTTAGGATTAAGTAATTGAGTGGAGATATAGTGTTTTAAATGTTAGGGCAACCCTTGGTAATGTTTCATATCGGTTTGGGATCATATGGGTTCAAAAACGAGGACTTTTGGACAAGTTAGATGTAATTTTCGAGGGTAAAACAATGTTTTTCTAGGTTCTGGAACTGTCGAAACGTGCCACGATCCAAAGGCAACATGCCACGTTCATAGTCTTCTAGGCACCATCGTGCCACGATGCAGAGGCTATGTGCCACGATTTTTCCAGTGACAAAAATCTTGTTCCATGCTGTCAAAAATGTGCCACGATGAGAACCAACGTGCCACAATGCAGTGTGGACTTCACTTGGAAGCTACTTCTCAATCGTATTCCCGCCTAAGATAATTTGCACAAAAGGGGATGATTCAGAATAATTATCAACAATGTACGAGAATGTGCAGATTGAATGAAGATGTGGATCACTTATTTGTCCAGTGTATTTTTTTTTTTGGCAGAATTTGTTCCTTGATTTCAGATTGGCTTGGTTTTGTTAGGGTAAGTCTGGGCGTACTATCGGATTAACTTGCACATTTTGCATGTTTAGGGGGTTTCACAAAGCCAGCTCGTATGACTCTAAACATTATTTGGCTCTCTTGTGTTTGATTATTTGGAAAGAGAAATAGGCCTATTTTTCAGCACCAGGAGGGAAACTTGCAAACATTATGTGACAAAATTAAGCTTCAATTATTCTTGTGGTTGAAAGTAAGAAACAAAACTTTCATTTTCGACTATCATTACTGGTGGCTTAATCCTCTTAAGTGCTTAGCTATAGTTTCTTAGCTTGTTTCATGTCTTGTTTTTCTTTGTTATAATTTTGGCACCTTAATATTGTATTGATTTTGAAGTCTGTTTCTGGCACACTTTGTGTTGGAAGGACTTAATTGGTTTGGTTAGTATATTTCATTGATTTTTTTTAAAAAAAAAACATCTTTTTAATTCAAGTTGTTTTTATTTTATTTTTGTAAATCCTGGTTTTAAAAAAACTATATCAAACAGATACAATGCTCTTTCAAGTATTTTTTTTAAGTTATAACCAACAGTCTAATAGGGTATGTTTGTTACAGATTAAAATAAACGTGATTTTGACATTCAATAATTTAGAGATTATTTTTCTTAGAGATTTAAAAAAAATTAGTCTATTTTTAAAAATAATAGGGTGTGTTTGTTTGTCGTAATAAAAATCATTTAAAAAACAATTTAGTTTGTTTAGGTACAACTATATAAAAAAATGATTTTTTGTTGCTTTAAAAAAAGAGAGGGTATTTTGTTACAAAATTAACTCAATTTCCTGACACTTATTTTATCTCTCATTTAAATAAGATTATTTGTTACAAAAGACACAAAAAGATAAAAATATTATGAAGTGTCAAATGATTAATATCATGATTAATATCGAACATAGTTGTGTTTTTGCTAGTTTCATAATTAGAGAATAGAAACCTTTACAAATTTGGCCCATTAAGTTGGAAAATTGCTCTTCTCCCAAGTGATTATGCTCATTCCCACACTAAACTACCAAAAATAATCTCAATGTGAGTTAACTCAAGTGCAAAGCACGCAAGTTAACTCACATTTAAAGCCAACGTGAGTTAACTAACGTTGCAATTCATTACTTGTTTTAGGACAAACCCAGCAACTCCACACTTCAAACACACACTTATTTCCCTCTTCACCTCCAAAACACTAAAAAGTGCAAAATTTTGGTGCAACTGGGCGTAAGTTAAGTCACATTGAGAGGTCAACATGAGTTAACTCACGTAGGTAGAAGGGCAATGTGACTTAACTCACGTTGGTCCCCTTAATTTAAATTTTGGCACCATTTCCTTTTCTTTGTTAGGCTTGTTGCACAAGTTATTTATAATTTTTTTTTGTTATTTTTTATTCAATAAATATGGTGATTGTTGAAAATGTGGTTGATGATGGTGTTGAGCCGAAACCAGCCATCATTGAAGCTTCTGTTAAAGCTTCTGTTGATGTCAAACCTATTGTTGAAGGTTCGGTTAATGTCAAAATTTTCATTCAAGCTTCCGTTAAAGCAAAACCTACCGGTGTTTTCAAGCTTTGCGATTATGAAGTCAACGCTGCCTCATTTTTTTAACAAATGATAGATGGCGAGAGTGAGATGATTTGCTTGGTTGGGTTCATCGCCAAGCAGCAAGGGCGGGATTTATTGTATCTATAGATAAATCCAGTATAAAAAATTAAATGTTGACTTTGCAATGTGAAAGGAGTGGTGTATACAAACCACCATAGAGGAGGAAAAAATTTAATCTTGAAGGCACGGGCTCAAGGAAATGAGATTGTCCGTTTAGGACGTGTGGTTACTTTGAGAAGAAGACAAATGGTTGGTGGTTGGCAATGCTTAATGGAGTTAACAACCATGAGTTGGAGCCAAAGTTAGGCGGTCACCTTCTTATGGGTAAACTAAAAGAAGAGGAGAAGAAAAGAGTTGTTGACATGACAAAGAGCTTGGTGTTGCCTAGAAATATTCTAATGGATTTGAAGAAAAAAACAAAGAAAGTGTGACAGATATAAAACTAGTGTACAATGCACATGCTAGATGGCGAAAATCTATAAGAGGTGACAAGACGGAGATGCAATACTTGATTGTGAAGTTGGAAGAGCGTAAATATGTCTATTTCACAAGAACAAATTATGAGGAAACAGCTCTTGAGGACATATTTTTTTCTCATCCGGAGTCTATTAATATGCTTAACACTTTTCCGACCGTTTTGGTCATGGATTCCACTTACAAAACCAATATGTATAGAATTCCATTATTTGAGATTGTTGGTGTTACCTCTACCAACATGACATATTCAGTTTCTTTTGCCTTTCTTGCCTCTGAAAAAGAGAGTAACTTTATTTGGGTTCTTGAGGTGTTGGTTTCTCTTTTGTCCTCAAAACTCAACAAGCATAAGGTGGTTGTCACTGACAGAGACAATGCTCTGATGAATGTTGTTGCCAAAGTTCTCCCTGAAACTGCCGCTTTACTTTGTTATTTTCATATAACGAAGAATGTAAGAGCTAAGTGCATCATAGATTGCAGAGTCAAACCAAAGCCGAAGGATGTAAAAGTTGATGGGAAGGAAATGAAGGAAATGAAGGAGGCGAAGGCAAGTGACGTAGTTGTCAACATCATGAGAGCTTGGGAAGATGTGGTTGAATCTCCTACAAAGGATTCATATACAAGTTCGGTAATGCGATTTTGAGATGTATGCAAAAAAATCCCAAAGTTCCTTGAATATGTTGAAACCACAATATTGAACACCGTTAAGGAAAAATTTGTGAGGGCATGTACAGACACTGTCTTGCATCTAGGCTGCAGAACCACCAACATTGTTGAATCGGCTCATGGAAAGTTGAAAAAATATTTGAGGAGTAGTATGAGAGATTTGACATCATGTTGGGATGAAATAGTCAAAATGTTGGCTATCCAGCTGTCTGAGATACAAGCAAGTTTTGGGAGGAGTTGTAGCGTCTTAGAACACAGATACATAGACAACTTTTGTACTCTGAGTTGGAGGGTAGTGTTTCTAGAGCCGCAATGTGTTTTATCTTTGAGGAAGTAAAATTCTCAAAGACATTCGGCTTTGCTAAGAAAGATTGTGATTGTGTGATTAAGACATCGTATGGGTTTCCTTGTGCATGTATTCTTGCAATGAAGATCAAACAAAAATTTCCTATTCGATTGAATGACATATATCATCATTGGCAAATGTTACGTGTATGTGGAGAAGAAGTTGATGATGATTTTTTCTGTGATGGAGGAGTGGAATGAATTTCAAGAACGTCTCAAAAAAGTTCCTTACAAAATGAAACTCCACATCAAAGAGTTGATGCGTCAACTAGCATTTTCGGAAGACACAATGTTGTATCCACCTTCAAGAAAGGTGATAACCAAGGGAGCAAAGAAAAGGGTGAGGTCTACACCAAAAGAGTCATCTACGGGTCGAATCCCATCTATGTGGGAGCGTGTTGATCCCCAATTCCCGATAGTCAATCGTCTGAATGTAAGCCATCACTTCCAAAGAGGAAAAGTGCACGTATTGGCAATTCATCGCGCTCATCGGTTTCAACGCCTACTATACACCCGGATCCGGATTTACAATACATTACACAAATGCCAAAGATCATGAGACCTTACATTGAAAATATTGTGAATGTTAAGGGGGATGGTAATTGTGGATTCAAGATCATAGCTAGACACATGGGCATGGATGAGGAAAATCACATATTGGTCCGTAATACACTTATTCATGAGTTGAAAACTATTAAGCGTGACTATTTGCCGATATTTGGTTCAGAGAGGCGTTTTGAATATATTATGAATGGTTTACACCCTACAACAAATAGTGGTGGAATTGCATACATAGATAAGTGGTTGACATTACCTGATACGGGTCACATTGTTGCAGCTTGTTACAATAGAGTTATTGTTCAAGTTGATAAACAACTCAGTTAGACTCGTTAGCTCGAATCATTTAATTTAAATTTAAATTTTTAACCAATAGCCACTCACTTCACAGTATTGGAAATGCAAATTAATTTGTGAGTACCAGGCTTTAGTTTTCCTTGGTCCTAGGCTTCTGGTTTTCACTAGTACAGAAAACACTTTTTAAATCGGGTGAAAATGACTTTTTAAATCGGTTATGGGTCCGATTTATAGGTGGCCGACTTAAAAACTGTTTTGATTTTAAGTCTTCCCCCTTACCGGATTTAAAATCTTTTATTAAGTCGTTTCACCCCATTTAAAAGCTTCTAATTAAATCGGGTTAACCCATTTAAAAAAGGTTAAAAAGGGTCAAAAAATAATCAGGTTTTTAAGTCTGGTCACTCATCCCATTTAATAAACATAATTTAGATCGGTTCAATCGAGTTAAAATCTTTTATTAAGTCGGTTCACCCCATTTAAAAGCTTCTAATTAAATCGGGTTAACCCATTTAAAAAATGTTAAAAAGAGTAAAAAAAACACTTACTTTTTCACGGGTTACAATTAATAATATTGGACTAAGGTAACAAATAAGGTTCAGTTTTACCTTTTAATGTCAACAATTGCTTGTAGATGAGTAGTCTTTCTCATTCTTCGATTCCTCCTTATCCTGCAGAATGTCACTACTTAATGTCACTAAATTGTGCAATAAACATATTTATTAAAATATCTATCAAACATGTATGGCCACAGACAAATATCAAACTTGTTTTGAATGACTTTTCTGCCATATGCCTAATAAATTCCTTCCCATGCAGACCTTTATCAAACTTTCAAAAAGAAACCATTAACTCCTAATTCAGTCCAAACATAATTAATAGCTCATTTACCTCACTGTTGGTGTCATAAGGCTTCATTGGTGATTCATCCTTCCACATTATTTTGATAAAAAAATAACAGAGAAAATAAAAGAAATGGACAATAAACCATCAATCAAACTACATAATACCCCTTTGCATAACCATTCTCTAAATAAGTACAGGAACATTGATAAAAAAAATCAATTAGTTTACCAAGGCTAAAGTATGAGCTATTGAACCCTGCCAAAGCTAATCTAGTTAGACAAATCAGCACATTCCAATTTACAACACGACCCTAATGCCTCCCTTATAAAAAGTCACCCCAATTTTACACTTCAATAGAAAATGAGCCAACACTTGGAACCAAAACACCTCCATTGAATAAGCCAACACTTCAATAGAAGAAAGTTATGTAACTGAAACAAAATAATTAACTCAGAAAAGTAATGTAAAACCAATCCAATCCAAGTTTTCTACATTTGACACCTTCTGCACAAAATGGTAAAACAAAATTGGAAAGTGACAATATGAAAAGCATGAAAATTTGAGCCCACTAAAGAAACTTAAAATATGCAAACATACTCACTTGTGGGAATGGGAGGGGGAGGAGGAGAATTAGAATATGTAATCCTACCCACTTGTGGGAATGGCTACTATATCCTTAGGGCTAGCTGAACTAACAACATAAATATCTAAATTTCAACACACTTCCACAAATTTGAGTCCACTAAAGAAACCAAGGCAACAAGAGACTAAACATTAATATCCAAAAGTCTCTTTTTAAAAATTAAATCCAATCGTAAAGGTTAAAATCAATCCTAAAAACTTTCAGAGCTCTCTAAATATTGTTCATTTAGAAGCCAGAAATAGATTTCCAGGGCAGAGGTAAATGGCTTCTATTATCTATTAAGACACAATATTTGTTGACTGCATAAACATCAAAGCAAAGAAATATGTCATCGTCTATTAGCTTCTTCTAATTAAATGTATGCTTTCTTTTAACAGGATAAACCTGCTACTATATATATTATTAAATGACACAAATGGTGATTTGGGAACTAATATACCTTCTTTTGATGCCACTTTAGTTTGTGAAATATTTTATATAATTTTATATGAAAATATAAATAAAGATTAATTCTTGAATTTCTTACCTCAGATGGATCTTGCAAAGTGTAAGAAGCGTTAGTTTCTTTTGAAATTTTAGAAACAAGAATCCCACACCCTTGGCCCCTATTGCGTAAAACCTATATTATTCGTAGTCCAAATTGACAAGTTAACATAAGATGATAATAAAAATAAAAATAAAAATACAAATAATAATAATAATAATATTAATATATTTGGAATATCATAGCACAAAAATTTTAAAAAGTTAGCAAGGTGACGGCATTTTACCTTATCGAAAGCTACGAACCTCATTGATCATTTTTTCCACTTATAACACGGAACAACTACAAATAGATAAACAAAACTTTAATTTAAATTCCACCTTCAATACTTAATGATCAAGAAATAAAAGAGAATGAACACATATAGAGAAAAGCACAAAGTGTAAAAAAAGCAAAACAAATAGATTCTCATCAAACAAAGCCCCACATGGACCTAAAAGACACTCAAGGAATGAGATTTTTGGAATGAGATTCTTCTCCATTTAACAATTATTCTCAATAATTGAGCCCTACCTTTGACAGACAACAATATTCCTAAGCACTGAGTAAAGGAAC
Organism: Medicago ruthenica; assembly: GCA_018208015.1. Taxonomy (NCBI): domain Eukaryota; kingdom Viridiplantae; phylum Streptophyta; class Magnoliopsida; order Fabales; family Fabaceae; genus Medicago; species Medicago ruthenica. The sequence goes on from CM031376.1 coordinate 49,652,802, forward strand.
GGGCATGAGTATGTTTCATATGAAAGTTTTCCTCTCATTGTCATGTACCTTCAGAAACTGTATTTTCCTCATTGTAATACTAATTATTGTTCTCTATAAGAGGCAACTATAGCCACCGATTTAATCATTGAAAACAAACAATTTACCATATTCAACTTCCTAGAGCAAACTTTGATTCATTTCTGTTCTCATATCTAGAAATGGCTGACGTTTTAATTGGAATCGTGATTGAAAACCTCGGATCTTTTGTTCGAGAGGAGCTTGCATCCTTTTTGGGTGTTCGAGAATTGACACAAAACCTATCTAGAAAGCTCGCTTTAATCCGTGATGTCCTCCAAGATGCCGAAAAGAAACAAATAACAAACGATGCTGTGAAAGTGTGGCTACAACAACTGCGTGATGCTGCTTATGTACTTGATGATATATTGGATGAATGTTCAATAACCTTAAAAGCACATGGTGACAACAAGTGGATAACCCGTTTCCATCCTATGAAGATTTTGGCTCGTCGCAACATTGGGAAGAGGATGAAGGAGGTTGCTAAAAAGATTGATGATATTGCTGAGGACAGGATCAGGTATGGATTGCAACCAGTGGGAGTCACGGAGGAGCACCAACAAGGAGATGATGAATGGCGCCAAACTATTTCTGCTATCACCGAACCGAAAGTATATGGAAGAGACAAAGATAAAGAGGAGATTGTAGAGTTTCTTCTAAGGCATGCTAGTGACAGTGAAGAACTCTCTGTCTATTCCATTGTTGGCCACGGTGGATATGGAAAAACAACACTTGCTCAAATGGTCTTCAACGATGAAAAGGTAAAGACACATTTTGACTTGAAAATATGGGTTTGTGTTTCCGATGATTTCAGTATGATGAAAGTTTTGGACTCCATCATAGAAAACACCATTGGAAAAAATCCAGATCTCAAGTCTTTAGAGTCAATGCGAAAAAAGGTTCAAGAAATTTTGCAAAACCAAAGGTATTTGCTTGTTCTTGATGATGTGTGGAGTGAAGACCAAGAGAAATGGAATAAGTTCAAGTCTGTGTTGCAACATGGAACGAAAGGTGCATCAGTTTTGGTCACTACCCGACTTGACAATGTTGCATCCATCATGGGAACTTATCATGCTCATCATTTGGTAGGTTTATCTGATGATGACATCTGGTCTTTGTTCAAACAACAAGCTTTCGGAGAAAATGGAGAAGAGCGTGCAGAACTTGTGGCAATAGGTAAGAAGTTAGTGAGAAAATGTGTGGGTTCACCTCTTGCTGCTAAAGTATTAGGAAGCAGTTTGCGCTTTAAAAGCGACGAACATCAATGGATTTCTGTACTGGAAAGTGAGTTTTGGAATTTACCTGAGTTTGATCGTATCAAGTCTGCTTTGACACTAAGCTACTTTAACATGAAATTGTCATTGAGGCCATGTTTTACTTTCTGTGCTGTTTTTCCTAAGGATTTTGAAATGGTGAAGGAAAATCTCATTCAACTTTGGATGGCTAATGGACTTATTACATCTAGAGGAAACTTACAGATGGAGCATGTTGGTAATGAGGTATGGAATGAATTATACCAAAGGTCATTTTTTCAAGAAGTTAAATCAGATTTTGTAGGTAACATTACATTCAAAATGCATGATTTAGTCCATGATTTAGCTCAGTCTATTATGGGAGAAGAATGTGTCTCTTGTGATGTTCCAAACTTGACTAATTTGTCGATTAGAGTTCACCATATCAGTCTCTTTGACAAAAAATCAAAATATGACTACATGATTCCCTTCCAAAAAGTTGATTCCTTGCGAACCTTTCTTGAGTACAAACCACCCTCCAAGAATTTAAATGTGTTGCTATCAACCACTCCTCTTCGAGCATTACGTACAAGTTCTGCTCAACTCTCAGCATTGAAGAGTTTAATACATTTGAGGTACTTGGAACTTTCCGATAGTTTCATCACAACCTTGCCTGGGTCTATTTGTAGACTGCAGAATTTGCAAACACTAAAACTTGAAGATTGCTATGTTTTCTCTAGTTTTCCCAAACAATTCACAAAATTACAGGAGCTTCGACATCTCGTGATTAAAGGTTGCCGGTCATTGGTTTCAACTCCTTTTAGAATTGGGGAGTTAACTTGTCTGAAATCATTGACCACTTTCATTGTTGGTTCAAAAACTGGGTTTGGTTTAGCAGAGCTACACAACTTACAATTAGGAGGCAAGCTACACATCAAAGGCCTTGAGAATGTGTCAAATGAAGAGGATGCTAGAGAAGCTATTTTGATTGGCAAGAAGGACTTAAATCGCTTATATTTGTCATGGCGTGATTCACGAGTTAGTGGTGTTCATGCTGAGCGAGTACTAGAAGCTCTTGAGCCTCATTCAGGTCTGAAGAGTTTTGGAGTGCAGAATTATGTGGGAAGACAGTTTCCGCATTGGATGAGAAATACTTCTTTTTTAAAAGGTTTAGTTATTATTATTCTCTATGACTGTAAAAACTGCAGGCAGCTTCCTCCATTTGGTAAATTACCATGTTTAACTACTCTTTTTGTATCTGGAATGGAAGATTTAAAGTACATTGATGATGACTTGTATGAACCTGCGACTGAGAAGGCTTTTACGTCATTAAAAAAGTTGACTTTGCATGACCTACCTAATTTAGAGAGGGTGTTGGAAGTCGAAGGAGTAGAGATGCTACCACAACTTTTGAAGTTAGGTATAACAGATGTCCCTAAACTTGCATTGCAGTCTTTGCCATCTGTTGAGTCACTTTTTGCTAGCGGAGGAAATGAAGAATTATGGAAGTCCTTTTGTTACAACAATTGCAGTGAAGAAGTAACTTCCTCTTCTCGGGGAATTGCTGGTAACAATCTTAAGTCACTTTGGATATCAGACTTCGAAGAACTCAAGGAATTACCTGTTGAACTCGGTACTCTTAGTGCTTTAGAATCTCTTGCAATTGTTGATTGTGGTGAACTGGAGTCATTATCAGAGCACTTGTTGCAAGGTTTGAGTTCTCTTCGAACTTTGTTTGTTTACAAGTGCCCTAGATTCAAATCCTTGTCTGACGGTATGAGACACCTAACTTGTCTTGAGACACTTCATATCTTTGACTGTCGACAGTTAGTTTTTCCACATAACATGAACAGTCTAACTTCCCTCCGTCGACTGCAACTCTGGAGGTGTAATGAAAACATACTAGATGGCTTAGAAGGCATCCCCTCACTACAATATTTGTCTCTGATTGATTTCCCTTCACTAACATCCTTGCCGGACTGTTTGGGTGCCATGACTTCTCTTCAAGACTTAGAAATCAAAGATTTTCCAAAGTTAAGTTCACTGCCAGACAACTTTCAGCAACTCCAAAACTTGCAACTGTTGAGTATTATTGATTGCCCTATGTTGAAGAAGAGAATCAAGAGAGGAAATGGTGAAGATTGGAATAAGATAGCTCACATTCCTCAATTTGAATTGGATTTCAAATTGGATTTCAAATTTGAACCAACAATTAGTGGTAATTTAATCGAATGAATCTCTTTATTTTATTCCTTTCACTTCTTTTACTATATCAAATATGATGTGATTTTCGACTTACATTGAACAATGTGTGCAGAGAATATAAAACCACATTGGATGCAATTTGTGGATGATACGATGGATATCCATAAAAATTTCGACAGGATGATTGAAGATATAGATGTGTAACGCTGCTGTCTTCAATTTTACTGTATTTATTTGTATCTTTATTTAATTATTTTTAATAATCATGTATCCCTTCTTTTTTTCTCTTTTTAGTGGAAAATGTTTGGCCAAATTGGTGTATGGTTCAGTTATTTTGTTAGGAATTTGAAACTTCAACTATCTATTGAGAGTGTGTCCTACATATATGTGATATTATATGACACATTTATAAATTGAAGTTTATTTTCATAAGTTAAAATACTATTTCTTCATAAAAAAAAGAATAAAATGCTATTGAATTTTTCCTACGTTACCCCTTAATGATTTGAGGGTAATTTACCCCTTAAAAAGAAAAATTTGATTTGGGGTTCTATTATGATTGAGTTGGATAGCGATATGAATCATTTGATACATGATAGTACATTGTTTTATCCATATAGCTAACCCCACTTGAAGGGTTAAACTTGATTGTTCTTGTTGTGGTATTGTATTATAATTTATATAAGCACATTAACATTTTCTATTGGACTCTTGGTTTCATTCTATTTAGAACCTACCAGTATATTCTTATTAAATTGAGAGAGAAAATAAAGATGAATTTAATTCAAATATTACACTCTCAATTACCCATTAGATCATTAAATTTTGTTGACTTTATTATTAAGTAATCTTAAAAACATTGATTAAAATTTGTTGTAATTTGCTGGAAATACATACTCGAAAGTTGCTATTCTCACTTAAAAAATTGATCTCCCACACCTAAAAATATATTTTTTACCCTCAACAGTAGGAAACTGCTATTCACTCTTTATGGTGTTCGCGGTGTGATTTGGTTCGATTTTGAGGTTAAAAGTCAGCCGAACCGTAAGATAAAAAAACATGCGGTTTGATTTGGTTCGGTTGACTTTTAAAATAAAAATCAAACCAAACCAATGCAGTTTGGGTTGGATCGGTTGGTGCGGTTTTTTCGAGACAATACAATGTTTCCAAAACTAAATTTCATGGAACATTACAATTTTATTTTCACCAAACAATATAAACGAAATTAAAAACATGAACAAAAAGTAATTATATTATGTAAGAAGTGTAAAACACTAAGATTTTATCATTCTATAAAATTTCAAGTAGTACATAAATATATTTTTTAAATTAAAAACAAAGAAGAAACTTAACAAGAGAAAAAAATATCAATTTTTAAAAGTTTCTATGAGTATTGGTTTATGTGACATATGTTCAATTAGCATTTTTCTTATGTTGCGGTTTGGTTCAGGTTGGTTCGGTTTGTAACCGCAAACCGAACCAAATCATGCGGTTGAGTAAAAAAGTGATCCGAATACATCCAAACGAAATGCGGTTTTAGTTTAGGTTGGTTTGGTTTGCGGTTTTTCTATTGCATTGGTTCGGTTTTGAACACCCCTAGCTACAACAATAGTTATCAACCGATGCATTGTTGCTTTATCCATATGTTAGCCAAGACTTTGGCTAATTATGTTCGACAACGTACGAGCATGTTAAGGTGTAGAATTCTCTTAAGGACAAGAATCTTGAAGCATTTTCGACGGGAAGCAAGGGGTTCGAGGCAGTTCTACAACAGATATCTCCGACCAAGTCGAAGACGAGTTAAAGGGAGTTCAAAGCAGTTCTGAGCAGTTATGTTTGGAAGTGTCAGCATATGGAAGACGTGTGTTAGGATGTGGTGAACGTGCCAGCTATGTCGAAGGATTTCAGTTGTGGTCCATTAACTTGGCAGTTTCCACTAGTTTAGCAGTTTTTCATTTACTTAGCGGTTATATTTCTGAATGTATAAATACTAGTTTTTCATAAGAACTAAAGGTCGGAAATCAGTCTTAGAAATTCCAGGCACTCAAAGTATCCAGGGTCGGAGAGAAACGAGTCAAACGGAATGTATGTGACCCTGATTTCTTGAACCACCTTTTTTACATTTCAAGCAATGCATATTTACCTTCTTTAAAGCCCTTTTGTTTTTAAATTGCAAGTTGTATCCCTTTTTTGTAAATATAAAGGAATGTTCGAAGGTTTTCGGAGAATAACTACGCACAAATATGCTCCTAGGATTTCTAGTTTGATCCTGCAAGCAACCTCAAAACTAGCTTTGTTGTTTACAAAAAATCACTGCAAACAAATTGGCACGCCCAGTGGGACGGTTTTGTGCATTTTTCTTTGAAAATTTTATAACTTTTGTTTGTTACTCTTTAAAAAATTTGTGACTTGCACTGTGCATGCATTTAAGAAGTAAAAGGCGTCTGCCCGAAATGGTTCGCCCAAATGTAAGCAACGCTTCTTCGTCTAATGCACAAAGTTCAAAAGAGATGTCAGTTATTGACACATCTACAAATATGTTGGGGGTTACAGCCTCTATACCATCTCCTACGGTAACAATGACTCCTGCGATGGTTTCTTCAACTGCTGCGTCAATGCAGACTAGTACAATGGTTTTCGTGCCACAAGTACAAATATTACCACCAATTCCGCAAAGTTCAATACCGAATAGAGAATATCCATTTGGTATGCCATCCACATTGATGGCAAGCCTACAATCCAATCCATCTACTTTTGCAGAACACGCAAATTCAGTGTTTTCTCCGCTTCATAGTTCTGCACAAAGTATGTTCGATCGGAGTACTCAACCGTTGTTGACAACATCATCATTGTTGGCTTTAAGACAACAAATGGATGATAATATGGTTAATATGTTGACCCAATAGATTGGTACAGTATTTAATCCTCTCGTTCAAGAAACAAACAACAGTTACCAAATGTTAGCCACTCAAATGGGAAGAATTGCTGATTTCTTTGGTAATCCACCAATACGTAATCAACAGATCCCTCAAGTACAAAATCCTAATTATGAAAGGATTCTGGTAAACCAAGGTCCACCCTTTCCACCAGTTGGCGAAAATCATGTCCAAAGGGAAGTCGAAAGAGTCCCTAATGTCGTGTTGGTTAATAGGAACCAAGATGCAGACGAAGTTGTCAGACAGGTTCAACAACAATGTCGATGGTCCAAACAATTTGGCTAATCTTGTTGAAATTATCTTAGTTCAGAATGGCCTTAACGTGGGATTACATTGGCCTAATTTTGTATCTGCTCTATCGGAGTATGCCTTACATACTGAACTCCCTAGGGGATGGAAAATCCCCAAATTCACCAAATTTGATGGAGGTGCTAGCGAGTCTACGGTCGAACACATTGCCCGTTATTTAACTGAGGCTGGAGACATTGCAAATAAAGAGAATTTAAAGATGAAATACTTTCCAAATTCTCTAACCAAAAATGCCTTTACATGGTTGACTACATTACCATCTGATTCCATTTTCAGTTGGAATCAATCGGAAAATATCTTACGAGAATGTCGAAGAAAATGAGGTTAATGTTGCAGAACTAAAACTGTAACATCCCGCTTATGACTCAAGTATTTATCAGTGTCGAGACGACATATCAAAGATATGTCGGGAAGGGCAATTTGGTAATTGCCGTGTTTAGATTTTTATAAAAGGGAAAAGGGATAATTTTCCCTCATTTCTCATTCTCTTTCTCTCTCTAAAAATCACAAACTTCTTCTCCTTCTCTCTCTATTCCCACGCCACTCCCTCTCCCCACCAATCATCTACCTCTAACCTCTAATCTTGTCCAATCAGCATGCAAGCATACTTTGATGACTCTTGAGCCAATTTGGAAGTAAAAGGAGCAAGGATGAAAGAAAGGAAAAAGGGGCAAAAGCTAGGGTTTTGAGAAAGAGATCAAGCTAGAGTTTGAAGCTTAAGGTTAAACCAGCACCAATCAAGTTTGAGGTGAGCTCCTAGGGGTTTTAGAACCCACTTTGTGAGTGTTTGATGAGTTTTGTTCATTTTGATCATAGTTGGTAAATGTTACCCTAATCCTATTTGCTTGCTAATTCCTTGTTCAAACTTGTTTTAATCAATCAATTTATAGTTGCAAATCATTCCTTATGATGTTATAGTGCTTGGGTATGCCTTATTATGTCAAAAATGGTGGAAAAATCATGTTTTGAACTAGTATTGAACTGTCAATTTCGCTCGGCGATCGCAGGGCGAGAATACGACGATTTTCACTAAATTTTCCCTGCCTCAAATCGCCCAGCGAAATGGATTTCGCCCAGCGAAAATGACCAGGCATTTTATGTCTTTTCTACTTCGTTCTGTGACCTGTGCACGTGTCAGGCGAGGCTTTTGGTAACCATTTTCAAAGAAAACCTTATTTTATAAGAAAAACATCATTGTGGGCATATCCGAGGGCACATAACATATACGAAATGAATGAACAAGGGTTAAGCAACGCATGATGAGTATAAGGGTTGATTGAATAGACAAGCCTAAGACGGCATATGATAGCGTTATGTTGAGTTCCTTGATAGGAGATGAGGGTTATAGCATGAGAATCAAATTGTTAGTTGTATCCACTTTAGGATACAAAGTAATAGGAAAGGTTTAGCAATCATAGTTTCACTTAAAGTTTATAGTGTTGGTTCTCCAACAATTATAGGTGGCTTATGAGAACGATAAGCCTAATACCATGTGTCATAGGTTAAGGGTTACAGGAATTGCTTATATGATCAAAGTAATAGATATGTTCAAAGTAATAGATATGTATATTATATATATACTTTTTATCAAAGTCAAAGAATAATAATAATTCAAAGTCAAAGGCATGTTCAGCAGACTCCGGGATTCGCCGGATGGGATCTCTCCGAGAGGGTTATCCACATGCAATTTCATAGGGAGTCCGATGTTAGCCTGATATGATAGGAATTTCACCGGTTCATAGGGAGCTGTCCTCGGGGTTACTCCACCCGGGCCGCACTCCGTAAAATGAACTCAGATTAAATGTTTGTTCAACGCTAACAGCTAACATAAAACTGCTATAGAACTGTTATATGTTTTATGTTTCATAGTTAAAGTCAAAGTTACAGTTATAGTCACAGGAAACTCATAGTTATAGTCATAGACAGTTATCAGAAAGTGATCCTAGGTTTCCCCTCGATCACTAAGTTAAAGTTATAGGCAGATTACAGTTATGGTTATAGATAGTCACGGCAAAGGTTATAGGCAATTCAAGTTATAATTACAGAAGGACTTATAGTCATAGGCAGATAAAAGACTTGGCGATCATAGGGAATCCCCAAGATTGCCAAGGTAGGCATGGCGACCCTAGGTTCCCTGTGGTTGCCAACAGTTGGTTGGGCTGGAGCTCACTGAGACATTATGTCTCATCCCTTTCCTTCTGGTGCAGGTTTATAGGTAAGTCAGAGGTTCGTGACGAAGTTCTTCGTAGAGATGCTGGATGGAGTACAGTTGCTCGTTGTGTATCAGCTCAGGAGCTTAACGGACATTGTATAAGTATTTGTAATAGTATTGGATTATTTGTACAAACGAGTATACTTGTATTCATTCATTTGTGATGTATGATTATTATTATTGAAATTTTTAAATGTATCCAGTATCAGTTTAACGCACATGCTAATATACTAGTTTAAGTTAGTATGGGTGTTACAAAAACCTGGGCCTCCTTATGTATGCAAATTACTGAGGCCATCTAATGGTAGAAATCCCGTGGAACCAAAAAATGATAAATATCCACCTAAAACTTACAAATTTGACGTTACTAAATGTGATGAGATTTTTGACCTTTTGGTTAATGATGGAATAATAATAGTGCCTAAGAGCCAAAAAAATGCCTCCTTTGGAACAACGTAAAAAGAGAGGTTTTTGCAAATATCATGGTTTTTTGGGTCATAAAACATCAGCTTGTGTTCTTTTCAGGGATTTGGTCCAAAAGTCACTGGATGAAGGAAGACTCAAATTTGACAAAAAAAAGTTAAGCCACAAATGAAAATAGAGACTGATGGACATTTTGACTGATGTTGTTGAACGCTGACAGTTGAAAATGACATTGAAGCTCTGGTTGGTCAAGATGAGAAGACTACTCATTGCCATAAGTCTGAGAAAGATTATGGAAAGGCGAAATGTGGTGATTGCAATATGGTAGAGGCTACTGAAGGTCCTACAATTAGGTAAATTAACACTAATAGGCTTGATTTCATTATATGTGGTAAACCAACTTAGATCATAGCAAGTGTGATGTGTGGCACCTGTATCTACTATCCAGCTTGTATCATCAAATTTGCAACTTGTATTATCAACAAAGAATTTACCTCCAATTTTGGCAACTGACCTACTTGCTTTCATCACATTTGCTGAACCTTTGGCTTCAATACTGCTCATTTCAAACAATGCCATCAAATTTTGATACTGATCCCTTGTTAGCATCATTCCATTTTCATCATTCTTGCTAACAAAAGCACCGACTTTAGACTCTACTGTCGCGGTGATTTTCGAAGATCAAGCTATTGATTAGCGTTGACTCACTAATTTTATTTCACGACTGAACTTTTAATTTTTCAAACGAAAAGGGGAAAAAGTTCTAAATTACCACATTTTTTAAAGATTTAGGGTTTGGGGGTTAGTTACGTTTAGGGAAGGTGTTAGCACCCTAAACGTTTGTAGTATTCTACGAGAACCTCTTGATTTTATTTATTTATTTTGGCTATAACTTGCTTATATTTTTTTTAAAAGACGAAGGTATTAGAGTAGTGAGAAAAAATTGTTTTGTTTAGTTTTTTATGATTTGGAAGGACAATGTTCTTTGCCTACGTACCCGTGAGGGATCAAAACCTCGTAGCTTGGGGTAAAAATGCCGATTGATTTGTTTTTGTATTTTTTAGTTTTTTTTAAAAAAGTTTTAAAAATAAGGCCAAGCGGCAAAAATAAGATTTGTTTGTATTTTTTATTTTTTTGAAAATGACTTAAATGTTATTAAAATGAATTAATGGCTATTTAAGAAAATAAAAGAGGAAAAAAAGGAGCACTTGATTGAAAGTCAAGGTTTGTTTAAGAAAAGATTTTTTGAGTTTTTTTATTATTTGCATGTTTTTGTTTCTTTTTTATAATAAATAACTAAGACCTAAAACATAACAAAAAGCTAAACGTGAGAAACTTCCGTGGTGACGTTGGATCACCATGAAACCCTTTCGAAATTAAACTAACCTAATATTTTTTGCTTTTTTTTTGTAAAGCGAAGTAAATAAATCAAATAAAAAGACACATGCATGATTCTTCTCATTTATAATTTACATTGGTCCTAAATACATTCTAAAGCATTGCAATAAAACAAATGGCAAACAAGAATTACAATGACGATTAAAGATAAAAATGAATGAGATGATCGTTAGATATGAACAAATAAAATGCTTAATAAAAATATAATGAAAGGGAAAAAAAACACACAATAATAAAAACAGGGGGTGCAGAGAATAAAAGGGGGGGGGGGGGGTAAGTAGAAGTAAGAAAAAAAAAGCAGAAAAAAGGAAGAAAGAGTTGGGCCGGAAAGAAGAATTCCGGCGCGGTGGCGCCAGCGCGCCAAAGTTAAAACTCCTTTTTTTTTAAAAAAAAATGGTTTTAGAAAGCCTTTCTTTCCCTCTTTTCAAACCTTAAAAAAATCTCAAATCCTCCCTAAAAAAACCTAGATCTAAGTTAGAGGGAACTACCTTTTTTGTGTTTTTTCGGTTTGTGGTTTGGATTTTTATGGGGAGTGGTTGTTGCTTCTTTTTGCTTTGATTTGTGTGTTGTGGGTTGTGGTGATGGTGTTGTGTTGTTGTTTTCTGTTGGCCGAATTTTTTTTCTCCCCCTTTTGGTTGCTGGAGCGTGTGCTTTTATATACACATTGCGGTGAACTTTTGACAATAAGGAGACAAGGTTTAAATCCTCATCAAATGGGATTAAAGCCATTAAATCACATATGTCAAAGTCATTAAATCAAACATTCGACCTTGACCTCTGACGTTGGACTTTGGACAGGTTTGATTAGCAATAAAGACCAGAAAAATAACCATTAAGACTAAAAATAAAAACAAAACAGAATAAATGAAAAATAAAATAAAAATAGAAAAAATCCGAAAATTAAATAATAAAAAAAGATAAAAGATAAAAAAAAACTAAAGTAAAATAAAATAATAATAAAACTGAAAAAAAGTCGCTTTCGGAACCCTAAATGAGGTATTTTAAAATACCTCTCTGCCGAAATTTCATCTGAAACGATGAAAAATTCCGAACCAAAAAGACGAGTAAAATAAGAATTTTAGGTCAAAAATTGGGGTATGACAGATTCCCCTATTTAAGTCTCTTCGTCCGGAGATTTGAAGATAAAACCTTCGCTTTGACGGACCGAAGGGACTTAAATATAGAGTACGCCAATTTTGGACCTAAGACATTGTAAAATGCTCGTGATGCAAATGTGAATGCAAGACGGCAAAGATGTTTGACCAGGTAAAGAAACAACAAAAGGATACCCGAGTTCGTTAAAGAAAGGGATCCGACTCCGCTGGGGGATAATATAGTTTCACTGGGGAAGGGATTGTCTCCTATCGCATTGATTCAGAACGATAGCCCTACAAAGACAAAGACCGATGTTACCTACTATCGTGTAAACGATAGCTTAAAGAAGGTAAAAGAAGTAGACACTGCCTACTATCAACAAAGATGATAGCTTAAAGAAGACAGATGACATGTATTACCTACTATTGTGTATTGATAGCTTAAAAAAAGGTAATATAAAAAAGAAAAGACAATGCCTACTATCGGTGTGCAGATAGCTTAATGAAGACAGACAAGATATTTTACCTACTATCGTTGTGAGGATAGCTTAATGAAGGTAAAATGCAAGAGAAATAACATGGTCTACTATCGTTGTGAAGATAGCTTAATGAAGATAAAATGCAAGAGAAGTAACATGGTCTACTATCGTTATGAGGATATCTTAATGAAGACCGATGAAATGTTTTACCTATTACCGTTGTGGGGGTAGCTTAATGAAGGTAAAATGTAAAGAAAAAGACATGGTCTACTATCGTTGTAAGGATAGCTTAATGAAGACAGATAAAATATTTTACCTACTACCGTTGTGGGGGTAGCTTAATGAAGACCGACAAAAAATTTTACCTACTACCGTTGTGGGGGTAGCTTAATGAATGTAAAATGTAAAGGAAAAGACATGGTCTACTATCGTTGTAAGGATAGCTTAATGAAGACCGATAAAATATTTTACCTACTACCGTTGTGAGGGTAGCTTAATGAAGGTAAAATGTAAAGGAAATGACTTGGTCTACTATCGTTGTAAGGATAGCTTAATGAAGACCGACAAGATATTTTACCTATTACCGTTGTAGGGGTAGCTTAATGAAGGTAAAATGTAAAGGAAAAGACATGGTCTACTATCGTTGTAAGGATAGCTTAATGAAGAACGATAAAATATTTTATCTACTACCGTTGTGAGGGTAGCTTAATGAAGGTAAAATGTAAAGGAAAAGACATGGTCTACTATCGTTGTAAGGATAGCTTAATGAAGACCGATAAAATGTGTTACCTACTACCGTTGTGGGTAGCTTAATGAAGGTAAAACGTAACGGGAATAACATGGTCTAATAGTGTTGTGAGGATAGCTTAATGAAGACCGACAAAATATTTTACCTACTACCGTTGTGGGGGTAGCTTAATGAAGGTAAAATGTAATAGGAATGACATACTGGGGATGACACCCTTGAGAAATTGAACGTATTCGCAAGCCTATTTGTTTGTAGAACTTGCCACCGGAAAGTGTTTGATTGGTGACATCTCTGGACCAGACACATTGGGGATGACACTTTTTTGTGAGAATTCAAGTTGTTCGTTTGTAGAACTTGCCGCTTGAAATGTTTGATTGAAATGAAAGGATACGGCTAAAGTAAGACTCAGGGTGATTAATGCAACCATGTGTGAGCGATGTTATGTGCATGTTGTGTATGCATGAATGTGTATATGCATGAATGTCTAAATGTATGTAAGACAGTACGATTTGTATGACGATGTCACTGTATGACTGTATATAAACACTAATGAGATAAGACTGGACGGATAGAATGGGAAGTGAACCGATATCGCAGTACAAACACTCGGCAACCTTCATCCGGGATGATACCATTGGACAAGAAGTCGAGCCACTAAAGGGGTAAAGCCCGACACGAGGTAGTAAATTATGGGGAAGTAGACACTTCTTGGGGAGGAAGCCCATTAGTCTAGCGGAAGTCGCCATTTCTTAACTGACATGGGGTGTTCTCTCGTGGGCACGCTTTAGTAGCCATCCTTTTCTTTTGTTTTTCTTTGAAAGTCCCTAACTTTTGCCTGGACCGCCCTTTCGGGTTTTCAGTCCACCGGGAGTGTATTCTTTTTGGGCCCCTAATTTTTGCCTGGACCGCCCTTTCGGGTTTTCAGTCCACCGGGACGCTCATTTTTGCCTAAGCCGCCTTTTCAGGTTTTCGACTTAGCGAGCTCTTTTTTTTTATATTCCGTATTTCCTAACAGAAGTCTTCCCACAGCGTTTGATCACGTTCCTCTTGCGGAGATCAACCATTCTCGAGGAGGATGTTGACATACACTTCTCCAACTCATGAGTTCAAAGAGAGTGCGTTTGTTGTTTACATTTTTCAAAAGTCATGAAAAAAGTTTTTTTTGGAAAATTTTTGCTTTAAGTATTACCATAAAAATAGAAGAAGTTTTGAAAACAGGAAAAAATGTGAATTCCAAATAAAGGGGGACAGGCTCAAATCTTATTAAGGGAGTGTTGGCCTGCCAATGGCGCGGCTCCACGGATCTTTTCAAAGTTTGGAAAATGGTAAATATATGGGAGAGATACATTGAACACAGTAACCATTATCCTCCTAACAACTTTGTATTCCACTATTCCGAGTCGCTGATGTACAGATGCTTCGAATCAGAGGTCTTTTGATAGTTAGGATGCCCCAGGTGAATCATGTTCAACTTGATGCAGTTACTTTGTCATAATCCTTAACTTTTGCATAGATTACCCTTTCAGGTTTTCAATCTATCAGGATGATTATTTTCTGTTTATGTCTCTAATTTTTACCCGGACCGCCCTTTCAGGTTTTCAGTCCACTGAGACGCTCATTTTTGCCTAAGCCGCCTTTTCAGGTTTTCGACTTATCGAGCTGTTGTTATATTTTTTTAGACAAAGTATTTCTTGACTGCATCGACGTTCACATGACGTGCAAGTTCGTTACCATCCATAGTTGCAAGGGTCATTGCACCACCAGAAAAAGCTCTCTTGACGACATACGGTCCTTCATAATTCGGCGTCTACTTGCCCCTGGAGTCCGGTTGAAAGGATAAAATCTTTTTGAGCACAAGGTGTCCTTCTCGAAATTCACGGGGACGAACCTTCTTGTCAAAGGCTTGTTTCATCCTCCTTTGATATAGTTGTCCATGACACAAGGCAGTCATGCGTTTTTCTTCAATCAAGTTCAGCTGATCATACCTACTTTGACACCATTCAGCCTCAGACAACTTGGCTTCCATCAGAACTCTCATCGACGGGATTTCGACCTCCACAGGGAGCACTGCTTCCATGTCGTAAACTAAGGAGAAAGGGGTTGCCTTGTTGAAGTGCGCACTAAAGTACGGTACCCATGCAGAGTGAACGGTAACTTCTCATGTCAGTCTTTGTAAGTGACTACCATTTTCTGGACAATCTTCTTGATGTTTTTATTTGCAGCTTCGACAGCACCATTCATCTGAGGTCTGTAAGGAGAGGAGTTATGATGATCAATCTTGAAATCATCACACAACTCTTTCATCATTTTGTTGTTTAGATTCGTCCCATTGTCTGTAATCACTATAAGAAAAAAGGCATTTTGCGACTTCTAAAATCATGGATTGCGACTGTTGGAAGGGTCGCAGATATCCCTTTGCGACTGTTCCCCAACAAACACATAAATTGGGGTCGCAAGGGCATTTTGCGACGGTTCTAGGAACGGTCGCTACAACCGTCGCAGAGGATATTGCGACTGTTGCTAACAGTCGCAATACTATATCTGCGACCACTCAGAACTGTCGCAAAGTAGGCACCTTAATCTAAATTAAATGGGCTTGTGACCCCTCACAACAGTCGCAATGTTTAGTTTTTTTAAATAAAAAAAATTGAATGGGGCAATTTTGTTGACAATTTAGATAAATATATTAATAAAAACTTAAAATACATAAATATATAACTAAAAATATCTAAATCCCATAAATATCTAAGCTCCCACAAAGCAGTTTCTTTCATCTGATTTTCAAGTGCTGTTTCAGCTCTTTCCCTAGCTTCCTCACATGTCTCCATCCCTGAATTGCATTTATCAGCCTCCTTTTGATATTGTGATGCTATTTTCTTAGACTCTAAAAGTAATATGTCAGCATGTCTTTGGTTTTTCTCAGCTTCAGCTTCCTTTTGCTTTAATTCTTCATGCAAAAGATCCATGAAACTCTTCCCAGCCTCTTCACTCACCTCTGGATCTTGCCTCATGCAATCTATAATACAATTAAACCACATAATTTGAAGTTGTTCATGGATGAAAAGAAATTTCAACACTGTCCAATTTATATTAACTTCTAATTCTAACTTTAAAGAATTTAATCACAAGCTAATGAAAAAGCAATACTACATCCTTTATCAGCCTGACAGATACATAGATATTAAACCAAAAGTATACCAAATAAAATTACAATCATCAATCACTTACTAAAATTTGTTAATCAACTATAATATATATAATTTTAAGTTTTTTATAGTCAAATTGTAATTATAATCATCACCTCATACCTATTGCTTTTCTCTAGTGTAAGAGAGGGAAGAGAACTAACCTAAAATAGAATTGTTGCTCAATCATGCAACAAAAAACAAGCAGAGACACCACGTTAGCAAAACACCAATCAATTTCTGATCACAAGAGACAAAATCTACCAAAGATTTAAAGGAGAAAGAAAACGGAACCTTCTGGGATGGAAAGAAGGGGTTGAAGAGAACAATCACAATGACAAGGAGGACAGGAAGAAGAAACAGAACTGAGAGTGTCGCTGAGTGCCCAAAACAAAGGTGGTCCTGCAAGATAACATGTTAGACATATTCCCATAATCCAAAACAAAACTTTGAATGCTCTTTGCTGCCTCATATTCATCTTTTCTGGATTCAGCAGCAAATTACTGGGGAAATTAAGAGGATCTTGTTGACAAGAAAAAACAACAATAACAATAGCAGATTCTGAAGCAATGTAGCTTATACCTCCCTCGGAAGATTGATTACATTTGGGAACAACAATGCTAACAACATTTTCATCTGCAGGCAGATTGTGATTTCTTCTAAAACAATCTCATCTCTCGTATGAATGTCTTACAAGACTTTCCAAGGACATCAACCAGTGTTCTTAAACCTGCACTGTTTGAGTCTGCCACAACACAAAAAAGATGGCTTAAACCAACAACAGATGCCACAACTGAGCCAAAAAACTACAAATCAAATGATGCAAACAGAATCATGATGAAGGAACTCAAACCTTAAAATGTGTCTCCCCACATGCACACGAAATTGTCACCATTATAGGACAAGGAGCACAGGGACCTCTGCAAGAGCAAATTTAGCCAAATGAGACAAACAAGGCAGCTATGTTGTATCAAATCAAACCTTTGCCAAATGGTTTCATAGTAATAAATCACTTGTTTTCTTCCCGCCACAAGAAAATAATATCATTATGGCACCCAAAAAAAAATACCTTTAGAGTAAGCCTTTTACTTGAAAAGCAACAAAATATAATATCAGCAACTTTAATTAAAGAGTTTTGTAAGTCTACACAACCCTTGGACTTGAAGCTTGATTGACTTATTCAAAAGTGATATCCTTTTACATCAAATGCAAAAAGTTTTTCGTTTAAATTTGCTCCAATAGAAAGGTGCCCAAGTAGCATGACTAATTAACCCTGCACATGAGAAGGAGAAACACATGAAGTATACCAAGAAGTTAATTGAGTTCTTCTTATGGCCAGGAACTAAATCATGATTGGCATACATCTTCTTTGCATTGCTACTTTAGTAAGAATTCACATATATAATACCCACCGAGTTAAGCTTCTTAAGTATAACATTAACACTACTACTCTTTCAGAATTTATGTTACATGATAATATATGGGCCATAGTGTCATGTACTTAAGTATAACATTAACACTACTACTCTTTCACAATAAAACTCAAAATCGATAATCACTAACGCCTACAACTTCTTTCAACTATTAAAAGGAAGAAATAAGCAACTTACGTACCTATGTCCATTAGACCAAGAGCTATTTTTTACTGATAAGTAACTCTCATTGATAAAGATCATTCTGTCAATTAGTTCTTTGACATTCCTTTGAGACTTTTGATCATATACCTGAGGTTGTGTGGTCCTCTTTCACACCCCACCATCATGACAAGTAGTGTTGAAGAGATCTTAGAAATTGAGTATTTAGAATCCATTATCGCACCAGTAGAAAGAGGTTGGGTGGATGCTAGTACAAGAAGAAGAAATACTTTAGATATCTCTCCACTTGCTTCATCTTCCTTATTAAATTTCAGATTTAGACTTCCTCTTTATTGTCTGTTGAACATGCCTAGTAACATCATACACTACAATCTAAAAGTTTTGAAGTATAGATATTATTCTTATTACTAGAAATGAGAGGATAAAATCTGGAAAGTAAGTTTGCTATCACACATGCAGATACATAAATTTCAAGAATGGGACTTTTGAAACAAGTAAGAATGAATGTCAAATAATCAAGTAAAAAGAATGAGACTTTTAAACCATAAAATTAGGCTGCAGATACAAATTACAATCATGATTAAATAAAGCACACCATGTGAATAAAACTAAAGCACCCGACTAGCGATGCCACCAATTACAAGTAGCAAATATGTGAAGAGAAGGGGGAAAACATTTAACTATGGCTATTAATCCAGAATACTTAATCAATTTTGAACAAAATAAATAATGAATTTTTTGTATGTAAGCTCTGAAAAGAGTCATAGTAAGGATACTATAGCTAGAGTCAATGGCTTCTAGTGGCAAAGTTGTTTTAAACGCTAAGTCTCATTCTACCCATATAATACAAATAAATTAAAATCATTATTCTCAAATAGTAAAAGCATAAGTAGATACCCTTCATTTCTACAACATAAAATCAAAACAAAAAATGAAAGATACCTTAGGCGAATAGCTCTCTTCTTAGAAGTCTGATAAAAAAGCTTGCCACCTACATTTCCACAACACAAAATTCAAACAAAAAACTAAATACAAAAAACAAAGTATAACAACAAATCTGAGATTCAAAATCAAAGAAGATGAAATTGAGATTTAACAGAATCTAATCTTAGGGTTTCCATCAACGGGTTCGAAGAGTTCCACAGATTCTGTTTTCAATCGATGAGTGAGAGTGATTGCTGAACGATTGGGTTAGTTCGACGGAGGTGGGTATGCGATACGAAGAGTAGGACGGTTGTGGGTGAGTTAAAACCATACAAAGATACCATGATGAGAATACAACAATTCTTACATCAAACTTGCTTGACTTCAACCATACAAAGATCCAATGGAATTTCATGAAACTGTGCCTCAATTAGTCTGTCTCCTTAACCTTACAATAACAAGTCATTTGTTTGTAACATAAATTACAAATTCTAATCAGCTAACAAAGATTAACTCAAATAAGTTTTACAAGTAGATAGGATCTGCATTAAAGAGTGTAATAGAGGAAACATTAGATCCCTGCTTACATAGATCATATCATCAAACACGTTTGGAGAACTTTAGCATAAGAACATTCAATCCAACGATTTTGATTTTATAAATCTTAAAAGATGCAATTGCAAAACAATGTAAGAATGGAGAAAACAACCAATATTCATGCAAAATCGAACTGGAATCTAAACCTTATACAACAATGAACATAGAATAATCTGATCAATTTTTTAAAGATCTAAACCCCGCAAAATTGAAAACTAGGAAAATCCATCGTCCGAGAAATTGACCGAACTATAATGGAAGAAGTCGAATCTCTAATTCATGAATGTAACAACCTAAATCGCTTTTCCAAGCTTCAATTACACTTTCCCCTAAATCGATTTTTCAAGTTTCAATTACAATTTCCCCTAATTCGCTTTCCAAGTTTCGATTACAATTTCCCCTAACACAACAAGCAAATCGCGATTCACTATTTCAATCATTCATCACATAAAAATGCACCAAAGGAAAAAGAAACAAAAAACAGAGAAAGGTTCAGGATCGCGAGAAAAAACAGAGAAATTTGATACCGTTATCAGAGAGATCGCGAATTCCGGATCTCGCCGGTGAGAAGGAATCGAAAGCGTCGTGGTTGGAGAGCTCTGAATCTCGCCAGTGAGAAGAGGAATCAAAATCAAGGGTTCATGTCGAGGATCTCGTAGGGTTCATGTGTTCATGATTGAGAATCTGAGAGAAAACGAGTGTGTATCAGAGAAAGAGCGAGATTGGTTTTTTATTTCTGTGAAAAATGTGTGGTGAGTTCGACGGTGATGGTTGGTGAGTTCGACGGTGGCGGGTTGAAAACAGAGAGAGAGAGAGAGAGAGAGAGAGAGAGAGAGAGAGGGGGGGGGGGGTTTGGAGAGTAGTGGGTGGGTTTGGTGAGTTCGACGGTGGGTAACAGTTCGACGGTGGGTGGGTTTGGAGAGTGGTGGGTGGGTATGGAGAGAAAGAGAAGAGTATTTAGGTGAGATGTGTGCCAAAATGAAAATTTTGGGCGCTTTTTTTTATTCATCTTTTTGGGCGCAAAAAGCCAAAAAAAACCTGCGACTGTTGAGCCTACCAGTCGCAAAAAGCAAAAAAACCTGCGACCGTTAAGCCTACCAGTCGCAAAAAGCCAAAAAACCTGCGATTGTTAAACATACTAGTCGCAGTAACTGTTGCAAAAGTGTACTTTGCGACGGTTTTGAGACAAGGGTTGCAAAGCAGGTGTCGCAAAATGACTTTTTTCTTGTAGTGAATGATCCTGCTAGGGACACTGTAGCGGCAGATGATCTGATTCTTGATGAACCAGACTACTACTTGCTTGGTCATGTTGGCTTAAGATGCTGCTTCGACCCATTTGGTGAAGTAATCAATGGCCACTAGAATGAAACGATGTCCGTTTGAAGCCTTTGGTTCGATCCTTCCAATCATATTGATGCCCCACATAGAGAACGGCCACGGAGAGGAAAGAACATTGAGCGTAGTTGGCGGCACATGAATTTTGTCGGCATAGATCTGGCACTTATGACATTTCCTGGCATGTTTGTAACAATCAGATTCCATCGTCATCCAGTAGTAACCCGCTCTTAACAATTTCTTAGCCATGGCATGCCTATTGGAGTGAGTTCTGAAGGAGCCTTCATGTATCTCATGCATCAATATCTCCGCCTCATGCTTGTCCACACATCTGAGCAAAATTGTGTCAAAGTTTCTTTTGTATAATACATCTCCGTTCAGGAAGAAACTGTCGGACAATCTTCTTAAAGTCTTCTTGTCTTTGTTGGAGGCTCCGGGTGGATCCTCTTGACTTAGAAGGAAGTGCTTAATATCATAAAACCACGGTTTGTCATCAACAATTTCTTCGGTTGCGAACGCATGAGCGGGCCTGTCGAGACACCTGATACTGATCAAAGGTACATCATTCCGACGATTTACTTTGTACATAGAGGATAAGGTAGCTAGAGCGTCTGCCATCTGGTTCTCATCACGAGGGATGTGGTGTAGCTCAACCTTATTAAAGAAAGTCAGTAATCGTCTTGCATAGTCTTTGTAAGGAATCAAGACGGGGTGGCGAGTTTCCCATTCTCCTTTGATTTGATTGATCACGAGAGTCGAATCCCCGTATATGTCGAGATTCTTAATCCTTAGATCAATAGCTTCCTCAATACCCATGATGCTCGCTTCATATTCTGCAATGTTGTTCGTACAATCAAATAGCAGCATGGCAGAAAAAGGAATGTGAGTGCCTTTAGGAGTGATGATGATTGCCCCAATTCTGTTGCCATAGACATAAACGTCCCCATCGAATATCAAACCCCATCTGGATTCAGGATCTGGACCTTCTTCAGGAAATGGTTCATCGCAATCCTTCATCTTCAGATACATGATCTCCTCGTTGGGGAAATCGAATTTAATAGGCTGATAGTCTTCAACTGGTTGGTGAGCCAAAATGCTCAGCAAGGATACTGCATTTGATTGCTTTTTGTGTGTGGTATTCGATGTCATATTCGAACAGTAACATCTGCCACCAGGCAATTCTTCCTGTCAACGCAGGTTTCTCAAAGATGTACTTGATCGGATCCATCCTTTCTTCCGGTCTCATCTTGCTGCCCAAGCACACAACCCATAGAATCTTCTAGCACGGTCAGATACATGATTAGAGGTCTTCCTTCAACTGGAGGGATAAGAATCGGAGGTTCTAACAAATACTCTTTGATGCTGTCGAAGGCTCTCTGGCAATCTTCCGTCCAAACAAACCCTTGATCCTTACGGAGCAACTTAAATATAGGTCCGCACGTGGCTGTCATATGTGAGATGAATCAGGAGATGTAATTCAAGCGTCCGAGAAATCCTCTCACTTGCTTCTCGGTTTGTGGAGCAGGCACTTCCCTGATAGCTCTGACCTTTTCGAGGTCTACTATAATACCCTTCTGACTAACAATGAACCCCAAGAGTTTTCCAGATCTAACACCAAATGTGCATTTGTTGGGATTCAGACGGAGTTGATACTTTCTCAGCCGCTGAAACATCTTTAGCAAATACTCAGCATGTTCTTCTTCAGTGCCTGACTTGACAATCATATCATATACATACACTTCTATCTCCTTGTGCTTCATGTCGTGGAAGAGAGTGGTCATGCCCCTCTGATAAGTAGCGCCTGCATTTATCATACTTTGTAGCAGAAAGTGCCCCAAGGCGTGATGAAAGACGTCTTCTCTCTATCTTCAATTGCCATCTTGATCTGATGGTATCCAGAGAAACCGTCCATGAAGGAGAAAACCTTGGACTTAGCAGTACTATCAACCAATACATCGATGTGAGGTAAAGGGAAATCATCCTTCGGACTAGCCCTGTTCAAATCTCGGTAATTAACACACATCCTAACTTTACAATCTTTCTTTGGAACAGGCACTATGTTCGCCAACCACTGAGGATATTCAGATGTAACAAGGAAGCCTGCGTCAATTTGCTTTTGCACTTCTTTGATCTTGAGAGCCATGTCCGGGTGAGTTCTTCTCAACTTCTGCTTGATTGGTGGGCATTCGGGTTTCAAAGGCAAACGATGCTCCACAATACGGGGATCTAAGCCTGGCATATCCTGGTATGACCATGCGAACACATCAGCATATTCTCTGAGCAGTTCTATCACCCTCTATTTGACAGTCGCTTCAAGCAAAGCCCCGATCTTGATTTCTTTCTTAACTTCTTCAGACCCCAAGTTGATCACCTCACTACAAGAAAATTGTCATTTTGCGACACTCAGATTGCGACATCTTGGCACAACTGTCGCAAGGTTGCTTTTTTAATGCTTTTTGCGACGGTTCATACGACAATTGGCTCAACTGTCGCAATGCTTGGGCGCGAATTGAAAATAGAAGCGCTCTTTCCAGAAAAATGGCTCCCTCTCATATTTATTTTCAGAAAAATAAATAAAAAACAAAATCGTTTCACTCCCAAACCCTTTCACTCCCAAATCACTTCCAAATCCCAAACCACTTCTCACAAGGTAAGGTAACTAACCGCTCCGCCCCTTACTCCGCCCTCTTCCTCCGGCGAACTAACCGCCCTCTTCCTCCGGCGAACGGAGCGCTCCGCCCCTTTTCTGCGATCAAGAAGCTTTTCTGCCCTCTTCCTCCAATTCTTCACTGTAAGTTTCAATTCAACTCTAGACATATGTGAGATTGGTTGTTTGGTTTATTTATATAAAAAAAATTATTTTACATTACTTTGTTTTGTGCAATCATTGCTGTTTGAATGTTGACATTGTGTTTATTGGTCAAATGGTGTTTTATAAGTTCATATGGTGTTTTAGTTGCTCTTGTTGTGTTGATTTTTGTGTCTGTTTTGTGGTTCTTGAAGAAAAAGTCGAAAACTTTTGTTGGAAAATCCAAACGGGCTTTTATGACAACAACTTTTCAGAGAGTTGGGTTCAATGAGGAAGATATAGTACCTTTTTTAACCAATGAGAATTTGATTGGAAGAGGTGGGTCAGGTCAGGTTTATAAGGTGAAGGTGAAAACAGGTGAAATAGTTGCAGTGAAAAGGCTTTGGGGTGGTGGAACACAGAAACCTGATACTGAATTGGTGTTTAAGTCAGAGATTGAAACATTGGGTAGAATTAGACATGCTAATATAGTGAAGCTTTTGTTTTGTTGTAGTTGTGATGATTTCAGAATATTGGTGTATGAGTATATAGAAAATGGGAGTTTAGGTGATGTTTTGCATGAGGGAAAGTTTGTGGAGTCGTTGGATTGGTCTAAGAGATTTGGAATTGCTTTAGGTGCTGCTCAAGGTTTGGCTTATTTACACCATATACTGTCTTTGCCGTGATATTATACTGTTTTACGTATCTCATTTTGTTGGGTTGTGCCTGAGTTTGCTGTGTGAAAGGAGTTTTGTTTTTCTGGCTATGGTTTTGGTTTTGGGTGTTGTCTTGCTAGTTTGTTCTAGTTTGGCTTTTGAGTTACTTGCATAATTGCATTAGTTTGGCTTTTACTTATCTTATGCATCGTTTTGACTTGTTTATCATCAATGCTTGCAGTGTAAGTGTGTTTGGAGTCTCAACCTTGTGAAAAAGATGACACCATATGAGTATGCACGGAGCAAAAGAATTGAAGATAATAATAAAAGGATTAACGCTCTCAATCTGCCAATTCTCGCTCAATCCCTTGTCGAATCCTCTTCTGCCACTAAAAAACCTTCATCGGTATGATTTATTGATTCTTAAACTTTAGAACCTTTTTTTATCTACTCGCTTCAGACTAATATACTTTCATTCGGTTACCTATAGACAAATGTTAAGGTGAAAATGTAAGTTTTTTTTTGTTTGTTTGTAATTTTCTGCTCTCAAAGAAAAAGATTCATGGTAATTTAGAGTTCAACCAATAGATAATAAAATCTAACTAATAATTGTTTCACCAAAAAATTAAAAAATTAAAGTCAGGAGGTCTTATGATTTCAATTGTTAAGTAGATCTAACCAAGAACGATTTTTCACTCGGTCAAACAAAATGATCAAAATCCATACTTTTTCATAAACCAAACACAAGTTTTACATTTTTCACCCTTTAAGATAAAACTTTTTTCTCCTCCATTACCTTCTCCCAATTAAATCCTTTTTGGGTGAAAATCATTGCGTTTATGGATTTCCAAATTTAGAAAGCCATATTAAACCAACTTTTTTCTAATTATTTTGCCACCATTCACTAGTCCTTTAAATTGGTTCAGATGTTCAAAGCCGCCTTCTATAAAAGCTGCCGAAATTCCTAACCATTTCAAAGTTTCGCTCTACACCACCGAGATAATTCGACAATTATAAAAAGAGATGATTTACGGTTTCAAGGTTCCTACACCCACCTTCACTGATAAATGACCAGATGCTCGAACATAGTATTTAAACGTAGCATTACATTTGTACTCTATAACCCTAAGCATTACATTACATGATAGAAAAACTACGATCGGAGACATAGAGACAATTAACTGAACTATAATCAATCGTTTGTGTTCTTGTGTACGCTTACATATCTGTTTAAGTTAGAGCCGGGTTTTTTGTTGTAACAAAACACGTATCTAATAATATTGAAAAATAAAAGTGAAAAGCATAAAATTTACTTACCATTAAGAAGGCTTCAAAATCAACATCAGTTGTAAAATCATTGCCTGATTCATTCAAGATCCCCCTAATCTCATCTTCACTGTACATATCTATGAATGCTTTTAGCTTCATCATTAAAGATGGTAAATCTCCATATGTAACTTTACCATGCTGATTTTTGAAAGAGATAAACTACACCACCACAAAGAAAAGCAACATAGGTAAAAAAGCACATAGAAGACATGAAATTGGACCAAAATGTCCTTTGTATAAGGAAAGAAGAAAATAACTTACTTTTGATTTAAGGCTGCGAAGTTCAACCTGTGTAAACTGGCTTTGAAGCAATTGATCAGATACAATAACACCCTCAAATTTTGACATCTTGGTAAATCACCAATACATAAAAAGAGATAGAGAGAAAGCACAAACAAAAACATAAGCTATAAAAAGAAAAAACAGAACACAGAATATGTAAATAACAGAATTTTCATATTCAACAAAAAAAAATAAACATAGAGTTTGTTACTTGTTAGATTGGTTACATATTATTATATTAAAAGACATCATCATAATCTAAAAATGAACAAAATTTCTTTCATAAGAAAAGGGTGTGATGCATTTGAAATCTTGGTGTAAGAACTAAGACACGAGTGAATTAAAGTAGTAATAAATGAGAACATACCGAGATACATAAAAATCAGAAATAAGTTGTTTAAGGCTCTCAACCGTTTGTGGTAAGTACATTGAATGAAAGAACATGGAGTACATTGAACCAAACACCACTTGGTTTTAATTAAAGGGTGATATAGTACTATGTTTGTGAGTAGTTTATTCATAATGGTTTCAAATAGTTTGAGAATTATCTATATATTCATAATGTATTGTTGATGTCATATGTTGTTGATGTCATACTATGATTATGCACATGAAATTGTGATCTTAATTATACTTTTGATTCCTGTAGTTTTTTTTCTTTATTGGACCAATCAAATCTCTCCATATTTATGACTGTGATCTTATTTAGTTTGTGAAGGGTCGTTCAAGGTTTGTACAACCTGGAGTTCTTGAGGCAATCAACAAGAAGCGCCTCCGTTCGCATGATTTACCACAAGCCCCTCCACCACCTACACATGTGACACCACCACCTGCACCAGTCCAAGAGACATATCCACTAACTAGCAAGGTGACAACACCGCCGGCAATAGTCCAGGTGACTGAACTGCCACCTACACATGTGACACCACCACCTGCACCAGTCCCTGATTCTGAAGATGACGTGTTAGAAGATGATCCAGAAATTACTCAAAAAAAGAAATCTAAATATTGGGATGTAGAAGTTATAAGTAAGTAATCTAGTTCCAAATTATCTTTAAATAATTTAATTGTTTTACATCGTTGAGTTATGTCATATTTCACTTACTTTCTTATGTGTTAGATGTGGCGGGTCATGTTTCAAACATGCGTTTAATGGTGTATGATGTGTTGCAAGAATCTCCTAATGGAACAAGGATAATAACAAGATGGAATGACCATCAACCAGTGGGAGCAGCAGCTGGTTTGTTAGCGAATTTTTTGGGTGGACTTGCAAGAATGTTTAGAGACTTTCCGATAGTGTTCGAAAGTTGGGACAAAATTCCAGAGAAACAAAAAACTAACATTTATGATGCGAAAATAAAGGTATCATTGATATACAACTACATATTTTTTGATTTATTGTTTCTTTTGTTTAGTAACTATTTTTTTATGTTTATGTTTCAAGACAAAATTTGTTGTTGATGATGGAGACAACAAGAAATATATTCTGACTAGTCTTGGAAGGAAATGGAAGGATGCAAGATGTCGATTGTTCAATACACATTTTAAATGGGAGCTTCCATTAGAAGTGAATCTTGCGAATTATCCACGTTCTATTGACCCAACCGATTGGGCTGTTTTTGTAGCATATAGGCGGAAGCCAAAAATGCAACAGAAGGCACAAAAGCCAAAACCGATTGGGCTGTTTTTGTAGCATATATCCACGTTCTGAATGGAATTGCCTGAAGAAAAATGTATACCTGCATGTCATATAGACCTATTTAATTTACCACATTTCCTTGCACATAGGCCAATTTATTACCTTTAGATATAGAATCAGTTTTCTGTATTTTTTTAAGTTTGTTCCCTTGTTCACCATCTTTTGATTTGTGTACATTCTTTGCCAAACAATTTCACTTCCTGGTTTATTCATTCTGTGCAAACTGTTAGCCAATTTCAGTTTTGTTAATTGAATTGCCAATTCCTACCTATCAGTTACTAATTAAATAGTCCCTTGCTGAAACTGTCTAACTAACCTGGTTCATGCATTATGTGCAAACTTTTAAGCCAATATCGATTTTATTAATTGAATTGTCACTCACATATATTTCAATATTGAAAAAGAAAGTAAATATATAATTCTCTTTTGTCACGATTCTTCTTGTAAACTTGTGTTAGAGAAGCCAAATGGTTGTCATTGATTGCTGCACATTTACTCAGTTAAATATTCAGTTTGTGTTTCCTTATCATCGACTGTATTAGCCGGTCAGACAGAGTAGAATGCAGTAGGGTTTGTAATATTCTTATTCCAAGAGTCACAACTATGTAGTTTTTTAATTTTGAGACTGTTCTATAATAGAAGTCCTATCAGATTACTCATTTCTTTTCTCTCTCATGATAATATGAAAACATTTTAGTCATGATAATTTGATAACATGCAGGAACAATTGCAAATTGAAATGCAAAACACTCATTCTGAGAATGAAGCATTTGTCAAAGTGTTTGGAAAAGAACATCATGGATATGTGCGTTCTATGGGACTTGGGATAACACCATCTCAAATCTCTACTTCTCACCGTGCTAGATCGGCATCTTCCTTTGAGGCTAATGAGAAGATGTTAAAAATGCAAGCTGAAATTGATTCACTCAAGGATAAGGCTTCACAAGTTGATATCTTGAAGGAACAAGTTGCATTCTTGTTGCAAATGCAAAATTCTAGAGAAAAACAGGTAAAATTATATTCTCACAAGTTGCATTCTTATTGTTTGGATTAGGATGATAAATTTTAGGGGCTGGTTAGGTTGTTCTTGTCGACTTCTTTTGAGCTCGACCTTGGGTTTTGTATGTTTTTACTTGGTTGTTTGGTGTTATTTTTACAAGGCCGTTTTTACCTGGTTGTTTTTTTTTACTCTATCCATTTTGAAGATTGTCATTGCTCTTTTGTTATGAGTTTTAATGAGTACTTTGATATTGCTAATCATTGTCTTATTTTTTTTAGCCAACACACGTAGAATCCCCAAGAGATGGTGTGCGCTCCTCTGAGTCTAGTTACCGCCTTGAAGATAATGAGCAACGTCACTAGGGATGTTTAGATATATATTATGAACTAATTATGTAGTTTTTTGTATGGTCAACCATTGAAATTCACTACTATTTTGGTGTTTGAATATTTAAGCTACTGTATTTATAGTTTTAATTAAGTTTAATGTATGGATCAACATTGTTACTTTTGAATCGTTTATAAGAATGAAATTTAGTCGATTATATTTATATATTCTTGCATTTTAAGTGTTATATTGATTTATAGTTTTTATTTTAATTTAAGATTAATTGTTATTTAAACAGTTGTGAAAATTGTTTTAAAGAAAAATGTTAAAAAAACAAAATTATCAAAATTTTGCATTTGCGACGGTTTAAACCGTCGCTACTAGCCTAAAAGACCCATTCAAAAAATAATTTAAAATGCACTTTGCGACAGTTAATAAAATGTCGCAATACCTGCTACGACGGTTGTAACGACGGTTTGAGGAACCGTCGCAAAATGCTTCAGTGACACGCATTTCATCGACGGTTGAGGAACTGTCGCAGATATTCTATTGCGACAGTTAGAACCGTCGCAATGCCTCATTTTAACTGTCGCAAAAAGCAGATTTTCTTGTAGTGCCTCCACTGCTTCTTTATGAGGTTGATGGATTTCTTCTCATGTTCTAGTAACCGAACAATCTCATATGGAATTTCCTCATCCTCCTCCTCTTCAGGTTCGTAGACAGGGAGCTCAAAGTTAGGAGAGAACGTAAGGTTATCGTGTTCAACGGGTTTATCGATATCTAGTCTGCATGTGATTCATGATTGATTTTAGTAAACAAGTAAAAATGCAGACCTTTTGAAATTTATTAAAGAAAAAGAAAATAAGTTTTTTTTTTTTGGTTTTTTGTGTTACCATCTTTCTAGAAAAAAAACAAAAAAATAAAAGGACATAGTCGGGGACAAAACGACTTTTTTTATTGATGACGAAAATACATGAAGCAAAAAGCCCTACATAAGTTCGCTTTCGTCTCGGGCGAAACGAAAGGATTTTTTTTTTAAAAGACAAGACAACAAACACACATTACTTGGACCCATGAGTAACTGAGGGAATGTCAGCAGCGACCCAAATGCGGGAAACCCCTCCTTGTGTTTGCACGACCAGATCCATTTTCTTTTTTCTATTTGCACGAGTGTTGTAAGTGCGAGTCGGTTTTGGATGAGGATGTCGGGCCACTTTTGAGACGGTTTGACCTTTGCAAAAGACGATTTTGTGAGACTCAGACTTGGAAACCATGAATGCAAAATGATGCATGATATGTGTATGCAAAAACAAGCAAATTTTTTTTGAGCATTAAAACATTACAAAACAGTTCCTTTTTTAGAAACCAAGCCAAGGGACCAATTCAAAAGTCCTTTAGTGGAAGCTAGATTTTAACATAAAAAATCTAAAGACTCCTAGCTTCCTTAAATTCAACAAATCAGGGCTCTTGAAGGTGTACTTCCTAGTGCTCCTTATTGCAAAGTCCATATCTATGATGTTCACAAAAAAACTTGTTTAAGTCCTTCGGTAATTGGATGAAAAAAAATGTTTATGAATGAATGCATGTATGCATGATTATGCTAAAGAAACGGAGAAAATATGGTGAGGTTAAGTCCATAATGTTGGAGTCAAGGGTAAACACACCATTCGGTAAGGACTATGGTTTCATATGTACCTGTATCACGGGTTCTACCAAGTTCCCAAAGTCATTGACCACTTTCGAATATTGTCGGACTACGGGACTACTCCCGGTCCAACGACGTTCGTAGGAAAGTCTCGTTTAAGTGTAGTATCGCGTATCAACCAATTCAAGACTACTCTTGATTAGCCACCCACTACGTCCTAAAAGGCCAAGATGGGTTAAAGGTAACTCTAAAGGTCCTCAACTTCATAGGTCACTTAAAAATAACAATGACAAACACGACTACTCATGTTGACATGGTACTACTGTAATATCCCGCTTGGAAGTATCAGTTAAACGTGTTAGAATCATCGTTAGCAAGCAATGGCATAGTTGTAAATAAGGGGTATATGGCAAATGGATATATATGAATATTGTGTGGTTTACTACTCATTTTTCCCTTTCATTCCAAAACAGAAAATTGCTCTCCTTCCCTTTCCCATTTTCGCCCTTCTTCATCAACAACATCATCTCATCAATCATCACCCAATAATCCATTTAAACTCCCTCCTGAACTCTTGTGATTCAAGTAAGTTTGATTTGGGAAATTTGGAGCAAGAAGAAGCAAAGGAAAGATTAAGAGATCAAGTGAAGGATAGGCTAGGGTTGAAGCCAAGGATTAAGCCAACATCAAACCCATCTTGAGGTGAGCTCTCTTGGGTTGTAGAACCCATTTTGAGAATCAATTGTTAAGCTTTAAAGTCTATGGTATTTGTGAACTAGTTTGAGGTTTTGTGCCCTATATCCCTTTTGTTTAGAAATCCTTGATTAATCATGATGTGGTCTATCTCTATGCCTTAGAAATTCGTCTCTTTGGATGTTTTGATGCCTGGGTATGAGTGGTTCAACCCAAAGGGGTGGAAATCACGTTTTGTTCATGTTCTGTGCTGTCTGATGATGAAAATCGGGCCCCGAATTGGTACCATCGGCCGCCGATTTCAAAGTATGAAAATCCAATTTTTGTTACGGCAAATTTCGGCCCCCGATTTTAGCAAATCGGCCCCCGATTTTCCAGCTACCCAATTTCATGTTTTAGAGTATAGGAATGCATATAAGGTATGGTGGGTAATAGGTATGGCATAGGGAGATGAATACTCAATATTTAAGTTATGTAGAGGTATAATAGAGCTAGTAATGGGATTATCCCTTACTAAGCAACTCCATGTACACACTAAGTGAGTCTAAACCAAGAATGAAACAATGTTTAAGCTTAGAACCTTTTATAGGATAAGCACATGTGAATAAGGTTATAGATGAATTTCCTTTAGAATACGAGGATGTTAGGAATGCTTCGGCAATCGAAGTTACAGTGAGTTATAGCGTTGATTCTCCAACAATTATAGGAGGCTTATGAGAACGATAAGCCAAGATTATAGATTACAGGTTATAGATTACAGGAAATGTTTATATGATCAAAGTAACAGGCAAGTATATATATTTATACACTCTTTTATCAAAGTCAAAGTATAATAATAATTCAAAGTCAAAGGCATGTTCAGCAGACTCCGGGATTCGCCGGATGGGATCTCTCCGAGAGGGTTATCCACATGCAATTTCATAGGGAGTCCGGTGATAGCCTGATATGATAGGAGTTTCACCGGTTCATAGGGAGCTGTCCTCGGGGTTACTCCACCCGGGCCGCACTCCGTAAAATGAACTCAGATAATTGTTTGTTCAACGCTAACAGCTAACATAAAACTGCTATCGAACTGCTTATATGTTTTATGTTTTATAGTTATAGTCAAAGTTACAGTTACAGTTATAGTCACAGAAACTCACAGTTAGAGTTATAGACAGTTAACAGAATGTGGTTCTAGGTTTCCCCTCGACCACTAAGTTATAGTCATAGGAAGTTACAGTTATAGTTAAAGCCAGATCATAGTTATAGTCATAGACAGATAAAAGACTTGGCGATTATAGGAAATCCCCGAGATTGCCAAGGTAGGCATGGCGACCCTAGGTTCCCTGTGGTTGCCAAACAGTAGGTTGGGTAGAGCTCACTGAGACATTATGTCTCATCCCATTCCTTCTGGTGCAGGTTTATAGGTAAGTCAGAGGTTCGTGACGAAGATCTTCATGGAGGTTCTGGATGGAGTGCAATTGCTCGTTGTGTACCAGCTCAGAAGCTTAGTGGACTTTTGTATAAGCATTGTATAAATATTGGATTATTTGTACAACGAGTAATATGTATTCTTTCATTTGTGATGTATGAGTTTTATTATTGAAATTTTTAATTGTATCCAGTATCAGTTTAACGCACATGCTAACATACTAGTTAAAGTTAGTATGGGTGTTACAATTGGT
Organism: Medicago ruthenica; assembly: GCA_018208015.1. Lineage (NCBI taxonomy): Eukaryota > Viridiplantae > Streptophyta > Magnoliopsida > Fabales > Fabaceae > Medicago > Medicago ruthenica. The sequence goes on from CM031376.1 coordinate 49,685,617, forward strand.
ATCAGAGCAGGTCGATTCAGACCGTGCCATGGGTCATTTAAGATTCAATAAAAGTAGTGGAATCATTGGGTTCCGGTTGTTGTTCTAAAGGTCACATCTAGTTGAGCCTGATCAACTCAGTCTAGTATATGACAGTTAGGACAAATATCCGAGAGCTCAATGTGACCAAGGAGGAAAGAAGTGTACGAAGGGTGAAGGTTAAGGTGCCAGACTTTAAGACGGAAATTTGCAAAGTGTTTAAGGTCAAAGGATGGTTCTCTAATAGTGAAGTAACTGAGACAGTTAATGGCAAAGTCTCAGAATTATAGGAGGTAGTTAAGAGAAGGGTCAAGTACCTTGACTAGTTGGACGCATCCTTGAGCGATGCTTTCTCCGAGGAGATGTGTAGAGTAAAGGATTATAGAATACTCCGAAGAATGATTTGGAATCATAACGGGAACCGTAATTTGGAAAGTTAAAGTTAAGGGTTGATTAGAGTTTTAATTTCGGCTGCAGATGCAAAGGATTGTGTTACCAAACCCAGCGACTTGGAATAAGGAATGGACAGTTAATTATTGAAAACTCTGGGCTTCCAGTGAAGATATAATGTGTAAGGTGGAAGAACTTGCACACTTAAAACGGACGAGATTTAAATATCTGATGGGTAAGAGACTCATTTATGGATTAAAGATTGAATTTTTATGTTGTCGGATTATAGCAGACCGCTTTCGAAGATTAAGCAGGAAGATTGTCACTAACGTACGAGTCATAGTTAAAGCTACGGTTAATGTTAAGGAGTTCTATGTTATCTTTTGATGGGCACCTTACACGAGTATTCGGGTAAGCCGACAAAGATCACACTATGTTGGTATGTGTTAAGATGGTAGAAAATACATACTTTGGATTGTTCGAAACCATGAAGAGGGCAACGGTTGAGAAGACATATGGACTATTATTCAGATAACAGGATTAGAATGGAATTGTGATTACAGTAATAAGTTATAGGAAGGACTCAATAGAAAATGTTAAGTATTGAAGCTTACAGATTTATTAATCGGGTATTCGAAGAGGTGTATCACATGTTTGAATTTACAGGAGAGCCGGAGAAAGTTGGGTTATATCCAGACGGATTATTTTCGGAGAAACCCGAGAAGTAACCAAGAGTTATGTTAGAGTTATGTGGACCTAAGTGTCTTGGAAAAGGTTGTGGGTGAGAAATCCCTACGGATAATTACAGGATGAGACTCGATTCATTAATCGATTAAGCATATGAAAGACGAGAATTTCCGGAAGTCATAGAATGTTTCTAGAAGTTACCACAAGTAAATAATGTATGAACTTAAGTTGTTTTAATAGGAGCATAATTGGGCTAGAATTCATTGTTAAAGATTGTCTACAGGGTTCGGTGTTTTCATGAAAGTAAGAATTTTGTTTATGTTCGAAAGGAAACGCAAAGTCAGATGACGAACAATCAGTAAGTTGAACAGGTGGATTAAACCACAAGAGAAATTATAAGATAAGATGGTCATGGGTGGTAACTACAAAGTTATAAAGTTAAAGGATTGGCCAAGGAGATTTTGTATGGTAATAGTGATCCCAAAGCGAATTGTTAAAATCAGAGTTGCGCAGCGGAGAAGTAATCCAATTATGAGTTAACAGACAAATCAAAGCTGAAGTTTAGAGAAAAGGATGTTTGTGAAGTCCTTTCAAGATGAATTACAGGAAAGGTATTCAGAGATTAATTCTCAAGCTACAGAATGTGTGTAAGTAGTGATGATTTGAACTTATTATCGGTTTTAACAGGAAATTTTAATAGATAAGTCGGGGAATGTTTCGGACCTTGAAACTCATGAGAAATGAGAATTGAAGCAGTTTAAAAATTCAAAAGATGTGTTCTAGCACAATGAGTACATGGCGAAGGAAGCCACATCTAAAACGGTAATTTAGTTGTTTCAGCTCAGTAACTTAAAGTTAACTTGAGTAATAAGTTTAACCAAAGAGGAATTATGTCGTGGCATGCAGTTATTCCGCATCGTACCCACGTTATGCTAGCATGTCACATGTAACAGGCATGTAACAGGTTATGATTAGTATTATGTATACTGATCAGGCAGAGTATATACTGCTTAGACAGTAGTGTAATATAGTTATAGTCGTGTGACATGTATCGGTAACCGTGGTACGCAGTCGGTAATGTTTTAACAGGAAAGTCTTAAGCAGAACAGGTTTGTTGTTACCGAACAAATCTCAGTAGAGGAGTTCAGAAATTCTTGAACCTAATATTAATAGTTAAAGGAAGGAAATGTTTTACACGGATCAGAGGATTTCTCATAGTTTACAGTAAAAGGCTACGTGAATTAAAGTTATGAAATAAAGGATTAAGAGTTTTAAAGTGCTGTTCTGACAGCGATCAGGATAGAGTTTTCTTTTCGAAAATAGAGAATGTCTTTTGACAAGTAAGTTATTACGACAATTGTAACACCCATATAGAGATTGCCTAGGATCTCTTACGAGTATTAAAATTTCGTACTGGATACATTAAATACAATACAGAAAAGTTGTTTATTAAATACACAAATTTATATTACATCTCAAGATCCGATACAAACATCCTTCTTATTACATATAAACTTCATGATACAATATCCACATGAAAAACATAATACGGCACGATCAATCCGTAGCCTTCTCTTTACCTTTGCGACGTGCCACCTGAGAAGAACCTGCACCAGAAGGAAAGGGATGAGACATAATGTCTCAGTGAGCTCCTACCCTACCTACTGTTTGGCAACCTCAGGGAACCTAGGGTCGCCGTGCCTACCTCGGCGATCGTGGGGATGCCTATGATCGCCAAGTCTTAACTTATCCATAGAGGGTCATCGGACTGATTCTGCTGAATTGGTGATCAAGGGGAAACCTAGGATCACCGTCTGATAACTGCTAACTGAAGTCTGATAATTGTCTGAGTAAATATTTCCTGCCTGATAATATAATAAAATATTAACTGATACTTTAAGTTAGCTGTTAGCGTTGAACAAACATTATTATCTGGGTTCATTTTACGGAATGCCCCCGGGTGGAGTAACCCCGAAGTACATTCCCCTGATAACCGGTGAAAATCCTATCATATCAGGCTAACACCGGACTCCTCTTGCCTAAGTGTGTGGTTATCCTCGCGGAAGATTCCTGCCCGTTCCATCTGGAACCCCCCGTCCTCTCTAACTGGTCGAGAGCACAGGAGACACACTGTAACTCTGTGTGGTTATCCTCACGGAAAGTTCCTGCCCGTTTCAGCAATGCTGAAACCCCCTGTTCTCTCTAACTGGTCGAGAGAACAGAAGACACAAAGTTTGTCCTGATTATTAATTATTATTCCTGGTATAAGATTATACATTCCTGATAAAACTGATACGTGTTCCCCCAATGTCACTCTGACGTGAGCACTGAGGCACGTCCTGATAACCTGTAACTGTGCCTGAATCTAGGGAATTGAATCCCACTGACTAAAGTATCCTGTAATCTGTCTGGTTAAGGGATTCCTAATAAACTACCCTTAACTTATCTGAATTAATTCTATTCCTGTTAACCTATTCAAGGTTCTGGACATATCGTTCTCATATGTCACTCTTAAGCTTACTAGACCATTTATCCTTAACTCCTGAATTTTCCAAGCTTTGCCTAATCTTTGCTCAAGTAATTTCTTAACCTTTGGAAGCCTTTGGAATGAACATAAATGGTGGTTTAAGTTTCTAAAATATGATTTAGAAAATCAGTTGCCAAAAAGCCATGCTCACGCGAACCAGAACCCCCAGAACAGCTCAACTAGGTTGGGCTGTTTAAGGCTGGTCGCTACAGCGCCCTCCTGGTCGCTACAAGCGACAATAGGCAGAACTTGGTCGCTACAGCGCCCAGTTCCTCGCTACAAGCGACATTCGTCGCTACAAGCGCCTATGCGGTCGCTACAAGCGCGGCTAGGCAGGGAAAATCCCAGTCTGGTCGCTACAAGCGACGGTCCGTCGCTACAGCGACCGTATCAGTAAAAACCTGTGAAAAATCTGATTTTTCACCATTTTTGTCCATTCAAAGGTACCCATGCTTCCTTAACATGATAAAAAAGGATTTTCTTTCATAAATTAACAATTATAAACACTCATGAGCAAGGATTAAACAAACTAGGAATTAGGGTAAACTCTATCTTTTAACAACTTATAGAAAAACTATCAAAAACTCTCTAGATGTGTTCTAGAATCTGAAATGAGCTCACCTAAGCCTTAATTGGTGCTGGTTCAGCTTGTTCTTGCAAACCCTAGCTTGTTCCTCCCTTATTCCTTCCTCTATTGTTCTAATTCCTCAAAATCTTCTTGCTAGTAACCCCACAAGGATTGAAAAGAAAGTCTGAAGGATTTGGGTGAGGGAAAGTGGCGTGAGAGTGAGAAGAGTGATGGGGAAGGATGGCTGGTTGGAGAGAATGAAGGAAAGAAAACATGAAGAATGGAAAATATCTTTCTCTTCCTTATTCTTATAATTCCTCTTCTTTGAAATATTTACGATTTTGCCATTGCCTGAATTACTAAATTGCCACGCTTATTAATTGCTTCTAACACTGATAACTGATACTAATAAGCGGGATATTACACCCGGGCCTGATCATGGATCTCTACCGGGATGCACGTGTAGTGATTCCCCCACACGTTTCTGAAACTATTAAGAATCCTATTACGGATGATTATATTGGGAGACATTGCACGGGGAGGAGAGCGGCAAGAGGACAGCAGCCACGACCCAGAGCCCCACCCGCATCACAGGGCCACCATACCTGCACTTTTTCATGGGAGTAGAATTCTTCAAACCATAGATGCATGGCGATGATGTACCGGCTCCAGTTGCAGATGGGCAGGCCAGCAGATCCTGCATTCCAGATACCGACATCGAAGATGTTTGCATCTCATGCAGCTTGGCCTGTGGATAGGCCTGATTATTCAGAGGGGGGTGGTAGCGGTGCAGCTGCTGGAGGTGATGATGATGATGATTAGGAGGATGAGGATGAGGACACCGAGGATGACGAGGCTCGCACTCCTTGAGTGGCTCCTTTTTGATGTTTTTGATGCTTTTGTTGTTCATTTTGTTTTTTTTATTTTCTTATGTTTTTGATATACTCTTCAAAACTTCTTGTGTTTAATGTTTTGTATTCATATTTGTACTCTGTTTTATTATTATTTATATTAAATACTCTTTCATTATTTGGCTTTCGAATCATCATTATTAGTGCCTGTTTAATTTTTAATTTCTAAATACGCTTTAAATATCAAAAACTCTGCTTTTGCTTTAATTTGGATTGATCCAAAGCTGAACGATTCAGCCACAGATGTATGGTAATGATAGGATATGATTGATTTGCGCAAAACTCAGGTACATGTCTCCTGTTTTCCTAGGATTAAACTTGGAATGAGAATATGTACTTAATACAAAAGTTATATCATACAGTTTGCGTTGTTAATATGTTTATGAACCATTTAGAACTAGCCAAAATGTGAGGAAGCCTCAAAATCATTATACATATATGCAGGAGACCGGCATTTTTTTTGTTTAACTCGATCTTTTTATGTTAAATCTGAAATTTGTTTTAAATTGTACAAAAGCACTGACATGATCGAGGCATTTTTTGAATATGAGTAAAAACACTTGACCACAAATAGCCCACCCTGTGAGAAGTGAGTATTTGTTAACCCCTTTGAGCTAATGAATCAGAATCATTAACTATGAACTGCCAACTTTCATAAGCTCAATTGCTTAATGAAATTGCCGGAGTTTGTAAAAAATTCAGTTCATAGTTAAATCATTATTGAATTCTGATATTTTTCTTTCATTTTGAACCCTTAAACCATCATGATTATTGTCCTTTGCCAAAAGAAAAAGGGAACATTCAATTAGGGTTTCATTGAGACTAAATTGAAAAAAGGGAGGTTTGCGAAAGTCAAGTAATGGTGAATTTTGTAATTGATCTTGACAACAAGAAAAAGAAAAAGAAAAGAAAGAAAGAAAGAAAAGCAAACCAAGAAAAAGAAAAGAGAAAAAAAAATCAATAAATCAAAAAGTTGTCAAGATCAAAGAAAAACATTTGTAAATCACCAAAAGTTGTGATTGAATAAGGAGGAAGTGTGTAATTTAGAAAGAATGTTCCTTTTGCTTGGCCTTTTGAATTCAATTTCCCCACATATGACATTTCTTTTGTAACCAAGCCAAATTACAACCCTCAAAGACCTCGTGATCAATGCTTTTGTGCTTTTAGAAACAATGATTAGATGGACACATAACTTGATCGGAATGTTAGCAAACTTGCCAGATGAGTGTTCAATACCCTCACAATTAATATTCAATTTGTTCATTTACTTAACAAAAATGTGTGATAGGTATGGTTCATTGATAAACATATTATTAACTTGAGTTGTATGATATAAATTTTGTGTTTGGTATTGTTTCAAATTTTTTAGTGCAATCTTGGATTAATGGGAGCATCAAAATTGCCTGTGCAAATCTCATATGAATCATGCAATCTGAAATTTTGTTTAAATCTCCACTCTCGTTGTTTTAAGCTTGTATCCTTTTGTCGTCCTTGGCAGGCCACCACCCCATTAATAAATTTTCTTCCCAGTGAAGTCTTTTGCCTTTTATCAAAAAATTCACATTTATTCTATTCATTCATTTCTTCTATTTTTTGATGATAGTACTTAAAACAAAACTTTTTCAAAAAAAATTTGTTGTGAATCTTTTATCTTTTATAAAACATAAACAACAAACACATTCTCTCTGAATAATTGAAGTGTGCGCCAATATCTTTCCTGAGAACGGATAAAACGTTGCAGGCCGAGCATGGTCAATTGCTAAAAGGATTTCCCTAGCAAAGCCATCAGGGAATCAAAAGGGAATATCCCCAATGAATCGAAAGCCCGAAAGGACGATTCAGGCAAAGATTAGCCAACCAAAACATAAGCATCCCCGGCGGAATCACCAGTTCTTCTCCCCAGCGGATTAGCACGATCTCCCCAGTGGATTAACAATTACCCCATGAGGTATTTATTCTTTATCAGTTATCACGGCTTTACCCCGTCAATATTTGGATGTATCCCCTGTGACCTCATCCCCAATGAAGATTACCGAGTATTTATAATGCGATATCGGTCCACTTTTCATTTTACCGGTCTAATCAAGTTTATCGGTCATACAATCAATCAAGTCAATCTTTTTCCAGTTAATCAAAGCCCAATCATCATTGGCACAACCACAACCAAAGCCCGACCTTGCTCGGCATCCAATCATAACCCCCAGCATCCAACATGACGTATGCCATCCCACATGTCAACATAATACATGCATCATATCAAGCTCATTCATTGACATACATCTCATATTCATGTCATGCTCTCCCTCACAATTTATCATGCCCCAGCAAACAATCTCCAAGTGTCATCCCCAGTCCGTCTGGTCCAGTGATGTCACCTCTTTTATGCCAAGTGGCAGTTCTTTAATGAACAGCTTGTGCATCTTTTATCATATCTTTATACCAAGGGGCAGTTCTTTAACGAACAGTTGGTGTATCCCCAGTGCAAGTCAGTCCTTCATATATTCACACAACATTCCCAGTACAAGTCGTACAAATCATACAAATCATACAAGTCATACATTCATACATTCATGCATATACACATTCATGCATATAACATACAACAATATCATTCATACATGGCTGCATTAACCACCATGAGTCTCACCAATCAATCATAAACAATTTGTAACCTTCATTTCCCCCAAGTGTCATCCCCAGTGTGTCTGGTCCAGAGATGTCACCTTTTTATGCCAAGTGGCAGTTCAAACGAACAGCTTGCACATCTTTTATTTTGTCTTTATGCCAAGTGGCAGTTCTTTAACGAACAACTTGTGTATCTTTTATCATGTCTTTATGCCAAGTGGCAGTTCAAACGAACAGCTTTTGCATTTTTCACCCTCTTTTTGCCAAGTGGCAGTTCTTTAACGAACAGCTTGTGCATATCCCCCAGTGTTGTTGCCAAGTGGCAGTTCGAACGAACAGCTTGTGCATACTCCCCAATGTTGTTGCCAAGTGGCAGTTCGAACGAACAGCTTGTGCATACTCCCTAGTGTTATTGCCAAGTGGCAAGTTCTTTAACGAACAGCTTGTGCGTCTTTTCTCCCCAGTTGAAGTAGCAGTTCTGTAATGAGCAGCTTGTCAGCAGCATCCTCAGTGTCGTCAATGAAGTTGATAATATAGTCACAAGAAAGGGGGGTTTGAATTGTGACCCTTTTTAAAATCTAATCCTGTACTTAAAAAATTACTTCTCAAGTTGATTCTTGGAAGAACAAAGTTAAACAGACTTCAGAACGTTCTGAAGTGTCAGTTGCAGAATAAGATATTTAAGTTAAGTGTTGTGTGTGTGTTGTGTATACAGTAGTGTAAAGAGTATAGGGAGAGAAGAAGAACACACAGAATTTTATAGTGGTTCACCCAATGTGGGCTAGTCCACTCCTCACAATCTTGTGGGAGTTTTCCACCATGATGCTTGAGATACCCTCTCAAATCCTGCACCTTACAATCTTGTTCACTTGGAACAGTTACAAACTGTATTCTCTAAGCCTCAGCAGGCTCTCAACTTTCTGTACTAAGTCACACCAGACTTTGTACTATGTTACTCAACCTAGACTTTAATACCCTTAAAACTAGATGAGATTTTCTCTTTTACAATAGATTTGATAATTGAAGAAGTGAGGTTAAGATGAAGACTTTCAGAAGAGAAGGGGGAGAGTTTATCTTTTACAAGATAAAGAGAATTGATTTACACTTTAAGAGATAACTTGGAATCTCAGTGATGATCAATTTGAGATGCTAAAGCTTCAAACACTTTTCAAATGTTTTCTTGTATGCTTTGCAATTTTATATATAATGTTGAGCCTTTCACTTCTATTTATAGAGTTAATGGTCTCTTGTAACCGTTGGAGGGTGACCAATGGTCTTGTGCCATGTGTCCTGGGCCCCACTGATTTTTACTTGAAAATCTGGGTGAACATTCTGATTCTCAGAATGTTGTTGTCTTCTTGAGAATACTTCAGAATGTTGTTGCATTCTTGATGATCTTCATCTGGGTTCATCATGTATGAATGAAGGTATGAATTTCTGGATTGCTGATGGACTTTTGCTTATACGTACAGTACATCAGAATGTTTCTGTGCCAAGAGCTTTACAAATCTGTTCTTGGATTGTGTGCAGGAGAGAGAAAAGTGGAACTATCACTTCATGCCCATGCTTTAGGGGATTTTGCTGGTCTGTAACAGTACCAAATCCCTTAGGTGTCAAGATCTCATGGATTCTGACTTTGAGATTGTAATCTTGCTTTTGCTTTACTTTTCCAACTACTTTACTGTTGCTGTCAGAATTAAAGCATGTGTTGTATTGAACATTCTGAACTTCAGAATATTCTTTTTGTTTCACTTAGGATGACTTGTAAGACTTCCTTTTGATGTAATCAAATCCCAATAGTGAAACATAAATGAAGTGCAGTAATTTGAACATCTAGGATGATATTCCCTTTTGGAATATTCCTGTTAATTCAATGTTCATAGTCTTAAATGAACATTGAATGTCCTTTTTGACATTCATCTTGTAAATGCTTTTATTGCTTGATTGATCCATGCAAGTATATTTTCCTGGACATTTGTTTATGCCACGTGTGGCATGCATGTTCTTGATAGTGTTCTTGAATTTCTGGGCTTGTGTAAGAGCAGCCTTATGACAAAGCTTCAGAACTGCGAACAAGCTTCTGAACTGCATTTCAGCTTCTGAACTATGTTCAGCTTCTGAACAACATTGCTGCATCTGAACAGGGTTCCAGCTTCTGAACTGTGTTTCAGCTTCTGAACTGCATTTTAGCTTCTGAACTATGTTCTGCTTCTGAGCTATGTCCAACCTTCTGAACTATGTTCAACTTCTGAACTATGTCCAACCTTCTGAACTTTTGTTTAGCTTCTGAACTATGTCCAACCTTCTGAACTATGACAAAGTTCTTTCTTCTTAATGATCTTTGATTCCTTGTATCTTGGTATGGTTCATATCTTGTTCATGTCTTAATTAAACACTCAAGAACACAAGTTAAATACCAAGAGACTAATCAAAGTCCATTAATCCTTTAATCATTTAGGGTTTGTTATCTTTAAAATTAATTAGGGATTTTGCCTCAACAATCTCCCCCTTTTTGATGATGACAAACCTATGATTTAGGATTATGGATTTTGATTAAAAATATGAGAGGTTTAAGAGCTGAAAATTATTTTTATGCTCCCCCTCATTTTTATAATCAATGACATTGAGTTTTTAACAGTTTTTAAAAGCTCCCCCTTACTTTTATAATTCATGGCATTATTAAGAGATGCGGATTTTTGAACCAAATGCATTTTTTCATTAATCAATCATGCTCATTACATCATATATGGTTCAAAAACAAAAAAAAACTTAACAAACAAAGGTGATCAGGCAAAAGTTGAAGTTTTAAAAAATCCAATAACTATTGATCACTGACCTACTTGGGCCTAAAACATAAAGACTTAAAGAGTGTAAAATCCTAAAGCTTCTCCCCCTTTTGTCAACAGCAAAAAAAGTAGGGAGGGACAAGTGGAGGAAATTCAGGGAGTTGAGTCTCCAGAATCTGAGGAAGGCTCAGAATCAAAGACAGATGGATCCTCAAACACTGGAGGTTCCATGGCTAAGCCAGGAGCAGCAACTTCAGAAGTCCATTTTGCTAGGACACATGCAATCTTATGGGTTTTAGTTGCAACCCTAAGAGAACGTCTAGCAATTTTTTCAGCTTTGGATATTTGTGATGTGGGAGCGGAAGTGGGGGCATCCAAGTTTGTTTTTGAGTGACCTTCTTTTGAGACAAAGGTTTCGAGTGAGGCAAACAGAGTAGGGATATCTGGTAGTTGTGTGGTTGTTTTAAGTGTGGCTGGAGCAGGAGAAATATTTTGCGAAGTGTGAAGAGGAGATATCAGAAATTTGCTGCAAATAGCTTCTGATTCCATGGTGGAGGTAGATTGATTCAGGAGTGGTGGTGGTGGTTGTTGAGCCAGATGTTGAATTTGTTCAATAGGCAGAGATCCTGAGGCTATAGGAGCAGGATCTGCAGAGACTTCACATATGGAAGGAGTGGTATGATCAGGAAGAATGTTTCCTTCAACATTCTGAACTTCAGTTTCAGGCATTGTTTCAGGATTTCCTTTCTGAGAATCCTCAAATACACCATCTTCTGAGTTGAACTCTTCCACATTGAGATCAAAACCAGCTTGATTTCCATCTGATTTTTCAGTACCAGTTTCCAACTGGTCAGCATTGTCACTAAACATGTGGGTGACTAAGATTTCTGCAACATCATGCAGGTCCTGATCCTCAGCAATCTTTTGTTCTCCTTCTTCAATCTGAGCTCCTTCTTCATCATTTTCTCTGTTGTCTTGCTGAAGTTCTTTTTCAGCAGCTGTGGCTGTCTCAGCACTCTCTTTGTTGAGAAGAGATTCATTATCCTGCTGGCTTTCCTCCTCAGCAATTTCTTGAGCTTCTTCAACATTCTGATCTTCTGCAACTTTCTGAGCTGCTTCTTTGGCAGGATCAGCAATCTCTTGGAGTGTTTCTTCAGCAGGGGTTTCATCTTCTTTTTGATTTTCTGTATGATTTTCATCCATGAGATCTTCTTGAACCACATTGTTGACAGCTTCTACTCCTTCTTCCAGTGGAATATTTGAAGGGTTATTGACTTTCTCAACCTTTCGTTTCTTCTTTGCCTTTCCAACTTTCTGGTCTGGATGTCTTTTAACAGAACCAGATGTTTCAGATGCTGGAGGTGTGGGAAGATTTGAGGAAGTGATGTGCAATTGAGCTATGGTTTTTGCAGTGAATCTCATAAAGGTGTAATCACATTGTTCATCTTCAAGAGGTACCTTGTTTTCCTTAAGGATAAGAGTGATTGGCATTCCATAGACTAGGGCACTGGTTTGTTTGGGATTCATACATGAATCAATCATGTGTTGAAGGATAATGAAGCAAAGGTTTAACTTTTTCTTGTTGATGAGATGAAACATGATGCAGAGATCTGTATCACTCACAGCTTCATAGGTTCCTGACCTAGGAAGCAAAGTGTGGCGTACCATATTGTGAAGAATTTTGGGTAGGTCAGCAAGGTTTGTGGAGTTAAAGGGAAGGTTAGGTTTGGTGTACTCAAGTATGAGTTTGGCACAGTTTGTTCTAGCTTCAGAGAACCAAGAAGGAAAGAAAAGTTCATTACCTTCATTTGGGATTCTTAGAGCTTTTGAGAGGGAAGCTTGAGTGAGCTTGATCTTAATTCCTTTGACAGCTGTAGTGAGAGTCTTCTTTCCATCTTTGTCTTTGATTTCCATGGAGCTGTAGAATTCCCTCACCAAGTCTGGGTAGGTGAGTTCTTGAAGGGCTACAAAGCTTGTCCATCCTTGTGCATCAGTGTATTCACACAGGTTCCATCCCTTCTTTTTTAGATCAGCAAAATCAAAGTACTTAGCCCTGCTTATGGGTCTAGGTGATTTTTCCTTTTTGGCTTTCAAAATGGAAGCTATCTTCCCAATGTCTTTTCCTTTTCCATGCTTTTTGGGAGGAGACACTTCTTTCTCCTTATCAGAGGGTATCTCTTCTTCAGATTGAGATTATTTTTCAGATACAGAGTCCTCTTCTTCTGGTTCAAAGGATTGTTTGGATGAAGTCTTAACCTTCCTCATGTATTGAGAAATGGTTGGTTCAGATTCTTCCTCTGAGTCTGAGAGAAGAATTGTGGAAGCAGAGAATTTCTTGGTTTTTCCAGTTCCAGAAATGATTCTTTGAGATCTTCTGGGATGTTGGGAAGTTGAAACAGATTTCTTAGGTTTAGACACAGGTTTTCTGGGTTTAGAAGGTTCAGCAGTAGAGATGATGATGTCAGGGAGAATGGTGCGCAGAGGTTGAGGTTCATCTGGGTATTGTGGTGGAGCAGAACGAGGAACAGGGGTTTGTTCTTGTTCATTGTTTCGAGAGGTTGTTTTTGTTCTGGCCATGGCAGTGTTTGCGAAGAGACAGAAGAATTTTTATGGTTTGGAAAGTGTTGGTCAGATGTGTGGAGATGAATGAGTTTGAGTGGAATGGTGATTTGTTTATAAAGATAAACGTGTAGGAGAAGAGAGAGAGAAACTGATGATGGTGGTTTTATGGGAAAAGATGAAACTGAAAAGTAGTTTACAAGAGAGAGAAAGTAGCCGTTTAGGAGGAGAAAGGAGAGTGGCTGATTTGATAGTTCTCTTTTTGTATGGAGGTTAATGGTTTTATCACATTAACTCCTATACAAGCATTTAATGCTGAGATATGGAGAGATTTTTAGAGAAAGATCAAAATTACTTATGAGAGTGACTTACTAACTTCAGGAAAAAATTGTTCTGAATATTTTGAGTTCAGAGTGCCATGCTGAACAGGGTGAACGTTCAGAGCCTGAATGAACATTCTGAACTTTGTTGAACATTTTGAAGTGAATCAGAATGAATCAAGGGGGTTTGTCCTAGGCCCTCAGTGATTCAGTTAATCAATCTTTATTGGGATTTTTTATAATTAGTAATTTTTCTTTGATAAAATTGAATCTATCCTCAACTAATGGTTTTGTGAAAATGTCAGCCAATAGATTTTCAGTATCAATGAATCTTAACTCAATGTCCTTTTTCTGAACATGATCACGTATGAAATGATGCTTAATTTCAATATGCTTAGACCTAGAGTGTTGAATTGGATTTTTTGATAAATTAATTGCACTTGTGTTGTCACAAAGAATTGGAACATTTGAGTACCTTAGTGAGTAATCTTCCAACTGATTTCTGATCCACAAAACTTGAGAGCAACAACTGGCTGCAGATACATACTCAGCTTCTGTTGTAGAGAGTGCAATGGTATTTTGTTTTCTACAGGACCATCCAATCAGGGATTGTCCTAAGAATTGGCAAGATCCACTTGTACTCTTTCTCTCAACTTTGTCTCCAGCATAATCAGCATCACAATAGGCTACAAGATCAAAACTACAGCCTTTTCTATACCAAAGACCCAGATCAGTAGTACCTACTAGGTATCTTAAGATCCTTTTTACAGCAGTTAGATGAGATTCTTTTGCACATGTTTGAAATCTAGCACATAATCCTACTGCAAACATTATGTCAGGTCTGCTAGCAGTTAAATAAAGCAATGATCCTATCATGCCTCTATCTTCTTTTTCAGAGACTGATTTTCCATTTTCATCTCTATCCATGCTGGATGATGGATGCATGGGAGTGACCATGATTTTTGCTTCATTCATTTTATATTTTTTAAGAATATCTTTGACATATTTTTCTTGATTTATGAAAATGCCATTTGGAAATTGTTTGATTTGTAAACCAAGAAAGAAACCAAGTTCACCCATCATGCTCATTTCAAATTCACTTTGCATGAGATTTGAAAAGTCTTCACACATTTTCTCTTTGGTTGAACCAAAAATAATATCATCTACATAAACTTGAACTATGAGCAAATCTGTGTTCTGAGTTTTTCTAAATAGTATGGTATCAATTTTTCCTCTAGAAAATCCATTGTTAATGAGAAATGTGCTAAGTCTTTCATACCAAGCTCTAGGGGCTTGCTTAAGACCATAAAGTGCTTTAGTGAGTTTGAAAACATGATTAGGTTTTTCTTTATTTATGAAGCCAGGAGGCTGACTCACATAAACTTCTTCATTTAAAAGTCCATTTAAAAAGGCACTTTTGACATCCATTTGAAAAAGTTTGATGCTTTTATGTGCAACATATGCAAGAAGGATTCTAATAGCTTCTAACCTTGCTACTGGTGCAAAAGTCTCATCATAGTCAATACCTTCTTGTTGGTTGTATCCTTGAGCAACCAACCTTGCCTTATTTCTGACAACTTTGCCATCTTCATCAAGTTTATTTCTAAACACCCATCTTGTTCCAATGATTGTCTTCCCTTGATTATTTGGAACTAAGTCCCACACTTTGTTTCTTTCAAACTGAAACAGTTCATCTTTCATGGCCTCAATCCATGAATCATCTACTATGGCTTCATTGATTGACTTGGGTTCCATTTGAGAGATCATAGCCATATTGTTCCCTTGGAAGGACATTCTGGTTCTTACACCATCAGTTGTGCTTCCAATGATTTGATCTACATGATGATCTCCTACCATTCTCCAACTTCTAGGAGGGCTCTGTAGGGATGGGTCCTTGTCATACCCCATTTTTTGACCCATTTTCGTCTCATTTTACTTATTGTCTCGTTTTACTCATTTTTTTAAAAAGGCCGAGAATTTTCGTCGTTTCAGACGAAATTTCGGCAGGGAGGTATTTTAAAATACCTCATGTCAATTTTTGTTTCGTTTAATAATTTTATTTTTTATTACTTTTTATTTTTACTTTTAATTTCAGTTTTTATTATCATTAATTTTTATTATTGCCATATTTACCATTTATTTATTTCTTTTATTTATTGTCATTATTATTATTTATTACTTTTATTATTAGTATTTTTATTTTTTATTTTTGGTCCAAGTCAATGGTCAAACAAGGTCAACACTGCAGGGGCGCCCCCTTTCACCAGATTTTTTCATCATTTTTCATCATCACAAATCCACCAAAATCCTCACAAAATCATCCCAAAATCCCAGCAAATCTTCCCACATTAATGCTTGCTGAAATCTTATCCAAAGATCTGCAGAAAGCCAAGTTGATCTCATGACAAGCAGCTCAAAATTCCTCTATAAAACAGGGATGAATCAACAGAAAAAAAAAGAAGAATTTTGAACAAAAAAACAGATTTTTTTACAGCAAGAAATACAACACGTCCAGCAAGATTTTCCAGCAACACAAAACCACTCATCACAACCCAACATAAACAGCAACAAAACATCACACACCAACCCCCACACACCCAAACTCACGTCCCAGCAACAAGAACAACACGCACACATGCATATACACACATGACACACACACACACTCACACGAACCCAGCATCATACACACGCACAAACACCACAACACAACAAACACGAAAGCCTAGCCTAAACACAGCAAAACCGTACACCAAAACAAGAGAAAAATGGTAAATTTTTTGTGTTTTTTTTAAAACTAGATCTAGACCGATTTGGGAGGATTTTGGAAAAAATAGTTTTGGATTTGGAAGGAGAAGAGAAAAGGATGTGAGAAAAATTAGTTTTTTTTGAAAAAAAGGAAGTTTTTCTCTTCCGGCGCGGTGGCGCCGCCGCTTAGGCCGGCGGCCACCACGCCGGAAAACCCATTCCGGCCAAGAACTAGAGAGAGGGATGAGAGAAGTGAGAGAGAGGAGAGGAGGAGAGAGAGAGCGGGTGAGAAAGAGAGAGAAAGAAAACATGAAATGAAAAAAAATGTGAAGGGTTGGGGTTTAAATACCCCTCCCTGATTCAGTGTGTGTGGGTGTACGCGTTAGCGTACACCCTCGCCCTCCTGGCCCTCTGATTTCAGATCATACGGCCCTGGCTTATTCCTCCCTGTGATCAGATCAGGGCCATCTGATTAATCAGACGGCCCAGATCAAAGTACGTTGGCCCAATACATTTTGGGCCCTTTTCTTTCATTCTGAGTTTTTTTACTTCCAGCACCCCCAGTTTTATTTTTTTACACCTCCCCTATTTTATTTCTTTTATTTATTTTCTTTGCAATTTTATTTTCCTTTTTTATTTCCTTTTATTTGTTCCTTTATTTTTTAACATCTCATTTATTTATTTACCTATCATATCATCTCATGCATTTTTTTTTTTTTATTTATTTCTAATTGTTCATTTTATTTTGCATTTTTCTATGTCATTAGAATATACATGCATTTAGGAACAAAGTATATAAATACATTGCATTATTTTTCATTTTTCATAGTTTAATTCATAATCCAAAAACAAAAACCTTTTCATTTTGATTCAATATCGTTTGTTTATTTCTCTCGCATTTAGCTTATTTTTATCGCACTTAATTTCTTTTTAACCCCAAGAAAAAATCATAAAAAACCAAAAACATTTCAAATATTCAAAAACTTCATAAAAAATATTCTTCATTAACAAAGCCTTGGATTTCAAACCAAGCAACTTTCTTTTAATCAAACTTCAATCAATCTTAATCATATTAGACTTTATTTTTGCAATTAAAATCAATCAAACTTCACTCACTCGCCACTTTGGCTCATTTTATCTTTCAAAAACATTTTCAAACTTTAAAATCAACATAACTAATCACTCGGCTTTTTTTACCCCGAACTACATCGGTTTTGATCCCATTTGGGTATGTAGGCAAAGGACCTTGTCCTTCCAAACCAACCAAACAAAAATCAATAAAAACAACAAAAACATTTTCTTTCTTTTTTTTAACATAAACAACAAGCTTGTTCATTTTGGTTGCAACAACTAATTTGAACAATTTCTTTTCTTTTCATTTGAGTTCTAAAAACGAGCGTTTTGACCGTTTATACTTTTTTCCTTAAAATTCAAACAAAGTTTGAATGAAAAAGGGTGGTTTGACGTATGTCTCTCCTTTCCCCGATCGGATAAACACTTGACGTATGTCTCGTTGCTTAGACGATCGTCATTCTTTTCTAGCTTCCACAAAAAATACGTTTTCTCAAGTTCAAACAAAACATGAATGAAAAAGGGTGGTTTGACGTATGTCTCTCCTTTCCCCGGTTGTACGAATGCTTGACGTATGTCTCGTTGCTCGGACAATCGTCATTCTATTTTCAACGCGTCCAACGCACTTTAACCTTTCTTGGTCCCTCGCGACCAATTTGAACATTTCTTGGTCCCTCGCGACCAATTTGAACCTTTCTTGGTCCCTCGCGACCAATTTGAACCTTTCTTGGTCCCTCGCGACCAATTTGAACCTTTCTTGGTCCCTCGCGACCAATTTGAACCTTTCTTGGTCCCTCGCGACCAAATTGAACCTTTCTTGGTCCCTCGCGACCAAATTGAACCTTTCTTGGTCCCTCGCGACCAAATTGAACCTTTCTTGGTCCCTCGCGACCAATTTGAACCTTTCTTGGTCCCTCGCGACCAATTTGAACCTTTCTTGGTCCCTCGCGACCAAATTGAACCTTTCTTGGTCCCTCGCGACCTATTTGAACCTTTCTTGGTCCCTCGTGACCTATTTGAACTTTTCTTGGTCCCCCGTGACCATTTTAAACTTTTCTTGGCCCCCGTGGTCAATTCAAACATTTTACGCCTTTGTGCGTTTTCCAACGGATACCATCGCCTTATTGCGAGTCCGTCCTTTTATCATTTAAATGTTTTACGCCTTTGCGCGTTTATTTTCAACCCTTTACGCCTTGCGCGATTTTATCGCCTCCGTGCGTTTGTCTTTTATTTTTAACATTGTACGCCTCCGTGCGTTTGTCTTTATTTTCAAACCTTTTACGCCTCTGTGTGTCTGTCTTTTCTTCCCTTAAAACATTTTACACCTTGCGCGAGTTTATCGCCATAGCGTCCATCTTTCACCACTTAAAACTTTGTACGCCTTCGTGCGTTTTAAAACCTTTGTTCAAGTCCGAGTGCAAATCTTTTTTATCAAAACATTTATTTTTATGCATTGTCGTCAATGGCAAGTTCGGCAACAACCCGAACAGTTGACATTTTATTTTCCTGTCGTCAATGGCAAGTTCGGCAACAACCCGAACAGTTGACATTTACTACTTTCTTTTTTTTAAACTTTTTTCGCTCGGACGCGATCAAATCTTTTTTAACTAAAACGAACCAACATACAAACTTTTTCTACCCAAGAACTACGTACGCTTTGAATTCTCCGACTACCGGGAGATACGTAGGAGCAAGATCGACATCTTGTCAAGCCCGTTAATAAAAAATCTTTTTTTCTTTCTTTTCTCTTTCGTTTGTTTTTATCTCTTTCTTCACCTCACATTATATTTTCTTTTTTTCTTTTATATATATATGATTAAGCGTGCAAGCAAAACGTCAAAGACATTTTAAGCCTAAGTTAACTAAGAGGTTCCCGTTGAGTACAACGGATGTGAGGGGTGCTAATACCTTCCCCTCGCATAATCGACTTTCGAACCTAAAATCTCTTTCAAGGTAATTTCGAACTTTTTTCCTTTTTCCCCGAAAAATTAAAAGTTCAGTCGTGATTTAAAATTAGTGATTCAATGCTTCCCAATAGCTTGATATCCGAAATTCGACGCGACAAAAATGTTTTTATCTTTTTGCTTGCATGCTTTTATTTTTATTGTCTTTATATGCTTTTATTCCCTTGCTTTATATTTATATATTTCATATTGCTTTATGTTTTGCGTTCGTCACCATACAAAAATGGCGACTTCACTGGGGAGAAGGCATTTTTCCTCACTAGTGAGTCAAGCCTATCTTAGTTAGCTTTTAAGCTAAATGTTTTTATCTTTTTGCTTGCATGCTTTTATTTTTATTGTCTTTATATGCTTTTATTCCCTTGCTTTATATTTATATATTTCATATTGCTTTATGTTTTGCGTTCGTCACCATACAAAAATGGCGACTTCACTGGGGACATACACTTAAACACTTTGTTTTTGTGTATAACAAGTCAAGCCTATCTTAGTTGGCTTTTAGGCTAAAGTGTCTTTGTTTTGCTTGCACGCTTATGCCTTGTTATCATTATTTGTTTATCATTTGCTTTATATGTATTTGTTTCATATTTGCTTTATATTCATATTATATATATTGTGGGGTTACTTGAGCGATGTTACTCCACATTGTTCGGGTTAATGCCGGACGTGTGAGGCCCTATTCCCGAGCTTGAGAGAAAATTAAGATAGGATGGTGGTTGCGTAGCGGAGGCCCACTTGACGTATGTCTTGAAGGGAAGATGCGAAAACCCCGCCTAGAGTAGATTTCACTTGGAATATATTGAGGTCTTGCGAGCATTTGCAATTGACGACAATAGTTCTTTGTGAGGTCCGTGATCTCTAGGGACCTTTTTAGAAAATCTTATCTTTAGAGCCTACACGTGAGGAGGGGGAAATTTTGAACATACATATGCATACCATACATTTACATGCATGAAAATAATTTTCGCATATCACTTTGCTTTATAGGAAATTAATTGCACTTTTTAATTTCCTTGTAAAGCAAAACAAAAAAATTTTCATGCATTTACATACATCATTCATTATCATGCATACGTCCATCTTCGAGTCCAAAACTCCTTTCCCTTTTTACCCTAAGGATTTCTTACAATCCGAATTGAGTCGTCGGTGTTCGCATTTCATTCGCAACACTACGTGTCTTCCCATTAAGGAAAGTGGCTCGACGTCCCAAAGCAACCTGCACATATAACAAGGGGCAACTATCCCCCCGTTTGAACATGGGGCATGCCATTCGGCTTTGGTGAGGAATTCATCCCCATTCTCACTACTCTTCAAGAGATTTCGGTACCTCAACCCGAGGTTACCTTCCCCCAGGCTACTGCGGCCTTTTCCCCAATTAACAAAAGTCCAATCATCATTGGCACAATCCACAATCAAAGCCCGACCTTGATCGGCAACCAATCACATCATATGGATTGATCCAATGATTCAACCACAAATGCATGGTAGTGATAAAATTTGATTAATTTGCGCAAGGCTAAGATACATGTTTCCTGTTTTTTTCCATGATTAAACTTGAAAGAAGAATACGTACTTAGTACAAAAGTTATATCATGCAACTTGCGTTTTAATATGTTTATTCGGTGAACCATTTAGAACCAGCCAAAATGTGAGGAATCCTCAAAACCATTATATATATGCAGGAGACCGGCATTTTTTGTTTAAACTCGATTTTGTTATGTTAAATCTAAGCGTTGTTTTAGATTGTACGAAAGCATTGATAGGATCAAGGCATTTTTTGAAAATGAGTGAAAACACTTGACCACAAATAGCCCACCCTGTGAGAAGTGAGCATTTGTTAACCCCTTTTGAGCCTAACGAATCAGAATTGTTAACTATGAACTGCCAACTTTCATAAGCTCAATTGCTTAATGAAATTGCCGGAGTTTGTAAAAAAATTCAGTTCATAGTTAAATCATTATTGAATTCTGATATTTTTACTTTCATTTTTGAACCCTTAACCTTCATGATTATTGTCCTTTGCCGAAAGAGGAAGGAACATTCAATTAGGGTATCATCTTTGATTAAGTTGGAAAAAGGAGGTTGTGAATGTCAAGAAATGGTGAATTTTTTTAAATTGATCTTGACAACAAGAACAAAAAAAATAAAAGAAAAGAAAAAGAAAAAAGAGAAAAAGAGAAAATCTCTAAATCAAAAAGTTGTCGAGGATCAAAGAAAAACATTTGTAAATCACCAAGAGTTGTGATTGAATAAAGGAGGAAGGGTGTAATTTAGAAAGAATGTTCCTCTTGCTTGGCCATTTGAATTCAATTTCCCCACATATGACATTCCTTTTGTAACCAAGCCAAATTACAACCCTCGAAGACCTTGTGATCAATGCTTTCGTGCTTTTAGAAACAATGATTAGATGGACACATAACTCGATCGGAATGTTAGCAAACTTGCCGGATGAGTGTTCAATACCCCCACAATTAATATTCAATTTGTTTAACTTAAATGAGTGATAGGTTGGTTCATTGATAAACATATTATTAACTTGAGTTGAACGATAAATTTTGTGTTTGGTATTGTTTCAAATTTTTAGTGCAATCTGGGATTAATGGGAACATCAAAATTGCATGTGCAAATCTCATAGGAATCATGCATTCGGGAATTTCCGACCAATCCTCATTGCCAACAAAAGCCCAATTCTCATTGGCACCCACAATATCAAACCAAAGCCCAACCGTGCTTGGCGCCCAACCATTCACAAATCCCGACCATGCTTGGTACACAATCGTCCAAAAAGCCCAACCATGTTTGACACCTAATCATCAAAGCCCAATTGTCATTGGCGATCACAACTACAATTTCACATTAAGCCCAACCATGCTTGGCACTCCCTCACAATTTCACATTAAGCCCAATCATCATTGACACCTACATTACCATAAAGCCCAATTCCCATTGGCACTCACAAACCTCATTACCAACAAAAGCCAAATTTTCATTGGCCCTTACCAACACAATCACAAATAAAGCCCAATTTTCATTGGCATTCCCACATCCAACTTACCAAAGCCCGACCTCGCTCGGCACCTTACCAAAGCCCGACCTCGCTCGGCACCTTACCAAAGCCCGACCTCGCTCGGCACCTTATCAAAGCCCGACCTCGCTCGGCAACCAACATAAAAGCCTGACCTTGCTCGGCAACCAACATAAAAGCCCGACCTTGCTCGGCAACCAACATAAAAGCCCGACCTTGCTCGGCATCCAACATAAAAGCCCGACCTCGCTCGGCACCCACATTACAAAAAGCCCGACCTCGCTCGGCACCCACATTACAAAAAGCCCGACCTCGTTCGGTACCCACATTACAAAGCCCGACCTCGCTCGGCACCCACATTACAAAAAGCCCGACCTCGCTCGGCACTCACATTACAAAAAGCCCGACCTCGCTTGGCACCCACATTACAAAAAGCCCGACCTCTCTCGGCACCCACATTACAAAAAGCCCGACCTCATTCGGCACCCACATTACAAAGCCCGACCTCGCTCGGCATCCCATTACAATCAAAGCCCGACCTCGCTCGGCACCCCCATTACAATCAAAGCCCGACCTCGCTCGGCATCCGAATACAATCAAAGCCCGACCTCGCTCGGCACCCACATTACAATCAAAGCCCGACCTCGCTCGGCATCCAATCATGATCAAAGCCCGACCTTGCTCGACATCCAATCATTATCCCCAGTGTTAAACATGACATATGTTTATCCCACATTGGACTTCTTTCAAGGGATTCCCCAGCAAAATCCTCAGTAAATCAAAAGGGAATATCCCCAGTGAATCGAAAGCCCGAAAGGACGATTCAGAGAAAACAAAGAAGGTAGCATTCCCGGCGGAATCATCAGTTCTTCTCCCCGGCGGATTAGCACAATCCCCAGTGGATTAACAAACTCCCCAGGAAGCCAACCTCTGTCCAAAACAATCAAAAGCCCAATTGTCATTGGCACGTACTCACAAAAGCCCAACCACCATTGGCATCTAAGGCTGGATATCGATCATGCTTCCGAAAATGATCTTTATACCCCCAGCGAAGTCACAACCAAAGCCCAATTTTATTGGCATCCCCCAGTGGAGTCTCAACCACAAAAGCCCAATCATCATTGGCACCACCCCAATCAAAGCCCGATCTTGCTCGGCATCCAATGCAAATCAAAGCCCGACCTCGCTCGGCATCCAAACACAACCAAAGCCTGACCTCGCTCGGCACCCCAATCAAAGCCCGACCTCGCTCGGCACCCCAACCAAAGCCCGACCTCGCTCGGCATCCAAACAAAACATAAGCATTCCCGGCGGAATCACCAGTTCTTTTCCCCAGCGGATTAGCACGATTCCCCAGTGAAGTAACAATTTCCCCATGAGGTATGTGTTCCTCATCAACGGTTACGGCTTTACCCCGTCAACATTTTGGATGTGTTCCCTGTGACATCATCCCCATCAAAGATTACCGAGTGTTTGCAATGCGACGTCGGTCCACTTTTCATTTTACCGGTCTAAATCTTGTTTCACCAAGTTGTCGGTTATGCAATAAATCAAAACAGTCGAGTGTCATCCCCAACGTGTCTGATCTGTTGATGCCACCTTCTTGTAAGCCAAGCGGCAGTTCTTTAACGAACAGCTTGTGCAATCTTTCATTATATTCTTGTACCAAGGGGCAATTCCTTAACAAACATTTAGGGTATCCCCAGTGCAAGCCAATCTTTCACACAACATCCTCAGTGAGAGTCCTGCATTAGTACATTCATACATTCATGCATTCATGCATTTGTACATTTGTACAATCATACAAATCATATAATCACGCATTCATGCATATACGCATTCATACATGCAACATACCACAATATCATCTGTACATGGTTGCTTTAACCACCACGTTTCTTACCAATCAATCGTAAACAATCTGCATTTTTCTTTTCCTCAAATGTCATCCTCCAGTGATGTTACAAAACAAAGCCCAATTTTATTGGCATTCCCCAGTGAGTCATCATTCACACTCACAAATACCAAATCATAACCAAAGCCCGACTTTGCTCGGCATCCCATCATAGTCACCAGTAAATATTCCCCAAGTGTCATCCCCAGTGTGTCTGGTCCAGAAATGTCACCTTTTATGCCAAGTGACAGTTCAAACGAACAGCTTGTGCATTTTCCCCGGTGTTGTGCCAAGTGACAAGTTCTTTAACGAACAGCTTGTGCATCCTTTCTCCCCAATTGAAGGGGCAGTTCTGTAAGGAAAGGCTTGTCAGCCGCATCCTCACTGTCGTCAATGTAAGGTTCGGTAACCAATCCGGACAGTTGACATGTTTTTTATTTCCTGTCGTCAATGTACGGTTCGGTAACCAATCCGGACAGTTGACATGTCTTTTATTTCCTGTCGTCAATGTACGGTTCGGTAACCAATCCGGACAGTTGACATGTTTTTATTTCCTGTCGTCAATGTAAGGTTCGGTAACCAATCCGGACAGTTGACATGTCTTTTATTTCCTGTCGTCAATGTAAGGTTCGGTAACCAATCCGGACAGTTGACATGTTTTTGTTTCCTGTCGTCAATGTAAGGTTCGGTAACCAATCCGGACAGTTGACATGTTTTTATTTCCTGTCGTCAATGTAAGGTTCGGTAACCAATCCGGACAGTTGACATGTCTTTTATTTCCTGTCGTCAATGTAAGGTTCGGTAACCAATCCGGACAGTTGACATGTCTTTTATTTCCTGTCGTCAATGTAAGGTTCGGTAACCAATCCGGACAGTTGACATGTCTTTTATTTCCTGTCGTCAATGTAAGGTTCGGTAACCAATCCAGACAGTTGACATGTCTTTTATTTCCTGTCGTCAATGTAAGGTTCGGTAACCAATCCGGACAGTTGACATGTTTTTGTTTCCTGTTTTCAATGTAAGGTTCGGTAACCAATCCGGACAGTTGAGATGTTTTTATTTCCTGTCGTCAATGTAAGGTTCGGTAACCAATCCGGACAGTTGACATGTCTTTTATTTCCTGTCGTCAATGTAAGGTTCGGTAACCAATCCGGACAGTTGACATGTTTTTTATTTCCTGTCGTCAATGTAAGGTTCGGTAACCAATCCGGACAGTTGACATGTTTTTATTTCCTGTCGTCAATGTACGGTTCGGTAACCAATCCGGACAGTTGACATGTCTTTTATTTCCTGTCGTCAATGTAAGGTTCGGTAACCAATCCGGACAGTTGACATGTCTTTTATTTCCTGTCGTCAATGTAAGGTTCGGTAACCAATCCGGACAGTTGACATGTCTTTTATTTCCTGTCGTCAATGTAAGGTTCGGTAACCAATCCGGACAGTTGACATGTCTTTTATTTCCTGTCGTCAATGTAAGGTTCGGTAACCAATCCAAACAGTTGACATGTTTTTATTTCCTGTCGTCAATGTAAGGTTCGGTAACCAATCCGGACAGTTGACATGTTTTTATTTCCTGTCGTCAATGTAAGGTTCGGTAACCAATCCGGACAGTTGACATGTTTTTATTTCCTGTCGTCAATGTAAGGTTCGGTAACCAATCCGGATAGTTGACATGTTTTTATTTCCTGTCGTCAATGTAAGGTTCGGTAACCAATCCGGACAGTTGACATGTTTTTATTTCCTGTCGTCAATGTACGGTTCGGTAACCAATCCGGACAGTTGACATGTCTTTTATTTCCTGTCGTCAATGTAAGGTTCGGTAACCAATCCGGACAGTTGACATGTCTTTTATTTCCTGTCGTCAATGTAAGGTTCGGTAACCAATCTGGACAGTTGACATGTCTTTTATTTCCTGTCGTCAATGTAAGGTTCGGTAACCAATCCGGACAGTTGACATGTCTTTTATTTCCTGTCGTCAATGTAAGGTTCGGTAACCAATCCGGACAGTTGACATGTTTTTATTTCCTGTCGTCAATGTAAGGTTCGGTAACCAATCCGGACAGTTGACATGTTTTTTTATTTCCTGTCGTCAATGTACGGTTCGGTAACCAATCCGGACAGTTGACATGTTTTTATTTCCTGTCGTCAATGTAAGGTTCGGTAACCAATCCGGACAGTTGACATGCTTTTATTTCCTGTCGTCAATGTACGGTTCGGTAAACAACCCGGACAGTTGACATTTAATTTTATTTCTTGTCCTCAGTGAACAGTTCGGCAACGACCCGAACAGCTGACCTTTACATTCAATTCTTGTCGTCAATGGCAGTTCGGCAACTACCCGAACAGCTGACATTTTACCCTTTTTGGTTCCTGTGGTTAATTGCCCACTCTCCCAGTGAACAGTTCGGCAATAACCCAAGCGGCTAACCTTTTTCCCCAGTGGAACACTATCCCCTGCAGAGTCGGATCTCGTTTCTTTAACGAACTCGGGTATCCCTTTGTCTCTCTTTATCCCCAATCAGGTCATCTTTGCCGTCTTGCATTCATACTTGCATCGCAAGCATTCATAACATTGCATACATGGCATCGCATCCATAACCTTTTACTGTCAAAATTGGTCAAAAAATGGTGTACTCTGTATTTAAGTTTCTTCGACCCGTCGAATCAAAATTTCACTTTTAAATCTCCGTAGCGAAGAAACTTAAATAGGGGCATCTGTCATACCCCATTTTTTGACCCATTTTCGTCTCGTTTTACTTATTGTCTCGTTTTACTCATTTTTTTAAAAAGGCCGAGAATTTTTCGTCGTTTCAGACGAAATTTCGGCAGAGAGGTATTTTAAAATACCTCATGTAAATTTTTGTTTCGTTTATTAATTTTATTTTTTATTACTTTTTATTTTTACTTTTAATTTCAGTTTTTATTATCATTAATTTTTATTATTGCCATATTTACCATTTATTTATTTCTTTTATTTATTGTCATTATTATTATTTATTACTTTTATTATTAGTATTTTTATTTTTTATTTTTGGTCCAAGTCAATGGTCAAACAAGGTCAACACTGCAGGGGCGCCCCCTTTCACCAGATTTTTTCATCATTTTTCATCATCACAAATCCACCAAAATCCTCACAAAATCATCCCAAAATCCCAGCAAATCTTCCCACATTAATGCTTGCTGAAATCTTATCCAAAGATCTGCAGAAAGCCAAGTTGATCTCATGACAAGCAGCTCAAAATTCCTCTATAAAACAGGGATGAATCAACAGAAAAAAAAAAGAAGAATTTTGAACAAAAAAACAGATTTTTTTACAGCAAGAAATACAACACGTCCAGCAAGATTTTCCAGCAACACAAAACCACTCATCACAACCCAACATAAACAGCAACAAAACATCACACACCAACCCCCACACACCCAAACTCACGTCCCAGCAACAAGAACAACACGCACACATGCATATACACACATGACACACACACACACTCACACGAACCCAGCATCATACACACGCACAAACACCACAACACAACAAACACGAAAGCCTAGCCTAAACACAGCAAAACCGTACACCAAAACAAGAGAAAAATGGTAAATTTTTTGTGTTTTTTTTAAAACTAGATCTAGACCGATTTGGGAGGATTTTGGAAAAAATAGTTTTGGATTTGGAAGGAGAAGAGAAAAGGATGTGAGAAAAATTAGTTTTTTTTGAAAAAAAGGAAGTTTTTCTCTTCCGGCGCGGTGGCGCCGCCGCTTAGGCCGGCGGCCACCACGCCGGAAAACCCATTCCGGCCAAGAACTAGAGAGAGGGATGAGAGAAGTGAGAGAGAGGAGAGGAGGAGAGAGAGAGCGGGTGAGAAAGAGAGAGAAAGAAAACATGAAATGAAAAAAAATGTGAAGGGTTGGGGTTTAAATACCCCTCCCTGATTCAGTGTGTGTGGGTGTACGCGTTAGCGTACACCCTCGCCCTCCTGGCCCTCTGATTTCAGATCATACGGCCCTGGCTTATTCCTCCCTGTGATCAGATCAGGGCCATCTGATTAATCAGACGGCCCAGATCAAAGTACGTTGGCCCAATACATTTTGGGCCCTTTTCTTTCATTCTGAGTTTTTTTACTTCCAGCACCCCCAGTTTTATTTTTTTACACCTCCCCTATTTTATTTCTTTTATTTATTTTCTTTGCAATTTTATTTTCCTTTTTTATTTCCTTTTATTTGTTCCTTTATTTTTTAACATCTCATTTATTTATTTACCTATCATATCATCTCATGCATTTTTTTTTTTTTTATTTATTTCTAATTGTTCATTTTATTTTGCATTTTTCTATGTCATTAGAATATACATGCATTTAGGAACAAAGTATATAAATACATTGCATTATTTTTCATTTTTCATAGTTTAATTCATAATCCAAAAACAAAAACCTTTTCATTTTGATTCAATATCGTTTGTTTATTTCTCTCGCATTTAGCTTATTTTTATCGCACTTAATTTCTTTTTAACCCCAAGAAAAAATCATAAAAAACCAAAAACATTTCAAATATTCAAAAACTTCATAAAAAATATTCTTCATTAACAAAGCCTTGGATTTCAAACCAAGCAACTTTCTTTTAATCAAACTTCAATCAATCTTAATCATATTAGACTTTATTTTTGCAATTAAAATCAATCAAACTTCACTCACTCGCCACTTTGGCTCATTTTATCTTTCAAAAACATTTTCAAACTTTAAAATCAACATAACTAATCACTCGGCTTTTTTTACCCCGAACTACATCGGTTTTGATCCCATTTGGGTATGTAGGCAAAGGACCTTGTCCTTCCAAACCAACCAAACAAAAATCAATAAAAACAACAAAAACATTTTCTTTCTTTTTTTTTAACATAAACAACAAGCTTGTTCATTTTGGTTGCAACAACTAATTTGAACAATTTCTTTTCTTTTCATTTGAGTTCTAAAAACGAGTTTTTTGACCGTTTATACTTTTTTCCTTAAAATTCAAACAAAGTTTGAATGAAAAAGGGTGGTTTGACGTATGTCTCTCCTTTCCCCGATCGGATAAACACTTGACGTATGTCTCGTTGCTTAGACGATCGTCATTCTTTTCTAGCTTCCACAAAAAATACGTTTTCTCAAGTTCAAACAAAACATGAATGAAAAAGGGTGGTTTGACGTATGTCTCTCCTTTCCCCGGTTGTACGAATGCTTGACGTATGTCTCGTTGCTCGGACAATCGTCATTCTATTTTCAACGCGTCCAACGCACTTTAACCTTTCTTGGTCCCTCGCGACCAATTTGAACATTTCTTGGTCCCTCGCGACCAATTTGAACCTTTCTTGGTCCCTCGCGACCAATTTGAACCTTTCTTGGTCCCTCGCGACCAATTTGAACCTTTCTTGGTCCCTCGCGACCAATTTGAACCTTTCTTGGTCCCTCGCGACCAAATTGAACCTTTCTTGGTCCCTCGCGACCAAATTGAACCTTTCTTGGTCCCTCGCGACCAAATTGAACCTTTCTTGGTCCCTCGCGACCAATTTGAACCTTTCTTGGTCCCTCGCGACCAATTTGAACCTTTCTTGGTCCCTCGCGACCAAATTGAACCTTTCTTGGTCCCTCGCGACCTATTTGAACCTTTCTTGGTCCCTCGTGACCTATTTGAACTTTTCTTGGTCCCCCGTGACCATTTTAAACTTTTCTTGGCCCCCGTGGTCAATTCAAACATTTTACGCCTTTGTGCGTTTTCCAACGGATACCATCGCCTTATTGCGAGTCCGTCCTTTTATCATTTAAATGTTTTACGCCTTTGCGCGTTTATTTTCAACCCTTTACGCCTTGCGCGATTTTATCGCCTCCGTGCGTTTGTCTTTTATTTTTAACATTGTACGCCTCCGTGCGTTTGTCTTTATTTTCAAACCTTTTACGCCTCTGTGTGTCTGTCTTTTCTTCCCTTAAAACATTTTACACCTTGCGCGAGTTTATCGCCATAGCGTCCATCTTTCACCACTTAAAACTTTGTACGCCTTCGTGCGTTTTAAAACCTTTGTTCAAGTCCGAGTGCAAATCTTTTTTATCAAAACATTTATTTTTATGCATTGTCGTCAATGGCAAGTTCGGCAACAACCCGAACAGTTGACATTTTATTTTCCTGTCGTCAATGGCAAGTTCGGCAACAACCCGAACAGTTGACATTTACTACTTTCTTTTTTTTAAACTTTTTTCGCTCGGACGCGATCAAATCTTTTTTAACTAAAACGAACCAACATACAAACTTTTTCTACCCAAGAACTACGTACGCTTTGAATTCTCCGACTACCGGGAGATACGTAGGAGCAAGATCGACATCTTGTCAAGCCCGTTAATAAAAAATCTTTTTTTCTTTCTTTTCTCTTTCGTTTGTTTTTATCTCTTTCTTCACCTCACATTATATTTTCTTTTTTTCTTTTATATATATATGATTAAGCGTGCAAGCAAAACGTCAAAGACATTTTAAGCCTAAGTTAACTAAGAGGTTCCCGTTGAGTACAACGGATGTGAGGGGTGCTAATACCTTCCCCTCGCATAATCGACTTTCGAACCTAAAATCTCTTTCAAGGTAATTTCGAACTTTTTTCCTTTTTCCCCGAAAAATTAAAAGTTCAGTCGTGATTTAAAATTAGTGATTCAATGCTTCCCAATAGCTTGATATCCGAAATTCGACGCGACAGTCCTGAACATTCTGATCATCCTCTTTTTCTACAGAACTTACAGTGTTCTGGTTGTCAACATTCTGAAGTGTCTGATCTTCAGTATCTTCCTTTTCTTGGAGTTGAGAAGGTTCATCATATTCATCAAATATGACATGCATACTGACTTCAACTGTTTGGGTTTTTAGGTTGTACACTCTATAACCTTTGGATGTTGTAGAGTATCCCAAAAAGATAGCTTTATCTGATTTAGGATCAAACTTACCCAATTTTTATTTTGTGTTCAGAATGTAACAATTGAAGTAGATAATATAGTCACAAGAAAGGGGGGGTTTGAATTGTGACCCTTTTTAAAATCTAATCCTGTACTTAAAAAATTACTTCTCAAGTTGATTCTTGGAAGAACAAAGTTAAACAGACTTCAGAACGTTCTGAAGTGTCAGTTGCAGAATAAGATATTTAAGTTAAGTGTTGTGTGTGTGTTGTGTATGCAGTAGTATAAAGAGTATAGGGAGAAAAGAAGGACACACAGAATTTTATAGTGGTTCACCCAATGTGGGCTAGTCCAATCCTCACAATCTTGTGAGAGTTTTCCACTATGATGCTTGAGATACCCTCTCAAATCCTGCACCTTACAATCTTGTTCACTTGGAACGGTTACAACCTGTATTCTCTAAGCCTCAGCAGGCTCTCAACTTTCTGTACTAAGTCACACCAGACTTTGTACTATATTACTCAACCTAGACTTTAATACCCTTAAAACTAGATGAGATTTTCTCTTTTACAATAGATTTGATAATTGAAGAAGTGAGGTTAAGATGAAGACTTTCAGAAGAGAAGGGGGAGGGATTATCTTTGACAAGATAAAGAGAATTGATTTACACTTTGAGAGATAATTTGAAATCTCAGTGATGATCAATTTAAGATGCTAAAACTTCAAACACTTTTCAAATGTTTTCTTGTATGCGTTGCAATTGTGTGTGTAATGCTGAGCCTTTCACTTCTATTTATAGAGTTATTGATCTCTTGTAACCGTTGGAGGGTGACCAATGGTCTTGTGCCATGTGTCCTGGGCCCCACTGACTTTTACTTGAAAATCTGGGTGAACATTCTGAATTTCAGAATGTTTTTGTGTTCTTGAGAATACTTCAGAATGTTGTTGCATTCTTGATGATATTCATCTGGGTTCATCATGTATGAATGAACATATGAATTTCTGGATTGCTGATGGACTTTTGTTTATGCGTGCAGTACATCAGAATGTTTCTGTGCCAAGAGCTTTGCAAATCTGTCTTGGATTATGTGCAGGAGAGAGAAAAGTGGAACTATCACTTCATGCCCATGCTTTAGGGGATTTTGCTGATCTGTAACAGTACCAAATCCCTTAGGTGTCAAGATCTCATGGATTCTGACTTTGAGATTGTAATTTGGCTTTTGCTTTACTTTTCCAACTACTTTACTGTTGCTGTCAGAATTAAAGCATGTGTTGTATTGAACATTCTGAACTTCAGAATATCCTTTTTGTTTCACTTAGGATGACTTGTAAGACTTCCATTTGATGTAATCAAATCCCAATAGTGAAACATAAATGAAGTGCAGTAATTTGAACATCTAGGATGATATTCCCTTTTGGAATATTCCTGTTAATTCAATGTTCATAGTCTTAAATGAACATTGAATGTCCTTTTTGACATTCATCTTGTAAATGCTTTTATTGCTTGATTGATCCATGCAAGTATATTTTCCTGGACATTTATTTATGCCACGTGTGGCATGCATGTTCTTGAATTTCTGGGCTTGTGTAAGAGCAACCTTATGACAAGGTTTCAGAACTTGTGAACAAGCTTCTGAACTGCATTTCAGCTTCTGAACTATGTTCAGCTTCTGAACAACATTGCTGCATCTGAACATGGTTCCAGCTTCTGAACTGTGTTTCAGCTTCTGAACTTCATTTTAGCTTCTGAACTATGTTCAACTTCTGAACTATGTCCAACCTTCTTAACTATGTTCAGCTTCTGAACTATGTCCAACGTTCTGAACTCTTGTTCAGCTTTTGAACTATGTCCAATTTTCTGAACTATGACAAAGTTCTTTCTTCTTAATGATCTTTGATTCCTTGTATCTTGGTATGGTTCATATCTTGTTCCTGTCTTAATTAAACACTCAAGAACACAAGTTAAATACCAAGAGACTAATCAAAGTCCATTAATCCTTTAATCATTTAGGGTTTGTTATCTTTAAAATTAATTAGGGATTTTGCCTC
This sequence comes from Medicago ruthenica, assembly GCA_018208015.1. Taxonomy (NCBI): domain Eukaryota; kingdom Viridiplantae; phylum Streptophyta; class Magnoliopsida; order Fabales; family Fabaceae; genus Medicago; species Medicago ruthenica. Next base: position 49,718,658 of record CM031376.1, read on the forward strand.
AACAATCTCCCCCTTTTTGATGATGACAAACCTATGATTTAGGATTATGGATTTTGATTAAAAATATGAGAGGTTTAAGAGCTGAAAATTATTTTTATGCTCCCCCTTAATTCATGACATTGAGTTTTTAACAGTTTTTTTTTTTTAAAGCTCCCCCTTACTTTTATAATTCATGGCATTATTAAGAGATGCGGATTTTTGAACCAAATGCATTTTTTCATTAATCAATCATGCTCATTACATCATATATGGTTCTAAAACAAAAAAAAACTTAACAAACAAAGGTGATCAGGCAAAAGTTGAAGTGTTAAGAACTCCAATAACTATTGATCACTGACCTACTTGGGCCTAAAACATAAAGACTGTAAAATCCTAAAGCTTCTCCCCCATTTGTCAACAGCAAAAAAAAGGTAGGGAGGGACAAGTGGAGGAAATTCAGGGAGTTGAGTCTCCAGAATCTGAGGAAGGCTCAGAATCAAAGACAGATGGATCCTCAAACACTGGAGGTTCCATGGCTAAGCCAGGAGCAGCAACTTCAGAAGTCCATTTTGCTAGGACACATGCAATCTTATGGGTTTTAGTTGCAACCCTAAGAGAACGACTAGCAATTTTTTCAGCTTTGGATAGTTGTGATGTGGGAGCGGAAGTGGGGGCATCCAAGTTTGTTTTTGAGTGACCTTCTTTAGAGACAAAGGTTTCAAGTGAGGCAAACAGAGTAGGGATATCTGGTAGTTGAGTGGTTGTTTTAAGTGTGGCTGGAGCAGGAGAAATATTTTGCGAAGTGTGAAGAGGAGATATCAGAAATTTGCTGCAAATAGCTTCTGACTCCATGGTGGAGGTAGATTGATTCAGGAGTGGTGGTGGTGGTTGTTGAGCCAGATGTTGGATTTGTTCAATAGGCAGAGATCCTAAGGCTATAGGAGCAGGATCTGCAGAGACTTCACATATGGAAGGAGTGGTATGATCAGGAAGAATGTTTCCTTCAACATTCTGTACTTCAGTTTCAGGCATTGCTTCAGGATTTTCTTTCTGAGAATCCTCAAATACACCATCTTCAGAGTTGAACCCTTCCACATTGAGGTTCATCTGGGTATTGTGGTGGAGCAGAACGAGGAACAGGGGTTTGTTCTTGTTCATTGTTTCGAGAGGTTGTTTTTGTTCTGGCCATGGCAGTGTTTTGCGAAGAGACAGAGGAATTTTTATGGTTTGGAAAGTGTTGGTCAGATGTGTGGAGATGAATGTGTTTGAGTGGAATGGTGATTTGTTTATAAAGATAAACGTGTAGGAGAAGAGAGAGAGAGAGAGAGAAACAGATGATGGTGGTTTTATGGGAAAAGATGAAACTGAAAAGTAGTTTTACAAGAGAGAGAAAGTAGCCGTTCAGGAGAAGAAAGGAGAGTGGCTGATTTGATAGTTCTCTTTTTGTATGGAGGTTAATGGTTTTATCACATTAACTCCTATACAAGCATTTAATGCTGAGATATGGAGAGATTTTTGAAGAAAGATCAAAATCACTTATGAGAGTGACTTATTAACTTCAGGAAAAAAATTGTTCTGAATATTCTGAGTTCAGAGTGCCATGCTGAACAGGGTGAACGTTCAGAGCCTGAATGAACATTCTGAACTTTGTTGAACATTCTGAGCTTTGTTGAACATTCTGAAGTGAATCAGAATGACTCAAGGGGGTTTGTCCTAGGCCCTTAGTGATTCAGTTAATCAATCTTTATTGGGATTTTTTATAATTAGTAATTTTTCTTTGATAAAATTGAATCTATCCTCAACTAATGGTTTTGTGAAAATGTCAGCTAATTGATTTTCTGTATCAATGAATCTTAATTCAATGTCCTTTTTCTGAACATGATCACGTATGAAATGATGCTTAATTTCAATATGCTTAGACCTAGAATGTTGAATTGGATTTTTTGATAAATTAATTGCACTTGTGTTGTCACAGAGAATTGGAACATTTGAGTACCTTAGTGAGTAATCTTCCAACTGATTTCTGATCCACAAAACTTGAGAGCAACAACTGGCTGCAAATACATACTCAGCTTCTGTTGTAGAGAGAGCAATGGTATTTTGTTTTCTACAGGACCATCCAATCAGGGCTTGTCCTAGGAATTGGCAAGATCCACTGGTACTCTTTCTCTCAACTTTGTCTCCAGCATAATCAGCATCACAATAGGCTACAAGATCAAAACTACAGCCTTTTCTATACCAAAGACCAAGATCAGTAGTACCTACTAGGTATCTTAAGATCCTTTTTACAGCAGTTAGATGAGATTCTTTTGCACATGTTTGAAATCTAGCACATAATCCTACTGCAAACATTATGTCAGGTCTGCTAGCAGTTAAATAAAGCAATGATCCTATCATGCCTCTATATTCTTTTTCAGAGACTGATTTTCCATTTTCATCACTATCCAAGCTGGATGATGGATGCATGGGAGTGACCATTATTTTTGCTTCATTCATTTTATATTTTTTAAGAATATCTTTGACATATTTTTCTTGATTTATGAAAATGCCATTTGGAAATTGTTTGATTTGTAAACCAAGAAAGAAACCAAGTTCACCCATCATGCTCATTTCAAATTCACTTTGCATGAGATTTGAAAAGTCTTCACACATTTTCTCTTTGGTTGAACCAAAAATAATATCATCTACATAAACTTGAACTATGTGCAAATCTGTGTTCTGAGTTTTTCTAAATAGTGTGGTATCAATTTTTCCTCTAGAAAATCCATTGTTAATGAGAAATGTGCTAAGTCTTTCATACCAAGCTCTAGGGGCTTGCTTAAGACCATAAAGTGCTTTAGTGAGTTTGAAAACATGATTAGGTTTTTCTTTATTTATGAAGCCAGGAGGCTGACTCACATAAACTTCTTCATTCAAAAATCCATTTAAAAAGGCACTTTTGACATCCATTTGAAAAAGTTTGATGCTTTTATGTGCAGCATATGCAAGAAGGATTCTAATAGCTTCTAACCTTGCTACTGGTGCAAAAGTCTCATCATAGTCAATACCTTCTTGTTGGTTGTATCCTTGAGCAACCAACCTTGCCTTATTTCTGACAACTTTGCCATCCTCATCAAGTTTATTTCTAAACACCCATTTTGTTCCAATGATTGTCTTCCCTTGATTATTTGGAACTAAGTTCCACACTTTGTTTCTTTCAAACTTAGACAGTTCATCTTTCATGGCCTCAATCCATGAATCATCTACTATGGCTTCATTGATTGACTTGGGTTCCATTTGAGAGATCATAGCCATATTGTTCCCTTGGAAGGACATTCTGGTTCTTACACCATCAGTTGTGCTTCCAATGATTTGATCTACAGGATGATCTCCTACCATTCTCCAACTTCTAGGAGGGCTCTGTAGGGATGAGTCCTGAACATTCTGATCATCCTGTTTTTCTACAGAACTTACATTGTTCTGGTTGTCAACATTCTGAAGTGTCTGATCTTCAGTATCTTCCTTTTCTTGGAGTTGAGAAGGTTCATCATATTCATCAAATATGACATGCATACTGACTTCAACTGTTTGGGTTTTTAGGTTGTACACTCTATAACCTTTGGATGTTGTAGAGTATCCCAAAAAGATAGCTTTATCTGATTTAGGATCAAACTTACCCAATTTTTCTTTTGTGTTCAGAATGTAACAGTAGCAGCCAAATATGTGAAAATAAGATATGCTAGGTTTGATGTTTTTCCATAATTCATATGGGGTTTTATTTAGAATGTTTCTTATTGAAACTCTATTCAAAATGTAACAAGATGTATTGATGGCTTCTGCCCAAAAGTAATCTTCAACATTTGATTCATTTAACATAGTCCTAGCCATTTCTTGCAAGGTTCTATTTTTCCTTTCAACAACTCCATTTTGCTGTGGAGTTCTTGCACAAGAAAAATTATGTGTAATACCACATTCATCAAAGAATGTCTTGAAGGAAGCATTTTCAAATTCTCCTCCATGATCACTCCTCACAGGTATGATATTAGAACCTTTTTCATTTTGAATCTTTTTGCAAAAGTTTTGAAATGCTTCAAATGATTCATCTTTATGTTTTAAAAATAACACCCATGTAAATCTTGAGAAATCATCAACAATAACAAATCCATATTTTTTGCCACTAAGACTTGCAGTTTGAACAGGACCAAAGAGATCAATGTGAAGAAGCTCTAAAGGTTTTTGAGTTGAAATATATTCTATTGTTTTAAAACTGCTTTTAACTTGTTTTCCTTTAATACATGCTTCACAGATCTTGTCCTTTTCAAAGTTAATCTTTGGCAAACCTCTAACTAGATCAAGTTGAGAAAGTTTAGCAATAGTTTTCATACTGATGTGACCAGCTCTTTTGTGCCAAATCCACTTATCTTTTTCAAGAGACATAAAACATGATTCAGCTGGAATTTCATTTAAGTCCAAAACATACAAGTTCTTTTTCCTTGATCCAAAGAAAATTAATTTTTTAGAGGAGGCTTGTCTTATTTCACATATGTTGGGTTTAAAAATAACTTCAAAACCACTATCACATAATTGACTTATGCTAAGTAGATTGTGTTTCAACCCTTCTACAAACTGAACATTTTCTATTTTGGCAGAGTTAGTTTTACCTATTGTTCCTTTACCTCTGATTTTGCCTTTGTCATTGTTTCCAAATGTGACTAGTCCTCCATCTCTACTTTCAAAGGTTAGAAAGCAATTCCTATCTCCTGTCATGTGTCTTGAACAGCCACTGTCCAAGTACCATGGCTTTGTCTTTGCATTTTGAGAGGAGACCTACACTTGACATGAACAAAATCTTAGGTACCCATGTAATGTTGGGTCCTTGAGGGTTAGTCTTTCTAAGAGATCTCTTCTTATTGTAACATTTTGTTATTATATGACCAGATTTGTTACAGTAAGAGCATATCTTCTTAGCCTTTTCAGCCTTTTGTGAACTTTCTGATCTATTGAGATGAGAACGTTCTGAACTAAGATTAATTAATCTATTTTTTTCAAAATGTTTTTTATGAAAACATGCTGAGTCAAGATGTCCTAGCTTGTTACAATATGAGCATTTTATCTTCATTTTTATTTCAATTTCTTTTGGTATAAAAACAGTTTTAAGAAGATTTTTGTTTGGATCTTTGAATCATAAGCCAGATTTTTCATTTGTTCCAGCTTGTGATCCCAGAATGTTTTGAAAGGTTTCTGTGGATTTTATAAAACGTGAGAGATCATTTTTTAGTCCTTCAACTTCTGTTTTCAAAAGAATGTTTTCTTTTTGTACTTCAAAAGGTTTAGATAAAATTCCTTTTTGCCTTTTATTTAGCTCTCTTTGTTGTTCAGACATTTTAAAATGAGAGTCTTGCAAAGTTTGTATGGTTCTTATGGATTCATCATATTTTATTTGAAGTTTACCTTTTTCCTCTTTTAGTTCAGAAAGTTCTTTTATCAATGATTGACATTTGTTATATAGAAAATTTGAATCATATATAAGACTGTCAATTTTTCTTTCAAGATCTTTTTGTAAAGAGTTAGGTTCATAGATAATTACCTCTTCCTCATCTTCTGATTTAGCCATCAAACTCAGGTTGGCTTCCTCATCTTCAGGTTCTGCTTCTTCTAGATCATCCCAGGTGATCATGGCTTTCTTTTTGAAGGGAGGTCTCCTTTGTTGTTTCTTGAGATCAGGACACTCATTTTTGTAGTGTCCAAGCTTGTTGCATCCAAAACAGGTGACTTGACTTTTGTCAGTCTCAGTTTTGTTAGTGTTGGTGTTGGGAAACTTCTTTCTGATCTGATTTCTTCTCATCATCATTCTTTGAATTTTCTTGGAGATGAGTGCAAGTTCATCTTCAGCTTCCTCTTCCTGGACTCCTTCTATTTCATCCAGTTCTTCCACATCATCTTGAGTTGCTGATGATGTTTCTTGGGAGGCCTTCAAGGCAAGAGTTTTTACCTTTTTCACTGGTTTGTCTTCTTGAAGTATGACTTCATGAGCTCTTAGTGAACCAATAAGTTCCTCCAAGGTCAGAGAGTTTAGATCTTTGGCCTGGGTAATAGCTGTGACCATAGGTCTCCATGTGCTTGGAAGACATCTTAATATTTTCCTGATTCTATCATGAGTGGAATATATCTTTCCAAGAGATCTCATTTCATTTACTATTGTTGTGAATCTAGCATACATTTCATCAATAGATTCATTTTCACTCATTTCAAAAATTTCAAACTTTCTGACTCCAATGTCAATTCTAGTTTCTTTGACATGAGATGTACCTTCATGGTGTATTTTTAAAGTGTCCCATACTTCTTTAGCATTTTGGCATTCATCAACTCTTTCACTTTCTTCCATGGTTAGTGCACATGATAAAAATAATCTAGCTTTAGAGTTTAGTAATACCTTGGCTTTGTTATCTGGTGTCCATGCACTTTTTTCTTTTATGCCTCCATCTTTGTTCATTGGAACATGATCTCCTTCAGAGATTACTGCCCACATGTCCGTATCTTGAGATCTAAGAAAAAGTTCCATCTTACCTTTCCAGAAGTAGTAGTTTGAGCCATCAAACAGTGGTGGTCTGTTTGCTGATCCTCCTTCTGTAATGTACTTAGCCTTTGACATACTTCTTCCTGAATCTTTTCTCTAACACTTGTGTAAGTGTTCAAACCCTTAGAGCCGTGCTCTGATGCCAATTGAAGTAGATAATATAGTCACAAGAAAGGGGGGGTTTGAATTGTGACCCTTTTTAAAATCTAATCCTGTACTTAAAAAATTACTTCTCAAGTTGATTCTTGGAAAAACAAAGTTAAACAGACTTCAGAACGTTCTGAAGTGTCAGTTGCAGAATAAGATATTTAAGTTAAGTGTTGTGTGTGTGTTGTGTATGCAGTAGTATAAAGAGTATAGGGAGAAAAGAAGGACACACAGAATTTTATAGTGGTTCACCCAATGTGGGCTAGTCCACTCCTCACAATCTTGTGAGAGTTTTCCACTATGATGCTTGAGATACCCTCTTAAATCCTGCACCTTACAATCTTGTTCACTTGGAACGGTTACAACCTGTATTCTCTAAGCCTCAGCAGGCTCTCAACTTTCTGTACTAAGTCACACCAGACTTTGTACTATATTACTCAACCTAGACTTTAATACCCTTAAAACTAGATGAGATTTTCTCTTTTACAATAGATTTGATAATTGAAGAAGTGAGGTTAAGATGAAGACTTTCAGAAGAGAAGGGGGAGGGATTATCTTTGACAAGATAAAGAGAATTGATTTACACTTTGAGAGATAATTTGAAATCTCAGTGATGATCAATTTGAGATGCTAAAGCTTCAAACACTTTTCAAATGTTTTCTTGTATGCGTTGCAATTGTGTGTGTAATGCTGAGCCTTTCACTTCTATTTATAGAGTTATTGATCTCTTGTAACCGTTGGAGGGTGACCAATGGTCTTGTGCCATGTGTCCTGGGCCCCACTGACTTTTACTTGAAAATCTGGGTGAACATTCTGAATTTCAGAATGTTGTTGTGTTCTTGAGAATACTTCAGAATGTTGTTGCATTCTTGATGATATTCATCTGGGTTCATCATGTATGAATGAACATATGAATTTCTGGATTGCTGATGGACTTTTGTTTATGCGTGCAGTACATCAGAATGTTTCTGTGCCAAGAGCTTTACAAATCTGTCTTGGATTATGTGCAGGAGAGAGAAAAGTGGAACTATCACTTCATGCCCATGCTTTAGGGGATTTTGCTGTTCTGTAACAGTACCAAATCCCTTAGGTGTCAAGATCTCATGGATTCTGACTTTGAGATTGTAATTTGGCTTTTGCTTTACTTTTCCAACTACTTTACTGTTGCTGTCAGAATTAAAGCATGTGCTGTATTGAACATTATGAACTTCAGAATATCCTTTTTGTTTCACTTAGGATGACTTGTAAGACTTCCATTTGATGTAATCAAATCCCAATAGTGAAACATAAATGAAGTGCAGTAATTTGAACATCTAGGATGATATTCCCTTTTGGAATATTCCTGTTAATTCGATGTTCATAGTCTTAAATGAACATTGAATGTCCTTTTTGACATTCATCTTGTAAATGCTTTTATTGCTTGATTGATCCATGCAAGTATATTTTCCTGGACATTTATTTATGCCACGTGTGGCATGCATGTTCTTGAATTTCTGGGCTTGTGTAAGAGCAACCTTATGACAAGGTTTCAGAACTTGTGAACAAGCTTCTGAACTGCATTTCAGCTTCTGAACTATGTTCAGCTTCTGAACAACATTGCTGCATCTGAACAGGGTTCCAGCTTCTGAACTGTGTTTCAGCTTCTGAACTTCATTTTAGCTTCTGAACTATGTTCAGCTTCTGAACTATGTCCAACCTTCTGAACTATGTTCAGCTTCTGAACTATGTCCAACGTTCTGAACTCTTGTTCAGCTTCTGAACTATGTCCAATTTATTGAACTATGACAAAGTTCTTTCTTCTTAATGATCTTTGATTCCTTGTATCTTGGTATGGTTCATATCTTGTTCCTGTCTTAATTAAACAATCAAGAACACAAGTTAAATACCAAGAGACTAATCAAAGTCCATTAATCCTTTATTCATTTAGGGTTTGTTATCTTTAAAATTAATTAGGGATTTTGCCTCAACAACAATAGCAACCAAATATGTGAAAATAAGATATGCTAGGTTTGATGTTTTTCCATAATTCATATGGGGTTTTATTTAGAATGTTTCTTATTGAAACTCTATTCAAAATGTAATAAGATGTATTGATGGCTTCTGCCCAAAAGTAATCTTCAACATTTGATTCATTCAACATAGTCCTAGCCATTTCTTGCAAGGTTCTATTTTTCCTTTCAACAACTCCATTTTGCTGTGGAGTTCTTGCACAAGAAAAATTATGTGTAATACCACATTCATCAAAGAATGTCTTGAAGGAAGCATTTTCAAATTCTCCTCCATGATCACTCCTCACAGATATGATATTAGAACCTTTTTCATTTTGAATCTTTTTGCAAAAGTTTTGAAATGCTTCAAATGATTCATCTTTATGTTTTAAAAATAACACCCATGTAAATCTTGAGAAGTCATCAACAATAACAAATCCATATTTTTTGCCACTAAGACTTACAGTTTGAACAGGACCAAAGAGATCAATGTGAAGAAGCTCTAAAGTTTTTTGAGTTGAAATATATTCAATTGTTTTAAAACTGCTTTTAACTTGTTTTCCTTTAATACAGGCTTCAAAGATCTTGTCCTTTTCAAAGTTAATCTTTGGCAAACCTCTAACTAGATCAAGTTGAGAAAGTTTAGCAATAGTTTTCATACTGATGTGACCAGCTCTTTTGTGCCAAATCCACTTATCTATTTCAAGAGACATAAAACATGATTCAGCTGGAATTTCATTTAAGTCCAAAACATATAAGTTCTTTTTCCTTGATCCAAAGAAAATTAATTTTTTAGAGGAGGCTTGTCTTATTTCACATATGTTGGGTTTAAAAATAACTTCAAAACCACTATCACATAATTGACTTATGCTAAGTAGATTGTGTTTCAACCCTTCTACAAACTGAACATTTTCTATTTTGGCAGAGTTAGTTTTACCTATTGTTCCTTTACCTGTGATTTTGCCTTTGTCATTGTTCCCAAATGTGACTAGTCCTCCATCTCTACTTTCAAAGGTTAGAAAGCAATTCCTATCTCCTGTCATGTGTCTTGAACAGCCACTGTCCAAGTACCATGGCTTTGTCTTTGCATTTTGAGAGGAGACCTACACTTGACATGAACAAAATCTTAGGTACCCATGTAATGTTGGGTCCTTGAGGGTTAGTCTTTCTAAGAAATCTCTTCTTATTGTAACATTCTGTTACTATATGACCAGATTTGTTACAGTAAGAGCATATCTTCTTAGCCTTTTCAGCCTTTTGTGAACTTTCTGATCTATTGAGATGAGAACGTTCTGAACTAAGATTAATTAATATATTTTTTTCAAAATGTTTTTTATGAAAACATGCTGAGTCAAGATGTCCTAGCTTGCTACAATATGAGCATTTTATCTTCATTTTTATTTCAGTTTCTCTTGGTATAAAAACAGTTTTAAGAAGATTTTTGTTTGGATCTTTGAATCCTAAGCCAGATTTTTCATTTGTTCCAGCTTGTGATCCCAGAATGTTTTGAAAGGTTTCTGTGGATTTTATAAAACGTGAGAGATCATTTTTTAATCCTTCAACGTCTGTTTTCAAAAGAATGTTTTCTTTTTGTACTTCAGAAGGTTTAGATAAAATTCCTTTTTGCCTTTTATTTAGCTCTCTTTGTTGTTCAGACATTTTAAAATGAGAGTCTTGAAAAGTTTGTATGGTTCTTCTAGATTCACCATATTTTATTTGAAGTTTACCTTCTTCTTCTTTTAGTTCAGAAAGTTCTTTTATTAATGATTGACATTTGTTAGATAGAAAATTTGAATCATATATAAGACTGTCAATTTTTCTTTCAAGATCTTTTTGTAAAGAGTTAGGTTCATACATAATTACCTCTTCCTCATCTTCTGATTTAGCCATCAAACTCAAGTTGGCTTCCTCATCTTCAGGATCTGCTTCTTCTAGATCATCCCAGGTGATCATGGCTTTCTTTTTGAAGGGAGGTCTCCTTTGTTGTTTCTTGAGATCAGGACACTCATTTTTGTAGTGTCCAAGCTTGTTGCATCCAAAACAGGTGACTTGACTTTTGTCAGTCTCAGTTTTGTTGGTGTTGGTGTTGGGAAACTTCTTTCTGATCTGATTTCTTCTCATCATCATTCTTTGAATTTTCTTGGAGATGAGTGCAAGTTCATCTTCAGCTTCCTCTTCCTGGACTCCATCTATTTGATCTAGTTCTACCACATCATCTTGAGTTGCTGATGATGTTTCTTGGGAGGCCTTCAAGGCAAGAGTTTTTACCTTTTTCACTGGTTTGTCTTCTTGAAGTATGACTTCATGAGCTCTCAGTGAACCAATAAGTTCCTCCAAGGTTAGAGAATTTAGATCTTTGGCCTGGGTAATAGCTGTGACCATAGGTCTCCATGTGCTTGGAAGACATCTTAATATTTTCCTGATTCTATCTTGAGTGGAATATATCTTTCCAAGAGATCTCATTTCATTTACTATTGTTGTGAATCTAGCATACATTTCATCAATAGTTTCATTTTCACTCATTTCAAAAATTTCAAACGTTCTGACTCCAATGTCAATTCTAGTTTCTTTGACATGAGATGTTCCTTCATGGTGTATTTTTAAAGTGTCCCATACTTCTTTAGCATTTTGGCATTCATCAACTCTTTCACTTTCTTCCATGGTTAGTGCACATGATAAGAATAATCTAGCTTTAGAGTTTAGTAATACCTTAGCTTTGTCATCTGGTGTCCATGCACTTTTTGCTTTTATGCCTCCTTCTTTGTTCATTGGAACTTGATCTCCTTCAGAGATTACAGCCCACATGTCCGTATCTTGAGATCTAAGAAAAAGTTCCATCTTACCTTTCCAAAAGTAGTAGTTTGAGCCATCAAACAGTGGTGGTTTGTTTGCTGATCCTCCTTCGGTAATGTACTTATCCTTTGACATACTTCTTCCTGAATCTTTTCTCTAACACTTGTGTAAGTGTTCAAACCCTTAGAGCCGTGCTCTGATGCCAATTGAAGTTGATAATATAGTCACAAGAAAGGGGGGGTTTGAATTGTGACCCTTTTTAAAATCTAATCCTGTACTTAAAAAATTACTTCTCAAGTTGATTCTTGGAAGAACAAAGTTAAACAGACTTCAGAACGTTCTGAAGTGTCAGTTGCAGAATAAGATATTTAAGTTAAGTGTTGTGTGTGTGTTGTGTATGCAGTAGTGTAAAGAGTATAGGGAGAGAAGAAGAACACACAGAATTTTATAGTGGTTCACCCAATGTGGGCTAGTCCACTCCTCACAATCTTGTGAGAGTTTTCCACTATGATGCTTGAGATACCCTCTCAAATCATGCACCTTACAATCTTGTTCACTTGGAACGGTTACAAACTGTATTCTCTAAGCCTCTGCAGGCTCTCAACTTTCTGTACTAAGTCACACCAGACTTTGTACTATGTTACTCAACCTAGACTTTAATACCCTTAAAATTAGATGAGATTTTCTCTTTTACAATAGATTTGATAATTGAAGAAGTGAGGTTAAGATGAAGACTTTCAGAAGAGAAGGGGGAGAGTTTATCTTTTACAAGATAAAGAGAATTGTTTTACACTTTAAGAGATAACTTGGAATCTCAGTGATGATCAATATTAGATGCTAAAGCTTCAAACACTTTTCAAATGTTTTCTTGTATGCTTTGCAATTTTATATATAATGCTGAGCCTTTCACTTCTATTTATAGAGTTAATGGTCTCTTGTAACCGTTGGAGGGTGACCAATGGTCTTGTGCCATGTGTCCTGGCCCCACTGATTTTTACTTGAAAATCTGGGTGAACATTCTGATTCTCAGAATGTTGTTGTGTTCTTGAGAATACTTCAGAATGTTGTTGCATTCTTGATGATCTTCATCTGGGTTCATCATGTATGAATGAAGGTATGAATTTCTGGATTGCTGATGGACTTTTGCTTATACGTACAGTACATCAGAATGTTTCTGTGCCAAGAGCTTTGCAAATCTGTTCTTGGATTGTGTGCAGGAGAGAGAAAAGTGGAACTATCACTTCATGCCCATGCTTTAGGGGATTTTGCTGGTCTGTAATAGTACCAAATCCCTTAGGTGTCAAGATCTCATGGATTCTGACTTTGAGATTGTAATCTTGCTTTTGCTTTACTTTTCCAACTACTTTACTGTTGCTGTCAGAATTAAAGCATGTGCTGTATTGAACATTCTGAACATCAGAATATTCTTTTTGTTTCACTTAGGATGACTTGTAAGACTTCCATTTGATGTAATCAAATCCCAATAGTGAAACATAAATGAAGTGCAGTAATTTGAACATCTAGGATGATATTCCCTTTTGGAATATTCCTGTTAATTCAATGTTCATAGTCTTAAATGAACATTGAATGTCCTTTTTGACATTCATCTTGTAAATGCTTTTATTGCTTGATTGATCCATGCAAGTATATTTTCCTGGACATTTGTTTATGCCACGTGTGGCATGCATGTTCTTGATAGTGTTCTTGAATTTCTGGGCTTATGTAAGAGCAGCCTTATGACAAAGCTTCAGAACTGTGAACAAGCTTCTGAACTGCATTTCAGCTTCTGAACTATGTTCAGCTTCTAAGAGTTAAGAGCTGAAAATTATTTTTATGCTCCCCCTCATTTTTATAATCCATGACATTGAGTTTTTAACAGTTTTTAAAAGCTCCCCCTTACTTTTATAATTCATGGCATTATTAAGAGATGCGGATTTTTGAACCAAATGCATTTTTTCATTAATCAATCATGCTCATTACATCATATATGGTTCAAAAACAAAAAAAACTTAACAAACAAAGGTGATCAGGCAAAAGTTGAAGTTTTAAGAACTCCAATAACTATTGATCACTGACCTACTTGGGCCTAAAACATAAAGACTTAAAGACTATAAAATCCTAAAGCTTCTCCCCCTTTTGTCAACAGCAAAAAAAGTAGGGAGGTACAAGTGGAGGAAATTCAGGGAGTTGAGTCGCCAGAATCTGAGGAAGGCTCAGAATCAAAGACAGATGGATCCTCAAACACTGGAGGTTCCATGGCTAAGCCAGGAGCAGCAACTTCAGAAGTCCATTTTGCTAGGACACATGCAATCTTATGGGTTTTAGTTGCAACGTCTAGCAATTTTTTCAGCTTTGGATATTTGTGATGTGGGAGCGGAAGTGGGGGCATCCAAGTTTGTTTTTGAGTGACCTTCTTTTGAGACAAAGGTTTCGAGTGAGGCAAACAGAGTAGGGATATCTGGTAGTTGTGTGGTTGTTTTAAGTGTGGCTGGAGCAGGAGAAATATTTTGCGAAGTGTGAAGAGGAGATATCAGAAATTTGCTGCAAATAGCTTCTGATTCCATGGTGGAGGTAGATTGATTCAGGAGTGGTGGTGGTGGTTGTTGAGCCAGATGTTGAATTTGTTCAATAGGCAGAGATCCTGAGGCTATAGGAGCAGGATCTGCAGAGACTTCACATATGGAAGGAGTGGTATGATCAGGAAGAATGTTTCCTTCAACATTCTGAACTTCAGTTTCAGGCATTGTTTCAGGATTTCCTTTCTAAGAATCCTCAAATACACCATCTTCTGAGTTGAACTCTTCCACATTGAGATCAAAACCAGCTTGATTTCCATCTGATTTTTCAGTACCAGTTTCCAACTGGTCAGCATTGTCACTAAACATGTGGGTGACTAAGATTTCTGCAACATCATGCAGGTCCTGATCCTCAGCAATCTTTTGTTCTCCTTCTTCAATCTGAGCTCCTTCTTCAGCATTTTCTCTATTGTCTTGCTGAAGTTCTTTTTCAGCAACTGTGGCTGTCTCAGCACTCTCTTTGTTGAGAAGAGATTCATTATCCTGCTGGCTTTCCTCCTCAGCAATTTCTTGAGCTTCTTCAACATTCTGATCTTCTGCAACTTTCTGAGCTGCTTCTTTGGCAGGATCAGCAATCTCTTGGAGTGTTTCTTCAGCAGGGGTTTCATCTTCTTTTTGATTTTCTGTATGATTTTCATCCATGAGATCTTCTTGAACCACATTGTTGACAGCTTCTACTCCTTCTTCCAGTGGAATATTTGAAGGGTTATTGACTTTCTCAACCTTTTGTTTCTTCTTTGCCTTTCCAACTTTCTGGTCTGGATGTCTTTTAACAGAACCAGATGTTTCAGATGCTGGAGGTGTGGGAAGATTTGAGGAAGTGATGTGCAATTGAGCTATGGTTTTTGCAGTGAATCTCCTAAAGGTGTAATCACATTGTTCATCTTCAAGAGGTACCTTGTTTTCCTTGAGGATAAGAGTGATTGGCATTCCATAGACTAGGGCACTGGTTTGTTTGGGATTCATACATGAATCAATCATGTGTTGAAGGATAATGAAGCAAAGGTTTAACTTTTTCTTGTTGATGAGATGAAACATGATGCAGAGATCTGTATCACTCATAGCTTCATAGGTTCCTGACCTAGGAAGCAAAGTGTGGCATACCATATTGTGAAGAATTTTGGGTAGGTCAGCAAGGTTTGTGGAGTTAAAGGGAAGGTTAGGTTTGGTGTACTCAAGTATGAGTTTGGCACGGTTTGTTCTAGCTTCAGAGAACCAAGAAGGAAAGAAAAGTTCATTACCTTCATTTGGGATTCTTAGAGCTTTTGAGAGGGAAGCTTGAGTGAGCTTGATCTTAATTCCTTTGACAGCTGTAGTGAGAGTCTTCTTTCCATCTTTGTCTTTGATTTCCATGGAGCTGTAGAATTCCCTCACCAAGTCTGGGTAGGTGAGTTCTTGAAGGGCTACAAAGCTTGTCCATCCTTGTGCATCAGTGTATTCACACAGGTTCCATCCCTTCTTTTTTAGATCAGCAAAATCAAAGTACTTAGCCCTGCTTATGGGTCTAGGTGCCTTTTCCTTTTTGGCTTTCAAAATGGAAGCTATCTTCCCAATGTCTTTTCCTTTTCCATGCTTTTTGGGAGGAGACACTTCTTTCTCCTTATCAGAGGGTATCTCTTCTTCAGATTGAGATTCTTTTTCAGATACAGAGTCCTCTTCTTCTGGTTCAAAGGATTGTTTGGATGAAGTCTTAACCTTCCTCATGTATTGAGAAATGGTTGGTTCAGATTCTTCCTCTGAGTCTGAGAGAAGAATTGTGGAAGCAGAGAATTTCTTGGTTTTTCTAGTTCCAGAAATGATTCTTTGAGATCTTCTGGGATGTTGGGAAGTTGAAACAGATTTCTTAGGTTTAGACACAGGTTTTCTGGGTTTAGAAGGTTCAGCAGTAGAGATGATGATGTCAGGGAGAATGGTGCGCAGAGGTTGAGGTTCATCTGGGTATTGTGGTGGAGCAGAACGAGGAACAGGGGTTTGTTCTTGTTCATTGTTTCGAGAGGTTGTTTTTGTTCTGGCCATGGCAGTGTTTGCGAAGAGACAGAAGAATTTTTATGGTTTGGAAAGTGTTGGTCAGATGTGTGGAGATGAATGAGTTTGAGTGGAATGGTGATTTGTTTATAAAGATAAACGTGTAGGAGAAGAGAGAGAGAAACTGATGATGGTGGTTTTATGGGAAAAGATGAAACTGAAAAGTAGTTTACAAGAGAGAGAAAGTAGCCGTTTAGGAGGAGAAAGGAGAGTGGCTGATTTGATAGTTCTCTTTTTGTATGGAGGTTAATGGTTTTATCACATTAACTCCTATACAAGCATTTAATGCTGAGATATGGAGAGATTTTTAGAGAAAGATCAAAATTACTTATGAGAGTGACTTACTAACTTCAGGAAAAAATTGTTCTGAATATTTTGAGTTCAGAGTGCCATGCTGAACAGGGTGAACGTTCAGAGCCTGAATGAACATTCTAAACTTTGTTGAACATTCTGAAGTGAATCAGAATGAATCAAGGGGGTTTGTCCTAGGCCCTCAGTGATTCAGTTAATCAATCTTTATTGGGATTTTTTATAATTAGTAATTTTTCTTTGATAAAATTGAATCTATCCTCAACTAATGGTTTTGTGAAAATGTCAGCCAATTGATTTTCAGTATCAATGAATCTTAACTCAATGTCCTTTTTCTGAACATGATCACGTATGAAATGATGCTTAATTTCAATATGCTTAGACCTAGAGTGTTGAATTGGATTTTTTGATAAATTAATTGCACTTGTATTGTCACAAAGAATTGGAACATTTGAGTACCTTAGTGAGTAATCTTCCAACTGATTTCTGATCCACAAAACTTGAGAGCAACAACTGGTTGCAGATACATACTCAGCTTCTGTTGTAGAGAGTGCAATGGTATTTTGTTTTCTACAGGACCATCCAATCAAGGCTTGTCCTAAGAATTGGCAAGATCCACTTGTACTCTTTCTCTCAACTTTGTCTCCAGCATAATCAGCATCACAATAGGCTACAAGATCAAAACTACAGCCTTTTCTATACCAAAGACCAAGATCAGTAGTACCTACTAGGTATCTTAAGATCCTTTTTACAGCAGTTAGATGAGATTCTTTTGCACATGTTTGAAATCTAGCACATAATCCTACTGCAAACATTATGTCAGGTCTGCTAGCAGTTAAATAAAGCAATGATCCTATCATGCCTCTATATTCTTTTTCAGAGACTGATTTTCCATTTTCATCTCTATCCAAGCTGGATGATGGATGCATGGGAGTGACCATGATTTTTGCTTCATTCATTTTATATTTTTTAAAAATATCTTTGACATATTTTTCTTGATTTATGAAAATGCCATTTGGAAATTGTTTGATTTGTAAACCAAGAAAGAAACCAAGTTCACCCATCATGCTCATTTCAAATTCACTTTGCATGAGATTTGAAAAGTCTTCACACATTTTCTCTTTGGTTGAACCAAAAATAATATCATCTACATAAACTTGAACTATGAGCAAATCTGTGTTCTGAGTTTTTCTAAATAGTGTGGTATCAATTTTTCCTCTAGAAAATCCATTGTTAATGAGAAATGTGCTAAGTCTTTCATACCAAGCTCTAGGGGCTTGCTTAAGACCATAAAGTGCTTTAGTTTGTTTGAAAACATGATTAGGTTTTTCTTTATTTATGAAGCCAGGAGGCTGACTCACATAAACTTCTTCATTTAAAAGTCCATTTAAAAAGGCACTTGACATCCATTTGAAAAAGTTTGATGCTTTTATGTGCAGCATATGCAAGAAGGATTCTAATAGCTTCTAACCTTGCTACTGGTGCAAAAGTCTCATCATAGTCAATACCTTCTTGTTGGTTGTATCCTTGAGCAACCAACCTTGCCTTATTTCTGACAACTTTGCCATCTTCATCAAGTTTATTTCTAAACACCCATCTTGTTCCAATGATTGTCTTCCCTTGATTATTTGGAACTAAGTCCCACACTTTGTTTCTTTCAAACTGAGACAGTTCATCTTTCATGGCCTCAATCCATGAATCATCTACTATGGCTTCATTGATTGACTTGGGTTCCATTTGAGAGATCATAGCCATATTGTTCCCTTGGAAGGACATTCTGGTTCTTACACCATCAGTTGTGCTTCCAATGATTTGATCTACAGGATGATCTCCTACCATTCTCCAACTTCTAGGAGGGCTCTGTAGGGATGGGTCCTGAACATTCTGATCATCCTCTTTTTCTACAGAACTTACAGTGTTCTGGTTGTCAACATTCTAAAGTGTCTGATCTTCAGTATCTTCCTTTTCTTGGAGTTGAGAAGGTTCATCATATTCATCAAATATGACATGCATACTGACTTCAACTGTTTGGGTTTTTAGGTTGTACACTCTATAACCTTTGGATGTTGTAGAGTATCCCAAAAAGATAGCTTTATCTGATTTAGGATCAAACTTACCCAATTTTTCTTTTGTGTTTAGAATGTAACAATAGCAACCAAATATGTGAAAATAAGATATGCTAGGTTTGATGTTTTTCCATAATTCATATGGGGTTTTATTTAGAATGTTTCTTATTGAAACTCTATTCAAAATGTAATAAGATGTATTGATGGCTTCTGCCCAAAAGTAATCTTCAACATTTGATTCATTCAACATAGTCCTAGCCATTTCTTGCAAGGTTCTATTTTTCCTTTCAACAACTCCATTTTGCTGTGGAGTTCTTGCACAAGAAAAATTATGTGTAATACCACATTCATCAAAGAATGTCTTGAAGGAAGCATTTTCAAATTCTCCTCCATGATCACTCCTCACAGATATGATATTAGAACCTTTTTCATTTTGAATCTTTTTGCAAAAGTTTTGAAATGCTTCAAATGATTCATCTTTATGTTTTAAAAATAACACCCATGTAAATCTTGAGAAGTCATCAACAATAACAAATCCATAGTTTTTGCCACTAAGACTTGCAGTTTGAACAGGACCAAAGAGATCAATGTGAAGAAGCTCTAAAGTTTTTTGAGTTGAAATATATTCAATTGTTTTAAAACTGCTTTTAACTTGTTTTCCTTTAATACAGGCTTCACAGATCTTGTCCTTTTCAAAGTTAATCTTTGGCAAACCTCTAACTAGATCAAGTTGAGAAAGTTTAGCAATAGTTTTCATACTGATGTGACCAGCTCTTTTGTGCCAAATCCACTTATCTTTTTCAAGAGACATAAAACATGATTCAGCTGGAATTTCATTTAAGTCCAAAACATATAAGTTCTTTTTCCTTGATCCAAAGAAAATTAATTTTTTAGAGGAGGCTTGTCTTATTTCACATATGTTGGGTTTAAAAATAACTTCAAAACCACTATCACATAATTGACTTATGCTAAGTAGATTGTGTTTCAACCCTTCTACAAACTGAACATTTTCTATTTTGGCAGAGTTAGTTTTACCTATTGTTCCTTTACCTCTGATTTTGCCTTTGTCATTGTTCCCAAATGTGACTAGTCCTCCATCTCTACTTTCAAAGGTTAGAAAGCAATTCCTATCTCCTGTCATGTGTCTTGAACAGCCACTGTCCAAGTACCATGGCTTTGTCTTTGCATTTTGAGAGGAGACCTACACTTGACATGAACAAAATCTTAGGTACCCATGTAATGTTGGGTCCTTGAGGGTTAGTCTTTCTAAGAGGTCTCTTCTTATTGTAACATTCTGTTACTATATGACCAGATTTGTTACAGTAAGAGCATATCTTCTTAGCCTTTTCAGCCTTTTGTGAACTTTCTGATCTATTGAGATGAGAACGTTCTGAACTAAGATTAATTAATCTATTTTTTTCAAAATGTTTTTTATGAAAACATGCTGAGTCAAGATGTCCTAGCTTGCTACAATATGAGCATTTTATCTTCATTTTTATTTCAGTTTCTCTTGGTATTAAAACAGTTTTAAGAAGATTTTTGTTTGGATCTTTGAATCCTAAGCCAGATTTTTCATTTGTTCCAGCTTGTGATCCCAGAATGTTTTGAAAGGTTTCTGTGGATTTTATAAAACGTGAGAGATCATTTTTTATGAATCACACTATCCCCAGTAGAGTCGGATCCCGTTTCTTTAACGAAACCGGGTATCCCTTTGATTCACTTTTTATCCCCAGTCGGGTCATCTTTGCCGTCTTTGCATTCATACTTGCATTACGAGCATTCACAACATTGCATGCATACATCCATAGCATTTTCAATTCAAGAAAAATATTTAGTCAAAAATGGTGTACTTTGTATTTAAGTCTCTTCGACCCGTCAATTTCAAAATTTCACTTTTAATCTCTGTGGCGAAGAAACTTAAATAGGGGCATCTGTCATACCCCATTTTTTGACTCATATTTTTCTTTGTTTATTATCTTTTTATTATTCATCATTTCACTATGATTTTCAATTTATTATTTTTACTTTTTATTACCTTTTATTATTTCATCTTTATTGTTGGATTTTTATTTATTAATATTTATCACCATTAGCATTACTATCATTTTTATTAATATTATCATTATCATTATTATTATTAATATTATTGTTATTGTCTTTTTCATTAATAATATTATTATTATTATTTTTATTTATTATTATTATCATTATTTTTAATTACTAATATTATTATCTCTTTCATCATTATTATTGTTATCACCTTTATTCTTATTATCATTACCATCATTATTATTTTCATTATTACTATTATTATTGGTTTTTAATTGTTTTGTTTTAAAAGAAAAGAAAAAAGAAAAAAAGGGGAGTTCGCAGAGCAAAGTTCCCATCGCTCTGCGAACTCTGCGATTTTTTGCAGATTTCAAATCCTTTAATTTATCTTTCTTTTGTTTTCAATATAGTTATTGTTATTGTCATCTATCATTATTATTATCACTGTTATTGTCAATTTGGTTGTTTGGATTCAGCAAAGCAAGAATTAAAGCATGTGCCATTAAAGCCAAGGTAAGAAGGTTTTTCTTCCAAGCCAAGCAAGTTGGCTGCCCTTGGGCAGCTCTCATCCCTCCCAATTGACCTTCTACTGACCCTGAGCTTGCCAGCCAGCAGCTTGCTTGTTTTCCTTCCTTCTTTCTCCCCCAAAACCAGTCAAACACGGCTGGTTTTGCTTGCCCAAGGACCATAAGTGCTGCCCTGTTTCAGCAGCTTTTCCTTCCTTCTCACACCAGCCCACATGTTCCTTTTGCTCCTCCCAACCTCTGGACATGGCAGCACACGTTTTTCTTGCTTGACTCTTCAAGATTGCAAGGATTGATCCCAAGGAACAGCCCAATTGCAAACAGCCCTGTTTTCCACTTTTTTTCATCATTGTTCTGCCAAGATCAGCTGCTTGGATGGCTGGATTTGGCCAAAGTCTTGACCAAGGTTGCAAGGCAATGTCACCTCCTCACTTTTGCATTAAATGCAAAGCAAAATAGCCTGATTTTAGCCCACACAAACAGCCTGCTCTAGGAGATTTTCATCATGGCATTTGATTTGGTTTTGGCCTATAAAAGGAATGCAATGCATAAGGATTCAACACACTTGAAAAACCATTAATTACACAGCAATTACAGAATTTTGAGAGCAAAAAACACAGTTCTTCCAGCAAGAAAAAAACCATTTCAAAAGCATTGAATCTTACACATTCCATACCTTCTTTGATACACAATCCAAACATCAAAATCACAAGCATCCAAGCTTCCCCCATTCTCTTGCAATACAAGCATTGCTAGGAGTTCTGTAAGTATTCTAAAATCTTTATCTTTCATTTTGAATTGTTGCTTGCATCACTTACTTTGTTTAAATTCATTTTTGCTCAAAAAACCATCTTTTGAAACTCCAAAGAAATCTCAATTTGCAAAACACTAAAACTGAGTTGTTGTACTCCTTTTCTTCCAAATTTTCAAAGCTTTTTAATCCCCTCAAGGTTCTGAAGCTTGCTCAGAAGCAGCTTCTGAACAGAATTCAGAAGCAGCTTCTGAGTTTCATTTTTTGCAGAGTTCGCAGAGCAAAGTCATGGTCGCTCTGCTTAAACGAGGCAATTAACAGTGTTACAGGAATTTAAAGACGCAATGGCAATTATGTAATAAAGTGGCAATGGCATTTGTGTAATTATTTGAAAGGAGAAGAATTGTTTTAAAAGGGGGGACAAGATATTTTCTTGCCCATTTTTCCTTCTCCCCTTCCCTCTCCAAAACCGGCTCCTCCCTCCTCTCTTCCTCCACTCACACGCCTCCCTCTCCCTTGGTTGCATCCATCAATCCTTCTTCCACAACTCTTGGAACACAAGTAACATGCTAGCTTGGAGAGTGTTAAAGCAAGAAAGGAAGTAGAGGAAGCAAGAAGAAAGGAAAGAATTTCAGAGCTAGGGTTTTGAGGCAAAGTTGGAAGCAAGCTAACCAGCACCAAGTAGAGTATGAGGTGAGCTCCCTAGGGTTTTATAACCCACTATGTGCAAGTTTTAATGTTTATGGTGTTATGAGTAAGTTTAGGGTTTTAGTGCCCTAATCACCTTTTCATGTGATTCTTTGGTTAGTCATGATGTAATCTAGCTATATGCCTTAGAAATTGAACCTTAAAGATGTTATGATGTCTGGGTATGTTGGATAAGCTGAATTGGTGAAAAATCACGTTTAAAACTTGCCAAATGCTGTCTAACTGCAGGTAAAATCGTGTCACGATTTTCCAATCGTGTCACGATTTTACAGGCAGGAACAAACACATTTTCTGGGTAGAAAATCGTGTCACGATTCCCAAATCGTGACACGATGGGACAGTGGCAATACATGTTATGTTTTTCATCATTTCTCGCACCATTCCGGCTAACCAACGCTACCTCGGACTCAATAACGATATGTAGTGACTAAGCGTCGCTAACAAGCATAGAAAGCCCTATCCTTTAGAGAATGTATGGATGAATTATAGATGAGGATAGGTACATTGGTCAAGAGAGGATTATCTTAATCCATAAGCTATTATAGTGATGTTAAGGATCTAGTATAGGGTTTAACCCTTACCTGGCAATGTTACGGACTCGATTCAGTTTACACGAATCCAAGAATGAGATAATAGTCAAGTTAGAACCTATTTAGGTAAACATGATTATAGATGTATTCATTTTAGAATACGAGGATAATAGGTATGCTTCGGCAATTAAAGTTACAGATATGTTTATAGTGTTGGTTCTCCAACAATTATAGGTGGCTTATGAGAACGATAAGCCAAGAGTATAGGTTACAGGATTGTTATAGAATTAAAGTAACAGATTATATGTTCATACGTTAAAGTTAAAGAATTAAAGATCAAAGATAATGGCGTGCTTGCACGTTTTACAGTTACAGTCATAGGGCGTGTTCAGCAGACTCCGGGATTCGCCGGATGGGACTTCTCCGAGAGGGTTGTCCACACGTTTCATAGGGAGTTCGGTGTTAGCCTGATATGATAGGAATTTCACCGGTTTATAGGGAGACGTATCTCGGGGTTGCTCCACCCGGGGTGCCCTCCGTAAAATGAACTCAGATAATTGCTTGTTCAACGCTAACAGCTAACATAAAACTGCTATCGAACTGCTTATATGTTTTATGTTATAAAGTTATAGTCAATATTACAGTTACAGTTATAGTCACAGGAAATTCACAGTTAAAGTTATA
Source organism: Medicago ruthenica (assembly GCA_018208015.1). Taxonomy (NCBI): domain Eukaryota; kingdom Viridiplantae; phylum Streptophyta; class Magnoliopsida; order Fabales; family Fabaceae; genus Medicago; species Medicago ruthenica. The sequence continues at coordinate 49,742,343 of CM031376.1, forward strand.
GCCAGATATCAGAAAGTGGTCCTAGGTTTTCCCCTTGATCACTAAGTTACAGTTACAGATAGGTTACAGTTACAGTTATAGGTGGTTTACAGTTATAGTCATAGTTAGAGATACAATTACAGACAGATTCATAGTCATAGGCAGAGATTTACCCCTTGTGGTTAAAGTAAAGACTTGGCGATCATAGGATATCCCCAAGATTGCCAAGGTAGGCATGGCGACCCTAGGTTCCCTGTGGTTGCCAACAGTAGGTTGGGCTAGAGCTCACTGAGACATTATGTCTCATCCCTTTCCTTCTGGTGCAGGTTTATAGGTAAGTCAGAGGTTCGTGATGAAGTTCTTCATAGAGATGCTGGATGGAGTACAGCTGCTCGTTGTGTATCAGCTCAGGAGTATAATGGACATTTGTATAAGCATTGTATAAGTATTGGATTATTTGTACAACGAGTAATATGTATTCTTTCATTTGTGATGTATGAGTTTTATTATTGAAATTTTTAAATGTATCCAGTATCAGTTTAACGCACATACTAATATACTAGTTAAAGTTAGTATGGGTGTTACAATTGGTATCAGAGCAGGTCGATTCAGACCGTGCCATGGGTCGTTTAAGATTCAATAAAAGTAGTGGAATCATTGGGTTTCGGATGTTGTTCTAAAGGTCACATCTAGTTGAGCCTGATCAACTCAGTCTAGTATATGACCGTTAGGACAAATATCTGAGAGCTGAATGTGACCAAGGAGGAAAGAAGTGTTCGAAGGGTGAAGGTTAAGACGTCAGATTCTAAGACGAAATTGACCAAGTGTTTAATGTCAAAGGATGGTTAATTAACAGTGGAGTAACTGAGCCAGATAATGGCAAAGTTTCAGGAATATGATAGGTATTAAAGAGGTATTTGAGAGTAAGGTCAAGTACCTTAACTAGTTGGACGCATCATTAAGCGATGCCTTCTCCGAGGAGATGTGTAGAGTAAAGAATTATAGAATACTCTGAAGAATGATTTGGAATCCTAACGGGAACAGTAATTTGGAAAGTTAAAGTGAATTGTACAATTAGAGTTTTAAATTCCGGCTGCAGATGCAAAGGATTGTGATATCAAACCCAGCGACTTGGATTAAGGAATGAAAAGTTAATTATTCGAAGCTCTGGACTTCCAGTAAGGTTATAGGATGTGAGGATGGAAAGATTTGCGCATTTGACCGGATGAGATTTTGACATCCGATATGTAAGAGACTTATTTATGTATTAAGCGAAATATTGGATGGATGATATAGATTACCTTCCTTTATTATGGGACACCAAGATGCTTGGTATGAAGAATGCGAACGTAGCGATAAGTAAAGGAAACCCCCGGTAAGGGTATGGATTAAAGATTGAATCTTATGTTGGCGGATTATAGTAGACCGGTTTCGAAGATTAAGCAGGAAGATTGTCACTAACGTACGAGTCATAGTTAAAGCTACGGTTAATGTTAAGGAGTTCTATGTTATCTTTTGATGGGCTCCTTACACGAGTATTTGGGTAAGCCGACAAAGATCACCTTATGTTGGTAGATGTTAATGATGGTAGATATATATATACCTTGGATTGTTCGAAACCATGAAGAGGGCAACGGTCGAGAAGACATATGGAATGTTTTTCAGGTAACGAGATTAGATTGGAACTGTGAGTACCGTAAAAAGTTATAGGAAGGATCCAATGGAAAATGTTAAGTATTGAAGCTTACAGATTTATTAATCGGGTACTCGAAGAGGAGTATCATGTGTTTGAATTTACAGGAAAGCCGGTAAGGTTGAGTTTATCCAGACGGATTATTCTGGAGTAACCAAGAGTTATGTTAGAGTTATGTGGACCGAAGTGACTGGGAAAAAGGTTGTGAATGTGAAATCCCTACGGATAATTATAGGATGAGACTCGATTCATTAATCGATTAAGTATATAAAAGGCGAGAATTTTCGGAAGTCATAGAATGTTTTTAGAAGTACCACAAGTAAATAATGTATGATCTTAAGTTGTTTTAACAGGAGCACCGTTGGGCTCGCATCTATTGTTAAAGACTGTTTATAGATTTCGGCGTACTTTCGTGAAAGTGAGAACATTGTTTATGTCCAAAAGGAAATACAAAGTCAAAGGATTGGCCAAGGAGATTTTATATGGTAATAGTGATCCCAAAGTGAATTGTGTAAATCAGAGTTGCGCAGCGGAGAAGTAATCCAATAATGAGTTAACAGACAAATCAAAGCTGAAGTTTAGAGAAAAGGATGTTTGTGAAGTCCTTGTCAGAGGAATTACAGGAAAGGCATTCAGAGATTAATTCTCAAGTTACAGAATTTGTGTAAGTAGAGATGACTGGAACTTATCATCAGTTCTAACAGGAAATTTTTAATAGATAAGTCGAGGGATGTTTCAGATCTCGAAACTCATGGGATAAGAGAATCGAAGCAGTTTTATAACTTAAAAGGATATGTTTACGGCAAAATAAGTACATAGTAAAGGAGGCCACATTTTATACGGTGATCTAGCTGTTTAGCTCAGTAACTTAAAGTTAATTTGAATAGTAAGTTTAACCAAAGAGGAATTATGTTGTGGCATATAGTTAGTCCGCATCGTATCCGCGTTATGCTAGCATGTCACATGTAACAGGCATGTAACAGGTTATGATTAGTATTATGTATACTGATCAGACGGAGTTTTTACTACTTAGACAGTAGTGTAACATATTCATAGTCGTGTGACATGTATCGGTAACCGTGGTACGCAGTCGGTAATGTTTTAGCAGGAAAGTCTTAGTTGAGAAGTTCAGAAATTCTTGAACTTAATGTTAACAGTTAAAGGAAGGAAATGTTTTACACAAATCAGAAAAGTACTCATAGTTTATAGTAAAAGGCTACGTGAATTCAAGTCATGAATTAAAGGATTCAGAGTTTAAGAGTGCTATTTTGAATACCGAACAGAATAGAGTTTCCTTTCGAAACAGAGAATGTCTTTTGACGAAATAAGTTATAACGTCAATGGGACGTAATCATAGTTACTTATGCGATTGTAGATACTCAAAGATTACAAACATGAGTTAAGAGCAAGAAGAGTGACTAAGTTGGCGTGGCATTGTCTCGAATACATGTTGACTAAGTATGATGTCCCATTAGTTGGACAATGATGATGCGGCGTACAGTGTACCCGATGGTAGTGTACATGTACTCGATCATGTATGGAAGCTATGTGCTATGGACAATGATTATATGTGAGACGGCTTATGCCACACGTCACTTATACTGGATTTTCATAAGTTTGAAAGTATTGATAAAGAAGAAAGTTCTTAAGACCTTTGGCTACATGTTATTGTTGATTTATTAATTGGAGCATAACTGACTTATGTGATTTCTCAAGCTTAAAAAAATCCCCGCAGTGGGAAGGTGAGTAATGCCTAAGGTTGTGGTAATAGTTACACCAGAATGTCAGAAAGAAAGGAACTTGTACCATAAGTTCATCCACCACTTGGAATTTGAATCGTGGAGGTAGTTGTAATAGATTTCACTTCCGTCTGAAAATACTCAAGATCAGATACTTTCCAGAGTAAGGATAAATTTATGTGAAGAATGATCCGTATGTGACAGTAAAAGGTCGACTTGCGAGGCGAGAGTTATAGACAAGAATTCTTTTGAACTGAAAACAATGTAATAGATTCCTCGAAAATTTGAGATAATTGAGGAAAAACAGATTGACTTGACGTCTTCAGGGTAATATGGGATGGTCAATGAAAGAAGAACTGATAGAGTTCAGTAAAGGAAATCAAAGGTTTAATGATTTTACTTTGGATTTACAAGGAATATGTCGAATAGAGGACATAGTCTGATAATATGGATATGTTGGTTCAGATAACCATACGTCTTAGCAAGTGATAGTTATGTAACATGCACCAGATCTTTCGGCAGGAAAGAAATTGTCATACGTTTTGGGTTATAGAATTGGAAATTTTCACAGTAGAGAAAGAGGTAAAAAGGATTTATCTATCAGGATCGCAGAAGGATTTTCTAAATTTCGAGGACGAAATTTCTTTTAAGGGGGGTAGAGTGTAATATCCCGCTTAAACGAGGCAATTAACAGTGTTACAGGAATTTAAAGACGCAATGGCAATTATGTAATAAAGTGGCAATGGCATTTGTGTAATTATTTGAAAGGAGAAGAATTGTTTTAAAAGGGGGGACAAGATATTTCTTGCCCATTTTTCCTTCTCCCCTTCCCTCTCCAAAACCGGCTCCTCCCTCCTCTCTTCCTCCATTCACACGCCTTCCTCTCCCTTGGTTGCATCCATCAATCCTTCTTCCACAACTCTTGGAACACAAGTAACATGCTAGCTTGGAGAGTGTTAAAGCAAGAAAGGAAGTAGAGGAAGCAAGAAGAAAGGAAAGAATTTCAGAGCTAGGGTTTTGAGGCAAAGTTGGAAGCAAGCTAACCAGCACCAAGTAGAGTATGAGGTGAGCTCCCTAGGGTTTTATAACCCACTATGTGCAAGTTTTAATGTTTATGGTGTTATGAGTAAGTTTAGGGTTTTAGTGCCCTAATCACCTTTTCATGTGATTCTTTGGTTATTCATGATGTAATCTAGCTATATGCCTTAGAAATTGAACCTTAAAGATGTTATGATGTCTGGGTATGTTGGATAAGCTGAATTGGTGAAAAATCACGTTTAAAACTTGCCAAATGCTGTCTAACTGCAGGTAAAATCGTGTCACGATTTTCCAATCGTGTCACGATTTCACAGGCAGGAACAAACACATTTTCTGGGTAGAAAATCGTGTCACGATTCCCAAATCGTGACACGATGGGACAGTGGCAATACATGTTATGTTTTTCATCATTTCTCGCACCATTCCGGCTAACCAACGCTACCTCGGACTCAATAACGATATGTAGTGACTAAGCGTCGTTAACAAGCATAGAAAGCCCTATCCTTTAGAGAATGTATGGATGAATTATAGATGAGGATAGGTACATTGGTCAAGAGAGGATTATCTTAATCCATAAGCTATTATAGTGATGTTAAGGATCTAGTATAGGGTTTAACCCTTACCTGGCAATGTTACGGACTCGATTCAGTTTACACGAATCCAAGAATGAGATAATAGTCAAGTTAGAACCTATTTAGGTAAACATGATTATAGATGTATTCATTTTAGAATACGAGGATAATAGGTATGCTTCGGCAATTAAAGTTACAGATATGTTTATAGTGTTGGTTCTCCAACAATTATAGGTGGCTTATGAGAACGATAAGCCAAGAGTATAGGTTACAGGTTATAGATTACAGGATTGTTATAGAATTAAAGTAACAGATTATATGTTCATACGTTAAAGTTAAAGAATTAAAGATCAAAGATAATGGCGTGCTTGCACGTTTTACAGTTACAGTCATAGGGCGTGTTCAGCAGACTCCGGGATTCGCCGGATGAGACTTCTCCGAGAGGGTTGTCCACACGTTTCATAGGGAGTCCGATGTTAGCCTGATATGATAGGAATTTCACCGGTTTATAGGGAGACGTATCTCGGGGTTGCTCCACCCGGGGTGCCCTCCGTAAAATGAACTCAGATAATTGCTTGTTCAACGCTAACAGCTAACATAAAACTGCTATCGAACTGCTTATATGTTTTATGTTATATAGTTATAGTCAAAGTTACAGTTACAGTTATAGTCACAGGAAATTCACAGTTAAAGTTATAGCCAGATATCAGAAAGTGGTCCTAGGTTTTCCCCTTGATCACTAAGTTACAGTTACAGATAGGTTACAGTTACAGTTATAGGTGGTTTACAGTTATAGTCATAGTTAGAGATACAATTACAGACAGATTCATAGTCATAGGCAGAGATTTACCCCTTGTGGTTAAAGTAAAGACTTGGCGATCATAGGATATCCCCAAGATTGCCAAGGTAGGCATGGCGACCCTAGGTTCCCTGTGGTTGCCAACAGTAGGTTGGGCTAGAGCTCACTGAGACATTATGTCTCATCCCTTTCCTTCTGGTGCAGGTTTATAGGTAAGTCAGAGGTTCGTGATGAAGTTCTTCATAGAGATGCTGGATGGAGTACAGCTGCTCGTTGTGTATCAGCTCAGGAGTATAATGGACATTTGTATAAGCATTGTATAAGTATTGGATTATTTGTACAACGAGTAATATGTATTCTTTCATTTGTGATGTATGAGTTTTATTATTGAAATTTTTAAATGTATCCAGTATCAGTTTAATGCACATACTAATATACTAGTTAAAGTTAGTATGGGTGTTACATTTTTACTCCGGCGCGGTGGTGCCGCCGCGTAGGCCGGCGGCCACCACGCCGGAAAACATTCTGGCCGAGCAAGCAAGTGAGAGAGAAGAGAGCTAGAGAGAGGCGTGTGAAGAAGAGAGAGAAGGGGAAATGTGAAATGAAAAAATTATGAAGGGAGGAGGTTTAAATACCCCTCCCTGATTCAGTGTGAAAGGGTGTACGCGTTAGCGTACACCCACGCTCTCCTGGCCCTTTGATTTTTAATCATACGGCCCTGGTTCTTTTTCCCTGTGATCAGATCAGGGCCGTCTGATTAATCAGACGGCCCAGATTAATTTACGCAAGCCCAATACATTTTGGGCCTTTCTCTTCCAATCTGATCAGTTTTTTACTACCAGCACCCCCCAATTTTATTTTTACACTTCCTTATTTATTTTCTTTGCAATTTATTTTCCTTTTTATTATTATTTCCTTTTTATTTGTTCCTTTATCTTTAAACATCTCATTTATTTACCTATCATATTACACATGCATTTTATTTTTTTTGTTTTTATTTCTATTTGTTCATTTTATTTTATTTTGCATTTTTTTTATGGCATTAGCATATACATTAGGAACAAAATGTTTAAGTATGCATTGCATTATTTTTCATTTTTCTTAGTTTAATCCATAATACAAAACAAAAAAATCTTTTTATTTTGATCCAACAATCGTTTCTTATTTATTATTCTCTCGCGTTTAGTTTAATTTATCGCCCTTAATTTCTTTTTAACTCCGAGTAAAAAATCATAAAAACAAAAAAACATTTCAAATATTCAAAAACTTCATCAAAAAATATTCTTCATTAACAAAGCCTTGGATTTCAAACCAAGCAATTTTATTTTAATCAAACTTCATCCACTCGCCACTTTGGCTCATTTTATCTTTCACAAACATTTTCTAGCTTCAAAATCAACATAACAAATCACTCGGCTTTTTTAGCCCGAACTACATCGGTTTTGATCCCATTTGGGTATGTAGGCAAAGGACCTCGTCCTTCCAAACCAAACAAACAAAAATCAACGAAAACAACAAAAACATTTTCTTTTTTTAAATAAACAACAAGCTTGTTCATTTTGGTTGCAACAACTAATTTGAACAATTTCCTTTCTTTTCATTTGAGTTCTAAAAAACGAGCGTTTTGACAGTTTATACTTTTTTCCTCAAAATTCAAGCGAAACTTGAATGAAAAAGGGTGGTTTGACGTATGTCTCTCCTTTCCCCGATCGGATAAACACTTGACGTATGTCTCGTTGCTTAGACGATCGTCATTCTTTTCTAGCTTCCCCAAAAAATATGTTTTTTAAATTCAAACAAAACTTGAATGAAAAAGGGTGGTTTGATGTATGTCTCTCCTTTCCCCGGTTGTACGAATGCTTGATGTATGTCTCGTTGCTCGGACAATCGTCATTCTATTTTCAACGCGTCCAACGCACTTTAACCTTTCTTGGTCCCTCGCGACCAATTTGAACTTTTCTTGGTCCCTCGCGACCAAATTTGAACCTTTCTTGGTCCCTCGCGACCAATTTGAACCTTTCTTGGTCCCTCGTGACCAATCCAACTTTTCTTGGTCCCTCGCGACCAAATTTGAACCTTTCTTGGTCCCTCGCGACCAATTTGAACCTTTCTTGGTCCCTCGTGACCAATCCAACTTTTCTTGGTCCCTCGCGACCAAATTTGAACCTTTCTTGGTCCCTCGTGACCAATCCAACTTTTCTTGGTCCCCCGTGACCATTTTAAACTTTTCTTGGCCCCCGTGGTCAATTCAAACATTGTACGCCTCCGTGCGTTTGTCATTTTGGCCCTTGTGGTCAATCCGAACTTTTCGTGCCTTTGCATACTTAAACGATTGTTGGATCAAAATAAAAAGATTTTTTTGTTTTGGATTATGGATTAAACTAAGAAAAATGAAAAATAATGCAATGCATACTTAAACATTTTGTTCCTAATGTATATGCTAATGCCATAAAAAAAATGCAAAATAAAATAAAATGAACAAATAGAAATAAAAACAAAAAAAAATAAAATGCATGTGTAATATGATAGGTAAATAAATGAGATGTTTAAAGATAAAGGAACAAATAAAAAGGAAATAATAATAAAAAGGAAAATAAATAAAAGAAATAAAATAAGGAAGTGTAAAAATAAAATTGGGGGGTGCTGGTAGTAAAAAACTGATCAGATTGGAAGAGAAAGGCCCAAAATGTATTGGGCTTGCGTAAATTAATCTGGGCCGTCTGATTAATCAGACGGCCCTGATCTGATCACAGGGAAAAAGAACCAGGGCCGTATGATTAAAAATCAAAGGGCCAGGAGAGCGTGGGTGTACGCTAACGCGTACACCCTTTCACACTGAATCAGGGAGGGGTATTTAAACCTCCTCCCTTCATAATTTTTTCATTTCACATTTCCCCTTCTCTCTCTTCTTCACACGCCTCTCTCTAGCTCTCTTCTCTCTCACTTGCTTGCTCGGCCAGAATGTTTTCCGGCGTGGTGGCCGCCGGCCTACGCGGCGGCACCACCGCGCCGGAGTAAAAAAATCCCCTTTTTTTAAAAACAAACCACCTTTTCCTATATCCTTTTCTCCCCTTATCCCAAATCCAAGCTTGCTTTTTTCAAAATCCTTACAAAAAAAGTGTAGATCTAGGTTTTAAAATACCAAAAAAATTCACCTTTTTTCTCTTCTTTGTGTTCGGTTTGAGTTTGCTTCGTGTTTTCTTTGTGTTGTGTGTGCGTTCTGTACGTGTGGGGGTGTGGGTATGTGCGTGTTTTGTGTGTGTGAGTGTTGGGTTGTTTGGGCTGTATTGCTGGTGATGGTATGCGCGTGTGGGTGTGTTGTGGGTTGGTGAGGGTTGTTTTTTTGCTGATGGTCGTGTGGTATTTGGTGCTGGGTTGCGTGAGTGTGTGAGTGTGTGGTAGGGGCGTGAGTTTGGGTGTGTTAGTGTTAGGGTTGTGATGTTTTGGGTTGTGTTGGGAGTGGCTTGCTGCGTTTGTGTTGTGTTGTGAGTGGGATGCTGAGTTTGCTAAAATCTGTTTTGGTTCTTTTAAAAATTTCCTCTTCCAAATTTTCTTGTGTTTTGATCCTGTTAAATAGAGCTTTGTTGAGCTGCTTGTCATAGATTAGAGGATAAACTTGCAATTTTGGGATAAGATTTCTGGATTGTGATGATGATTTTGGATAGGATTTGGGATGAATGTGATGATGAAAAAAGAAGGAATTGGGGCGCTGTGCAGCTGTGTTTGTTGACTGGACTTGGACCAAAATAAAAATAAAAAATAAAAATAATAATAATAATAGTAATAAATAATAATAATGATAAATAATAAAAAAGGAAATAAATAAAATGGTAATAATAGTAAAATTAATGATAATAAAAACTGAAATTAATAGTAAAAATAAAAAGTAATAAAATAAAATAAATAAACGAGACAAAAAATGACATGAGGTATTTTAAAATACCTCCCTGCCGAAATTTCGTCTGAAACGACGAAAATTCTCGGCTTTTAAAAAAAATGCGTAAAACGAGACAATAAGTAAAACGAGACGAAAATGGGTCAAAAAATGGGGTATGACAAGTGTTATATACATTCATACAGTGACATCGTCATACAAATCGTATTGTCTTACATACATTCATACATTCATGCATATACACATTCATGCATACATAACATGCACATGACATCGCTCACACATGATTGTATTAATCACACTGAGTCTTGCTTTAGCCATATCCTTTCATTTCAATCAAACATTTCAAGCGGCAAGTTCTACAAACGAATAGCTTAAATTTTCTCAAAAAGTGTCACCCCCAGTGTATCTGGTCCAGAGATGTCACCAATCAAACACTTTCCGGTGGCAAGTTCTACAAACAAATAGGCTTGTGAACATGTTCAATTCCCAAGAGTGTCATCCCCAATATGTTATCCCTATTACATTTTACCTTCAATAAGCTATCTTTACACGATAGTAGGTAAAACATTTTGTCGGTTTTCATAAAGCTATCCTCACAACGATAGTAGACCATGTTATTCCCCTTATATTTTACCTTCATTAAGCTATCCTCACAACGGTAGTAGGTAAAATATACTGTCTGTTTTCATTAAGCTATTCTTACACCGATAGTAGACAATGTCATTTCTCTTATATTTTACCTTCATTTAAGCTATCCTCATAACGGTAGTAGGTAAAATATACTGTCGGTCTTCATTAAGCTATCCTCACAACGATAATAGACCATATTATTCCCTTTATGTTCTACCTTCATTAAGCTATCTTTACACGATAGTAGGTAAAACATTTTGTCGGTCTTCATTAAGCTATCCTCACAACGATAGTAGACCATGTTATTCCCCTTATATTTTACCTTCATTTAACCTATCCTCACAACGGTAGTAGGTAAAATATACTATCGGTCTTCATTAAGCTATCCTCACAACGATAGTAGACCATGTTATTCCCTTTATGTTCTACCTTCATTAAGCTATCTTTACACGATAGTAAGTAAACATTTTGTCGGTCTTCATTAAGCTATCCTCACAACGATAGTAGACCATGTTATTCCTCTTATATTTTACCTTCATTTAAGTTATCCTCACAACGGTAGTAGGTAAAATATACGTTTTGTCTTCATTAAGCTATTTGCACACAGATAGTAGACAATGTCTTTTCTCTTATATTACCTTCTTTAAGCTATCAGTACACGATAGTAGGTAATACCTGTCATTTGTCTTCTTTAAGCTATCATCTTTGTTGATAGTAGGCATTGTCTCCTTCTTTTATCTTCTTTAAGCTACCGTTCTGAATCAATGCGATAGTAGACGACCTTTTCTCCCAGTAAAACTACATCATTCCCCAGCGGAGTCGGATCCCTTTCCTTAATAAACTTGGGTATCCTTCCCCGGTCGAGTCACATTTTGTATAAAGGGTTGTCGAATCCACAGAGACCAATTCACAAGTACCGCTATCTGTCGTTTCTTTGTTTATCTAAGGCTAGTGTACAACAATATTTGTTTCACGCGTAAAAAAAAAATAATGAATTTAATTTGATAGTAACAACGAGAGGCCAAAACGATGGTTTCCGTCAACCTGTGTCACTCACGTAAATTGCACTATTTATTTATGACGAGAACAAAATTTATTGTAGAAAATATTAAATTAGAGACACCGTTTTGCTTTCGCAAACTGTTATCAGATACCGTCGGCGCCTCTTTTAAACAAGAGAGGCTCATCCCAATTGTAATGTTTTAGATCATGAAAGAACTTTTTCTTCCGCTGATAGTTCATGTCAGGAGGCAGGACCCCAGCAGCGAGGTAATTGACGAAGTCAGCATACCAAGGTGCCTGCGTCTGTACAGAAGCTATCAGTCTATCATCAGGGAAAGAGTCGTCTAAGGGCAGCTCCTCTCGCTTCACGTTACTTAGCCTAGACAAGTGGTTTGCCACTACATTTTCCGTTCCTTTCTTGTCACGGATCTCCAGATCAAACTCTTGTAGTAGCAATATCCACCGAATCAGTCTAGGCTTTGCGTCTTTCTTGCTAAGCAGATACCTGATGGCTGCATGGTCAGTGTAGACTATAATTTTCGATCCAACTAAGTAGGAACGAAACTTGTCCATAGCATAGACAATGGCCAGAAGCTCTTTCTCAGTAGTTGCATAATTAACTTGAGCATCATCAAGGGTTCTGCTAGCGTAATAGACCGCATGAATCTTTTTGTCTTTTCGCTGTCCTAAGACAGCACCAACTGCATAGTTGCTCGCATCGCACATAATCTCAAAAGGAAGATTCTAGTCTGGACGCTGCATTATTGGTGCAGAGATTAGCGCTTGCTTTAGCTTTTGGAAGGATTCTATGCATTGTTCATCAAAGATAAACTCACCATCCTTCAGCAGAAGACATGTCAGTGGTTTAGTGATTTTTGAGAAGTCCTTAATGAACCGCCGGTAGAAACCAGCGTGACCTAAAAAACTTTGGACTACTTTTACTGTGGTAGGAGGCATCAACCTCTCAATCACCTCAATCTTTGCTCTGTCAACCTCTATTCCTCGTTCAGACACAAGATGTCCGAGGACTATGCCTTCTTTCACCATGAAGTGGCATTTTTCCCAATTTAGTACCAGGTTAACTTTCACACATCGTTCAAGGACTTTCTCCAAATTTTCCAGACAAACCTCAAAGCTTGACCCGCATACTAAAAAGTCATCCATGAAGACTTCCATGATATCCTCAAGGAAATCCCTAAAGATTGCCATCATACATCTCTGAAAGGTGGCGGGCGCATTGCACTTCCCGAAAGGCATTCGCCGATAGGCAAACGTTCCATAAGGGCACGTGAAGGTTGTCTTTTCTTGGTCACTCGGGTGGATAGGTATCTGAAAGAATCCCGAGTAACCATCAAGATAACAAAAGTAGGAATGCTTAGCAAGGCGCTCAAGCATTTGGTCTATGAATGGGAGAGGGAAGTGGTCTTTCCTTGTGGCTTTGTTTAGTTTCCTATAGTCTATACACATGCACCATCCAGTGGTCATACGTGTGGCCACAGACTATCCCTTCTCATTCTTCACCACTGTCATTCCTCCTTTCTTTGGTACCACATGAACTGGACTCACCCATTTGCTCTCTGAGATAGGGTATATCACACTTGCATCCAAAAGCTTCAGTATTTTCTTAATACAGCAAAGTAGTTTCTCAGTTTCAATCTCTCCGAAGTCAGCACTCACAATAACTGGTCGCTTAAATCCTAGGAATTCATACCTAAGGTTCTTAGGTAGCTCTTTCATTTCGACATTCGACTGCTCTTGAGTCGGAGCGGGAAGAAGGGCGACGCATTCGTTTTGATGAACTGGATTTACATCCAATTCTTCTTGATGGGGACTTGCCTCGTCTCCCTTAGTTTCAGTGAAGGACACATCCATTTCCTCAATGGGAGGTGGTCCTGACGCATGCTCTTTAATGCATTCATCAATTATATCAACTAAGCAAGCCGTGTCGTTGATGGAGGGGTTTTTCATGAATTTAGACAAGATGAACTCGATCTTTTCATCCCCGACCTCGAAGGTGAGTTTTCCTTTCTTTACATCTATTATGGCACCAGCCGTAGCTAGGAAAGGTCTTCCTAAGAGGATTGGGATAGATGAGTCTTCAGTGATGTCCATCACCACAAAGTCGGTGGGAATGTACAACTGGCCGATTCTCAATGGTACATCCTCCAGTATTCCTACCGGGTACTTGATAGATCGATCGACAAGTTGTAGGGACATCCTGGTCGATTTTATCTCTCCTAGGTTGAGTCTCTCGCAGACGGAAAGGTGCATAAGACTCACACTAGCACCCAAATCACAGAGCATTTATCGATGATGCAGTTGCCAATAACACAAGGGATTGAAAAACTCCCTGGATCTTTCAATTTGGGTGGCATCTTATTCTGGATGATAGCGCTACACTCTTCAGTGAGTGCTATAGTATCATCATCATCGATTTTCCTCTTATTTGTCAAAATTTCTTTTAGAAATTTTGCATAAGAGGGCATTTGAGTCATGGCCTCTGTGAAAAGGATATTTACATGGAGCTTCTTCAAGAGCTCAATAAATTTCTTAAATTGTCCCTCACTCTTTGATTTAGCTAGTCTCTGTGGGAAAGGGATCAGAGGTTTGTAAGGGGGTGGAGGTACATATGGTTTCTCTTTTTCTTCCTCCACCACCTCCTTTCTCTTTAGGATTTGCTCACTCTCAGTGGGCACAAACTCCATCTCAGCGCCTTTCTTCTCACCTGGGCTCTCTAACTCTTTTCCACTACGCAGGGTAACATCGTTCAGCTCCCCTTTCGGGTTTGGTTGAGGTTGCGCGGGGAAGGTTCCCGAAGGCGCAGCTGCTCGTTGTTGGGCCACTTGTGCAATTTGCGTTTCTAACATTTTGTTATGGGTGGCCAATGTGTCAACTTTGGATGCAAGCTGCTTAATCATTTCATTTGTGTGGATGTTCTAATTCAGGAATTCTTTGTTCTGTTGGGACTGTGCCATGACAAAGTTTTCCATCATCAGTTCCAGGTTAGACTTTTTAGGAGCAGTAGCAGCAACAGGGGCTCCTCTTTGGCCTTGAAAACTAGGGGGTGTTGCAGGTGCAAGACTGGGCGCAAAGGTAGGATTGTTATTCTTATAGGACAAGTTAGGGTGGTTTCTCAATCCAGGGTTGTACGTGTTAGAGTACGGGTTACCTTGCGCATGTTTACCTGATCAGTTTCAGCTAGCAATTGACACTCGACAGCGATGTGTCCAGGGACTCCACAAATTTCACAATTGGGAGTCACAACAGCAGCAGTAGCTGGTGGAGCGAGGGTCAGGTTATCAAGCTTATGGTACAATGCATCCACTCTAGCATTCATGTGGTCAAGGTTACTAACTTCGTACATTCCTGCTTTGGGTTGTGTTTTCTCAATTTGAGTGCGTTCACTCCCCCATTGGTAGTGGTTTTGCGCCATGTTTTCAATAAGGCCATAGGCATCATTAAATGGTTTGTTCATGAGAGCTCCTCCTGCAGCGGCATCAATGGTCATTCTCGTGTTATAGAGTAGACCATTGTAGAAGGTATGAATTATCAGCCACTTTTCTAATCCGTGGTGTGGGCAAGCTCTCATTAATTCCTTATATCTCTCCCATGCTTCGAAAAGCGACTCACCGTCTGTCTGCCTAAAGCAGGTGATTTGGTTCCTGAGTTGTGCCGTTTTGCTCGGCGGGAAGTATCTAGCAAGGAACGCTTTCTTGAGTTCATTCCATGTCGTAATGGAATTAGACGGTAGGGATTGTAGCCAAGCTCTGGCTCTATCTCTTAGGGAGAAAGGAAATAGACGCAAACGAATGGCTTCGGGGTCGACGCTATTACATTTAAGCGTATCAGCGGATTGCACGAAAACGGAGCGGTGCAAATTCGGGTCTTCCGTCGGGTTTCCGTAAAACTGGTTCTGCTGCATGATTTGCAGCAGAGAGGGTTTCAACTCGAAGTTGTTAGCCTGAATCGTCGGGTTAGCAATACTTGAGTGCGGCTCATCCTGAGACGGGACGACAAAGTCCTTAAGAGGACGGTTTTCGTTGGCCATTTGGGCGTGTATTCGTTCTATTTGGCGTCTAACGCGAAAAAGACGCTCGATTTCGTCGATCGGTTGTTCTAACTCGTCCTCAGAAGAGCGAGTACTAGGCATACAATCGACGAAAAATTAAAGGGAAAAAAAATTGCCTTAGTCTAGACGGTGTGACAACGAAGTTACGATATTTTCAAAATTGGTCCCCGGCAACGGCGCCAAAAACTTGATAGGCCGCAAGTGTACGGCTATATCGGTTTTAGTATAAAGGGTTGTCGAATCCACAGAGACCAATTCACAAGTACCGTTATCTGTCGTTTCTTTGTTTATCTAAGGCTAGTGTAAAACAATATTTGTTTCAC
Organism: Medicago ruthenica; assembly: GCA_018208015.1. Taxonomy (NCBI): domain Eukaryota; kingdom Viridiplantae; phylum Streptophyta; class Magnoliopsida; order Fabales; family Fabaceae; genus Medicago; species Medicago ruthenica. The sequence goes on from CM031376.1 coordinate 49,758,085, forward strand.
GCGTAAAAAAAATAATGATTTTAATTTGATAGTAACAACGAGAGGCCAAAACGATGGTTTCCGTCGACCTGTGTCACTCACGTAAATTGCACTATTTATTTATGACGAGAACAAAATTTATTTGTAGAAAATATTAAATTAGAGACACCGTTTTGCTTTCGCAAACCGTTATCAGATTTTAGCGCGTAATTCCCTACTTTCGTAGTGCTTAATTTCGCGTCTAAAATTCTCTTTTTAAAATTCAATAAGTTCTTAATTAGTTAAAAAAAAATGCTTTCGCTACTTTATTTAATTAATTACCTGAATTTTCTAAAGTCCAATATCGTTTCCGCTCTTTCGACGTGTAAACAATATCTCTATGTTCCTACTTTCGTAGCGAAGCTTTAAATTAAAACAGAATTTTCAGAACAACAAATTCATTCCTGTTATAATCAACCAGACGTGCAATTTACGACAGTCCTCTCGTTTTGGACTCAATTAAAACTACTCAGACATGATTAAATTATAAACTAATTTTATCTCTGCTGAATTCATATTAAAAAGAAAGCAAAAGACTGAACCTGTTAATGATGGCAACTTTAAATAAAATAGACCAGCAGCTGTAATTAAATTGGTGGAACAGCACAGTGGTCACAAAATAGCGCAGCAATCACCAAAATTAATGGCAGCAGCAAGCGAAACAATAAGCATAGCAATAAACGCAGCAGTCGAATAAATTGAAGTGGAATAGAATCAAAATCAGCAGCAACAGTAATCACAAGCAATTGGAACTAAAGCAAATAACAACATTGACAACAGCAACAATTGGCATGGAACGGCATCAGCTTAAATGGAATTTTAATGGAAGAATAAAAAGAACTAGGTCACAGTAGCGATCAAGAATCAAAGAAATCTAGGACTGAATTTAAATAAACATATATATAATTGTACGGTAGCGTAAAGGTTTGGGAATCAAAAGAGAAAAAATTGAAATGTAATCTGCAATAAGCACTCAGAAATAAGTTGTTTCTAAATCACTTATAGCTCTCTCCCCTTGAAAACTGATTCTTGAAGGTCTATTTATAGGCAAAAATTCATCAGGGAGTACTTCTGATAGTGTGCCAAGAGGTGGAGAACATAGAGGAAGTGGAGGTAACTGCTTCTAGAAGTGGAGATGAATTCTTCAACCTGACTAAATGTGTTGACTTTCCATTTGCTTTGTTGATTTTTTGAGCCATTTTTCCTTTTCACCGTTTTTCTTTATTTTTGCTTTCTACACCCTAGGTTCCTGAAACACATCAAAATACCAGCATATATCATGCGAAACGCGACAAATGATCCTAAAACAAATAAAAAATTAAGTTACTTAGACAGTGTATTTTGCGTGTTATTAGTATCCTTCCCCGGTCGAGTCACATTTGCCGTCGTGCATTCATACTTGCATCACGAGCATTCTCGGTATCTTAAGATAAAAAAATGGTGTATTCTGTATTTAAGTCTCTTTTTCCCGTTGAAGCGAAGATTTCATCTTCATATCTCCGGACGAAGAAACTTAAATAGGGGCATCTGTCACACCCCAATTTTTGACCTAAGATTCCATTTTATGTCTTTTGGCCCGAAACTTTTTGTCTTTTCGAGAAAAAATTCGCCAGAGAGGTATTTTAAAATACCTCATTTTTGGTTCGTTTTAGGGCCACTTTTTATCTTTATTTATTTTACTTTATTTTTTATCTTTACTTTTATTCTCATTTTTTTATTTTGGTTATTCTTCTTTTATTATTATTATTATTATTATTATTATTATTATTATTATTATTATTATTATTATTATTATTATTATTATTATTATTATTATTATTATTTATTTTCTTTTTTTATTTTTTTTTAAATTTTTATTAAAAGGTCAAAATCACTGCACAGAGGCAGCTCCCCCTTTTCCTGTTTTTTCAGTATCCTTTTGTTCAATATAGCCCCAATCTTCACCAAATTCACAAGGCAAAGTCACTTCATTCCCTCTTTAATCATTGTTAACCAAAACTTTTGTCAAACACACATAAAAATCCAGCATTCAATTATATCTCAGGGATCCAAGAATACACCAATGGTGCCTATATATTGAACTGAAAATCAGCAAAAAAGGGGAGATAAAATTTCATCAGAACAAATCACAAAAAAAAAACAGCAAAACAACATTATCAAATCTCTACAAAACACCACCCCTCTCCCACACAAAACCGAACCACCACCCCTCTCCCAGACAAAACCGAACCACAAAACCTACAATCCAAACCGAAACCAAAAACAAAATCAACCCAAAAATCCGAACCAAAAAAAAAAAACAAGAAAAAGGTAGATTTCGAAAATTTTAAAACTTAGATCTAGGTTCTTTAAAAAAGTTTTTGAATTTTTTAGTGCTAGATTTGAAGAGAGGAAAAAAATGGAATTCTAAAAATGTAATTATTTTAAAAAACGGTGGAGTTTTGAACTCCGGCGCGGTGGCGCCGCCGTCTAGGTCGGCCGGCCACTGCGCCGGAATACTTTCCGGCCACCGGAAAATTAGAGAGAGAGGGGGGCGGTTAGAGAGAAGTGAAGAGAGAGGAAGTTCTTTGAAAAATGACAATTTTTTTACAAAAAAGGTTATTTATAGCCTATTTCCAGATTGAATCTGGAGCGTTGATCAATCAACGGCCCAGATTCAATCTGGAGAGCCCACAACCCATCCTCCTTAAGCCCGTTCCTCACTTCTGATTGCTTCTTACACCCCCCCTGCTTACTCCCGCACCCCCCTTTTCTTTTGTTTTAATTTCTTTGTTTCTTTATTTATTTCTTGCATTTTTTTTATTTCATTTATTTTTATTCTTGCACTTTTTTGCTTATTCACTTTTATTATATTATGACATTTTTTCTTTGCTTTCTTTATTATTTTTGTCATTTTTTTTTATAGCTTAGATTATTTTTATGCATTTTTCTTTTTTTAGTATAGTTTATTTTCATTATTTTTGCACTTTTATTTAACTGTCCAGCATACCATGCATTTTTACTTTTATTCTTTTATTTATTTATGCAACATATTTATTTAATGTTTTGCATATCATGCATTTTTATTTTTTTTCTTTGTATTTATTCCAATGCAACATATTTATATTATGTCCAACATTTCATGCATTTTTATTTTCTGTTTTATTTTATGCAGCATGTTTACTTAATGTAAAATACATCTCATGCATTTTTTTTATTTGATTTTTATTTATTTTTGTTTATTTTGCATATTTATTTATTTTTATGCACTTATAATTTATTTTACTTTATTTATTGCTTTATTATTCTTATTTTATTATTGGTACTTAGAATGTATTTAGGGACAATGTAAATATAAATGAGAATATTGCACCGACACGCACACATTTATTTATTCCGCTTTATGTCGAAAAACGATAAAATGCAAGATTAATGACCATATCCGAGGAAAAGGGCTTTCACTTTGATCCAACGTCTTTGTGAGAAAACCCTCGCGCTTAGTTTATTTTGACCGCCACTTAGTTTATTTTTTGTTAATTAGCTTAATCAAAAAATCAAAAACATTTCAAATAACAAAAAGCCAAAAAATCTTTTCTCCATCAAATTTCATTTTCAAGTCAATCAATTCCTACGTTTTCTTCAAAAACAATTTCAATCAATCTTAATTATTTCAAACTTTTTCTTCAATTTAAAATCAATCAAACTCACATTTTATTCTTCTGTGCCTTTTCTGCCTCTTGTCTTTCTCAAACTTTTTCAAACTTTAAAATCAATCAAAACAAATCACTCGGCTTTTTACCCCGAACTACGTGATTTTGATCCCTCTCGGGTACGTAGGCAAAAGACTTTGTCTTCCCAAATCAATAAAAATAACAAAAACATTTTTTCTTTTTAATTCATCATTTTAGTCTTTTTACACTTAGGCATTTATTTACAAACAAGTAATTAATTTAGCATAAAGATAAAAATAAAACGAGAGGTTCCTATAGAGTACTATAGACGTTTTGGGTGCTAATACATTTCCTTTGTGTAACCAACCCCCCGGACCTTTGATCTCTAAAAAATAGGGTTTTTTTTTTCGAACTTTCCCCCTTTTCCTCGGAAAAAATAAAAGCTCGGTGGTGAATCTTAATTTTGTGAGTCAACGCTAACCAATAGTTTGATATCCGAAAATCACCGCGACAATATATATATATATATATATATATATATATATATATATATATATATATATATATATAGAGAGAGAGAGAGAGAGAGACAAAGGACAATTTAGTAAAACATACGTACACATTTGTGACAAATTTATTACTTCAACAAATTTTTTTAATACTCGTTATTTTTGTAAACTAGTCTTGTAATAAGGGACGAACCAATGGAGTATTTCATTTTTTTGTGAGGGTTAAATAAATGAGTTTAAATGTGAAGGGCTAAATAATATTGTAGTTTTGGTCCCTCATGTGTTCAATTTATGGATTTATGGATTATGATCCCCTTATTTCTATGCAATTTTGGTCCCTTAATTTTTTCAATTTATAATATTGAATCAAATATTTCAATTGACGTTGATGTGGAACAATTTTAAATGATGAGACACTGAATTTAGTACACACATGAAAGTCACATCATATTAAACGTAAACTTTTATTATTTGTAATTTTTATATTCAATTATTTATAGAAAAATTCCAATCAAAATCTAACTAGATAAGGTCTCTCACAGTAGTGACTAACTCTTCACGAGTAAGTTCAGAAAATACCTCATCATCATCTTTTGAATCAAAATCAAAATCTCCATCAGAGGATGTTGATGCCATCAGAGCCAGATTTGCTTCCTCTTCATCATATTCAGCATCAAGATTTTTCCATGTTGCCAAAAGACTTTTCTTGACTCTGCTCTTGAGTCTTCCTTCTTGGAACTTTCCTTTTTGGACTTGTCCTTTTGAAGATCAAGACAATCAACAACAAAGTGAACAGGTTTCTTATAGTTGAAGCAAGTATTTGATTCATCCTTCTTTTCTTTGTAGCTTGATCCTCTTACTCCACTGCTTCTCGTAGAAAACCTTTTCTTCTTCTTGTTCAGATACTGAAGCAACTTGGTCAAAAACGCCATCTCTTCAACATCAGAACTATCTTCAGAATCTCCTTATGGAGTTTCTTATTCTGATTCCACAGCTTGAAGTGCTTTGCCCTTAAACTTCAGAGCAATAGACTTATAAGACTTCTTAGTTGGTTCATCATCTACAAGCTTCATCTCATGACTCTTTAGAGAGCTTATCAGGTTCTCCAAGCTAAGCTTGGTTAAGTCTTTTGCTTCCTGAATAGCAATAACTTTTGGTCTCCATTTGGTAGGAAGACTCCTCAGAATCTTCTTGACTTAATCTAGTATTGTATAAATCTTATTTAGAACTTGAAAACCAGATACAAGAGTTTGAAACCTTGAAAACATGGTTTCAATATCTTCGTCTTCCTTCATTTTAAATAGTTCAAACTGATGGACCAGAAGGTTAGCCTTTTCTTCTTTTGCTTGTTGATTTCCTTCATAGGTTGAGCAGAGTGATTCAAAAATACTCTTAGCATAGATTTATCAACAATTTTGGTATACTCTGAATAAGGAAGAGCCCCGACCAAAATACCATGAATCTCTATGATGCTTTCTATATATCTTTTTCTGAGCATCATATAAGTTCTTTCTATCAATAACCATTCCCTCATAATTTACTAGAAAACTGACACCATCCTCAATGATGTCCCAAAGTTCAATATCAACACCAATGGTGTGACTATACATTTTGCTTTTTCACCAAGAAAATTGTGCAGCATCTCCATTGAAAGATGAAGTTCAAGTTGAGTAGGAATTTTTATCAGAGGTGGAATTGGTGTTGGTGTAATCATAAGATACAACATTGTTATTGTTACTAGTACCACCAGTACTAGAATTAGAGGTAGAACCTGAAGCAAACATGTTTTTCTCAAGATCTTTTATTTGTTACACTATTAAGTGTTTAAGCAACATACCATGAGCGCTGATGTCAACTGAAGGTGAGAAAAACATAAGAAGGGAGTTGAATTGTGTTTGCTTTTTCTAAAAACTTTATTAAGTGTTTATAAAACTGAGTCTTATCAGAAGCAGAGTTCTTATTAGAGTCTGAAACAAAGTTATACAACAAAATCAAATTAAATACACACACACACACAGAGAGAGAGAGAGAGAGAGAGAGAGAGAGAGAGAGAGAGAGAGAGAGAGAGACAGAGAGAAAGAGAGAAAGATTTGACACAAGCAATTATCTTGGTTTCCCTCACAAACTGAGGTTAGTCCAGTCTCCTTGCACTTCCAGAGGATTTTTCACTATAATCTCACTAAATTACAATTTGCTCAAACACACATGTAAGAAACTTCATGTAACACCCATAATAAGATTGCCTAGGATCTTATACGAGTATTAAAATTTCGTACTGGATACATTAATTTACAATATAAAAGTTCATACAATATTACATCACATTGTAATATTACATCCAAAGTTAAAACAATTCTCTTGTTACACGTACATCAAGTACCACAACATATAATACAATCAAACTTTAAACAAATAACATCAGCACGATCAGTCCGTAGCCTTCTCCTTACCCTTGTTGCGTGCTGAATGCGATCCTGCCTGTGAACCTGCACCAGAAGGAATGGGATGAGACATAATGTCTCAGTGAGCTCTACCCAGCCTACTGTTTGGCGACCACAGGGAACCTAGGGTCGCCATGCCTACCTTGGCAATTTAGGGGAATTCTAGAATCGCCAAGTCTTTAACCTGCCTATAACTTTAACTATAACCTATCTTTAACTGTAAAACTCTCTATAACTATAACTTTTACTATGACTGTATAACATAAAGCAATAAAGTGTTTTATGTTAGCTGTTAGCGTTGAACAAACAATTAATCTGAGTTCGTTTTACGGAGTGCGGCCCGGGTGGAGTAACCCCGAGGACAGCTCCCTATGAACCGGTGAAACTCCTATCATATCAGGCTATCACCGGACTCCCTATGAAATTGCATGTGGATAACCCTCTCGGAGAGATCCCATCCGGCGAATCCCGGAGTCTGCTGAACATGCCTTTGACTTTGAATTATTATTATACTTTGACTTTGATAAAAAGTGTATAAATATATATATATACATGCCTGTTACTTTGATCATATAAACATTTCCTGTGATCTATAACCTGTAATCTATAGTCTTGGCTTATCGTTCTCATAAGCCTCCTATAATTGTTGGAGATCCAACTCTATTAACTTGTCTATAACTATGATGGTAATTCATTCATACTTTCATTATCCTAAGGTTTACACAAGTTATGGGAATGTAGGGACTTCACTTACAAATAAATAATCCCATTACCAATCCCTAAACACATCTATATAACTTAGGAGTACAAGTATACATCTCTTAATGCCATGCCTTTCCCTTATCCTTCCCTATTTCCAAGCCAAAGCTCACGAAAAATAATGCTGAGGGGGGCCAATATCGGAGCACGATTTGGGAAAATCGGAGCACGATTTTATGCGAAAGTTACATGAAAAACAGGACATGAAATCGTAGCACGATGCCCATAAATCGGAGCACGATTTTGGCTTCAGCAGCACTCATAATTTCACTTCCTAGGCTAACCCAAACATGCCCAATCATCAAACAACTTATGGGAATGGATTTTTCTATGACATATGAACAAGATAACACATAACAATTCATGTATTACAAGCCAACATGGGATTAAGGCATGGATCTAGCAAATTAACTCTTAATACCAAAACTTTCAAGCTTAAACAAAGTGGGGTTCTAAAACCCTCTAAGAGCTCACCTCAAACTCAAGGATTGCTTGCTAAGTTTTTGAATCCAACCCTAGCTTCAAGTCCAAAGTTTCTACTCAAAACCACTTCTATTCCTTAGCTTTCCTTCTTCTTCTTGTTCCAAATTTCTCCAACAATAGCTTGCTTACCACAAGAGAGTTTTGGGGAAAGAATTTTCTAGGTTAAGGGATGAAGATTTGATGATGAAGATAGTGAGGAGATGGGGCGAAAATTGAGAGGAAAGGAAGGGCAAAAAATCTGTTTTTTGGTGTAAAGAAAATGAGTAGAAACATTGATAAATATTCATATTTATCCAAATATCAACTTCTCCAAAATTACAACTATGCCACTTCTTAATTACCATTTTACCATTGCTTGCATACGAAGTTTCTAACGCTTATAACTGATACTTCTAAGCGGGATATTACACTTCATTTGCTAAAACACACAAGTAAGAGACTTCTGCAATCAGAGTTTAACAAATAAATAAGATTGTGTTTACACTTGATATACAATCAGAAGTGTAAGAAAGTTAAAGTGCAAGTGACTTCAGAATACTTGAGAAAATATAAGGTTGAAATTTTGCAAGAATTTATCTAAGTGTCTGTGCGCTATAGAATTTTACAGATTAAGGACACTTGTAAAATGATAGAAGTCTTGTTATTTTTATTCAACTGTTCAGGTCCTTATATAGGAGAGAATTAGAGAGTCATTGTTGAAGAAGTGTAAGCGCGTCAAATTAGTCCTTAAGAAGCTTGATCAGAGACATTGGGATGTTTCCTTAAATTGATAATGTCGTTAAGTAGTCATTCGAAATACATTTTCTTCTAATAGAATGATTTGTTACTTTCTCTTTGTCATTGAATTTTCTTGTTTGTTTCTGTACGTGATCAGAAAATGATAAATTGTACTACCTTGAGTCTGACAGTGACATTCCATCAGAAGACGACAAACTAAATCAGAGTCTTCTGCTGTTGACGTCACCTTCAAAAGCTTCATCCTTTAGAGTCTTCATTCAGACGCTTCTAAGAGAAAAGTCTCTTCTGATCAGGGCGTTGACATTTTGGTTGATCTTTCTTCAGATCTTGTTCCAATTCATATGAGTTTCTCTGTTGCTTTAGATGCTTTCTTATGCGTTCAGAGTCTTGATGTTTCAGAACTAAAACTTGACTTTGAGAGTCAGAATTTAATTACATGGTTCTGCACACTTGAACACACATTAGCATATCCAATTGTTCTTTTATACATTGTCATTGATGACAAGTCATCTTGCGTTATTCTTAGCATCTTTTTCAGTCATTTTTATTTAGTTTTAATCCAAAATAAAGGGGTATTTTAACAATTTCCTATAGTTTTCGGGACATTTGTAATGTTTTCTATTTGAGTCATGTAATTCTAGTTTTTCCCGAAACATAGCAATTCTAGGGTGTTTTGATATAATTCATGAAGAAATCATGCAAATCGACAAAGGAAGACATCTTGAAGACTTGTGAAGATCTTAGGAAGATCATGAATGAAGATTCAAGAGGCCTAGGAAGACATTACAAAGGGAGGAATTCTGTTCTCAAGTCCCAAGGCATCTTATATGGAAAGAAACACCAAAAAGACGAAGAAACAGGCGCTTACACGCAGGAAAACACATTGATGCGCCCCGGGCATGCTGCCATGCGCCCTGGGCATGCACCATGCGCCCTGGGCATGCACCATGCGTCTGGGGCATGTTGTGGGCGGGTCAGAACTGCTTTTTTCCACATTTTAAGTGGAAAAATCTCAGTTTTTCAGCACAAACCCAGGCGGAAACTTTGTCTATAAATATAAATCCTCTCATTCAATATTTCTCATTTAGAACGAAGCAATTCAAGAGAAAGACAAGCACTATGAGCTTCAAGGGAGGAATCTATCCTCTCTCTAAGTTTCTAGGATATGTTTTATTTCTTTTGTAATTTGTCTTTTGTTACCATGAGTAACTAAACCCTATTAGGTTAGGGTTATAAGATGAAACTCTATTTAATTTGTTGGATTATTTAATTTAATTTCTTTATTCATTTATTTTATGAATACTATTTAATTTTATTATACCGTAAGATTTGTTTCATCTGAAGAGAACACACCCTAAGATAACGATACTTTGTAAGGTGACATACCTAATATTGGTGCAAACCTACCCGAATCAGGAAGTATCTAATAACCGACCATGTAATTAGGGAAACATAGTAACTACACGGATTTTAATCAGCATAGTAACTTTATTCTTCTTTTATCATTGGTAAGGTAAACGATATAGGGCTGCCCGTTTGTAGAACTACCGAGAGGGAGAATATGTTGATGTCCTTCCAAGATTCAATAGATGAGGGAGCCTTTAGGACCATTAAGAATTTAGGAACCCTAATTTAAGTCATTGTTTCAAATACCTCTGATAGAGTAAGAACCCACACGTACCTTTACGTGCGAAAGTGCATCTCCCTATTGTTTACACTGAATGTTGGTAAACAACCGTTGGTTACAAATAATGTTGCTTGCGTGATCAACCATACAAATCTCAAGACATATGTGTGTTAAACTTTCCCATAAATATTTGAATGTTCATGGTGTTTTTGAATAAGTTATGTAAAAGAAGAAAAAAGTATTCAAGTTCAATGAGATTGAACTTGTCGAATAAGGTTTCTTGTAGGAATTACTTAAACATAAATTTGCAGAAAGATAAGTAGAATGCAAGAAAACTTAAGAAAAACTAAATTGCATTGATTCGAATGAAAATGTGTTCACAAGGATCATACATTGATTTGCTACTCGTTTCTCTCATTGACATGGATACTTCTAAATTCTATGCATGTGATTTGTGACCCCATTTTCCTCATGGAAAACTTTTATTTATACTAAGAAAAAATTAATTGTACAATCTTATCCAAACTAACTGCCATTAACGTCTTCCAACGGGAGATTTTTCTAATTTTGAATTTGAATCTTCTTCCTTCGACAGCAGTTATTCAAAATTCTCCAAAATCAACCTAATTCATATTTGTCGAATGCTTTTGTCCACCAATTCTCCCTTTTGCTAAGTCTTTGACTCTGTCGAAATAGTATACAATCGTGTTAGCCTTTTTAATTTCGAAAGCAACATTTTTCTTGGAAATGACAAGTCAAACTTTATTGACTACATTTAATGGAGCCTGTCGAAAATACAGGCTAACAAATTGCCCCCCAAAAATGTCTTTCTCGACTGAACTAAGTGAAAAGAGAATGACGTTTTTGAAGTTACTTCCAAATAGTTCTATGTCAAATTTTGGTTTCGACTTTAATATTTTTCAGAACTGAATGGTCAATATGAGAAAATCTCTTTGTGGCACCACTCACATTAAGTTAGTGGGCCACGTTTTGACCTTGAACCCACGAAATGAACTTTTTCATAACTGTCAAAATGAGATGATGACACTTGTCAACATCTGAACTGAAAAAACCCAAAGGTCTAAAACCTTTTTCAATTTCAGAAAGTATAAAAGGTTCTTTCTCATTTCAAGTTCACTTTTTGCATGCTCTGAAACCTAAAACCCTATTCTCTCAAAGAACTTCATCCTCTTCGCGGAAATCTTCTTCTTCTCCGAAAATAGAACCTTCAAGATCTAGACCTTCAGTTCATCATTAATGTACAAAGATCTCTTGTTCTCTGCGTATCAATTTGTGAAAAGTCATCACCATTCCAAATCATCAATCTTTTCATCTTCAAAAGTTTCAGAATCTTAAAACCCTAAGAAATGGCGTCTTCTTCGCATGCATCTGCTCCTGGCTCTAAAGCTCCTGTTGTTTTGGCACTGTTAATTTCTCCAAACCTATTCAACCAAGGAATTTAAAGTTTGTGGTTGATCCTGACTTGAAGGATGAGCAAGCACAGATTATTCCTAGTCTGGACACTCATGCATTCTTAGGTCCTCTTCCTAAGTCTAGGGTAGATAGTGAAGAGATTCAGGAAATATTCCCTAGCTATCACAAATACAGCCCTAGGGTATTTGTCGAAGGATCCTATGTCATGAATTTTATAGATGCACCCAATAGAGTGTTCAGGTTAGCTCCTCATGCTGAAAATGAGGTTTAATTGAAATGGCTTAATAAAGTCAAAGCCAAGAAAGGGGAAGCTTGGAAAGCCCAAGGCATATTCGACCTGATTCAACTGTCGGGGTATGGTCCTAGGTATCAACCCAACATGCTCTTAGCAGCATTACACTTTTGGGAGCTTTCAAAAAATTGCTTCCATCTTAAATGTGGAATGCTAACCCCTCACCCTTCTTGACGTGGCTGCCATTACTGGCCTAAAACCAACTGGAGAAATGTTCGACCCCAACACAACCTCCAAGAATTTTCAATTTAATTTCAAATGAGCTACCTTCTATGGGTACATAGAAGACCAACACATTACTGACAACAAAGAAGTCTCCTCAGTGATCCTTTCATTTCCAACTTTGAGGCCTTCAGTAGCCTTTTTCTCGACAAAATTTCCAGCAAGAATTTCTCCAGTAACTTTGACAACATTGATGTCCACTGGTTCAGCGTACATCACATCAGTCACTTGGAAGGGATTGGCATATATTTGCATGGGAGGTTTTGTCTTGTCATTGAACTTTAGTCTTCCTTCATTCAGCGTTTTTGAACTAGGTCCCTGAAAAGAACACAACGAGACGTATTATGCCCCAGAAAGTTATGAAAATTGCAAAATCCTCTTTTCTTTCTTTGTCCCATTGGTGGAGTTTTCAGGCCCTTAGGCACTAAAATCTGACCATCAGTGACCAAAAGATCAAAGATTTCGTCGCATTTAGTAATGTCAAAAGTGTAAGTCTTTGCATCAAATTTATCATTCTTAGGTACGACAGGATTTTTTTCCGACTGATGGTTTTAGCAATTTACAGATATAAGGGGGTCCAAGCTTTAACTCAGCCACGTTAATTTCACTGTCTTCGACGGAATCGTATTCGACGTTGAATTCTTGGTCGCTGTCATTAGTGTCGACGTATGCAACCTTCTCTTTCTTATGGAACCTTCTAGTTCTAGCCTTTTCTACTTTGAGCCTTTCGACTTGTCGAACTCTGTCAGCAAGTTGGGCCATGTCCCTTAGGTGCTGGGTATCTAATTTCTTTCGAATAGAATAATCTAGCCCACCAGCGACCATTTCGACTAATTCATGTTCAGGCACTTGGGTAAAGCACCTTGCTTTGAGAAGTCTGAATCTATTGAAATAGTCATCAATAGTTTCAAGGGTTTTGCGTCGAACGCTAGCCAATTCTTTAAGGCTAATTTTAGATTGTCCCATGTAAAATTGCTCATGAAAAGCCTTCTCCAACGGATTCCAACTAAACATGAAATGTGGAGGTAAGGTTGTAAACCAAGTGAAAGCATTTTTTGTTAGAGAACTTGGGAAATATTTAATTCTTAGATTTTCATTATTCGCTATGTCCCCAGCCTCAGTTAAATAATGACCAACGTGTTCAACAGTGGATTCACATGTATCCCCAACGAATTTTGTGAACTTGGGGATTTTCATCCCCTTGGGAGTTTAGTTTGCAAGACATACTCAGATAAGGCCAACACAAAGTTTGGCCTGTACAAACCTACATTGAGGCCATTTTGGACTAGAATTGTCTCGACAAGGTTGGCTATATTATTTTGGGCTCCAAAGTTATTCTGTTGGACTTGCCTAACCACTTCGTCTGCATTTTGGTTTCTATTAACCATAACAACTTCAGGGGCTCGTTCGACTGCCCCTTGAACAGGTTGTTCGACAACTTGGGGAACAGGTTGTGCGTGATTTCCCTCATTGTTTATCCCTTCGCCTATCTTTAAAGGCCTCGGATTTTGGGGTTGGACAGGGGCGAAAAAATCTTCAATCATCCCCATTTGTGTAGCCAACATTTGGTAACTTTGGTTCGTGTTCTGAATCATAGGATTGAACAATGTTCCAATCTGTTGCGTTAACATATTTACCATTTCATGGTTACTTTCACCCATTTGTTGTCTAAGGGACAACAAAGACGATGTGGTCAATGCAGGTTGAACGTTTTGACCTGGAAGGTTTATTGCAGACCCATGTAATGGAGATAATGACACATTTGCATTATCTGCATACATAGATGTGTTTGTCTGAAGGCCTGCCATCTATGATGTTGGCATACCATAAGGATGATCCCTATTTGCCATTGCCAACGTGAATTGAGGCATAGAGGGCATAGAGGTACCAATTGGACCAATAAGAGGATTTCTATCAAATCGTTGGGTTAGTGGCCTAGAAGCCACTGGGCTAGCCTGCATTGACAATGCAGTTGTCGAAACAACTACAAGAGTAGTTACTCCCATATTCGTTAAAGATGGTATAGGGGATGTTACTCTCACCACATTTGTAGGAATTGCACTACTAATTGGTATTTCTTGTGAACTTTGCGTATTAGACTGCGCATTGGACGTAGAAGCAGTTCTTGAATTAGGGCGAACCATTTCATAAAGACGCTTACCACCTCTCAATCGCACACGAAGATGAATTCATAAGTTTTAAAAGATCAAGAACGAAGAATTTCAGAGAGAAGTTTTAAAAAAAAAAAATCAAAATTTGACACACAAAGGTCCCACTGGCGCATGCCAATTCATTTACGCTGAATTTTGGTAAACAACCGCTGGTTACAAATAATGTTGCTTGCGAGATTAACCATACAAATCTCAGGACATATGTGTGTTAAACTTTCCCAGAAATATTTGAATGTTCATGGTGTTTTTGAATAAGTTATGTAAAAGAAGAAAAAAGCATTCAAGTTTAATGAGATTGAACTTTTCGAATAAGGTTTCTTGTAGGAATTACTTAAACATAAATTTGTAGAAAGATATGTAGAATGCAAGAAAACTTAAGAAAAACTAAATTGCATTGATTCGAATGAAAATGTGTTCACAAGGATCATACATTGATTTGCTACTCGTTTCTCTCTTTGACATGGATACTTTGAGTTTCTAACTTCTATGCATGTGATTTGTGACCCTGTTTTCCTCATGGAAAACTAATATTTATACTAAGGAAAAACTAACTGTACAATCCTATCCAAACTAACTCCCACTAACGTCTTCCAACGGGAGAATCTTCTAATTTTGAATTTTAATCTTCTTTCTTTGACAACAGTTATTCGACATTCCCCAAAATCAACCCAATTCATATTTGTCAAATGCTTTTGTCCACCAATTCTTCCTTTTGCTAAGTCTTTGACTCTGTCGAAATAGTATACAATCTTGTTGGCCTTTTTAATGTTGAAAGCAACATTTTTCCTGGAAATGACAAGTCAAATTTTATTGACTGCATTTAATGGAGCATGTCAAAAATACAGGCTAACACCTATATGATTGACGACCCTAAGCATTAACCCGTGTAGAAACTATGGTGTAAGGCTGCAACTCGACAGTTGGAGGGGAATAAACCCATACCTCTAAGAGAGTAAGGCCCCACACCTACAAACTCGTGTGATCAACAGGTGCAACTCAACAGCTAGTAGGAAATAAAACCCCACGAACTCATCACTTAAATAGAAGATGCAAAATCGATATCTGAATAATGCTTGACCATTGATTAATTCCAAAAATTGAATACAGGGGATTTGAAGAATCCTAACCGCCGCTAACATTCTGCAATCAAAACATGTTACTTCTAAACTCTTGATCTACTGCAAACAGACTAAATTGCAAAACCCCCTTTATATTTTATTTTATTGTTTTTATTTATTGTTTTCTGTTCAGAAATAAGTAACGCGAATTGCCTAGTTGGAATGACAATCCATGTGGATACAATACTCTATTTATCACTTTATTACTTAGTAAACGATTTGGTACACTTGCCTAAATTCGACCATCAGTCATCATCAAAACTTCAGAGACATTATTCAAAATCCATTTGTGTTTAACATTGACTTGTTACATCGCGAAAATTTAGCTTCAACATGAATATGAGGCAAAAACAAATTAGTCAATTTAGAAATTGGGGTGGCCAAAGTTGCGGATTCAATAATACAGGGACAAAAATCATGTATATAAAAAATAGAGATGCTAAAAGTACATTAAAATTTTAAAAAAATAAAATGAGTCGTGTTGTTATGATAACATGTATCCATAGAACACTTGTTTAAGAATAAAATAAAAATAAAAGTTTTGTATTGAAAAGAACAGTTATTTAAAACAAAAAGCGAACAAATTTTAAAATTTTAAGGAATTATGCTTTCATAACTCTTATCAGTATTTCATAAAAGAGCTATGTTATTTATACAACTAAAACGAGACAACCAATGCAACAACCTATAGCTTTGTGAGGAGCACGGAAATCAAAATCGGACAAAATATATTTAAAAATAGAAAATAAGTTGTTGGTTGTACAATTTGGTTGTTCACATATCATTCTTCTTCACAAAATGCAACTAAAATTGATCTAATAGTGAGGGGTTTAGACAATATGCATGAGGTTTTAGATTCAAATTTCAGTGCATCCTTTGAGTGCGCACCTCGTTTTTAAAAAAACGCGCAATCCTCCGAGGACGTCTGCGAACGCTCGGAGGGCCTTGTGAAGTCGCCACCAAAGTTTTTGTGTAAAGGGAACGTTGATAAACCCTTAAGTTTTTTGTTTGAAGGGAAACGATAATAAAACCCTTGACGATGAGGAAAAGGACTGGTCATCGCAACCATTGTCGGGTTCGGGAGTCGATTACGCAAGGGGAAGGTATTAGCACCCCTCACGTCCGTTGTACTCAACGGGAACCTTCTATTTGCCTAAAGCTTAAATTGTTTTTAAATGTTTTGCGCGCATGCTTATCTATGTCAAAAGAAAATATAATATAAGGGGGGAAAAGAGATGAAAACAAACGAAAGGAAAAAAAAAGAAAAGTTTTTTATTATTGCGCTTGACAAGATGTCGATCTTGCTCCTACGTATCTCCCGGTAGTCGGAGAATTCAAAGCGTACGTAGTTCTTTGGTAGAAAAACGTACATATGTTGGTTATTTTTAAATGAACGATGTTTTAGGCGTATTCTTGCGATTAAACGTAGCTTGTATGCTCGCGGATGGGAGACTTAAGCGTATAGCTTGTATGCTCGCGCATGGGAGGCTTAAGCGTTTGTTTACGAATCACGCTTAGAATAGGTAAAACATGTCCGTTGGGTAAGAGGGTTCGATTTGGTCGCGTTGGGACCAAAATGGGTGCAATGGACTCAATTGAGTCGATCATTGACCGAGGTGACTCTAACGAGTCGGGGGATTGAATCTAATGGCCACGGGGGACCAAAAGGTTCGGATTGACCACAAGGGGCCAAGATTTGGTTTGGTATGGTCGGATACGTTGAAAAAGGAATGACGATTGTCCGAACGACGAGACATACGTCACGCATTCGTACAATCGGGGCAATGGAGAGACATACGTCACACCATCCCTTTTTCATTCAAGTTTTGGTTGAATTTCTTTAGAAATCCCAAAGTTTATCAAAACATTTGGTTTGAAACCCAAAATGAAGAGGTTTTGACAATTTTGTTAGAAAACGCACAAGTTCGGCTCGTTTTGCGAACGATTTTGAAAAGCGAACAAATTCGGCGTATGTTCACGTTTGGGTTTTGAAAATCATGAACAATGTTTATTGTTCAAGTTTTAATTTGAAAGTGATGAACATAGCTTGTTTGCTCAAGTTGTTTTGAGGGATTGGGAACATAACTTGTCTTGCAAGTTATCCAAAAAAGTGTTACCCGAACTTGCGAATTTTCCAATATTATGCAAAATCCTTGAACTGGTTTGAAAAATATGAGTTTTAAAACTCCTAGGTTCTGAGATCTTGGGCTAGAACCTCAAAAATTGGCCATTTGGGAGCCTAAACTCAGATTCTGAGTTCTGTCATGGTCGCTCTGCGACCATGACTTCGCACTGCGAACAATGCGAATTTTTGAGTTCAGAAGCTGTTTCTGAACTGTTGTTCAAAAACAACTTCTGAACACACTCAGGACCTTTTAGGAGAGTGAAAAGCTTTGAGTTTTTGCAATGAAAAGGGTTGGACAAACCAGTTTTGATGTTTTGAAAACCTTGGGATTTCTTTTGAAATTCAAAAGGGGTTTTTAGAACAAAATGGTTTTGGACCAAAATTGCTGTGCAAGCACAATTGAAAATGCAAGACAAAGGCTTAGAAACTTACAGAGATCCTTAGCAAAGCTCCAGCTGCAATGGATTTAAATTGGTTGAAGGTTCTTGCAAAGGTTTTGGATATTGGTGATGAACTTTGAACTTGTGCAAAGCTTTGTGCTTGATTGGTTTTTTGCTAGAGTTTGGCTGGTTTTCTCTGGTTGTTTGAGTAGTGTTTCTTTGCTCTTTGAATCGCTGTATTAACTGCTTAATTCATGCTGCATTTCCTCTTGCCTTGCATCTCTATTTATAGGCCAAAATGCAATCTCATGTAATGATGAAAATCCATAGGACCTAGCTGATTTGTGGGCTAAATTCAGGCTATTTGGCTTTGCATTTAATGCTAATGGATAGAGGCAACCTTGCCTTGTGCCAAGGGTTAAAGGTTTGACTGATTTCAGCCACAAATTCAATGGTTTTTGGATAGAAATGATGAGAAACATGGCTGGATTGCAATTGGCTAAGCTTGGGGATTGATCCTTGCAATCTCAATGATTGATCAATAAAAACGTGCACTGTGATGTGCAGAGAATGGGGGATGCAAAAGGCTATATGTGGCTGGTTTGAGAGCTGAAAAGTTGCTGCAAAACAGAGTAGGCAATCATGGCTTTTTCAAGTGAAAAACCAGCTGGGTTTGACTGGTTTTGGGGGAGCAAGCAGGAAGAAAGTCTTCAAGCAGGTGGCTGGCAACCTTGGGGTGGTTAACAGGTCATTTGGGAGGGACAAGAGCTGCCCAAGGGGCAAGCCCACTTGCTTGTCACATGCTAGGTTGGAAGAAAAAGCTTCTTTCCTAGGCATTAATGGCAAGTCTCTCAATTCTGGTTTTGCTTGGCCCAATTAGCCATGAATGCTGACTAAAATAATTATGCAAATGATGTGCAACAAATTCTGGAATTAAATCAAAGAAACCAAAAATCTGCAGAAAAATCGCAGATGTAACACCCATATAGAGATTGCCTAGGATCTCTTACGAGTATTAAAATTTCGTACCGGATACATTAAATACAATACAGAAAGATTGGTAATATATATACAACTCATAAGTTTATCATACAACTTGTTATCCGATACAAGCATTTCAATAATATACATCATAATACAACATCCTTATACAATTATCCATAATAACAAAACATAAGCAGCACATTCAGTCCACGGCCTTCTCTTTACCTTTACGTCGCGCCACCTGCGAAGAACCTGCACCAGAAGGAAAGGGATGAGACATAACGTCTCAGTGAGCTCCTACCCTACCTACTGTTTGGCAACCTCAGGGAACCTAGGGTTGCCGTGCCTACCTCGGCGATCTTGGGGATACCTATGATCGCCAAGTCTTAACTTATACATTTCATATTCCATTCTTAACTCTTAAAATTATACGGAGTGATCTTGGGGACATCCTATGATCACGTCTCGTTCACTGAGAACTAATCATCATTCTTGTATTACATATAATATACATAATCATCTTTAAGTTAGAAGTTAGGGTTGAACAAACATAACATTATCTTGGTTCATTTTACGGAGTGCATCCGGGTGGAGTAACCCCGAAGTACATCTCCCATAATACCGGTGAAATTCCTATCATATCAGGCTAACACCGGACTCCTCTTATATTTTGTGTGGCTGCTCTCGCGAGCGGTAACTTCACCGTCCCAGCTGCCATTTAAGGCGGTAACTTCACGGGGACCCCCTGTATACTAACTGACGAGCAGACAGGAGACACATTAACTTTATAGACTTGGATGTGTAGCTGCCCTCACGAGCGGTAACTTCACCGTTCCGGCTGCCATTTAAGGCGGTAACTTCACAGGAACCCCTCGTATACTAACTAGCGAGCATACGAGAGACACATCAAGTCATCTTAATAATTGTTCTTACTCTTTAAACATACATATACATATAATGTATACTTGACTTATGCATATCTAATGCATCTTTGATTATTCATTCTCAATGCTCAACCTATAAAGGTTCTAAGCTTATTCTTTAAATCATTCTTATTGTTATATAAACTAATTCATGTTCCTATCATTGTTCCATAAGGGTTAAACCCCAAAACTAGCTCATATACTTCTCTAATATAACCTAGAAGTTGGGTAATCATCTTCCATTATAGTACCATTAACCCATCCTATCTTAAACCTTGCTTAAAATCAAGAAAAACATGAGTTTGGGGCAGGGCAAAATCGGCGGCCGATTGGCCTAAATCGGGGCCCGATTTTTGTCGTAAGATACTTAGAAAATGAGTCTTGAAATCGGGGGCCGAATCCTCCAAATCGGTGGCCGATTTTGACATTTGCAGGGTTCAATTTCTTGCTTCCTAGGCCAAACTAAACCATTCCAAACATACAAACAGCTTATGGGATTAATTACTAAGACATATTAATAGATACAAACATACTTGGACATAGGATTAGCAAACTATTAGATTCATGGCATAATTCCTAAATTCTACTCTTAACTTGTAAAACTTTGCTAGCTTACATAAAATGGGTTCTAAACCCTATGGAGCTCACCTTAAGCTTCAGTTTGGTGCAGATTAAACTTGAATCCAACAACTCTAAATCACTCCAAGCTAAACTCTTCTCTTGTTCTTCCTTGTTCCTCCTTTCTTTTACTGATTCTAGCTTTCTACTCAAGCTTCCTTGCAAGTGTTTTCTCTCTAGGTTTGATTGAAGTTAGTTTGGATGATGGTGAGTGAGGTTGGGGGCGTGAGACTTGGAGGAGAAGAGAAAGAAATATGCTGGTTTGGGAAAGAATGAGAAAGGAATGGAAAACAAGAACTAAATATCTTGTTCCATTTTCTAACTAGTCCCCCTCCTTGCCTTAATTACAAGTTTGCCATTACTTCATGCTATCAAATGATCATGCTTCTTAATCGTGTATAACACTAATAACTGATACTTAAAAGCGGGATGTTACAATCTACCCCCCTTAAAGGAATTTCGTCCTCGAAATTTAGAAGTTACCTGAAAACAAATGAGGATAGGTTGCTTGCATTTCTGACTCTAGCTCCCACGTCGCTTCGCCGTCGGGAGAACCTTTCCATACAACCTTAACAATAGGAATTTCTTTGTTCCGCAAAGTCTTAACATCGCGATCAATTATCTGATCTGGCTCAGGTTGAAAAGTCAAGTCCGATCTTAAATCAATACTATCTAGTTCTACCGGTTGGAAAGGGTCGGGAATGAACTTCCTCAGCTGTGAGACATGGAATACATCATGTAAACCTGACATAGCCGGTGGCAGCGCTAACTGATAGGCTGCTGGCCCGACACGTCGAAGTATCTGAAACGGTCCAACATACCTTGGGCAAAGCTTCTTAGTCCTGAATGCTCCTCTTAACCCCAACTTGGGTGTAACTTTAAGGAATACATGGTCTCCTTCTTCAAACTCTAAGGGTCTTCGTCGCTTATCAGCATAACTTTTCTGACGACTTTGGGCTATTCTTATTTTATCCTGAATGGATTTGATCTTTAAGGTCGTCTCCTGTATGATCTCAGGTCCCAAAATACTCTTATCTCCAACCTCAGCCCAGCAAAGCGGGGTTCTACATTTCCTACCATACAATGCTTCATATGGTGCCATTCCAATGCTAGAATGGTAACTGTTATTATAAGAAAATTCAATCAGTGGTAGGTGGTCGTTCCAACTTCCTCCATCTTCTAGGATACATGCCCGCAACATGTCCTCTAACGTCTGAATGGTTCTTTCGGATTGTCCGTCCGTCTGAGGATGATGGGACGTGCTCATCTTTAATCTCGTCCCCAAAGCTTTCTGAAAAGCTTTCCAAAAGTGGGATGTGAAAATGGGATCTCTATCAGACACAATACTAGCTGGCACACCATGGAGTTTCACAATCTCCGAAATAAACAACTCGGCATACTGAGAAGCTCGGTAAGTAGTCTTAACCGGCAAGAAATGAGCTGACTTAGTCAACCGGTCCACTATTACCCATATGGAGTCATGCCCTCGTTGAGTTCGAGGTAATCCACTCACAAAATCCATGGTTATATCCTCCCACTTCCATAATGGAATCTCCAAAGGCACTAACATTCCCGCAGGCCTTTGATGTTCAATCTTCACCTGCTGACATACAATGCACCGCGACACAAATTCCGCCACATCTCTTTTCATACTAGGCCACCAATAATCTCTTTTTAAATCTTGGTACATCTTGGTGGTGCCAGGATGAATACTAAAACTGCTCTTGTGCGCTTCCTCTATAATCAACCTTCTCAATTCCATATCATTCGGAACATAAACCCTTCCTTCAAACAATACTACACCATCTGGTGCCCATGAAAACCCTGATTGGCCAACCTTCCTCTGGAGGTCCATATCCACAGTTTGAGCTTGTGCAATCCTAAACCGTAGGTCACACATAATATCCATCTTGTTCAGTAAGATGCCACCCTCTAACTCTGTAACATGAAGGTTAAGATCTCTGAATTTCTCATACAACCCACAAGTATGCATCATTACTTCAGCTTTAGCTAATGCTTTTCTACTCAAGGCATCAGCTACCACATTTGCTTTTCCTGGATGGTACTTCAGATCTAAATCAAAGTCCTTCAAGTACTCCATCCATCGTCTTTGTCTCATATTCAAATCTCGTTGATCAAACAAGTACTTCAAACTCTTATGATCGCTAAACAAATCAAATTGTGCTCCATACAGATGATGTCTCCATATCTTCAATGCAAAAATTATGGCTGCTAGCTCAAGGTCATGAGTGGGGTAATTCTCCTCATGAGTCCTGAGTTGTCTAGATGCATAAGCTATTACATTTTCTCCTTGCATAAGTACACTTCCCAGTCCCTTAGAGGATGCATCGCAGAAAACGGTGTATCTCCTTTCAGGATCTGGTATTGCCAACACTGGCGCTTTAGTCAATTTTCTTTTCAGAACTCTGAAACTTTCCTCACATTCTTCGTCCCAGACAAATGGTACATCCTTTCTGGTAAGTCGTGACAAAGGTAAGGCAATCTGAGAAAATTTCATGATAAACCTTCGATAATAACCTGCCAAGCCGAGAAAGCTCCTGACCTCTGCTACATTCTTGGGTCTTTCCCAACTTAGTACAGCTTCAACTTTGGATGGATCAACGGCTACTCCTCCTTGAGAAATAACGTGACCCAAAAACTTAATCTCAGATAGCCAGAACTCACACTTGCTAAACTTAGCATACAGCTGCTTGTCTCTGAGGACATCCAAAACAATTCTCAAGTGCTGAGCATGCTCCTGAGAATCCTTAGAGTAAATCAAGATGTCATCTATGAAAATTACCACAAATTGATCAAGGTAAGGCTGAAATATTCTGTTCATGTAATCCATAAAGACTGCTGGAGCATTAGTTACACCGAAAGGCATAACCAGAAATTCATAGTGCCCATAACGCGTTCGAAACGCCGTCTTAGACACATCTGAAGACTTAATACGGATTTGATGGTAACCTGACCGAAGATCAATTTTTGAAAACACAGTTGCTCCCTTGAGCTGATCCAGGAGATCATCAATCCTTGGAAGAGGATACTTGTTCTTGATAGTCACTTTATTAAGCTGGCGATAGTCTATACATAGCCTCATGCTTCCATCCTTTTTCTTGACTAACAAAACTGGAGCACCCCAAGGTGACACACTAGGTCTGATGAAATGCTTCTGAATCAATTCTTCTAGCTGAGATTTCAACTCTTTCAACTCTGATGGTGACATTCTGTACGGTGCCACAGACACTGGCTCCGCTCCTGGAATCAAATCAATTGAAAACTCCACCTCTCGCTCTGGAGGTAAACTAGTTACTTCTGAAGGGAAAACATCTAGGTACTCATTCACAACAGGAATATCACTGGGACTTAACTCTGACTCTGAAGCCACAGTGAGCATTACATAAAATCCCTTATCTTGAGCACAAATGAATTGGATTAACTGATGGGTGCGGTTAATCAATTCAGATAATGCCACACCTTCTGCCGTATCACTGGTCGGCATATAAATACTTTTCTCTGAACATCCAATATACACATGGTTAGCAGAGAGCCAATCCATGCCTAAAATCACGTCAAGTTGCTCCATCGGGAGACACACTAGATCAACATAGTAAGTCTTACTGGACACAGTGATAGGACAGTTTTCACAAACATAACTCGCCTCAATTCCGCCTTCAGTAGCGGTGGATACTAACATAGGAGGATTCAACGGAGACAGAGGTAATTGAAGCGTCTCCACACATTTATATGAAATAAAAGAGCATGAAGCGCCACAATCAAAAAGAACTTTTACTGGGTATGAGCCAAGATAACACATACCGGCAATCAAATCTTCATTGGCTAGAGCCTTTGCACCATCAAGGGAGTACACCCTGCCCTTACTAGTAGTCGTTCCTTCAGCTGGTCCTTTACCACGTCTATTCGGACATTCATGTATGAAGTGCCCAGGTTGCTTACACCCGTAGCAGACACCCATACCCATCATACATTCACCTTTGTGGGACTTCCCACACTTCCTGCAAGCAGAAAACACTGAGGTCGGACTAGATTGCTTTCCTCTTTGCGGAGATCCCTTTGGCTTAAGCTTGTCATGGTACTTATCAGACATTCTACTCTTCTTCTTCTCATAAGCTGCCGCTCTTTCTTTCGAAGCTTTAGCAAGTCCTGCTTCAACCACCAAGCTATCATGTACTAGTTCATCATAACTTGCCGTTCTTTGAAGACTCACAGCAGTGTCAATCTCCCCTCTTAAACCTCTCTTGTACTGATTCATTTTCCACACTTCATTCTCAGCATACTCGTTATGTGTGGAATAATAGGATAACTCTTCAAACTTCTTTGTAAACTCAGCAACTGACATACTTCCTTGCTTCAATTCCAAGAACTCTTGCTCCTTCTTTACCTTGTAAGACAAAGGTAAATACTTTTCCAGCATCACTCCTTTAAAATTCTCCCAATTCACTTCTACACCATTGGCTTCCATCCTGCGCTGAGCAGATTCCCACCAGTCTTCTGCTGCGCCTCTGAGTTGGTTCGTGGCATAGACCACTTTATCTTCTTCTGAACAATCAGCCATTCTAAAAATCTTCTCCATTTGTTTAATCCACTTCCTGGCTTCTTGTGGTTCACCTTCTCCGTTAAACTCCGGAGGGTGATGTCTGTTATACTCCCGGAACACGGGGTTCCCAATTACTGGAGGAGGTGGTGGCTGTGGATGGAAACCTTGTCCTTGTTGCATCATTTCCATCCATTGTTGTTGAGCTTGGGCCTGTTGCTGAGATTGTTGTTGCATCATCAGCATCATTTGCTGATACTGTAATGCATTCTGAGCTTGTTGCTCTTGGTATTGTTGCTGCCAGGCCTGCTGTTGTTGCATCATCTGTTCCCATGAATTCTGACTGGGTCCTCCACTCTCGTCACTGGCTTGATTAGTACGAGGTCTACCTCTTCTTCTCCCAGACATCTTATCCTAGCTGTCATATACAAGTCAAAGTGATCAGTTTTAACTGAACATAACATCTAGAATAATGTCCTGGATCCAAGAGGTCCACAAACTTGGATTGTACTTTAATGACCCAAGGCACGGTCTGAATCGACCTGCTCTGATACCAAATTGTAACACCCATATAGAGATTGCCTAGGATCTCTTACGAGTATTAAAATTTCGTACCGGATACATTAAATACAATACAGAAAGATTGGTAATATATATACAACTCATAAGTTTATCATACAACTTGTTATCCGATACAAGCATTTCAATAATATACATCATAATACAACATCCTTATACAATTATCCATAATAACAAAACATAAGCAGCACATTCAGTCCACGGCCTTCTCTTTACCTTTACGTCGCGCCACCTGCGAAGAACCTGCACCAGAAGGAAAGGGATGAGACATAACGTCTCAGTGAGCTCCTACCCTACCTACTGTTTGGCAACCTCAGGGAACCTAGGGTTGCCGTGCCTACCTCGGCGATCTTGGGGATACCTATGATCGCCAAGTCTTAACTTATACATTTCATATTCCATTCTTAACTCTTAAAATTATACGGAGTGATCTTGGGGACATCCTATGATCACGTCTCGTTCACTGAGAACTAATCATCATTCTTGTATTACATATAATATACATAATCATCTTTAAGTTAGAAGTTAGGGTTGAACAAACATAACATTATCTTGGTTCATTTTACGGAGTGCATCCGGGTGGAGTAACCCCGAAGTACATCTCCCATAATACCGGTGAAATTCCTATCATATCAGGCTAACACCGGACTCCTCTTATATTTTGTGTGGCTGCTCTCGCGAGCGGTAACTTCACCGTCCCAGCTGCCATTTAAGGCGGTAACTTCACGGGGACCCCCTGTATACTAACTGACGAGCAGACAGGAGACACATTAACTTTATAGACTTGGATGTGTAGCTGCCCTCACGAGCGGTAACTTCACCGTTCCGGCTGCCATTTAAGGCGGTAACTTCACAGGAACCCCTCGTATACTAACTAGCGAGCATACGAGAGACACATCAAGTCATCTTAATAATTGTTCTTACTCTTTAAACATACATATACATATAATGTATACTTGACTTATGCATATCTAATGCATCTTTGATTATTCATTCTCAATGCTCAACCTATAAAGGTTCTAAGCTTATTCTTTAAATCATTCTTATTGTTATATAAACTAATTCATGTTCCTATCATTGTTCCATAAGGGTTAAACCCCAAAACTAGCTCATATACTTCTCTAATATAACCTAGAAGTTGGGTAATCATCTTCCATTATAGTACCATTAACCCATCCTATCTTAAACCTTGCTTAAAATCAAGAAACATGAGTTTGGGGCAGGGCAAAATCGGCGGCCGATTGGCCTAAATCGGGGCCCGATTTTTGCCGTAAGATATTTAGAAAATGAGTCTTGAAATCGGGGGCCGAATCCTCCAAATCGGTGGCCGATTTTGACATTTGCAGGGTTCAATTTCTTGCTTCCTAGGCCAAACTAAACCATTCCAAACATACAAACAGCTTATGGGATTAATTACTAAGACATATTAATAGATACAAACATACTTGGACATAGGATTAGCAAACTATTAGATTCATGGCATAATTCCTAAATTCTACTCTTAACTTGTAAAACTTTGCTAGCTTACATAAAATGGGTTCTAAACCCTGTGGAGCTCACCTTAAGCTTCAGTTTGGTGCAGATTAAACTTGAATCCAACAACTCTAAATCACTCCAAGCTAAACTCTTCTCTTGTTCTTCCTTGTTCCTCCTTTCTTTTACTGATTCTAGCTTTCTACTCAAGCTTCCTTGCAAGTGTTTTCTCTCTAGGTTTGATTGAAGTTAGTTTGGATGATGGTGAGTGAGGTTGGGGGCGTGAGACTTGGAGGAGAAGAGAAAGAAATATGCTGGTTTGGGAAAGAATGAGAAAGGAATGGAAAACAAGAACTAAATATCTTGTTCCATTTTCTAACTAGTCCCCCTCCTTGCCTTAATTACAAGTTTGCCATTACTTCATGCTATCAAATGATCATGCTTCTTAATCGTGTATAACACTAATAACTGATACTTAAAAGCGGGATGTTACAGCAGACTTCGTAGTGCGAAGTGACCTTCGCAGTGCGAAGTCATCGTTTTTAAAATGTTGACTTTTTTGTTGACTTTGGTTGTCTTTGACTTTTTTCCTCTCTTTGATTTTTTTTGATTTTTTGTTTTAAAAGGCTTAGGACAAAATTGGGGTACTACAGCTGCCCCTACTTAATTGTGTCTTTGCATAGAGTGTGTGAGTGCCGATGGCATCTCATGAACTCTTTGCGAAGATCAATTAAGTAAAAGAAGGACCCGAATTTTGTTCTTCGCGGTATGAAAGCAATGTAAAAGATCGTCACTTAAACATTTGAGACGTGTATGAACGCTCAAAGGGTTAGGCGATTAGATCTGAAGAGAAAAAGATTGTCACCTAATCAGGTGATTTCAATCTGCGAGACGTGTATGAACGCTCGAAAATAAAAGACTTACGAAACGTGTATGAACGTTCGAAAGGGAAAAGGCCTACGAGACGTGTATGAACGCTCGAAAGGTAAAAAGAAAAACTTTTGCCAGACGTGTATGAACGCTCGAAAAGGTAAAGCCTACGAGACGTGTATGAACGCTCGAAAGGTGAAAAGCCTACGAGACGTGTATGAACGATCGAAAGGTGAAAAGCCTACGAGACGTGTATGAATGCTCGAAAGGTGAAAAGCCTACGAGACGTGTATGAACGCTCGAAAGGTGAAAAGCCTACGAGACGTGTATGAACGCTCGAAAGGTGAAAAGCCTACGAGACGTGTATGAACGCTCGAAAGGTGAAAAACCTACGAGACGTGTATGAACGCTCGAAAGGTGAAAAGCCTACGAGACGTGTATGAACGCTCGAAAGGTAAAAGAAAAACTTTTGCGAGACGTGTATGAACGCTCGAAAAGTAAAAGGCCTACGAGACGTGTATGAACGCTCGAAAGGTGAAAAAGCCTACGAGACGTGTATGAACGCTCGAAAGGTGAAAAGCCTACGAGACGTGTATGAACGCTCGAAAGGTAAAAGAAAAACTTTTGCGAGATGTGTATGAACGCTCGAAAAGGTAAAGCCTACGAGACGTGTACGAACGCTCGAAAGGTAAAAAAGCCTACGAGACGTGTATGAACGCTCGAATGGTAAAAAGCCTACGAGACGTGTATGAACGCTCGAAAGGTGAAAAGCCTACGAGACGTGTATGAACGCTCGAAAGGTAAAAAATCGCCACCTAAACAGGTGATCTGATCGGACAAAGATAAAGGATCGTCACCTAAACAGGTGGCCTTAATCTGGAAAAGATAAAGGATCGTCACCTAAACAGGTGGCCTTAATCTGGAATGATCACCACCTAATTAGGTGATTAGATCTGAAAAAGTCGTCGCCTGAATAGGTGCTTAGACTTAACTGGGGAAATAGGATCTACCACTGTAGGGATAGTGTAATCATCTCTAGGCATGGCTAGTACTTAGATTGTTGAAAACGGAAACATGATTGTATGATGCATGACATGCTTCATGTTATTTTATGCAGTATGATATGCAATGCAATATGATATGAGGTAGACTCAATCTGAATTTCCGCTGGGGAAACTCAGCTGAGGGATTGGGGACAGTTTGTGAAGGAGGTTCACTGGGGAACACTTACTTAACTGTTTGATGGATGCTGGTGAATATGTGATACTCACTGGAGAATCCTCGTGGAGGATGCATGACATGAATATGAAATGCATGTGTATGAATGATTTGGATATGCATGCGTGAATGATGTTATGCATGATATGTGTGATGCATGTTGAATGCTGGGAGTTATGGTTGGATGCCGAGCAAGGTCGGGCTTTTCCTGGGGATTTGTTTTTGTGATTGCCAATGATGATTGGACTCTTTGTTTTGGGTTGAGACTCCCTGGGGGATGTCAATAAGGTTTGGGCTTCATGGGGATATAAGGATCATTTTGGAAGCATGATCGATATCCAGCCTTGGTTGGTGTTTGGATGTTTTGGGTGTTTTGACTGGGGAATTTTGTTCCTCTTGTATGATTGATAAACTTGATGAGACGAGATTAGACCGGTAAGATGAAAAGTGGACCGGTATAAACATTCGGTAATCCTTGCGGGGATGACGTCTCAGGGGACATATTTGAATATTGACGGGGCCAAGCTACGATAATTGATAAAGGATAAATACCTCGTGGGGATTGTTAATGCGCTGGGCAAACCGTGCCAATCTGTTGGGGAGCAGAACTGATGATTCCGCTGGGGATGCTTGTGCTTTGGTTGGCCAATCTTGCTTGAATCGTCCCTTCAGGCTCTTGATTTGATGGGGATATTTCTTTTTGATTCACCGATGACCAGAAATCCCTTTAGCAATTAACCGTGCTCGGCCTGCGAGACCTATCTGCTCTCGTGGGGATATTGATGCACGCTTTTAAGTACTCACAATTCAGAGAAAATGCGTTTGGTAGTATTTTTTCAAAAACATAAAAGATTCCACATAAGTTTTTTTTTGGAAAATTTTGTTTTAAACACTAACATAAAAATGGGAAATTTTGACAAAAGTAAAAGATTTCGCTTGGGAAGAATTTTGTTAATGGGGAGGTGACCTGCCCCTAAGGTGTGGTTCCTTTGATCGTGTTTGGGATTGCTGATGCCAATTGGGCCTTTTGTTGTGTGATTGAGGAATGTCAATGACAATTGGGCCCTTTGTAAATTGTAAGGAGAGTGCCAAGCACGGTTAGGGCTTTGATGGTTGGTGCACCGGGTATAATCGGGTTTTGGTTTAAAATTGTGGGCGCCAATGGAAATTGGGCTTTATTTGTCGGGATGCCGAGCGAGGTCGGGCTTTGATTGGTTGGATGGTTCATATGAAATTTGCGCATGCAATTTTAATGCCTCCATTATTCCGAGATTATACTGAAAAATTCGAAATGAATACCATACAAAAAATTATATCGTACAGTTCAAGTTAATAACATGTCTATCAATGAACCAACCTATCACTCATTTAAGTAAATGAACAAATTGAATTTTAATGTGAGGGGTATTGAACACTCATCCGGCAAGTTTGCTAACATTCCGATCGAGTTATGTGTCCATCTAATCATTGTTTCTTAAAAGCATAAAAACATTGATCAAAAGGTCTTTGAGGGTTGTAATTTGGCTAGGTTAGAAAAGAAATGTCATATGTGGGGAAATTGAATTCAAATAGCCAAGCAAGAAGGAACATTCTTCCTAATTTATACCTTTCCTTGTTCAAATCACAACTTTTGGTGATTTATAAACGCTCTCTCTTTGATCTCGACAACTCTTGGATTTTTATCGATCTTTCCTTTTCTTTTTTTCTTTTTCTTGGTTTGTTTTTTTCTTTCTTTCTTTCTTTTCTTTGGTTGTCAAGATTCACTGTTGCTTGACTTTCGCAACCTCCTTTCTTCTCCTTGACTTATTTCAGGATGATACCCTAATTGAATGTTCCTTCCTCTTTTGGCAAGGGACACTAATCATGATGGTTTAAGGGTTCAAAAATTTGAAAGGAAATTATCAGAATTCAGTGATGATTTAACCATGAACTGAAAATATATATTTTTTTTTACAAACTCCGGCAATCTCATTAAGCAGTTGAGCTTATGAAAGTTGGCAGTTCATAGTTAAACAATTCTGATTTGTCAGGCTCGAAGGGGTTTAACAAATACTCACTTCTCACAGGGTGGGCCATTTGTGGTCAATTGTTTTTACTCATATTCAAACAAATGCCTTGATCATGTCAATACTTTTATGCAATAAAAAAAAATTTAGATTTAACATAAAAAGATCGAGTTAAACAAAAATGTCGGTCTCCTGCATATGTATTATGATGACTTTTGAGGGTTCCTCACATCTGGCTGGTTCTAAATGGTTCATAGAACAAACATATTAATAACGCAAATTGTATGGTATAACTTGGTATGGAATACACATTCTCCTTTCAAGTTCAATCATGGAAAAATAGGAAACATGCATTTTAGCTTTGCGAAAATTAATCAAATTTTATCATTACCAATCGTCCATGGTTACATCAAATTAACTTCGGCTTAATCCGTTGCGGGAAGATTTGTCAAATTCACATTACCAATGATCATAACAAATATTTCGACATTTACGCATATTAAAATTAAGCAGGCATGATGATGATGCAAAGGCTAGGCAATAAAAGCAAAAGTACTCGAATAACAAAACAAGAGTACAAATATAGCTATAAAGTATCAAACATAGACAGCTTCTAAAGAGTGTACGAGAAAATAACATAAACATAAAGAACAAAAACATGAGAAAGCATAAAATAAAAAGGGACTACTCAAGGAGTGAAAGCCTCATCATCCTCAGTCTCCTCATCCTCGTCATCCTCGTCCTCATCATCCTCATCATCTCCTCCCTGGCCTCCGGCTGCTGCACCACTGCCTCCAGCCTCTGAATACTCTGGCCTATCCCCGGGCCAACGACCATGAGCTGCGAACATCTCGGGCGTCGGTATTTGATCGTCGGGATCTGTCGGCCTACCCAGCTGCCTCTGAAGGTGATACATGGAATCATGCATCATGGTCATGTATCGATGAGTGGAAGCATTCTGCTCCATTATGAAAGTGCAAGTGTGATGATCCCCTGATGCTGGTGGAGGTCTAGGCCGTGGCTGCTGTGCCCTCGCCGCTCTCCTCCCTGTGCAGTGTCTGGAGATATACTCATTTGTGATTGGGTTCTTTATGGTCTCGGACACATGAGGAGGGATGGCTACTCGGGCTTCCCGGCAGAGTCCCATGATAAGACCCGGGAAAGCAAGCGGGCACATCTTCTTGGCCAGTGGCTTGATGCCACTCTCGACCACTATCTTAATCTCTTGACAGATTGCCCTGGCCACGTCTACTTGCTTACTGGTGAGGATATAGTAAATTAGAGGGGTAACGTCCAAGGTGGTGGAGGAGGTATGGCTCTTCGGTTTTATATTGTGGACTATAAGGTGGAAGATGACTTGAGCATAGGTGGTGAGGTTGTTCTTGAGGGCTTTGGTAGGTTGCCCCGCCGCATTGAGCTCATAGCCCTTTCCGGATTGGAAGATGGTCTGGGCGTAGAGATCGTGGTTCCAATTACCACGGTTTTGGTGCTTATGGAAAGCACAAAGTTCATCATTCTCTAGTTGGAAGGGGTCTCCGAGGTAAGTGTTGATGGCGTCGCGATTGAATCTAATGATCCGACCACGCACCATGGTTTGATATGTGAACTCTCCCTCCGGATCCACGGGAATGGCTTTGCGTAAAATTCCCGGATTATGTCATAATTGAGTTTTAGCAGAGGGTTCACCAAAACTCCCCACCGGCGTTGGTTTATCAACCGGGCCAACTCTCGCCAAGTGCCCCGCTCGTTTATGATGAACTGCCTCTCAGGCCAGAACGTCCTGCCGAGAAGCTCTTCGTACCTCTCTTGGTTCCGGAGGCTTAGGAAACGAGAGGCGTCAAATCCCCCTTGGGGTCTAGATCCTGATGCATCACCCCTCGAGCGTTTTCCCGCTGGTTTTGGTGCCATCTGCAAGAAAAAGGACAAAGTCAGTAAACAGGGTTCATGATTGTAGGTGATATGGGGTGAAATCAATGGAATTGGAAAGGAAGCACTGAAAAACAAAGGTTCTGTTTCTGCTTATTTCGCACTGCGAAGGCATGTTCGCAGTGCGAAGGTGTTCGAAAATTTCTGGGTTGCCCAGAAAACGGTCGCAGTGCGAAGTTGAACTTTGCTCTGCGACCATGACAGCAAAACCCCAGAAATCTAAACCTACACCTCTTGGTTTAAGCTTCTAAAATGCAATGCATGTAACTAAACGACTTCAGAATCATGGCTGGGTATCAAAAAGAAACTCTTAACAGTTCTCCTTCTTTCAATTTTTGCAAATGGGGTTTTTTAAAAAACAACTTGGAAATTGAAAGAAACAGGCTTTTTTCAGATACCCATGATGCATGCTTGCTAAATCTTAACCTAATATGGCAAACTAGGGACTAAATGCAGCTTTATAAACTTAAACTCAAAAATGGAAATTTCAAAATTAGGAACCCTAAAACCCAAACAGTTGTAATGCGAATTAGAGATAAACAAAGGAGGAACAAAAGGAAATCGTACCTTGTTGTTGATTCTGAAGGGAATAACACACAACTTTAATGAAGAAAAGGGAAGATTCACAAAAAATGGGTATGCCCCTTTTTTTTCAAATTTTGAGAGCTCTTTTTTTGAAGTTATGGCAAAAATATTGTGTTTTTTTTTAAGAGTTAAAGAAAAAGAAGAAAACGGTTGGAATAAAAAGATAGTGGAAATGGGTGGTTGAGAGGGAGTAAATGAAGGGTCAGCCATTTTGAAAACTGAGCTGACAAAATTCGCGTACTTCGCACTGCGAAGTACTTTCGCACTGCGAAGTACTTGAATTTTGAAAAAATTTGCTACCTCTCAACACATTGGCCATTCCTATCCCCAACTATGATTATGCATAAAAAACAAGTAATAAACAAATAATTGTTGATTGCCCCTGATAAAATAAAACACAACGTAACAAACATGAATGAATGCGAACGGGTGATATGCATAGGTATGGTTTATGAAGGTTCGGAACTTCCCCCCATCCTCACGTGTAGGCTCTAAATGGTGAAATTTCCTAAGAAGAGGTCCCTAGAGTCATAGATCTCACATGGAATTAGGGTTGTCTATGGACATACGTCGACATGACTTCAATTAATTCCACGTGAAAATCTCCTCTAAGCGGGGTTGGGCATCCTACCTCACGGACATACGTCAACGCGGGCTTCCGCTCACAACCACCATTCTAACTTAGTTTTTTCTCAAGCTCGGGTAGAGAGCCTCACACGTCTGGCATTAACCCGAACAATGTGGAGTAACATCGCTCAAGTAACCCCCGCATTTGATATATATGATATGAATATAAAGCAAAATAAAGCAAATATAAACATAAAGCATAGATATGACATAAAATGAATAAAATAAAAGCATGGCGCGCAAATAAAATAAAAACAATTGGCTTAAAAGCCAAATAGGTTAGGCTTGACTTGCTAGTGGGAAAATTTGTCCCCAGTGAAGTCGCCAGCTGTGCGCACCTCGTTTTTAAAAAAACGCGCAATCCTCTGAGGACGTCCGCGAACGCTCGGAGGGCCTTGTGAAGTCGCCACCAAAGTTTTTGTGTAAGGGGAACGTTGATAAACCCTTAAGTTTTTTGTTTGAAGGGAAACGATAATAAAACCCTTGACGATGAGGAAAAGGACTGGTCATCGCAACCATTGTCGGGTTCGGGAGTCGATTACGCAAGGGGAAGGTATTAGCACCCCTCACGTCCGTTGTACTCAACGGGAACCTTCTATTTGGCTAAAGCTTAAATTGTTTTTAAATGTTTTGCGCGCATGCTTATCTATGTCAAAAGAAAATATAATAAAAGGGGGGAAAAGAGATGAAAACAAACGAAAGGAAAAAAAAAAGAAAAGTTTTTTATTATTGCGCTTGACAAGATGTCGATCTTGCTCCTACGTATCTCCCGGTAGTCGGAGAATTCAAAGCGTACGTAGTTCTTTGGTGGTTATTTTTAAATGAACGATGTTTTAGGCGTATTCTTGCGATTAATTGTAGCTTGTATGCTCGCGGATGGGAGACTTAAGCGTATAGCTTGTATGCTCGCGCATGGGAGGCTTAAGCGTTTGTTTACGAATCGCGCTTAGAATAGGTAAAACATGTCCGTTGGGTAAGAGGGTTCGATTTGGTCGCGTTGGGACCAAAATGGGTGCAATGGACTCAATTGAGTCGATCATTGACCGAGGTGACTCTAACGAGTCGGGGGATTGAATCTAATGGCCACGGGGGACCAAAAGGTTCGGATTGACCACAAGGGGCCAAGATTTGGTTTGGTATGGTCGGATACGTTGAAAAAGGAATGACGATTGTCCGAACGACGAGACATACGTCACGCATTCGTACAATCGGGGCAATGGAGAGACATACGTCACACCATCCCTTTTTCATTCAAGTTTTGGTTGAATTTCTTTAGAAATCCCAAAGTTTATCAAAACATTTGGTTTGAAACCCAAAATGAAGAGGTTTTGACAATTTTGTTAGAAAACGCACAAGTTCGGCTCGTTTTGTGAACGATTTTGAAAAGCGAACAAATTCGGTGTATGTTCACGTTTGGGTTTTGAAAATCATGAACAATGTTTATTGTTCAAGTTTTAATTTGAAAGTGATGAACATAGCTTGTTTGCTCTAGTTGTTTTGAGGGATTGGGAACATAACTTGTCTTGCAAGTTATCCACAAAAGTGTTACCCGAACTTGCGAATTTTCCAATATTATGCAAAATCCTTGAACTGGTTTGAAAAATATGAGTTTTAAAACTCCTAGGTTCTGAGCTCTTGGGCTAGAACCTCAAAAATTGGCCATTTGGGAGCCTAAACTCAGATTCTGAGTTCTGTCATGGTCGCTTTGCGACCATGACTTCGCACTGCGAACAATGCGAATTTTTGAGTTCAGAAGCTGTTTCTGAACTGTTGTTCAGAAACAACTTCTGAACACACTCAGGACCTTTTAGGAGAGTGAAAAGCTTTGAGTTTTTGCAATGAAAAGGGTTGGACAAACCAGTTTTGATGTTTTGAAAACCTTGGGATTTCTTTTGAAATTCAAAAGGGGTTTTTAGAACAAAATGGTTTTGGACCAAAATTGCTGTGCAAGCACAATTGAAAATGCAAGACAAAGGCTTAGAAACTTACAGAGATCCTTAGCAAAGCTCCAGCTGCAATGGATTTGAATTGGTTGAAGGTTCTTGCAAAGGTTTTGGATATTGGTGATGAACTTTGAACTTGTGCAAAGCTTTGTGCTTGATTGGTTTTTTGCTAGAGTTTGGCTGGTTTTCTCTGGTTGTTTGAGTAGTGTTTCTTTGCTCTTTGAATCGCTGTATTAACTGCTTAATTCATGCTGCATTTCCTCTTGCCTTGCATCTCTATTTATAGGCCAAAATGCAATCTCATGTAATGATGAAAATCCATAGGACCTAGCTGATTTGTGGGCTAAATTCAGGCTATTTGGCTTTGCATTTAATGCTAATGGATAGAGGCAACCTTGCCTTGTGCCAAGGGTTAAAGGTTTGACTGATTTCAGCCACAAATTCAATGGTCTTTGGATAGAAATGATGAGAAACATGGCTGGATTGCAATTGGCTAAGCTTGGGGATTGATCCTTGCAATCTCAATGATTGATCAATAAAAACGTGCACTGTGATGTGCAGAGATTGGGGGATGTAAAAGGCTATATGTGGCTGGTGTGAGAGGTGAAAAGTTGCTGCAAAACAGAGTAGGCAATCATGGCTTTTTCAAGTGAAAAACCAGCTGGGTTTGACTGGTTTTGGGGGAGCAAGCAGGAAGAAAGTCTTCAAGCAGGTGGCTGGCAACCTTGGGGTGGTTAACAGGTCACTTGGGAGGGACAAGAGCTGCCCAAGGGGCAAGCCCACTTGCTTGTCACATGCTAGGTTGGAAGAAAAAGCTTCTTTCCTAGGCATTAATGGCAAGTCTCTCAATTCTGGTTTTGCTTGGCCCAATTAGCCATGAATGCTGACTAAAATAATTATGCAAATGATGTGCAACAAATTCTGGAATTAAATCAAAGAAACCAAAAATCTGCAGAAAAATCGCAGACTTCGCAGTGCGAAGTCATCATTTTTAAAATGTTGACTTTTTTGTTGACTTTGGTTGACTTTGACTTTTTTTCCTCTCTTTGATTTTTTTTGATTTTTTGTTTTAAAAGGCTTAGGACAAAATTGGGGTACTACACTTTGTACATCAATACAACTCCAATTTTAATCATAAACAAATATAGTTAACTTTACATTCTTTAACAAATTTAATTGAGTGCGACTAATTTTTTGAATCTTATAAAAAGTCTATTCTAAAAAATATCATTCATAGGAACTTATTCCATGTAATTAAAATAATCGTTGAGAAATGAATTTTATACTTATTGATGGATATTTTATGATTGATAATATTAAATTGAGTAAAATGAGTAAAATGTGAGTATAATTGAGATTTTTTTAAGAAGTCAAAATGAATTATATTACTAAACTCAAGCACAAGGCGTGCGGGATAAAGTCAAAAGTTACACAAAGTTTAAAATAACCGAAAAGTATATAATCAAAAGGAAACCATACAACTAGCCAATGTTCATACTCATCAAAGGGTTACACCACCAATTATGGTAATCAAAAGCAGAATTACTCAAGAGAGCTTTAAACAATTAAAAGATAGAAGCTTAACGCCATCAATAAGCCGAAGAGTGGTAGCTGGTTTATTTGAAAAAGTTATGCTATTCTTGTCCTTCCAGATAGTCCAAATGCAAGCACACCAAATCATAACCAAAATATAACGTTTCGTACGAGAAGTGCCGACAATGTGAGCAAACTGTAATTATTGATCTAGAAAATTATGAGGATAAACTGATGCAATTCCTAACCAACGACAAACATCATACCATAAGGAACCAAACAACGAGCAGTCCAAAAAAAAGGTGAGCTGCAGTCTCAATATGACCACACCCGCTAACACAAAGTTGATCATGTAGTGAAACAATGCGCCACTTGAATAGATTTTCTTTAGTAGGAACTCTATTGCATAATAATCTCCACACAAACAAAGACACCTTCATATGAATAGGTCAGTGCCAAATGAACTCCAGAGCTACGACGTCCCGATCAGAAATTTCACTAGTAAGGATTCCATACGCACCTCACACAGAATACCTACCATCGTGCTCGGGAGACCATATCCAACGATCAGATACACTAACTTGCAAAGACACATCAATGAGAACGGTCCTACGCTCAGATAATAAGCCCTCCTCCCACGCCCTTAGATTCCTCCTCCATCGCCAACCATCACGATTCCCTCACCCTAACCTCGCCATTTCCGCCACCTTCACTCCCTTATCATTCGTCAACTCAAAAATTCGGCGAAGTCTAACACAAAAAGGTACATCCCCCACCCACCTATCAGTCTAGAAGAAAGTATCTTCTCCATCACCAACCTTCTGGCATTAATTCTCCTCAAACCATCCCCCATGCAACCGTACCCCCCTCTCTATTTCGAACCAAATCCTTCCATCAAACAGACACATTCCCTCCTCTCTCCTTCAACCGCCCTCCCTCAAGGCCATATCTCGCCGCCAGTTCAATATGTAATTTTTTTTTTATAAAACAAATTTAAGGTGAATGGACGGTGTCTCAATTCAAATCAAAAAAGATTGTGAGACTCGACAAACACTTATAAAAAACTTTTTTTAACGACAAATAAATATATTTATTGAATCAAAACAATTTATACGAGACAAACAAAGTATAAGGAGTACAATAATCACGAAGGAATAAATAGTACAAGGAGTACTCTACCCAAGTAACATATGTAAAATACAATCCACCACTCATAAAATAAAGAAGCGAAGCCAAACGACTTAGAAATGAACCATTGCCAGGAGGTTGTGGATCACATACTGCTAAAAAATTGTTTATGTAAAAATTTTAATTAGGTACGCTCTCAATGTTCAATTAAACCTTTGTAAATAATTGCATATCAAACTTTTCCTGTATAATTTATTGGTCACATCATAAAGGCAAGTCTTACACCACCAAGCACAATGCTATTTTCACCATTGAATTAATAAGATCCACTATTAAATTAAATTAAATGAATATAAAGAGACTTGTTAATTTGATAATGGAAAATCAACTTGTGCATAGTGAAAGATCAATTTACTTGTATATAGTACTATTAAACAAAGTCAAATTTATTATATAGTACTTAGCTTAACGTTAAATTAAAAGTACCATAACTGGATAAATAGACAATCAATTCTGTCAAAAACAAAAAATCAAACTAAAAGGATGAAACAAACTCTGTTTAGTTCAAAAATGGAACTCTCCAGAAAACGAAAATGAAAGTAGATTCAGTGTATTATACCCCACACATAGTCTTTATGCGATCCAAACAATTAAATATACTATACACAATATTATAATCCTAACAAGGTAGAATACCAAGAAAGTCATTCACAAGACATAAGCAGACACATGTAATAAGATTCATACATACCAAACCTACTTTTCCCTAACTCAATTGTCCCTTGTTAAAATTTGCCACATTTCATCTGCTTAAAATAATAAACCTTGACATTAAACAATTTTATCTTAATTTTTAACAATTACAATAATTATTTCAAGTGAAACTGGATTCGAAATATTAATTTAGATAAATTATTATCGAGTTTAAACCTTGTCGGAAAATTTAAAAATATGGTAAAAAGGGTAATTCTAGATCAAAAAATAGTCAATAGCCACTCATCTTTTGAGGACGAGGAAGAAGGAAGAAAAAAGTAGGGAAGATTGAGAGAGAGGCGGTTAATTAGGGTTGTAGCGAGATATTATCTTCTTTTGTCTAAAATGTGATATTAATTAATTTAGGGAAAAATGTGGTTTTTATGTGAATTTGATTTATCTTATTTTTTCATGTTTTTTTCTTTTTGATTTTGTTGTTTGTGTGTGGCGTTATTTTGTTTATCGTTTTGGTGCGGTATTGTTTGATTTTCCTCTTGTTTCAATGTTTGTTTGATTCACATTGACTATTCAGTTGCAAACTATTACACATTCAAACAATAAATTGAAGGTCAAAGTTACATATACGGGGACATGTGTATTTCACATTATTTTGATTTTCACATTAGTAGACATTTTTTCTCTTTATGATATTAAATTGGGTGCAACGAGTGTGTTTCCAGATTCATTCTTTTCAGCTCTAGTGACCTTGAATTTGTGTTATTTTCAATATATTTTACCAACTTGAATGAACAAATATCATTTTTATTACTAAACAAAAAGAGAATAAATTCTACAAAAAGTCCCTTAAAAAATTCTACAAAAAAGATTGTGATCAACTTTTCTACCAGAGATTTGTCAAAAGAAACTTTTCTAATATAGATTAATAATCGACCAAGTTAATAACTATGCCACTCATATTAATAATTAAAAACAATCTAATTCTCATAAAACTCTAAAGGGACAAACCTGACTTTAACCTATAGTCCATAGCAAACAATGGCAACTTTAGAAGTCAATGTTATTTTTTTTTTTTTGCATTAGCAAAGTTAAATGTATTATTTGCAATATTGTTGGGCTCAACTGATTAATAAATTTTGGATAAAAATAAATTATTTGAAAGAAACTGAATTTGAATCTTAAATTGAATAATCTTTGACTAAACTTTACTTAAACAAATTTTTTTATTATTACGACTCTTTCCTTTAAGAATAATTATAATAATAAAAAATACAAAAAGTGGATGAAATATTTCTAAATAAAAAAGAAAAAGAGATGCTCGATCTGTACACATCAATAACTTGTCTTTTAATAAATTCAAAGGTAGTGTTGTATAAAAAAAAAAAAAAAAAAAAAAAAAAAAAAAAAAGAGAGATGTCTATACTTTAATACAAATACATCTTCGTAGGATAGTTTTTTTTTTTGGACCAAAATCTTCGTAAGATAGTTAAAGTCCAAATTAATGTTATCTTGTTCTTTTCTTAATTTGATTATTATCCACTTTTTTTAATTTTTGTCATTCTCTTTCTTATATTTAAAAGAAGCAAAACAGAATCCTCTCTTTTGATCTTGGTGTTTTATTTTCATTCATTTATCTTCAAATCACCGATCCTCTCTTTTGAGAAATCTTAGATCTGCTTTCATCAAGTTTTCAAAGCTCATCAACATAGCTATAGTATAAATATATCAACATATATAAGAGTAGAAGAATCAAAGGAAAAAAGCTTCACCATCACCTTTGTTTATGGAGAAACAAGAACCATCTCAACCTACAAATCAAGGTAAAGTGTTACAAAGTTCTTCATTCTCTTCAATTTCTTCATAGTGTCGTTTCTCTATTATCTTGAAATGATCAAGATCTTGTAATTTACCTTAAAAAAAAAGATCTTGTAATTTTATATTTTTAATTCATTTTTTTAAGAATGTCTTGTAGTCTATTTACATAACTAGGAGACGTCTAGATCAAGGTTTGGTCACAGTGTTTCTTCACATATTGATCAAGATATTTTCACCAATAACCTAAGTCCAACTAATCCTGATATTTTATCTCTTACTCTATTATTATTTTTGAGAAAGATATTTCATCTATCTCTACATATTACTCCTTTGGTGTCACAAATCAAACTGCAGGGAACTCCAAAAAATGTCTTTATTTTTTCT
The DNA here is from genome assembly GCA_018208015.1 of Medicago ruthenica. NCBI lineage: Eukaryota > Viridiplantae > Streptophyta > Magnoliopsida > Fabales > Fabaceae > Medicago > Medicago ruthenica. The sequence goes on from CM031376.1 coordinate 49,799,933, forward strand.
CCTTCACAAAAAACTCCATTTGTTGTATATACATTATCATTATTATTATAATAATAATTATTATTATTATTATTATTATTTTATGTCAATCCTAATTTAAATGACATAATTTCTTTCCATTATTAGTTCATATATACGTACAATTTTAAATTTGATTTATCTTTCGGACAAACTCTAAGTTTTAGGGGGCTACTTCTCCTAAAAATTGGAGAATCAACAAAAAAAAAAAGGTTACATGTCAAACCTAATTCAAATGACATATAATTTCCATTATTAGTTATGTACAATCTCAGGCTTTTATGTGTCCTATTTCTTATATGTAAGATGTTGATATTTTAAGTGTGCTTCCATTTATATATAATGAAACTTTGTCTTTGCCATTTACAAATGAAAACTTATATATAAGTGGACAAAAATGTTCTAACCAATTATTTAAAATGATTTGAATTAGGTAATGAAAAGAAAAAACATTATAGAGGTGTAAGGCAAAGACCATGGGGGAAATGGGCAGCTGAAATAAGAGATCCTAAAAAAGGAGCAAGAGTGTGGCTTGGCACCTTTGAAACAGCTGAAGCTGCAGCTACTGCTTATGATGAAGCTGCATTGAAATTCAAAGGAAACAAAGCCAAGCTTAATTTCCCTCAACTCATTTCTAATTTGCCTTCGGATCCAACACCGCCGCGTAATAAGAATAATGCTTCATCTTCTTCCTCTTCTTCTTCGCAGCTTGCTCCACCGAAGCCTCTTTTTCCTTCGTCGTCATCATCACAAGAGGTGTTCCCAAACCTAATGCAATATGCACAAGTGCTTTGTAGTAAGGATGATGAAGATCTTCGACGTGCTGCTTCAAGTCTTTACAATAATAATAGTCATCATCAATATCATCACAATCACAATAATAATAATAATAGTGAGAGATTTCGTTATTATAATTTGCCCGCATTTTTCTCAACACCATCAACAATGTCGCCGTCTTCTACTTCTAAGGACATTGTTGTGCCTAGGGTTGGAGATTGTCCTCCTTTTGATAGGAACATGAGAGGGTCATAACTTCTCCGTGACCCGAATTCTTTAAGATCATCAAATACTATAGTCAATGGATCTCAATCTATCAAGAGATTGGACGGTTCATATTATAATTTTTACAAGCCGAGTTTTTTTAAAGAGAAATCAAAACTTAAATACAAGTCATATGATCTTTAACCAGTAGTCAAAATTTATGACTGCTATTGTTTCTCTTATATGGGAGAGGGCATGGGTATATAGCTATGTGTTATTTTTCGTTTTTGATTTTTGTTGGAATAAGTATGCCAAATTTTTTGGTCAAAAAAAGTATGCCAAATTTCTTGGTCACATTTTCCTCCCTCTTTTCATGTACTTTTAATTCTAATGAAATAGCAACAATTCATGGATTATATTTCAAAACAATTCATGGATTAGGTTGCCTAATTGCCATTTCAAATAGACCATTTTTTTTTTTTAAAACGCCAAAGAAATATATAGTGTAAAAGATTCAAAGCACCAGATGTGTAAGAAAAAACAATATACAACGAGAAAAGCTACACAAAAACTGACAGCAAAAACCATCACACCACGGGTACAAAATACTAAGGCCAAAAATAAATAATAGCAATGATATTTGTATAACTTTGGTGACAATCATATTTTTCTCTCTTCTTATTGGTCAAAGACAAAGAGAGAAAAAAGAAGATAGAGGATAAAAATAACATCTAAGTATGAAAGAGAAAATTGTCAAAAAGTTGTTTCAAAATGGTTGTACAAATATCATTTCTCAATAAATAATATACATGTTGAACCCTCACATTAGACAGCATCCTAAAAGTATGATATTTTTTTTCATTTAAAACGTTAATTTTTAAAGTACATTACTCTTAAAAGTATGATTAGGTTTGCCGTAAATATGTTTGAGAGTACATGTAAAAAGAAAAATGCTAATCAGTGCTCTCGAAACACTAGTTAATGACCTTAAATTGTAATTTTTTTATGAAAATTCGTGTAATCAATATATTGGAAATATAGAGATAAAATTGGTGCTCAATAAAAAATATGGAGGAAAAACTCTTGAGTCCATGAAAAAATATTAAATTAATTTAAGATTTCCTAACAATAAATCACAAATATTGGTCAAATAATAGGAACTAGCTAGAATGACCATAATTTTATTCTTAATATGGCTAATTTGACCAAACTAAATGTTTTAATTAAATTCCTGTGTTTTTCTTATTAAGGGTTTAGGAAGACTAAAGATGAATACAGAACTGAAAAATGTTTGAACTTTGAACCTAGCTTGTCACTTGTGAGTGAGCGTGGTTATGAATTATGATGCTGTTGGGAGAGTACACATGTGACTTGACTATGTCATCATGAGATGAATAGATATACCATGATAGCCTATTTGTATTTCAAATAGAAATAGCACAATAGCCTACTATGTGAGATGAATCAATTAATTAGTGAAGCTAATATATTGAAAGTTCATCATACAATGTGTATGGATTAATAGATCTAACTGTTAAAATTATTTGTATATCACATGTCTCATATTTACAAATGTTTAACTTGTAATTTGAAGAAAATATTTCTTTTTATCATGCACAATTAAATTTTTTTGGACAAAACGATGCACTAGTTAATAGGACATTTATTATTATTATATGCTTTCGGCTGCACCATCAGCACATGCGTGATGCGTCAACCTTTGCGGCTATTATTCTTTCTGTCCCTTCCAGTTTCATGCATCGGTTCCTCAAATTTAAAGTGTGGAACAAGCCATTTCAAATAGAATCTTTAATTAACATTGGCTATAAATATCATCCATGTATATACTTTATGAATTTAAAGAGCATGCATCTTTGATGTAGTACTAAGTTATGGTGGGGTTTAGCATGAGAATGGGAAGTTTTTTTCTACTATGGGAAAAAAAAATTTCAACCATTAGATTAATGAGGAACATTAATCTTATCATGGACTGCCTACACAATATTTTTTTCCTTTCTCTTTTACACTCTTATATTTTTGTTTAGATTTGAAATTTTTTTCTTTCCTTGATCTGGAAACAATTGGCCGGATTTTCTCGCGCCCACGCAGGCACGCGCGCACCCACCCGTATTATTAAGAGTGACTTAGAGGTTGAATTTTTTCACGATTTTTTGCAGGCATGTTTAGGACATAAAAACAACATCACCCACAAAAAATGAGAATTTTCTGACAAGGGATGGATTAAATATGAATTTTTTACACGCCAAAAACTCAAAAACGCGAAACAACAAAACATCCACCTAGAAAACGAATTTTGAGCTGGTTTTTTGCAGACACCTCTATACAAATACATATAGAGGATCTGTAAAGTTTCGTAGCATTCCGACAAAGCCTAGATTTATTTTGGAAAAAAATGCGATTTTGCGCGTGTCGGTTGAAAAATCAAAATAAATATTCAGAGTCAAGCAATTTTTTAAGAGATGAAATGCATTGCAGCAGAATTATCACAAAGATGGGTATGCTGTTTTCATGAATCTGATAGTCTATCACATTGGTGTAGAAGCTGTTAAGTATAATAGAGAACAAATCATACCTCTGTTTGAGCTTCTGATCTACCTCTCCTTGTTCATTCAGGTTGTTTCTGAACACCCATTATGTTCCAACAATGTTCTTGATTGGCATCAGGAGAAGTGTCAGCTACTGAGAGATTTCAGCTACAGGAGGATTTTCAGCTTCTGGACATACTTCAAACTCAGAAATCTGTTCAGGTTCTGAAGTGTCCACTAAGAGCTGAAGATCTGCAGAGCTCTCAATAGCTCAGTACCAATGATCTAGTCTTTGTGGTTTCCTCCAGATCCCACAGTTCCTCCCTCTTTCATGATCAGGGTTTGGAACATAGACTTTCCTTCTGTCATGTAATGCCAGCAGCCACTGCCCAAGTACCAAGACTTCTCCTTTTCTTTGGCTGTTCAGCAAATCTGCAATAGAAATGATTTCTGACATAGGTACCCATATGGGTCATCTTGGGTTAGTTCTCAAAGGTTTAGTCTTTTGTTGCACCTTATGTCTAGAGTTATAGAACTCAGACTTGTTCAGATACCTTGGATATGAATCCTTTAATCTTGAATAAGTCTTAGTATCAGACACTAAGTTCTTCAGAACCTGAGCTTTCAATGGTCTTGACTCAGATTTCTTCAGAACCTGAGACTTGAAGGTCTTTGGTTCTGAGCTCTTTAGAGTCTGAACCTTTGAAGACTTTGGTTTTGTTTTCTTCAGAACTTTGGACTTAAGAGTCTTTGATTCTGATTTGTTCAGAATCTTGGATTCAGAAGTAGTAGGTTCTGATTTGTTAAGAACTTCAGTTTTGCCTGCTCCTGACACAAGGCAAACTTTCAAACTTTTCTTAATACAATCAGAATCAGATGACAGATTGGCTTTCTTTTGTATCCTTTGTCTGACATTCTGAGATTTAAAAGGTTTTGTATAAACTAGTTTAGTATCTATTGAAGATTTCATAAACATAGCCTTTTTAAAATTTGAGTCTGAATTTTTCAGATTCTGAGACTTGCTTGCCTTAGGTTCTAAACTCTTTAGACTTTGAACCTTTTCAGATTTAAAGTCTGTTTTCCTCATAGTCTTAGACTTAGAACCTTTTGGTTTAGACTTTGGCAAAGTTTTAGATTTTGCCTTCATCTTTCCCTTAGGTACAGAAGTTTTGGATTCTGAGTTGTTCAGAACCTTAGGTTCAGCAGTCTCAGTTTCTGATGAATTCAGTTTCTCAGAACTGTCAGATGCAGGTACAAAATGTAACGACCCTATTTTCGTATGTTATATTTTTATATATTTTATTTTATGGATTTGCATTTAAAAATATTTTCTCGTAATCGAGAAATAATTATTTGGCGCGAGGATAAGTTCGTAATCGAGTTTTTAGAGTTTTGGGTGAAATTGGGCCTAGGGCGTGAATAGTAATGGGCTTGGTCATGAATAAGTAGTAATGATCAAGTGGATGAGATTTAGTGAGCTTGGATTGGATTGAAGGGCTAGGATTGATCATGAGAGTTAGTAGTGGATTGGATGGCCAAGATTCATTCCCTTGAGTTATAAGATATTTGTAAGATCATGAATAGTGCCATTCATCTTCTTTGTTGAGAAAACGTGAGAAGCTAGGAGAGAAAGCTAGGGCAAGAGCAAGAGAGCAAGAGAAAGCTTGGAACTTTCGTTGATTCATCGATTTTGAGGTAAGAGAGGTAGTATTGCTTATTCATAAGTGATTTTGAGAAGGGGAGAATGTCTATTTCTCCATCCCAAACTTCTCCTCTCACTTTATCTAGGTTTTGATGGAAAGTTTTTATGATTAAAGTTGTTAATGATCATGTTGTGCTTAATTGATGCTAAGTGATGTTGCTAGTATGTTTAATTGAAGTTATATGATGTTTATCTATGTTTGGGTATTCGAAAATGTTGTTGTTGTTCAAGAAAAGCTTGCGTGAACCCTAACAATGGTGGTTTTTGTTAAGGCTACCATGTTGTGTCTTATGATTTGGCCATAAGAGCCTAGTAGTTGTGTTTTGTTGTTGTTGATGTTGTGATAATTATCAGAGTGCTGATAATTTAGTAGTTGTGTTTGTTGTTGTTGATGTTGTGATAATTATCAGAGTGCTGATAATTTAGTGGTTGTGTTTGTTGTTGTTGTTGTTGTGATAATTATCAGAGTGCTGATAATTAGTTGTGTTAGTAAGTATCATATATTTGCTAAGTGAATCATCATGCATTTCATGATTGTATGATACCCGGAGCGGGTTATTCGATGATATCCGTGTGCGGATATGAAATCCAAGAGTGCTTGGTTATCAAGAGTGCTTGGTAAGGATATAAGTTTATCCGAAATGATTTGGTACCACATGCATTAGAGAATGCATTTGAGGCATGCATCCTTTGTGACATTAGTGTTCATTTAGGAATTATGTGTGCATAATGGTTGTTAAGTGATAATTGTTGTTGATGAGTTTCGTGTGGGGTTGATGAGTTTCGTGTGGGGTTGATGAGTTTCGCGTGGGGTTGATGAGTTTCGTGTGGGGTTGATGAGTTTCGTGTGGGGTTGATGAGTTTCGTGTGGGGTTGATGAGTTTCGCGTGGGGTTGATGAGTTTCGTGTGGGGTTGATGAGTTTCGCGTGGGGTTGATGAGTTTCGTGTGGGGTTGATGAGTTTCGTGTGGGGTTGATGAGTTTTGTGTTTTGTCGATTACGTGTTGTGTTTTGGTTATGTATAATAATGTGTTATTTATACATGTTTATTGGTTGTGATACTAACACTCTCTGTTTTGTGTTATTTGCTGGATCTTTGGGGATCCAGAATATCAGGGTGACGAGGCTATCGTCGAGGAGTAGCATTTTGCTGTTTAGAAGCTTGCGTAGTGGTGAGGACATAGCTTAGCTATCCTTACTTTTTTGTACTAGGTGTTGTATCCTAGTTAGAGTTTAGGGCTCTGATAGTTGTAACACTACTTTGGGTATTTGAACGTGTATGTATAATTTGGCAATGGCCTCTGTTGTAGATTTGGATGTTAGTTTTTCTAATGCTGTTAGTCTGATTTTCTGCACAACTTTTCCGAATTCAAAACAAAAACTGGTACTGATCGGTACAGAATTGGCGTTGGGTGTAAACATGAAAGTTTTAGATAATTTTGTTAGCTTTCCAGTGGCTTTGGTTTGACGTGAAAATGATTTTTAGTTTTTGAGTTATGATGAAAATACTCCCAGGAGGTCTTAGTGAAATTGTACCGTGACAGCATTTTCTGTTTCATGTTTTGCGTCTTTTTCGCACGTCTCTGTTTGTTATTTTTTTTCCGCTGCTGTATGTGAATCAAATATATTTTGATATTGTTGATGTTTATGAAAATGCGTTTTCATTATGTTGTAACTTCCTATGTCCTTAACGTTTTTTTTTTTTATTATTAAAGTTTAATAATCGGCGATTAAGGGTTAGGGTGTTACACAAAACACACCTCAGTGCCTTTCATAATATCTCCAGAAAATGGTAGAATTGTTTCTGTTGAATGATTGAATGGATCATTCTTGAAACCAATTCCTTCTCCTCTGTTTCTGTTAATATTATAAATCATTGAAGCAACTTTACTTCTGTTGATTCCAGTTAGGATAAAATCTTGAAGAGCAATTCCATGTTCACTAGGAACTTCATCAGGTTTCTTATGAACCATATCTCTGATTTCTCTAACTTCTTCCTCAATCTCATTGATATGATTTTGAAGTTGGAGATTCTCATCAGTCAGCAAGCTGTATTTCTTTTTCAAAGATTTTAATTGAATTAGCTTGCTTCTGAGATGGTTCATAAGATCCTTAACAGTATCAACAAGTTCAGAACGAGTGAGTTCAGAATATACCTCATCTTCTTCTTTAGAGTTTGATCCTGACTCTTCATCAGAAGATGTTGTAGCAATCAGAGCTGCATTTGCTTCTTCTTCATCTTCATTCTCAGACTCAGATTCATTGTCAAGCTTTTCCCGTGTAGCCATAACACTTTTCTTGAATCTGTCTTTGAAGTTGCTTGATTTTGAGTTGGTCTTTCTGGATTTCTCCTTTGATTTGTCTTTTTGAAGATCTGGACAATCTACTATCAAATGACCAGTTTTCTTGCAGTTGTAGCAACCTTTCAGTTCTTCCTTCTTGGAACCAGATGCTTTGAAGTTGCTGCTCCTGTTAGAAGATTTCTTTTGTCTCTTCATCAAGTACTGAATTCTTTTAGAAAGCATTTCCAGCTCCTCAACTTCTGAATCTTCTTCAGAATTTCCCTCACGAGATTCTTCATCAGATTCTATAGCTTTTGGAGCTTTTGATGACTTTCCTTTAGATTTCAGTGCTATAGACTCAGATTTTCTAACAGGTTCATCTTCATTGAGTCCTAGTTCATGCACTTTGAGAGAGCTTATAAGATCTTCAATACTTAGAGTATTTAGATCTTTAGCTTCCTCAATAGCAGTCACTTTAGGTCTCCATTTAGATGGCAGACTTCTAAGGATCATGTTCACATGATCAGCAGTAGTATAGCTTTTCTTCAGAATCTGAAGTCCAGAAACCAGAGTCTGAAATCTTGAGAATATAGTCTCAATATTTTCATCCTCCTTCATTCTGAACAGATCATACTGTTGAACCAGAAGATTTGCTTTTGCTTCTCTAACCTTCTTGTTTCCTTCATAGTTAGAGCAGAGAGAGGTGAAGATGGCTTTTGCTGTTGATTTATCACTCAGCTTCAAGTACTCATTGTGAGGTAGAGAATCCACAATGATACCTCTTACATTGTGATGCTTTTTGTAGATCTTTCTTTCAGCATCAGTAAGGCCTCTTCTGTTAATAGCCACTCCTTCTTCATCAACTGGTATAGTTATACCATCTTCTATGATATCCCATAAGGAGTCATCAATTCCAATGATGTAACTGTACATCTTGCTTTTCCACCAGGAAAATTTCTCAGGATCACCAGTAAACATAGGAGGTTTATGGTGTGAGTGAGATTTCCTTTCATAGTCACCACCACCACTTCTGGATGTGGATTCACCAGTATCATCAGAAGACATGTTTTTCTCAGGATCTTTACTGACTCACTGTTAGGTGATTGAATATCAGAACCGGGGCTCTGATACCAACTGAAGGTGAGAAAAACACAAGAAGGGGGGTTGAATTGCGTTGGCTTTTTCTTTTCTTTCTCAAAAACTAAGGTTAGTTCAGAATCAGATGTAGATCAGATTCTGAAACTATTTTCAGAGTGTTTTGCAGCAGATATAAAGTAAACGAGAGAGAGAGAGAGAGAGAGAGAGAGAGAGAGAGAGAGAGAGAGAGAGAGAGACAAGCAGTTTATCCTGGTTCCTTCCATAATCCGGAAGTAGTCCAGTCCCCTTGTTACTAACAAGAGATTTTCACTATAATCACAAAGATTACAATTTGCTCAAGCACACAGCTAGAGACTTCCTTGCTAGGATACACAGTCTAAGACTTCCTTGATCAAACACACAGTATGAGACTTCCTTGCTCAGACACACAGTCTAAGACTTCCTTGCTCAAACACACAGTATGAGACTTCCTTGCTCAGACACACAGTCTAAGACTTCCTTGCTCAAACACACAGTTTGAGACTTCCTTGCTCAAACACAAAGTATGAGACTTCTAGTTGCTCAAGCACACGAGCAAGAGACTTTTAATCAAACAGAATTACAAAGAATATGTTTGAGTTTGAACACTTGATATACTATCAGTGGTGTTCACAAAATACAACACAGATTAAGACTCTATACTTAAGAAATTCTAAGATAAAAAGGTTTGTAAGAATTTCTAAGTTATTTTATGACTGTCCAATAAAACAGAGTATTGGCACTTTCAGATTTACAGGTCTGTGGAGTCTTATTCTTCTTCTTCAAATCTTCAATCCTTTATAGAGGAATAAAGAGCTGTTGAGAAGTTGCCATGTCATCAATTTAGAGCCGTTGTAATTGAAGCTTCAGCCATTAATTCCTTTAGTTCTGGTGTGCGCACAGAAAACAGAGCAATACGATTTGAATGGTTTCCTTAAAACCTGGCTACGTGTTTCGTCCAAGGAGGCAAAGGTTGCAGAGAGCTGTTCTGACTGTACAGTACTTTACTGTTGACAGTTGCAATTGTTGACTTTTGCTTTTTCTTAAAACTCAGACGCAGTTCTTCAGAAGCTGGTCTTTCAGACACTGTTCATCAGACGCACTTCTTCAGAAGCAGACTTCAGAAGCACCTTCAGACGCACTGTTCATCAGACGCACTCTTCAGAAGCTGGTCTTCAGACGCACCTTCAGAAGTATTGTTCATCAGACGCACTCTTCAGAAGCTGGTCTTCAGACGCACCTTCAGAAGCAGTCTTCAGAACTTGCAACACAAGCCTCAACAATTCTTCTTCTGCTCTTAACTTGTTCTTTCAGAAATATTGTTAGATACCAATCTTTAAGTATATGGTTCTGCACACTAGAATCAAGTATTAGAATATCCAATTTTCTTTTTAACACTTTGTTATCATCAAAACTCAAAAGAGAGTTGTTCATACATTTTGTTCCAACATCATTATGCATCTTAAATATATGTAATGATAAAAAATTATTTTATAAAGATAATTAGAATAAGATGTTTCATCAAAAGATTTTTCAAATAATATGTGTATGCACACTACGAAAAAATTATCTAATTTTTTATATCAAGAGCTATTGTAGAAATGATCCCTTAAAAGAAACTGTCAGAAATGATAAAATATTATTAACAAAAAAAGAAATTGATAAAAATATGTCATAAGTCCTGTGTTATTATCTTCTGAGCACAACTTAGTTGGCAACTACAAGAAAAATTATATGCAAGAAACAGGATCAAACTTTAGATTCTCCACTTTCCTACATTTAAAATGTGTGAGTTCATCCACTAGGTGCACTATTAACATGAACGAATTGAGTTGGGAGACAGACTAAACTATACCAACAGTGATTCGATATAGTAGTGAAAGTTGTATGAATTTTTTTGTTAACCATTCGGTTTTCAAGGGAATGGGTTCTGACAATCCAGATACCATACATGTGTCCTCTAACCGCCTCCTAATCTCACGGAGGCAGTTATACTAACACACACCTATATATGGGTTAGTTAGCTTCACCCTCAAGGAATGATTCACTTTACCCACATTTTTTACACTCTCTTTCTTAGTTCCATTACTGGCTTGAGCGTTGGAGTGTTAATGTGCCTGCAGACACCTTTCATTCCACCGTGAAGACTCGTCGCCACCGTACCGGAGCACCTTTCACCACCGTTGCCTACATCGGTCTCTTAGCGGACATATCATTATGCATCTTAAATATATGTAATGATAAAAAAATTATTTTGTAAAGATAATTAGAATAAAATGTTTCATTAAATGATTTTTCAAATAATTAGTGTATGCACACTACGAAAAAAAATAACTAATTATTTATATCAAGAGCTATTATAGAAATGATCCCCTAACAGAAATTGTCAAAATGATAAAATATTATTAACGAAAAAAGAAATTGATAAAAATATGTCATAAGTCCTGTGTTATTATCTTCTGAGCACAACTTAGTTGGCAACTACAAGAAAAATAATATGCAAGAAACGGGATCAAACTTTAGATTCTCCACTTCCCTAGATTTAAAATGTGTGAGTTCATCCACTAGGTGCGCTATTGACATAAACGAATTGAGTTGGGAGACAAACTAAACTATACCAACAGTGATTCGATATAGTAGTGAAAGTTGTATGAATTTTTTTTGTTAACCATTCGGTTTTCAAGGGAAAGGGTTCTGACAATCTAGATACCGTACACATGTCCTCTAACCGCCTCCTAATCTCACGGAGGCAGTTATTCTCACACACGCCTATATAAGGGTGAGTTAGCTTCACCCTCAAGGTATGATTCACTTTACCCACAATTTTACACTCTTTCTCAGTTCTAATACTGACTTGAGCGTTGGATTGCTAACGTGCCTGCAGAAACCTTTCGTTCCACTGCGAAGACTCGTCGACACCATACCGGAGCACCTTCCGCCACCATTGCCTACATCGGTCTCTTGTCGGACAGATCATTATGCATCTTAAATATATGTAATGATAAAAAAATTATTTTGTAAAGATAATAAGAATAAGATGTTTCATTAAAAGGTTTTTCAAATAATAAAAATAAGCACACTACGAAAAAATTATCTAATTTTTTTATCAAAAACTATTATAGAAATTATCCCTTAAATCAAATTGTCAAAAATGATAAAATATTATTAACAAAAAAACAAATTGATAAAAATAAGTCATAAGTCCTGCTTTATTAACTTTTGAGCACAACTTAGTTGGCAACTACAAGAAAAATAATATGCAAGAAACGAGATCAAACTTTAGATTCTCCACTTCCCTACATTTAAAATGTGTGAGTTAATCCACTAGGTGCGCTATTGACATGAATGAATTGAGCTAGGAGATAGACTAAACTATACCAACAGTGATTTGATATAGTAGTTGTTGGATGTTTGATTGTTGGCTTCATTTTTGCTAAAATCAAATATACAAGCAAGATGTTCGTCTTCAGAAGCAGAACCTCAGAAGCTGAGTCTTCAGTTGCAGAACCTCAGAAGCTGAGTCTTCAGAAGTAGAACCTCAGAAGCTGAGTCTTCAGACGCAGAACCTCAGAAGATGGGTCTTCAGAAACTGAACCTTCAGAAGCAAAACTTCAGAAGCTGAACCTTCAGAAGTACCTTCAGAAGCATCTTTCTGTACTCTTGTTTTTGCGCCTTGGAGCTATTTATGTTACTTGTTCTCCAAGCTGCGTGTGTTTCCAGAAGGAAGATATTTTCGTGAGATATATTTCTTCAGATTGGATATTGTTTTATTTGTGTAAATATATTTTCAAAGAGATCTTTGGAAAATATATTTCTGAAGAATATTTGTGTCAATATATTTCTGAAAAGAATATTTGATTCAAATATATGTTGCTGCTGAAGGCTATAAATAGAAGACGCCACTATGGAAGAAATTAACTGAAACCAAAGCCATTATAGAAAGAGTTTTCTTAGGTTTCGAGTCTGTTAATTGTGAGCCTTCTTGTGTCACCTTGATGCAAGCTTAGGACTGTGTTTATTGAGTTGTAATTGTAGATCACTTGAAGCTTTTAAGCAAGAGTGACTTTTGTGTGTTTGGAGTGTGTCTCCGTCTTTGATTGTTATTTGAGTCTAAGATCACTGGGGCAGTGATTGTTTGAGAGGAAGTGAGAGGGGTCTCATATCTAGGAGTTCCTAGGTAGAAATACCACGGGTAGTGATTAAGTGAGAAGGCGGTGAACCGGAGGTTGTTCACAAAGGACTTTGAATTGATACTATTATAGTGGATTTCCTTCCTGGCTTGGTAGCCTCCAGATGTAGGTGTGTTTGTCACCGAACTGGGTTAACAAACATCTTGTGCCTTTTACTTTCTGTCTATTATTTCTTTCCTTGTTATTTGTATTGATCAGTAGCTCAACGTTGAAATTATGTACTTCGCATTACGTTCAGCATCAGGATTTTATTGCGCCAGAATTTCAATTGGCATCAGAGCAGGCACCCTGCCTGTTTTAGGGTGAGCTCCAGGGAAGTTATCTTCTGGCATAATGGATAAGGAAGGAGGATTTGTGAACACACCACCTCTGTTGGATGATTTCAACTATGACTGTTAGAAATCTCGCATGAGTGCTTTGCTTAAATCTATAGATAGTAAGACCTGGAAAGCAACTCTGAAGGGTTGGGAACATCCTGTTGTGCTTGACAAAGATGGAAAGAAGACAGCTGATCTGAAACCAGAAGAAGAGTGGTCCAAGGAAGAAGATGAATTAGCTCTTGGAAACTCCAAGGCCTTGAATGCTTTATTCAATGGAGTGGACAAGAATATGTTCAGATTGATCAAGCAGAGCACTGTGAAGGTGAGAAAAACACACAAGAAGGGGGGGTTGAATTGTGTGGGTAAATTCTTTTCTTTCTCTAAACTTATGTTAAGTTCAGATTCTGATATAGATCAATTCTGAACCTATTTTTAGAGTTTGTTTTGCAGCGGGTAAGAGTAAAGAGAGAGGGAAAGAAATACACAAGAGTTTTTATACTAGTTCCTTCCACAAACCAGAAGTAGTCTAGTCCCCTTGTCATTTACAAGGGATTTTAACTATAATCAATTGATTACAATTGCTCAAGCACAAAGCATAGAGACTTCCAATTGCTCAAACACCTAGTAAGAGACTTCTAATGCTCAAGACACACAATCAAGAGACGTCCAATGCTCAAGACACACAGTCAAGAGACTTCTATGCTCAAAACACAAAGTTAAGAGACTTCTATGCTCAAAACACAAAGTTAAGAGACTTCTATGCTCAAAACACAAAGTTAAGAGACTACTGGTTGCTCAAGCACGCAGGCTAGAGACTTTGGGTTCAAACAGATTTTACAACATAAAACAGTTTGAGTTGAACACTTGATATACAATCAGTGGTGTTCACAAAATACAACTCAGGTTGAGACTCTACACTTAAGGAATTCTAAGATAAACAAGATTGTAAGAATTCTTAAGTTTATTTGATGACTGATACGCAAAACAGAGTATTGCAGTTCTGATTTTTCTGGGACAGAGTCTTGGCTTTCTTCTTCAATTCATCAATCCTTTATAGAGAATAAAAGAGTTGTTGTAGAAGAGCCATGTCATCAAAAGAGCCGTTGCAAATGAAGCTTTAGCCAGCAAAAATTGCTTCTGTTCTGACAGTGTATGCGCACAGAAAACAGAGCATGCCATTTTGAATGTTTCCTTAAAACCTGGCTGCGTGTTTCATCCAAGGAGACAGGGCTTGCAAAGAGCTGTTATGACACAACAGTACTTTGACAGTTGCAAACGTTGACTGCTGAATCTCAGAAGCTTCTCTTCAGAACTGGCTTCAGAAGCTGACATCAGACACTGTTCATCAGAAGCACTCCTTCAGAAGCAGGCTTCAGACGCACTGTTCAGACGCTGACTTTTGTTGACCTTCAGACGCAGTCTTCAGACGTTGACTTTCGTTGACCTTCAGACTCAGTCTTTAGACGCACTTCTTCAAACGCACTGTTCAGATGCACTTCTTCAGACGTAGTCTTCAGAAGCTGCTTTCAGACACAGATTTGCTTCATTCTTGCAACATAAGCTACTATGCTTTCCTTTTTGCTCTTTAGCTTGTTCTTCCATAACCAATGTTAAATACCAAACTTTAAGTACATGGTTTTGCACACTTAGAATCAAGCATTAGCAATTCCAATTTTCTTTTTAACACTTTGTTATCATCAAAACCCAAAAGAGAGTTGTTCATACATTTTGTTCCAACAATCTCCCCCTTTTTGATGATGACAAACACAAGTTTTAAAAGAAAATTGTTGTTAATTTAATTAACAAGTTGACTGCAGGGTATGATTGCAAGCTCCCCCTGAGTCTGATTCAGGTTAATTAAATTCAGTTTAAATCAAAAAGGTGATTATTTCAGAATTGTTGTTAACTTTAATTAACAAGTTGACTTCAGGATGAGGTTTGCAAGCTCCCCCTGAGTCTGATAATCCACAAGGTGAGGTTTGTAAACTCCCCTTGATTCTTATCCAAGTTAATTAAATTCAACTTAAAACAATAAGGTGAAATTATCACTCAGAATTATAAATAACAAGCTGACTTCAGGGTATGAGGTTTGTAAGCTCTCCCCCTAAGTCTGATAATCCACATGATGAGGTTTGTAAGCTCCCTGAGTCTTATCCAAGTTATTTAAATTCATTTCAACTCAATAAAGAGTAATTTATCTCACAGAATTTATTTCAGAGGCTAAGAGATTAAAAACAGTTCTCATAAGTTAATTAACTGACAGAAATTAACTTATATTCTGACTGGCTCAGAGCCTGAAATACTTGTACACTTTCTCCCCCTTTTGTCATCAACAAAAAGAAAATTTAAGAATTTTAAAACAGAGAGAGAGTTCAGAGGTGAGATAATCATGCAACCATATAGGTAATCAAGCAGCAAAGATAAGCATCAGAGCAAGCTTGATCATACATGAAGTATATAACATTGCATTGAAAAATAAAGAATGATGTTCATAAACATAAATGATTGTTCAGAGCATTATGTTCAGACACAATCTGTTCAGTATCACTGAACTGTTTCAGGAACAATTTTTCAGAACATTTTGTTCAGTACTGCTGAACTGTTTCAGACAAAAATGAGAGTTTAAAACTGGGTCTGAAAACTGAACATACAGGATGAGAACTGAAAACTGTGTTTTGAGTGTGTTTGATTAAAACTTTTCAGAAACAGAAAAACATTTAAACACACTGCACATTGATGACTTTAGGAGGGTGCAAAGTACAGTTTTCAAGGCTTAATTCATCATAGCCCATCTGTTATTACTTATCAGATTCTGACCAAAAGTTTTAAACAACAGTTCAGATTCACTCTCATTAGTGGACCATGTGTAAAATGTCCACTTATGATGAGTTTTATCAGAAGTCACAAAAATTCAGATTCTGAAACTCAGACTCTAATGTTTTCAGAAGCTGAACTATCTTCAGACTCTCAAAGTGAGTGTCTGTTAAGTCTTAGCTTTCTGGTGAACTTCAGATTCTCAGTTTCTTATTTAGAGTCAAGCAAATTTTTCCAAGAGATGAAATGCATTGTTCAGATTCTTTTTAATAAATTTAAATCTATCTTCTGAACAAAATCTCTTAATAAAATGATATTTAAATTCAATATGCTTGGTTCTTGAATGTAGAATTGGAATTTTTAGACAAACAGATTACAGCAGTGTTATCACAAAGAAGGTTATGTTGTTTTCATGAATCTGATATATTTCCAACTGATGTAGAATCTATTAAGTATAACAGAGAACAATCATACCTCTGTAGAGCTTCTGATTTACCTCTCCTTGTTCATTTAGTTTGTTGCTGAACACCCATTTTTGTTCCAACAATGTTCTTGATTAGCTTTAGGAGAAGTATCAGCTTCTGCAGAGCTTTTAATGATCCAGTCTTTGTGGTTTCCTCCAGATTCCACAGTTCCTCCCTCTTTCATGATCAGGGTTTAGAACATAGACTTGTCTTCTGTCATGCAATGCCAGCAGCCACTGTCCAGGTACCAGGACTTCACCTTTTCTTTGGCATTTAATCATATCTGCAACAAAAATGATTTCTGACTTGGGTACCCATATGGGTCCTCTAGGGTTAGTCTTGAAAGGTTTAGTCTTTTGTTGCACCTTATGTCTGGAGTTATAACACTCAGACTTGTTCAAATACTTTGGATATGAATCCTTTAATCTTGAATAAGTCTTAGTTTTAGAAACTGAGTTCTTCAGAACCTGAGTTCTCAGTGGTCTTGACCCAGATTTCTTCAGAACCTGAGACTTGAAGGTCTTTGGTTCTGAGTTGTTTAGAGTCTGAACCATTGAACACTTTGGTTCTGATTTCTTCAGAACTTTGGACTTAAGAGTCTTTGATTCTGATTTGTTCAGAATCTTGGATTCAGAAGTAAAAGGTTCTGATTTGTTAAGAACTTCAGTTTTGCTAGCTCCTGACACAAGGTAAACTTCAGTTTGACCTTTCTTAATACAATCAGAAACAAATGACACATTGGCTTTCTTTTTTTTGCTTTGCCTGACATTCTGGTTTTGAAAAGGTTTTGTATAAACTGGTTTATTAAACATAACCTTTTGAAAATTTGAGTCTGAATTTTCCAGATTCTGAGACTTGCTTGTCTTAGGTTCTGAACTCTTCAGACTTTGAACCTTTTCAGATTGAAAGTCTGTTTTCCTCAAAGTCTTAGACTTAGAACCTTTTGGTTTAGACTTTGGCAGAGTTTTAGATTCTGCCTTCATCTTTCCCTTAGGTTCAGAAGTTTTAGATTCTGAGCAGTTCAGAACTTCATACTTAGCAGTCTCAGTTTCTGTTAAATTTTGTTTCTCAGAATTGTCAGATGCAGGTACAAAGCATACCTTAGTGCCTTTTATACTATCTTCAGAACAGGATGAAAGGTTTGTTTCATTTGAAAAATTAAATGAATCATTTATGAAACCAATTCCTTCTCCTTTGTTTCTGTTGATATTATAAATCATAGAAGCAACTTTGCTTCTGTTGATTCCAGTCAAAATAAAATCTTGAAGAGCAATTTCTTCTTCACTTAAAAGCTTATCAACTTTCTTATCAGTCAGTTTTACAAGAAGAGCATTGTTCTTATCTTTTAAGTCATAGATGTGACTTTGAGCTTCTTCTTGTTTTCTTTCAAGCAGTTCAAAATCATTTTTCAAAGTTTTAAATTGCTTTGACTTGATAAGATAATGACTGATAAGATCTTTGACAGATTTAATAATTCAGATCTAGTGAGTTTAGAATATACCTCATTATCATCATCTGAGTCTGAACCTGAGTCTGTATCAGAAGATACAGTTACAACCAAATCCAAATTGGCTTCATCTTCATCTTCCTTGTCAGGTTCTGATTCAGCCTCTGTATCTGAAGATACTGTTGCAACTAAAGCCAAGTTGCCTTCTTCTTCATCTTCCTTGTTTCCCTCATAGGTAGAACACAGAGAATTGAAGATGGCCTTTGCAGTTGACTTATCATTCAGCTTTAGATACTCATTGTGAGGTAGAGAGTTCACAATGATATCTCTTACTCTTCTATGCTTTTTATAAGTCATTCTTTCAGCATCTGAGAGTATCTTTCTGTCAGTTGCTACACCTTCTTCATCAACAGGAATAGTGATACCATCTTCAATGATATCCCATAGAGTGTCATCAACACCAATAATGTGACTGTACATCCTACTTTTCCACCAAGAAAACTCTCCAGGATCACCAGTAAACACAGGAGGTTTATGGTGTGAATAAGATTGCTTGTCATCTGTACCATAGTCACCACCACCACTTCTGGATGTGGATTCACCAGAATCACCAGAGGCCATGTTTTTCTCAGGATCAATACTGACTCACAGTTAAGTGATTGAATATCAGAACTAGGGGCTCGGATACCAACTGAAGGTGAGAAAAACACACAAGAAGGGGGGGTTGAATTGTGTGGGTAAATTCTTTTGTTTCTCAAAACTTATGTTAAGTTCAGATTCTGATATAGATCAGTTCTGAACCTATTTTCAGAGTTTGTTTCGCAGCGGGTAAGAGTAAAGAGAGAGGGAAAGAAAGACACAAGAGTTTTTATACTAGTTCCTTCCCCAAACCGGAAGTAGTCTAGTCCCCCTGTCACTTACAAGGTGTTGGGTTTTTGTATATTGGCTACATTTTGCAAAAACATCTACTAGCCAGATGCTTGGACAGATGCGGTAGCATATGGAATAGCATTATGTGACTTGTGTTTTTCGCGCCAGCTAGCGCTTTATTTTTTGTACGCAATCTTCCAAAGATTTGCTTGAAGTTTATTTTCCTCTAGCTTGCTGATCAAGGCGCGTGTATCTGATTGAAGATTTGCTTGAAGTTTTATTTGTCTTGCTATTTGTCCACAAGATATCATTCTATATTTGGAAGTTTTTTTATTGTCTCTAGAAGATTTTTTCAGCTGGACCGGACAATGTCCACGCTCTATTTTGAAGCCCAAACCCGTGCTATCTCAGTGTTATATATTTGTGAAGACAAACCCTAGTTGGGTAACTAAAAACCGTGTGTGTTAGCAAAGCGTGTGTTTAAGGTTTTTAGGGTTTCTTTTGTTAATTGTGAGCCTTGCTTGTATCTCCCTGATTCAAGCTAAGGACTGAGTTTGTTTGAGTTGTAATTGTAAGCTGCTCCTAAGCTTTTAAGTACGGAGTGAGTATGTGTTATTAGAGTGTGTTTCTCTTGGTGTGTTTTGCGTAGTTGATAACAATACTGATTGTGCTGTTGATAGGAATTGAGACGGGGTCTCATATCTAGGAGTTCCTAGATAGAGTTGACACTGGTAGGGTCTTGGTGCAAAGTCAAGTAGTGTGTCTGCGTTGGTCTTTTCACTAGAACTATAATAGTGGATTCATTCCTGGATTGGTATCCCCCAGAGTAGGAGAGTTGCTCTGAACTGGGTTAACAAACTCATTGTGTACTTTATATTTCTGTTGTGTTCCTTTTAATTTGTGCTTTGTTACGCTGCGTTATTTTAATTGTAGTTCTGAGTAGACAGGTGCTCGGACAGTTGTGCCAACATTGTGCACAGCATCTGTCAGTCAGGTTGCCAGGAATTTCAATTGGCATCAGAGCAGGCACCCTGTTCTGTGTGGGTGAGCTCCAGGGAAAGAATTTTCTGGCTTAATGGATAAAGAAGGAGGACTGGTGAACAGACCACCCCTGTTGGATGGGTCGAACTATGACATTTGGAAATCACGCACGACAGCTTTCTTGAAATCTCTAGACAACAGAGCTTGGAAGGCTGTGATCAAGGCATGGGTCCCTCCTAAAATAAAAGATGCGAATAATGTTGATACTGATGAGTTAAAACCAGAAGAGGAGTGGTCTACAGCAGAAGACACTGCAGCTATTGGAAACTCTAAAGCCCTGAATGCTTTGTTTAATGGTGTAGACAAGAACATGTTCAGGTTGATTAAACAATGTACTGTTGCTAAGGAAGCTTGGGATATCCTAAGAACAGCTCATGAAGGTACTCAAAAGGTCAAGAAGTCAAGGCTACAACTGCTAACAACACAGTTTGAGAATTTGAGAATGAAGGAAGGAGAGAGTGTTCATGACTTTCACATGAATGTGCTAGAATATGCTAACACATTTGAATCCTTGGGGGAAAAGATGTCTGATGAAAAACTGGTAAGCAAAATCCTCAGGTCCCTGCCTAAGAAATTTGATATGAAAGTATGTGCTATTGAGGAGGCCCAAGATATTGGAAATATGAAAGTTGATGAGTTGATTGGATCTCTTCAAACTTTTGAATTGAAGGCTAATGAAAGATCTGAAAAGAAAGACAAGAACATTGCTTTCATCTCCAACACTGATGAAGATGATGTGGAGAGTAATTTAGATACTGATGAGAGCATCTCTGAAGCTATTGTGTTGTTGGACAAACAATTTAATAAAGTTGTGAAGAGGATGGACAGACGCCCTAGCACAAATGCTCCGGACAACAGTCGCAGCATTTATAAAAATGTCAACAATCAGAGGAAACCTAGAACTGATGACAAAATCAATCAAAGCAAAGGGGTGCAATGCCATGAATGCGAAGGATTTGGTCACATCAGAACTGAGTGTGCAACTTATCTGAAGAAACAAAAGAAGGTGATGACTGTGTCTTGGTCTGATGAGGATGAATCAGAAGAAGAACCTGAAACTGCAAAACATGTGAATGCCTTGACTGGAGTGTGCACATCTGACAATGAATCTAGTGATGAAGAGGTAACATATGATGAATTGGCTGATTCTTACAAGGAGCTATGTCTCAAAAGTGAGGAAGTTTGTAGAACTTTAGAAAAACAAAAGAGGACCATTGCTCTCTTGCAAGCTGAGAAAGACAAACTTCTGAAAATAAAATCAGATCTCAATGATGAGGTTATCTTACTTACTTCCAAGATTGACAATATGAACAAGCAACTGCGGATGATGAACAAAGGTACTGATGCTTTAGACGAAATTCTGGAAATAGGACAGAAACCTGGAGATTCTAAAGGTATTGGGTTTGACTACAGTTCCTTGCCTCAGCAGAAACAACTACCAGTGAGACAGTTTGTGCCATCTGTTAGTACTCATGATCATACTATGTCAAGACAGATGCCCCAGCATCAGGTGAGACAACAGGCATCTGGATATAGGCCCAGATCAAAAGGAAGGTATTATGGTTGGGTATGTCACTACTGTGGAAGAAAAGGACATATCAGACCTTTCTGTTTCAAATTGTATGGTTACCCAGACAGGACCTATTCACCAAGACCTGATCCCACAGTAAAGATCACCAAGAAGCAGTGGAAGCAAAAAAATGATAATTTCACAAGCAACACTGTGGATCCTAGAAAAATAGAACCAGAAGCTGATGAGATTGCTCAAATTGCTCATACATCTCTGAGAGTGTCATCCAGAAATGATTGGTACTTTGACAGTGGATGTTCCAGACATATGACTGGTGATAAAAATTACTTAACTGATGTTAAGCCTTATGCTACAAGTTTTGTGACTTTTGGGGATGGAGCCAAAGGAGAAATAAAGGGTGTAGGAAATCTTGTGGATGAGGGCCTACCCAAACTTGATAAGGTGCTTCTTGTGAAAGGATTAACTGCTAACTTAATTAGTATTAGTCAACTGTGCGATCAAGGAATGAAGGTCAAGTTTACAAAGAGTGAATGCTTAGTTGCTAACAGTGAAGGGGACATCCTGATGAAAGGTGTTAGATCAAAGGACAATTGCTACTTGTGGGTCTCTCAAGATAAAGCAAAGTTATCTACTTGTCTAATAACCAAAGAAGATGAAGTAAAGCTATGGCACCAAAAGCTTGGACATCTGAATCTCAGAAGCATGAAGAAAGCTATTGCTGAAGGAGCCATCAGAGGTCTACCAAAACTCCAAATTCAGGAAGGAAGTATATGTGGAGAATGCCAGATAGGAAAACAGACCAAGATGCCTCACGAGAAGCTGCAACATCTGTCCACATCCAGAGTTCTTGAGCTATTGCACATGGACTTAATGGGACCTATGCAAGTAGAAAGCTTAGGTGGTAAGAAGTATGCATTTGTTGTTGTTGATGATTTTTCCAGATATACTTGGATAAATTTCATTAAGGAGAAATCAGACACTTTTGAAAAATTCAAGGATCTTTGCTTACAACTTCAGAGAGAAAAGGATTGTGGAATTGTTAGAATCAAAAGTGACCATGGGAAAGAGTTTGAGAATGGTAAGTTCTCTGATTTCTGCATTTCTGAAGGAATATTTCATGAGTTCTCTGCACCCATTACTCCCCAACAAAATGGGATAGTTGAGAGAAAGAACAGGACTTTGCAAGAATCTGCCAGGGTTATGCTACATGCAAAGAAGCTGCCATTTTTCTTTTGGGCTGAAGCCATGAACACAACCTGCTATATTCATAATAGAGTGACTTTGAGAAAAGGTACATCTACAACCTTGTAAGAGCTATGGAAGGACATGAAGCCAACTGTGAAGCATTTTCATGTG
This sequence comes from Medicago ruthenica, assembly GCA_018208015.1. NCBI lineage: Eukaryota > Viridiplantae > Streptophyta > Magnoliopsida > Fabales > Fabaceae > Medicago > Medicago ruthenica. Next base: position 49,822,611 of record CM031376.1, read on the forward strand.
TTTGGTAGTAAGTGCTATATTTTAGCTGACAGGGAACCAAGAAGAAAGATGGATGCTAAAAGTGAAGAGGGAATCTTTCTAGGCTATTCAACAAACAGCAGAGCCTATAGAGTATACAACTCCAGAACCAAGACAGTGATGGAATCTATAAATGTTGTTGTAGATGATGAAGGAAATAATGTTGTGCCAGATGATGCGACATTTGACTCAGCATCTGACCTACAGGAAGAGAAGAAAGTAGATGAAGCAAGTGGTAAGCAAGATTCTGAAGTAACTGATCCAGAGAAGACTGCTCCCAACAAAGGACCATCTATCAGAGTTCAGAAAAACCATCCCATAGATCAAGTCATTGGCGACCCTAACCAAGGGATCACAACTAGAAGGAACTATGATGAGGTATCAAATTCTTGCTTTATATCTAAACTTGAACCAAAGAATGTTAAGGAAGCTCTAACTGATGAGTTCTGGATAAATGCTATGCAAGAAGAATTAACTCAGTTCAAGAGAAGTAATGTGTGGGACTTAGTTCCTAGACCAGATAATGTGAATGTCATAGGTACCAAGTGGGTCTATAAAAACAAGTCTGATGAAAATGGTACTATCACTAGAAACAAAGCTAGACTGGTTGCACAAGGATATTCTCAAATTGAAGGTGTAGACTTTGATGAGACTTTTGCTCCTGTAGCTAGGTTGGAATCTATTAGATTGTTACTTGGGATTGCATGCATACTAAAATTCAAGCTGTATCAGATGGATGTCAAGAGTGCCTTTCTCAATGGGTACTTAAATGAAGAGGTCTATGTGGAACAGCCTAAAGGCTTCATTGATCCAAGTTTTCCAAACCATGTTTACAAATTGAAGAAAGCCCTATATGGCCTGAAGCAAGCCCCTAGAGCTTGGTATGAGAGACTTGCTGAGTTTCTAATTAACCATGGCTATAGGAAGGGAGGAAATGACAAAACCTTGTTTGTGAAAGATGAAAATGGACAGCTGATGATTGCTCAAATATATGTAGAGGACATAGTCTTTGGAGGAATGTCTGACCAGATGATAGAGCATTTTGTTCAGCAAATGCAATCTGAATTTGAGATGAGCCTTGTTGGTGAGCTAAAGTTCTTTCTTGGTCTTCAAGTGAAACAGATGGAAGATACTATATTTATCTCTCAAAGTAAGTATGCTAAAAATATAGTCAAGAAATTTGGGATGGAAAATGCTGCTCATAAAAGAACCCCTGCTCCCACACATGTGAAATTATCAAAGGATGAGAAAGGTGTGGATGTTGAGCAAAGCATGTATAGGAGTATGATAGGGAGTCTTCTATATCTTACAGCAAGTAGGCCAGATATCACATTTGCAGTTGGAGTGTGTGCCAGGTACCAAGCTGAACCAAAAATTAGCCATCTGACTCAGGTAAAGAGAATTCTGAAGTATGTGAATGGTACCAGTGACTATGGTATGTTGTATTCTCATGGGGAAAGCACTGTGTTGTTTGGGTATTGTGATGCTGACTGGGCTGGAAGTGCAGATGATAGAAAGAGTACTTCTGGTGGATGTTTCTTTCTGGGTAACAATCTTATATCCTGGTTCAGTAAGAAGCAAAATTGCGACGGAAGTTAGGGGTATGTTTATTTGAGGAAGTTAGGGGTATGTTTATTTCAGTAAGAAGCAATCTTATTTTTACCAAAGCTCTTGATGCTAATCAATTTGAAAAATTAAGACGGAAGTTAGGGGTATGTTTATTTGAGGAATTGTAGCAATTAATTTCTGAGAGGCGTGCAATTTTTATCTTCTCCCTCCTCAACCGCTTGGTGCACGTCATTCAAGGAGGTTATTTCCAACTTTCCTTTTTCAAAACTCTCACACGCTACCATCATTGTTTGTGTCTTAACTTCTCTCAACTCCTCAACTCCTCTCTTGCCGCTCTCACCATCATTCAAAAATCGCACTTTCTTCATACCTTCAAACACCAAATCATCATGTCTGATTCTACTTCTCATCAAAACATGCAAGATCAAACTTCATCACCAACGCCCTCTGCAGCGATCATCACCGACGCCCTTCCTCTCACTACCATTCTCAGCTCTCCTACAAAGAAGTGACGTACTAGGTCGTCTGCATCACGAAGGAAGGCTCCTGCCAAATCTAGCAAAGCTACCTCTTCTACTGCAGTGAACACGAGGTCAAAATCGAAAGGTAAGACATCTACCACTCCCGCTGTTCAACGAATAGGGTTAAGCATGGACGATTTGTACTGTAAGGACAATCCTTTTGTATCGAATGTTGTCGAACCAAATGTTGACCCTTCTGGCAACAAATCTGAGAATTTTGCTGTTGAAAGTACTGTAGCTACGTCTGAAACCGTAGGTCCTGATAATCCTAAGGTAGATGACAAATTAGTTGGTGATTCTTCGAATTCCCCTATTGAGCAAGATGTTACTACTGTTTCTGTTGATAAGAATGTTGTTGATACGGCTGTTTCTGAGACACCTGCTAATCCCCCTGCCACAACAAAGGATGCTGTGACAGATGCTCAAGCATCTTTGTCACAAGCTCATGAGGAGCCTGATGTGGTGGTTCCAAACATCTCTGGTTCTGTGAGTGTCCCTGAGAATGATTCCTCAAAGTCTCAAGATGAAGGTACTGAGACTCAGGATGCTGTGGATAATGCTGAGACTGACATTTTAGACCAAGCTGACACTGTTGCTGTTGAGAATAATGTGCCTGAAGAAAGACCTCAGGAAAAGTCTGGTGCTATTGGTGTTGCTCGCAGGACTAGGAGCAAATCTGACAAACTACTGCTATTGTTAGTGAAGGACAAAAAGAAAGTAAGAAGAAACCTGTTAATGCTGGGAAGAGGCCTATGTATGGTCCTCCCAAGGCTGGGAGCAAGAAGGTGGCTCAAAGTGATCACAAGAAGAAGAGCCTCAAAAGAAAAGACCCTCCCTCTAGTGATTCTGAGTTTGAAGTTGCTGAGCTTGAAGCTGCCACATCTGGTGGAGCTTCCAGAAAAACAATGAAGGGTATGAAGATTCCTCTAACCATCCCTCCAGCCCCTCTTGATAATGTCTCTTTTCATTTGGAAAATGGGTCTTCTAGGTGGAAGTTTATATACCACAGAAGACTTGGTCTTGAAAGAAATCTGAAGGAAGAAGTATTCAAGTGTAAAAAGCTGGTTGATGTGTTGGAATATGCTGGACTGATGAAGACTGTGAGAAATCTGGGTCCATGTTATGATAAGCTGGTCAGGGAATTTCTGGTAAATGTTTCTGATGAGTGTGATGACACAAGAAACCCTGAGTATAGGAAGGTTTTTGTTCGAGGTAAGTGTGTCAACTTCTCTCCTATGGTGGTCAACACATACCTTGAGAGATCTCTTGAGGAGACTCTTGAGCTGGAGGTCACTGAGGACACCATCTGCAAGGCAATCACTGATAACAAGATTAAGCATTGGCCAAAGCATTTGTCTTCTGCTCAACTGTCTCCCATGTATGCTATTCTGAACAGGATCTGTGCTCAAAACTGGACTCCAACCACTCACTCAAATTATGTTGCTTCTAGGTTGGCTAAGTTAATTTATGCCGTGGGAACCAAGTCACCCTTTGATTTTGGAGCCTACATCTATTATCAAGTTTTGGAGCATGCTAAGTCTTTTGCTATTAAGTTTCCAATTGCTTTTCCTACTCTCCTGTGTGGTATTATTCTTCAACAACACCCTGATATTTTGATCAGTAGTGATGAGCCCTGCAAGAGGCCTGGTCCTATGGCTTTGGATTGCAGTTTGCTGTCTGAGACACATGATGCTGATGTAGCTGGTACTTCTGTCCGGACATCTGGTGTGCTCTCCAGAAAGCAAATGATTGCTGATCTTACTGAGACTAGTGTGGCTCTTGGAGCTAGGAAGGTGAAGATTGACAGGATCATTGCAGCTTTGAAGGCTGAAGCTGCAGCTGAGGGTGAGCAGGATGAAGAAGAAGGAGGAAATATGCCTGTTGCTTCTGCTGGTGACACTGAGGATGACTCTGATGATTCTGATGATTTCTGATTTTATTGTTCTGTTCTGATCTCATTTGTTGTACTTCTTTTGCTTTTGTTGGTGACTGGGCTATGCCCTGAATTTTTTTTATGCACCTTGTGTGCTTCTGGTCTGTAATATGCACTCTCTATGGTTTCTATGCACTTTCTATGACATTATCTGTTATTTGTCAGAATTTATGGCTAAAAAGGGGGAGTAGATGGCATGTGTGTAGCTTATAGCTTATATTATCTTGGCTGGTTACATGTGTTGAGGGGGAGTGCTGTATATGTTGAGGGGGAGTACTGGTACATGTTGGGGAGTGCTGTATATGTTGAGGGGGAGTACTGGTACATGTTTTGAGGGGGAGCTGTTAAGTTTTTTTTGGTGTGTGGAAATTTATTTTTTTCCCTTCTCTTTGTTAATCCACTATATGAGAGTTTATTTCTCTCTAGTTGTTCCTATGAGGCTAGATGTTTGTGTTATCTGGTGCATGCCTCTGTTACTACTTGCAAGATATCTTTGTGCAAATTGCTCCCTTGGAAGTAATCTCATTATATGCTACGATATTTTCTTTCCTTGTTGTGTGCCTATGTTGACGTGAAGGAAACTTATCTGTGTGTCTCCCAAAGAACTGGCTCTAGAGTGTTTTAGCCAAAATTTTGCCAAAGGGGGAGATTGTTGGGTTTTTGTATATTGGCAACATTTTGCAAAAACATCTACTAGCCAGATGCTTGGACAGATGCGGTAGCATATGGAATAGCATTATGTGACTTGTGTTTTTCGCGCCAGCTGGCGCTTTATTTTTTGTACGCAATCTTCCAAAGATTTGCTTGAAGTTTATTTTCCTCTAGCTTGCTGATCAAGGCGCGTGTATCTGATTGAAGATTTGCTTGAAGTTTTATTTGTCTTGCTATTTGTCCACAAGATATCATTCTATATTTGGAAGTTTTTTTATTGTCTCTAGAAGATTTTTTCAGCTGGACCGGACAATGTCCACGCTCTATTTTGAAGCCCAAAACCGTGCTATCTCAGTGTTATATATTTGTGAAGACAAACCCTAGTTGGGTAACTAAAAACCGTGTGTGTTAGCAAAGCGTGTGTTTAAGGTTTTTAGGGTTTCTTTTGTTAATTGTGAGCCTTGCTTGTATCTCCCTGATTCAAGCTAAGGACTGAGTTTGTTTGAGTTGTAATTGTAAGCTGCTCCTAAGCTTTTAAGTACGGAGTGAGTATGTGTTATTAGAGTGTGTTTCTCTTGGTGTGTTTTGCGTAGTTGATAACAATACTGATTGTGCTGTTGATAGGAATTGAGACGGGGTCTCATATCTAGGAGTTCCTAGATAGAGTTGACACTGGTAGGGTCTTGGTGCAAAGTCAAGTAGTGTGTCTGCGTTGGTCTTTTCACTAGAACTATAATAGTGGATTCATTCCTGGATTGGTATCCCCCAGAGTAGGAGAGTTGCTCTGAACTGGGTTAACAAACTCACTGTGTACTTTATATTTCTGTTGTGTTCCTTTTAATTTGTGCTTTGTTACGCTGCGTTATTTTAATTGTAGTTCTGAGTAGACAGGTGCTCGGACAGTTGTGCCAACATTGTGCACAGCATCTGTCAGTCAGGTTGCCAGGAATTTCACAAGGGATTTTAAATATAATCAATTGATTACAATTGCTCAAGCACAAAGCATAGAGACTTCCAGTTGCTCAAACACCTAGTAAGAGACTTCTAATGCTCAAGACACACAGTCAAGAGACTTCCAATGCTCAAGACACACAGTCAAGAGACTTCTATGCTTAAAACATAAAGTTAAGAGACTTCTATGCTCAAAACACAAAGTTAAGAGACTTCTATGCTCAAAACACAAAGTTAAGAGACTACTGGTTGCTCAAGCACGCAGGCTAGAGACTTTGGGTTCAAACATATTTTACAACATAAAACAGTTTGAGTTGAACACTTGATATACAATAAGTGGTGTTCACAAAATACAACTCAGGTTGAGACTCTACACTTAAGGAATTCTAAGATAAACAAGATTGTAAGAATTCCTAAGTTTATTTGATGACTGATACGCAAAACAGAGTATTGCAGATCTGATTTTTCTGGGATAGAGTCTTGGCTTTCTTCTTCAATTCATTAATCCTTTATAGAGAATAAAAGAGCTGTTGTAGAAGAGCCATGTCATCAAAAGAGCCGTTGCAAATGAAGCTTTAGCCAGCAAAAATTCCTTTTGTTCTGACAGTGTATGCGCACAGAAAACAGAGCATGCCATTTTGAATGTTTCCTTAAAACCTGGCTGCGTGCTTCATCCAAGGAGACAGGGCTTGCAAAGAGCTGTTCTGACACAACAGTACTTTGACAGTTGCAAACGTTGACTGCTGAATCTCAGAAGCTTCTCTTCATAAGCTGGCATCAGACACTGTTCATCAGAAGCACTCCTTCAGAAGCAGGCTTCAGACGCACTGTTCATCAGACGCTCCCTTTAGACGCACTGTTCAGACGCTGACTTTTGTTGACCTTCAGACGCAGTCTTCAGACGTTAACTTTCGTTGACCTTCAGACTCAGTCTTCAGACGCACTTCTTCAGACGCACTGTTCAGATGCACTTCTTCAGACGCAGTCTTCAGAAGCTGCTTTCAGACACATATTTGCTTCATACTTGCAACATAAGCTTTTATGCTTTCGTTCTTGCTCTTTAGCTCGTTCTTCCATAACCAATGTTAAATACCAAACTTTAAGTACATGGTTCTGCACACTTAGAATCAAGCATTAGCAATTCCAATTTTCTTTTTAACACTTTGTTATCCTCAAAACCCAAAGAGAGTTGTTCATACATTTTGTTCCAACACACTGTAGCTAAGGATGCTTGGGAGATTCTCAAAACTACACATGAAGGCACATTCAAGGTAAAAATGTCCAGACTTCAACTTCTCACCACCAAGTTTGAAAATCTCAAAATGTTGGAGGATGAGAACATACAAGACTTCTATATGAACGTTCTGGACATGGCTAACTCATTTGATTCTCTTGGAGAAAAAATGTCTGATGAGAAACTTGTGAGAAAAATACTCTGGTCTCTACCTAAGAGATTTGACATGAAGGTGACTGCCATTGAGGAAGCACAGGACATCTCCAGTAGGAAGGTTGAGGAATTGATAGGATCCTTGCAGAATTTTGAGATAGCCTTCAATAACCGAACTGATAAAAAGGAGAAAGGTGTTGATTTTGTAGCAAATGCTGATGTTGAGGATGATGAAAGCATATCAGAAGTTCTTGTTATGCTTGGTAGACTGTTTAATAGGATCCTAAAGCGGGCTGACAGGAGATCCAAACCAAATGACTTAAAGAAGACAAGAACTAATGAGAAAGACAATCAATCCAAAGGAGTTCAGTGTCATGAGTGTGAAGTATATTCACATTAGAATAGAATGTGCCACATACCTCAAGAGACAGAAGAAAAGTTTGGCTGTTTCTTGGTCAGATGAAGATGACTCAGAAGGTGAAGTGGGGAATGAGTCTGCTAAGCATGTTGTTGCCTTAACTGGTAGATGCATGTTTGATAATGAAGTTAAGGCTTCAGAAGCACCATTAGGTTCTCAAGCACCATCAGGTTCTGAAGCACCATCTGATACTGAATCTAGTGATGAAGAATTGTCTTATGAAGAACTGGCTAACTCTTACAGAGATCTGTATACTAGGAGTGAGGAAGTGTGCAAGCAGCTGGAAAAACAGAAGAGAACTATCACTCAACTTCAGGCTGAAAGAAGTGAACACTTGGGAAAATTTCTGATCTCAATGATGAGGTAACCCAACTGAACTCTCAACTTGAACATATGAAGAAGCAAGTCAGAATGATGAACACTGGTACTGATATGCTAGAAGAGATATTGGAGAGTCAGAACCAAGGGAAACCAAAAGGAATAGGGTTTGATTATAGGACCTTGAACAACAAACAGCAAAATCCAGCTAAAAGGTTCATTGCAGCTGTTGGAACATATGATACAATGATGGGCAAACCTATGTTGGAACATCAGAATGAACCTCAGGGATCTAAGAGCAGGAGGGCATCTCGTCCTTGGATATGTCATTACTATGGTAGAAAGGGGCACATAAAGCCATTCTGTTTCAAGCTGTATGGATACCCTAAGCACTTTCAACAAAGAAAAGTGGAACCCATTGTAAACAAAATCAATGTCAAGAAGGAATGGAGACCCAAATGTGATAATGTTGGCCTAATAGCTCACACCTCTCTAAGAGCATCATCTAGGGAAGACTGGTACATTGACAGTGGATGCTCTAGACACATGACTGGAGTTAGTAAACTTCTTGAAAATATAAGACCATACACCAATAGCTATGTGACTTTTGGTGATGGAGCTGGAGGAGAAATTCTTGGAATTGGAGACTTGATCAGTGATGGACTACCAAGGTTAGACAATGTGCTATTAGTAAAAGGGCTAACTTCAAATTTGATTAGCATAAGACAGCTGTGTGATCAAGGGATGGAAGTGAACTTCAACAAGACTGAATGTATGGTAACTGATGGGAAAAGTGAGGTGCTAATGAGAGGTAAGAGATCTAAGGACAATTGTTACTTGTGGATACCTCAAGAAGAAGTTCACTTAACCACATGTCTCGTGAGTAAAGAAGAAGAGGTTAAACTGGGACACCAGAAACTTGGGCATCTCAATTTCAAAGGCATAATTGAAGAAGCCATCAGAGGGTTATCCAATTTAACAATAGAGGAAGAAAAAATTTGTGGTGAGTGTCAAATTGGAAAACAAATCAAGATGTCTCACAAGAAGCTGCAACATCTTAACACCTCTAAGATTATTGAATTACTTCACATGGATCTCATGGGGTCTATGCAAGTTGAAAGCCTAGGTGGAAAGAAGAATGTTTTTGTTTGTGTTGATGATTTTTCAAGGGGTAAACTGGGAATTTGTCTGTATGAGGAGTTATAGCAATTACAGGTGTTGAAACGTGCAAACAAATTCTTTCTATTTACTATAACTAGAGTTGCACGAGAAATAAGGGAAATCATTCTCATTCTGAAGACTGTTGTAAATGTGAGTTCTCCTATTGTTTCACATGTACCAGTTGCTATTACCACAAGCCCTTTTGATTCTGTGGATATAAATCATGATGTTACTGAAGCTTTTATTACTTTTGTGAATGTGTTGAAACCAGTTTTGAGATTCCCCAAACTGATTCTGATATGGTTAAGTTTCCTGAGAATCCTCAACCTGATGTGATTGAAGATCGACCTGATATGGTTGAAATTTTGAGGTTCAAATATGTTAATGCTCAGAAGTATTATGTTCAGATGTGGTTACTATTCCTATGTGTGTCTGAGTGGTTTACTTTGAAATTGTTTGGCTAAAAAGAGGGAGATAAGTACTTCAGAAGCAATACAGAGCACTATAGTAGTTCAGAAGCACTACAATAGACTATAGTAGTTCAGAAGCACTACAGTAGTTCAGAATCAATACAGTTTTTCAGGAGCTGAAGTGTTTCAGGGGAACTGTATGTTTCAGGGGGAGTCTCTATTTCAGGGTCTCTGTTTCAGGGGGAGTTATGTGTGGAAACGTAGTATATCTCTTGTTAGGATTTTGTTTATTATGTGCCGCTGCTGACTCTGTTGCTATTTGGTTGCCTTGTGATATCTCTCTGATCTCAGATTGATTTTAGCCAAAAAATTTCCAAAGGGGGAGATTGTTGGATATTTGGTTGTTGACTTCATTTTTGCTAAAATCAAATATACAAGCAAGATGTTCGTCTTCAGAAGCAGAACCTCAGAAGCTGAGTCTTCAGTTGCAGAACCTCAAAAGCTGAGTCTTCAGACGCAGAACCTCAGAAGTTGGGTATTCAGAAGCTGAACCTTCAGAAGCAGAACTTCAGAAGTTGAACCTTCAGAAGTACCTTCAGAAGCATCTTTCTGTACTCTTGTTTTCGCGCCTTGGAGCTGTTTATATCTCTCTGAACTTTTGAAGATTTAATTGAAGAATTCTTTCATGTTACTTGTTCTCCAAGCTGCGTGTGTTTCCAGAAGGAAGATATTTTCGTGAGATATATTTCTTCAGATTGGATATTGTTTTATTTGTGTAAATATATTTTCAAAGAGATCTTTGGAAAATATATTTCTGAAGAATATTTGTGTCAATATATTTCTGAAAAGAATATTTGATTCAAATATATGTTGCTGCTGAAGACTATAAATAGAAGACGCCACTATGGAAGAAATCAACTAAAACCAAAGCCATTATAGAAAGAGTTTTCTTAGGTTTCGAGTCTGTTAATTGTGAGCCTTCTTGTGTCACCTTGATGCAAGCTTAGGACTGTGTTTATTGAGTTGTAATTGTAGATCACTTGAAGCTTTTAAGCAAGGGTGACTTTTGTGTGTTTGGAGTGTGTCTCCGTCTTTGATTGTTATTTGAGTCTAAGATCACTGGGGCAGTGATTGTTTGAGGAGAAGTGAGAGGGGTCTCATATCTAGGAGTTCCTAGGTAGAAATACCACGGGTAGTGATTAAGTGAGAAGGCGGTAAACCGGAGGTTGTTCACATAGGACTTTGAATTGATACTATTAAAGTGGATTTCCTTCCTGGCTTGGTAGCCTCCAGATGTAGGTGTGTTTGTCACCGAACTGGGTTAACAAACATCTTGTGACTTTTACTTTTTGTCTGTTATTTCTTTCCTTGTTATTTGTATTGATCAGTACCTCAACGTTGAAACTGTGTACTTCGCATTGCGTTTAGCATCAGGATTTTACTGCGCCAGAATTTCAGTAGTGAAAGTTTTATTAATTTTTTTATTGTTAACCATTCTGTTTTCAAGGGAAAGGGTTCAGACAATCTAGATACCGTACACGTGTCCCCTAACAGCCTCCTAATCTAACAGAGGCAGTTATACTCACACACGCCTATATAAGGCTGAGTTGGCTTCACCCTCAAGGTAAGATTTACTTTACCCACATTTTTTACACTCTCTTTCTCAGTTCCAATACTAACTTGAGAGTTGGAGTGCTAACTTGCCTGCAGGCACCTCTCGTTCCATCGCGAAGACTCGTCGCCACCGTATCGGAGCACCTACCGCCACCCTTGCCTACATCGGTGTCTTACCGGACATATCATTATGCATCTTAAATATTTGTAACGATAAAAAATTATTTTGTAAAGATAATTAGAATAAGATGTTTCATTAAAAGATTTTTCAAATAATAAGTGTATGCACACTACGAAAAAATTATCTTGTTTTTTATATCAAGAGCTATTATAGAAATGATCCCATAAAAAAACTTTCAGAAATGATAAAATATTATTAATGAAAAAAGAAATTGATAAAAATATATCCTAAGTCATGCGTTATTATCTTCTGAGCACAACTTAGTTGGCAACTACAAGAAAAATTATATGTAAGAAACGGGATCAAACTTTAGATTCTCCACTTCCCTACATTTAAAATGTGTGAGTTTATCCACTAGGTGCGCTATTGAGATGATCGAATTGAGCTGGGAGACAGACTAAACTATACCAACAGTGATTCAATATAGTAGTGAAAGTTGTATGATTTTTTTGTTAACCATTCGGTTTTCAAGGGAAAGGTTTCTGACAATCTAGATACCGTACACGTGTCCTCTAACCGCCTCCTAATCTCACGAAGGCAGTTATTCTCACACTCGCCTATATAAGGGTGAGTTTGCTTCACTCTCAAGGTATGATTCACTTTACCCACATTTTTTACACTCTCTTTCTCAGTTCCAATACTTACTTGAGCGTTGGAGTACTAATGTGCCTGTAGGCACCTTTCGTTTCACCGCGAAGACTCGTCGCCACCGTGCCGGAGCATCTTCCGCCACTGTTGCCTGCATCGGTTGCTTGTCGGACAGATCACTATGCATCTTAAATATATGTAATGATAAAAAATTATTTTGTAAAGATAATTAGAATAAGATGTTTCATTAAATGATTTTTCAAATAATAACTATATGCACACTACGAAAAAATTATCTAATTTTTTATATCAAGAGCTATTATAGAAATGATCCCTTAAAAGAAAACGTCAGAAATGATAAACTTTTATTAACGCAAAAAGAAACTGATAAAAATATGTCATAAATCCTGCGTTATTTTCTTCTAAGCACAACTTAGTTGGCAACTACAAGAAAAATAATATGCAAGAAACAGGATCAAACTTTAGATTCTCCACTTCCCTACATTTAATATGTGTGAGTTCATCCACTAGGTGCGCTATTGACATTAACGAATTGAGCTGGAAGACAGACTAAACTATACCAACAGTGATTCAATATAGTAGTGAAAGTTGTCTGAATTTTTTTGTTAACCATTCGGTTTTCAAGGGAAAGGGTTCTGACAATCTAGATATCGTACATGTGTCCTCTAACCGCCTCCTAATCTCACGAAGGTAGTTATTCTCACACTCTCCTATATAAGAGTGAGTTAGCTTCACCCTCAAGGTATGTTTCAATTTACCCACATTTTTTACACTCTCTTTCTTAGTTCCAATACTGACTTGAGCGTTGGAGTGCTAACGTGCCTGCATGCACCTTTCGTTCCACCGCAAAGACTCGTCGCCACCTTACCGGAGAATCTTCCGCCACCGTTGCCTACACCGGTCTCTTACTGGACATATCATTATGCATCTTAAATATATGTAATGATAAAAAATTATTTTGTAAAGATAATTAGAATAAGATATTTCATTAAATGATTTTTCAAATAATAATTGTATGCACACTACGAAAAAATTATCTAATTTTTTATATCAAGAGCTATTATAGAAATGATCCCTTAAAAGAAAACGTCAGAAATGATAAACTTTTATTAACGCAAAAAGAAACTGATAAAAATATGTCATAAGTCCTGCGTTATTATCTTCTAAGCACAACTCAGTTGGCAACTACAAGAATAATAATATGCAAGAAACGGGATCAAACTTTAGATTCTCTACTTCCCTACATTTAAAATGTGTGAGTTCATCCACAAGGTGCGCTATTGACATTAAAGAATTGAGCTGGAAGACAGACTAAACTATACCAACAGTGATTCAATATGGTAGTGAAAGTTGTATGAATTTTTTTGTTAACCATTCGGTTTTCAAGGGAAAGGGTTCTGACAATCTAGATACCGTACACGTGTCCTCTAACCGCCTCCTAATCTCACGAAGGCAGTTATTCTCACACTCGCCTATATAAGAGTGAGTTAGCTTCACCCTCAAGGTATGATTCACTTTACCCACATTTTTTACACTCTCTTTCTCAGTTCCAATACTGACTTCAGAGTTGGAGTGCTAACGTGCCTGCATGCACCTTTCGTTCCACTGCGAAGACTCGTCACTACCTTACCGGAGAATCTTCCGCCACCGTTGCCTACACCTGTCTCTTACTAGACATATCATTATGCATCTTAAATATATGTAATGATAAAAAATTATTTTGTAAAGATAATTAGAATAAGATCTTTCATTAAATGATTTTTCAAATAATAATTGTATGCACACAACGAAAAAATTATCTAATTTTTTATATCATGAGCTATTATAGAAATGATCCCTTAAAAGAAACCGTCAGAAATGATAAAATATTATTAACGAAAAAAGAAATTGATAAAAATATCTCATAAGTCCAGCATTATTATCTTCTAAGCACAACTCAGTTGCCAACTACAAGAAAAATAATATGCAAGAAACAGGATCAAACTTTAGATTCTCCACTTCCCTACATTTAAAATGTGTGAGTTCATCCACTAGGTGCGCTACTGACATTAACGAATTGAGCTGGAAGACAGACTAAACTATACCAACAGTGATTCAATATAGTAGTGAAAGTTGTCTGAATTTTTTTGTTAACCATTCGGTTTTCAAGGGAAAGGGTTCTGACAATCTAGATATCGTACATGTGTCCTCTAACCGCCTCCTAATCTCACGAAGGCAGTTATTCTCACACTCTCCTATATAAGAGTGAGTTAGCTTCACCCTCAAGGTATGATTCAATTTACCCACATTTTTTACACTCTCTTTCTTAGTTCCAATACTGACTTGAGCGTTGGAGTGCTAACGTGCCTGCATGCACCTTTCGTTCCACCGCAAAGACTCGTCGCCACCTTACCGGAGAATCTTCCGCCACCGTTGCCTACACCGGTCTCTTACTGGACATATCATTATGCATCTTAAATATATGTAATGATAAAAAATTATTTTGTAAAGATAATTAGAATAAGATATTTCATTAAATGATTTTTCAAATAATAATTGTATGCACACTACGAAAAAATTATCTAATTTTTTATATCAAGAGCTATTATAGAAATTATCCCTTAAAAGAAACCGTCAGAAATGATAAAATGTTATTAAAGAAAAAAGAAATTGATAAAAATATCTCATAAGTCCTGCGTTATTATCTTCTAGGCACAACTCAGTTGGCAACTACAAGAAAAATAATATGCAAGAAACGGAATCAAACTTTAGATTCTGCACTTCCCTACATTTAAAATGTGTGAGTTCATCCACTAGGTGCGCTACTGACATGAACAAATTGAGCTGGGAGACAGGGTAAACTATACCAACAGTGATTCGTTATAGTAGTGAAAGTTGTATGAATTTTTTTGCTAACCATTCAGTTTTCAAGGGAATGGGTTCTGACAATATAGATACCGTACACGTGTCCTCTAACCGCCTCCTAATCTCACGGAGGCAGTTATTCTCACACACGCCTATATAAGGGTGAGTAAGCTTCACCCTCAAGGTATGATTCACTTTACCCACATTTTTTACACTCTCTTTCTCAGTTCCAATACTGACTTGAGCGTTGGAGTGCTAACGTGCCTGCAGGCACCTCTCGTTCCACCGCGAAGACTCATCGCAACCGTGCCGGAGCACCTTCCGCCACCGTTGCCTACATCGGTCTCTTACCGGACAAATCATTATGCATCTTAAATATATGTATTGATAAAAAATTATTTTGTAAAGATAATTAGAATAAGATGTTTCATTAAAAGATTTTTCGAATAATAAGTGTATGCACACTACGAACAAATTATCTAATTTTTTATATCAAGAGCTGACATCCATTTTATTTCCTGTCGTCAGTGGCAAGTTCGGCAACAACCCGAACAACTGACATTTACTTTTCATTTCATGTCAATGACAAGTTCGGCAACAACCCGAACAGTTGACATTCAATTTTATCTCCTGTCGTCAATGGCAAGTTCGGCAACAACCCGAACAGTTGACATTCAATTTTATCTCCTGTCGTCAGTGGCAAGTTCGGCAACAACCCGAACAGCTGGCATTTACCTTTTTATTTCCTGTCGTCAATGGCAAGTTCGGCAACAACCCGAACAGTTGACATTCAATTTGTTTTCTTGTCGTCAGTGGCAGTTCGGCATTAACCCGAACAGCTGACATTTATCCCCAGTGGAACCATGTTCTCCAGTAAAGTCGGATCTCGTTTCTTTAACGAACCCGGGTATCCCTTTGTCTCTTTTATCCTCGGTGTGGTCATCTTTGTCGTCTTTGCATTCATATTTACATTACAAGCATTCATAACATTCGCATACATGCATTCATAGCATTTACAATTCAAGAAAAATATTTAGTCAAAAATGGTGTACTCTATATTTAAGTCTCTTCGACCCGTCAATTTCAAAATTTCACTTTCAATCTCCGGGGCGAAGAAACTTAAATAGGGGCATCTGTCATACCCCATTTTTTGACTCATATTTTTCTTTGTTTTATCTTTTACTATTTCATCATTTATTACTTTTTATTATTTCATTTTTGTCATTGTATTTTATTTACACTTTTCACCACTTTTATTACTATCATTTTTATTAAATATTGTCATTGTCATCATTGTTATTAATATTATTGTTATTATATTTTTCATTTAATAATATCATTATTATCCTTTTTATCATTAATGTTTTATTATCATTATTTTTAATTACTAGTATTATTAACCTTTACCATCATTTTATTATTTTTACTATTTATCATTTCTATTTCCATCTTTGTTATTTGCATCATCCATCATCATCATTATTGTTTTATTATTTATTTATTTTTTATCTTTTATTTTTATTTTAAAGAAAACAAAAAATTCAAAAAAAGGGGAGATCGCACTGCGAAGTTGTCTTCGCACTGCGACCTCTGCGAAATTTTTCTGCAGATTTTATTTCTTTGATTTATCTGTTTTGTTTTCATTTGTAGTTATTATTATTAGTATTATTATCATTGTTATTGTCAATTGTGGCTGAAATGATGCAGCAAAGCAGGATTTAATGTGTGACATTAAAGGTAAAGGTAAGAAGGATTTTCTTCCAACCTAACATGTGCTCAATCAAATTGGCTGCCCTTGGTCAGCTCTTGTCCCTCCCAATTGACCTATCATCCAACCTGAGCTTGCCAGCCAGCTGCTTGATCCCTTTCCTTCCTTCTTTCTTCACCAAAACCAGTCAAACTTAAGTGGTTTTGCTTGCAAAAAAAGCTGTTTGGTGTGCCCTGTTTTCAGCTGGATTTCTCCTCCCACACACCAGCCCACATGCTCATTTTGCTTCCCCCAATCTCTCTGTACATGGCAGTACACGTTTTCATTGCATGGCCTTCCAAGATTGCAAGGATTGATCCCAAGAATCACACAATTTCAAGCCGCCCTGTTTTTCAGTTTTTTCCATCATTACCTTCTAGAATCAGCTGGATTTTGTGGCTGAAATCAGTCAAGGTCTTGACCCTTGGCACAAGGCAAGTAACTTCTATCCTTTAGCATTTAATGCAAAGCCATTTAGCCTGGAGTTAGCCCACAAATCAGCTAGGATCTAGAGATTTGCCATCATTGCATTGGATTGCATTTTTGCCTATAAAAGGAATGGCAAGGCACAAGGATTACACACAATTAACACATTGAAACACACTGAATTCACACATTGAAAAACCAGAAAAAACAGTCATATACACACACCAAAAATTCATCACATTGCAACATCAAAACAGTTCATACCCAAACCAAAGCAAGTTAGAGTTCATTGTCCATAACCTCTAACCAATCAAGCAAGCCACTTCCAACCTCTTGCACAAGCATTTCCAGGAGTTCTGTAAGTCTCCTATAATCTTTATCTTTCATTTTGATTGCTGTTTGTATCTCTTGCTTTGTTCAATTTCATTTTGTGCACAAAAACCCCTTTTGAAACTCAAAAGGAATCTCAAAGGGGCCAAGCATCAAAACTGAGTTTTTACACTCCTTTTTCTTCAATTTTGCAAAGCTTTTTAACCCCCTTTAGGTTCTGAAGCTTGCTTAGAAGCAGTTTCTGAACTTCTGTTCAGAAACAGCTTCAGAGTTCAAAATTTCGCATACTTCGCAGAGCAAAGTATGTTCGCAGTGCGACCACATCAGAACCTGACTTCGCAGAGCCAAGTTCTGGTTGCTCTGCGAAGTATGTGAAACTCAGAATGTGAATCTGGCCTCCAAATGCCAAATTCTTGGGGTTCCAGCCCTTGATTCAGAACCTAAAGAGGGTTAAAATTCCTTTTTGTTCAAAACACATCAAGAATCATGCACAACTTTGGAGATTTTACATGTTCGTGCATTAATTTTGAGTAACTTGTGAAACAAGTTATGTTCTTAAATTTTCAACATCAAGTTTGAGCAATAGGCTAAGTTCGTTTATTTTCAAAAACCAAACTTGAACAACAATGTTGTTCATGACTTTTAATCAAAACATGAACTTGAGCCGAGCTTGCTCACTCTTTTTAAACCAAGCTCAAATCGAGCCGAACTTGTCCATTTTCCAAAACTTATGCATGTTTTATGATTTTTGTTCATCTTTTAAACTTGAACAAACACTTGTTCTTGAGTTTCAATAACTTAAGCAACAAGTGATGTTCATGATTTTCAATAAACTCGAACAACAAATTTGTTCGTGTTTTCTTTTCTTTAAGGTTCCCAACCAAGTGCTTTGGTTCCCTTTGAGATTTCTCCGAGTTTCAACGAAACCAAACTTGAATGAAACGGGAATGGCTTGACGTATGTCTCCCCAAACCTCGGTTGCACGAATGCGTGACGTATGTCTCGTCGCTCGGGCAATCGTCATTCCACCTTTGACGCGTCTAGCACGCTCAACCTTCCTTTGGTCCCTTGTGGCCATTTTTAACCTTTTCTTGGCCCGCGTGGTCAATCCGAACCTTTCGCGCCTTTGCGCGTTTATCTTCAAACTTTTTTTTACGCCTCTGTGCGTCTGTCTTTTATTTTTTAACTTTTTACGCCTCTGTGCGTCTGTCTTTTTATATTAAAACATTTACGCCTTGCGCGAGTTTATCGCCTTAGCGTTCGTCATCTTTATCATTTAAACATTTTACGCCTCTGTGCGTCGTCAAATCTCTTTTTAATTAAAATGAACCAACATACAAACTTTTTCTACCAAAGAACTACGTACGCTTTGAATTCTCCGACTACCGGGAGATACGTAGGAGCAAGATCGACATCTTGTCAAGCCCATTAATAAAAAAAACTTTTTTCCCCCTTTCGTTTGTTTTTATCTCTTTTTATATATCATATTTTTCATTTTCCCTTTTTATATGTTTAAACACGCAAGTAAAACTTTGAAACATTTTAAGCCTAAGCCGACTAAGAGGTTCCCGTTGAGTACAACGGATGTGAGGGGTGCTAATACCTTCCCCTCGCATAATCGACTTTCGAACCTAAAATCTTTTTCAAAGGGTAATTTCGAACTTTTTTCCTTTTCTCCCCGAAAAATTAAAAGTTCAGTCGTGATTTAACATTAGTGATTCAACGCTTCCCAATAGCTTGATATCCGAAATTCAACGCGACAAAACCCAAGGGAGAAGCAAGGACAGCCATGTCATCATGGAGGGCAGTAAGAGAAGCTCTAGAGGAGAGCAGCCTTAAAGGATGGGGCAAACTGGTGGACATACCAGAAAAGAAGAACCGTTTTGGGCTAGGATATCAGCCGTCAGCGGAAACCTCCTCAAAGCCTCAACAGCAAGGGATCCTTCCCATTTTGGAGACATTTGTCAGCGCGGGTTTTAGCGATGAAAACCAAGTGGCTTTGTTAGAAGACACGGACGAAGAAGTGCCTGACTTGGTGCACCGCTGTACTTCGGATGAGCTCTTGAACAACTGGAGGGCCATCAAAATTCCCGAAATCATATCCGTGTTCAAGTAATTTACCATGTTTGTTTTTATTTTGAAAAAAATCATTCTGCTCTGCCCAAGGCAAATGATTAGTTGTGTGGGGCCCCCATGTTTTTAAGTTATTTCAATCATAAATAAAATTGCATTTTTATGTTCAATTGAGTTCATTTCTTTCTTTTGTTCTTTAATCGCAATATTTTAAAAAAAAAATCCTGCAAAAGCCTAAAATAAAATCATACTCATGCAGATCCACAAATCCACCTACCAAAAACAACACTGCTTTAATCCCTTACGACTTCGATCTCCCGATTAACCAAATGGAAGACGATGAAGAGGATGATTTTGAACTGCCTAAAGAATCATCCAGACTTGGGGATCAAGAGGATAGGGTAATACAACCTCATCAAGAGTCAGTCGAAATGATCAACTTAGGGACCGAAGAGGATAAGAAAGAGGTCAAAGTGGGTGCCTCCCTACAAGAAGATGTAAAGGAAAAATTGGTTAAGCTTCTGCAAGAGTATGTGGATGTGTTCGCTTGGTCGTATCAAGACATGCCAGGTTTAGACCCCAACATCATCGTGCATAGATGATAAGTGCCTAAAAGTTGTTATCTTTTGATACATTTTAGGGCACTTATGTTACTTGTTTTACAAGTTACCTTAGGATAAGAGCATATTTGTGTTAAAAATGCAATATTTGTGATCCTAAGCCTTACCCATGTTATTATGCAGGAAATTTAAGCTTGGACCTGATTGATGCAAGGAAAATGAAGTTTTTCTTGAAGCCATCGCTACAAGCGCACAAAGCCTCGCTAGAAGCGAGGATAGGCAGGGATTTCCATGAAGCCATCGCTTGAAGCGCAGAAGCCATCGCTAGAAGCGAGCCTAGGCAGGGATTTACAAGAGTTCATCGCTTCAAGCGATGAACTGGACGCTAGAAGCGAGCCTAGGCAGGGAATTTCAAAGATCCATCGCTTGTAGCGACAGACCTTGTCGCTACAGCGACCAGAGGGCGGTTTAATGCTTGGTGATGACGTGGAGCTCTCCCATTGGCCCAGTTGACTTCCTCGCTACAGCGACAGGCTGGTCGCTTGTAGCGAGCGTGCAAATTCTCAGCATATAAATATATTTGAAGCTCATTTTTTCATATAGATAGTTTTTTTATCAGATTTTATATCTTCCAGAGCTCAAAATATTTGTTTTCTAAGAGAGAGAATAGGCATAGAAGGAGGTAAACTTCAAATAGCAAAAGGATTTGGATTGAAGAATACATTAAGAAGCTTTGAGAAATCAAGCCTTAACATATCTTCATCTTCCTTTCTTGTTTTGCAATAGTTATCATGACAATGATCAACTAATCTCCTTTGTTGGGATTAATAGGTAATCAATCATTCCATGTTGTAAACTTTTGATTTATTAAATATATGATTCTAGCATTTTTATATACCATTGAATTTATTCTTGCTTTTCACTCTTATATTTGATTTAAATGATATTGGAAAATACTTTTGAATCTAGTTTAGAATGATATTCTATCAAGATAAGAAATTCTAGAAATGGGATTTGGTTTTGATAATTACATTAAAGTATTGGATCATAAAGCTTTCGAATCGGTTAATAGATTGAGAAATCATCGATTAAACGATATGATCGATTTCACGACGTCATTTGGGAAATCAATGACGTTGTTGAGCAATACGTGATAATGTCATATATAAGAAAAAGCTAGAATCCGTATTTATGATCAATCGAATATAAACGATGTTTGATTGATGAACGTTAATCCGAACACCTTTTATGTCCTATTACTCTACTATTTATTTATAATGCTTTTTAAATGTTGAGTAGTGTAGTAAAGAAGAAGGTTAAACCCTAACTTAAGACGATAATCGACGTTGAACGGTTTATGATATCACGTTAATCCCTGTGGAATGATATAAAACTTATACTTACTTTTGTGCATTTAACAAAATGGCGCCGTTGCCGGGGATTAAAGTTATGATATTATAATCATTGCAACTTTAATTATGGTTTTAAGCAATTTTGCACAAAATTCTTTTATGTATATAACTATTATTCCTTATCCATCTTGTTTGCTAATTCTTTTTGGTCAGATTGTTGAAACCGTATATGTGAGGTCAAGTATCGGACGACCAACTGCTTTTTGATTCTGAGATAGAGAGAACAGCTCGTAGAAACAATAGCAAGAATCGGAAAAAGAAGCAGCAAGCAAAGAAAAGGCAACAAGAGGAAGCTTCTGTTTCAAGTCTTTCATCTAGTCCAAGTCCAAGCCAAGAGATACCAATGGCTGCAGCAGGAGATGGTTCAGAAGGTTCAGGCGGTCGTGGGATGCCATGTCACAATAGCCCACGCCGTATGGCCCAATTGGGGAAAACGCCACGGACGACCAAGCAAACCGAGATGAAGACGGGGATCTTACAAATACTTTATGCTAATCCTTTCTCAGGATTGGACCATGAAGATCCGTTCCAACATCTCACAAAATTTTACGAGATTGCCGGTACACTTGGTGAGACGGAGAACAACGAGGAGGCTATATTCATGAGGATGTTTCCTCATTCTTTGATTGGCAAGGCTAAGGAGTGGTATTTGGATCAGCCACCAACGGTAATGACGAATTGGAACACGCTTGAGGAGAAATTCCTTGAGAGGTTCTTCCCTCAGAATCGTTTCATGGAGGCGAAGACAACTATTGCTGTTTTCTCACAAGGTTCTAGTGAGACATTATGTGAAGCATGGGAGCGCTTCAAGTCAATGCTCAGAAGATGTCCTAATCATGGATTCGATGATTTAACACAAATTCATCTATTCCGGAACGGGATGCAACAACAATCCAAGCTATTGCTTGATGCTGCTGCTGGTGGTTCTTTGATGGCCAAGAGCGCCGAGGATGTTGTTGCTATTATTGAGAGAATGGCATTGAATGATCACCAGGCTCACCTTAACCGAAGCCAAGGCCAAAGGAAGGCGGGAATCCTAGATTTGGGGACGAATGATGCAATCCTAGCTCAAAACAAATTGCTCACGCAACAAGTGGAAGAGTTGACAAGAAAGATGGCCAACCTTCCTCAACAAATGAAGGATATCCAAAACGAACAAAGAAGACAACACCAAGTCGCATCATGCGAGCTTTGTTCGGGAGATCACCCCACCGGATTTTGTCCGCCACCTACCGAAGAGGTAAGCTATGTTGGAAATCAACCAAGGCCTCAACAGTTTCAAAACCAATACCAAGGTCATACAAACAACTTCCCAAGAGGGAATAATCCAAACTATGGCCAAGGTTGGAGGCAAGAAGCTGGGCAACAAAACCGACAACCTTACCAAAACTACAATCAATACCAACCTCCACAACAAAACCGCAACCAAAGCACCGACGAAACTCTTAATCAATTCATGCAGATGTCAATGGCTAACCAAAAGAACACTGATGCCTCCATCAAAAACCTGGAAACGCAAGTGGGCCAGTTGGCACAACAATTATCTCAAGCAACCCAACAAGGCGGAACCTTTACCGCCAACACACAAACCAACCCAAAGGATCATGCATCATCATCAAAATGACAATTAAGTCATTTTGATGAGGAAGTCCTTGCATCAAGAGACAATGAAAATTGCAAGGCAATTGCTACTCGGAGCGGGAAGGTAATTGGCAAAGGTATAGGGGACAACCTTGAAGTTGAGAGAAGAATTGTTGAGAATGAGGAGAAGGATGATGATGAAGGAAATGAGGAGGAAACAGGAGGAGTACATATTGAGGATGAAGTTGAAAAAAATAATAAGGATGTAGTTGAAAATGAGAACATAGTGTGGAAGAAGGATGTGGTGAAGGAGAAGGGCAAGAATCAAGAAGTAGTGAAGAATGCGCCAACACCACATCTACCGTACCCAACTACACCAGCCAAAAAAGAGAAAGAAAGGCAGTTTGCTAGGTTCCTTGACATATTCAAGCGTTTACAAATCAACATACCGTTCTCGGAAGCCCTAGAGCAAATGCCGACTTATGCCAAGTTATGAAAGAGATTCTCTCCAAGAAGAGGAGGTATAATGAAGAAAAAACAATTCAGCTAGACGCTAATTGTAGTGCAATCATCCAGAGAACATTGCCAAGGAAGGAAAGAGATCCGGGCAAAGTTGCACTGCCGGTGTCCATTGGCAATGTTAACGTCGGCAAGGCACTTATTGATTTGGGTTCAAGTATCAACCTAATCCCATTATCCGTTGTCAAAAGGATTGGTGATTTGGTTGTGAAAAGAACTAACTTGACCTTGCAATTGGCCGACAAATCCTACACTCGTCCGTTGGGAATTGCTGAAGACGTGTTGGTGAAAGTCGACAAGTTCTTGTTCCCCATCGACTTTGTAGTGATGGACATACCGGAAGATGATGATGTGCCGCTAATTCTTGGGAGAACTTTCATGCAAACGGCACGGATGATGATTGATCTTGACGGAGGCTTAATGAAAGTCCGTGTGGACGATGAAGAAGTCAATTTCAACATCAACGAAGCGATGAAGTATCCTAGTGATAAAGGTGCTTGCTTCAAGATGGATGCAACGGAAGAATTGATTGTTGATACGAAAAACCAGTTGCATCACTTGGCACATCTTGAAAGAGTATTGACAAACGCACTAAGTATCATAGGAGAAGAAGATGAGAAGGAGCTTGAAGAGTGTTTGAAGGAGCTCGATTCGTTGAAGGAAATTCCTCCTCACAAAGCCAAAATCGAGGAATTGACGAATGAAGCTAAAGTTGAAGAAGTGAAGCCGGAGATGAAGATCTTGCCCTCACATTTGAAGTATGTATTTCTTGATCAAGAGGGTACCAAACCGGTCATCATTAGTAGCTCCTTGTCAAACCATGAAGAAACAAAATTGGTAGAAGTTTTGAAGTCCAACAAGGAAGCAATAGGTTGGACACTATCCGACTTAAAAGGGATAAGTCCATCCTATTGCATGCATAAGATCATGATGGAATAGGATTATAATCCGGTAGCACAACCTCAAAGACGGCTAAACCCAAACATGAAAGAAGTAGTCCGGAAATAAGTAGTTAAGCTACTTGAAGCCGGCATGATATATCCGATCTCGGATAGCACTTGGGTTAGTCCGGTTCAAGTTGTCCCTAAGAAGGGAGGTATGACGGTAATCACGAACGAGAAGAATGAGCTCATACCGACAAGAACCGTAACCGGTTGGAGGATGTGTATCGACTACCGGAGGCTTAATAAAGCAACAAGAAAAGATCATTTTCCTCTACCATTTATGGATCAAATGCTAGAGAGGCTGTCAGGACAAGCTTTTTATTGTTTCCTTGACGGATATTCGGGTTACAATCAGATTTCGGTGAATCCAGACGATCACGAGATGACTGCATTCACTTGTCCTTTTGGGGTATTTGCATATCGACGCATGCCGTTCGGATTATGTAACGCTCCAGCAACATTTCAACGATGCATGCAAGCCATCTTTGCAGTCTTGATAGAGAAAAGCATTGAAGTGTTTATGGACGACTTCTCAGTTTTCGGGTCATCATATGATTTGTGCTTGAAGAATCTGGACACGGTACTGAAACGGTGCAAGGAAACCAACTTGGTGCTCAATTGGGAGAAGTGTCACTTCATGGTAACCGAGGGTATAGTCCTTGGTCACAAGATCTCCTCCAAGGGTATTGAAGTTGATAAAGCTAAGATTGATGTGATAGGAAAGCTTCCACCACCAGTCAACATCAAAGGAATCCGAAGTTTCCTAGGCCATGCCGGGTTCTATCGGAGATTCATCAAAGACTTCTCATAAATTGCAAAGCCATAGAGCAATTTGCTCAACAAAGATAAGTCTTTTGATTTTGATATTGATTGTTTACATGCTTTTGATAGTTTAAAGGATAGCTTAACATCCGCACCCATAATCACCGCACCAAATTGGAACTATGATTTTGAACTTATGTGCGATGCAAGTGATTATGCGGTAGGCGCGGTGTTAGGTCAACGCAAAAACAAAATTTTTCATGCTATACACTATGCAAGTAAAGTTTTAAATGACGCACAAGTCAATTATGCTACCACTGAAAAAGAATTACTTGCTATAGTGTTCGCATTAGAAAAATTTCGTTCGTATCTCATAGGTTCAAAGATTGTTATCTGGACTGACCATGCAGCTATTAAGTACTTAATCACCAAACCCGACTCAAAGCCGAGACTCATCCGTTGGATGTTGCTACTCCAAGAGTTTGATTTGGAGATTAAGGACAAGAAGGGGACTGAGAACCTAGTAGCTGATCATCTGTCAAGATTGGTGAATGATGAGATAACGAAGAATGAGAGGGACATTCTTGAAGAGTTCCCGGATGAGAAGTTGCTTATGGTGCAAGAAAGACCATGGTTTGCTGACATGGCCAACTACAAAGTAACGGGTTTCATACCGGAGGATTACACATGGCAAATGAAGAAGAGGTTGATGAGAGATGCAACTCAATTCATTTGGGATGACCCGTACCTCTTCAAGATTGGAGCAGACCACTTGTTAAGGAGATGTGTTGCAAGAGAAGAAGCCAAGGACATCATGTGGCATTGTCACAACTCGCCATATGGTGGTCATTACAGTGGAGAAAGAACTGGAGCAAAAGTTCTTCAAGCAGGCTTTTATTGGCCCACTTTGTTCAAAGACGCATACGAACATGTGAAGGAATGCGAGAGTTGCCAGAAAACCGGAGGGATTTCAAAAAGGAATGAAATGCCTCTGCAAAGTATCCTTGAAGTCGAAGTCTTCGACTGTTGGGGTATTGACTTTGTAGGGCCATTTCCATCCTCCATGAACAACGAGTACATTCTGGTGGCTGTTGACTATGTGTCAAAGTGGGTAGAAGCAATAGCATCCCCGAAAGCCGATAGCAAGACGGTGGTCAAGTTTCTGAAAAGGAACATCTTTTCCCGATTTGGAACTCCAAGAGTGCTAATAAGTGATGGAGGTTCTCACTTCTGCAATCAACAGTTAGCAAAAGCACTTGAGAACTATGGAGTAAAGCACAAGGTAGCTTCACCATACCATCCACAGACCAACGGTCAAGCCGAGGTATCCAACCGTGAAATCAAACGGATACTTGAGAAGACCGTGTCATCATCAAGAAAGGATTGGGCGATGAAACTGGACGAAGCATTGTGGGCCTATAGGACCGCATACAAAGCTCCTACGGGTTTCACACCATTCCAGTTGGTGTATGGGAAAGCATGCCACTTGCCGGTCGAGTTGGAGCACAAAGCGTTTTGGGCGCTCAAGTTTTTGAACTTTGATCAAGAGCAAGCGGGGGAGAAGAGAAAGCTTCAGATGAATGAGCTAGAAGAAATGCGTGACCAAGCCTATCAGTCAAGCAAGCTTTATAAGGAAAAGGTCAAACGGTATCATGACAAGAAGATCATGAAGAGGGAATTCAGGCCCGGTCAAATGGTGTTGCTGTTCAATGCAAGGCTAAGACTATTTCTGGGTAAAATGAAGTCCAAATGGTCCGGTCCGTTCATGATCAAGGAGGTTAAACCTTATGGAGCTGTGGAACTAGAAGATCCTATCACTAAGTCAACATGGACAGTGAATGGACAGAGGCTGAAGCCATATTTTGGAGGTGAAGTTGTTCGGCACACGACGACGATTTCACTCATCAATTCTTAAGCATAAGCGAATCAGGCGTCGATCTAATGACGATAAACAAGAGCTTGTTGGGAGGCACCCCAATTTTGTAAGTATGTTGCATTTTTAGTGTTATTTTAGTTCTGTACAGTTATTTATGCATGTAGGGATAGTGGCAAGAACTCAAAATTTTATTTTTCTGTTTCCTGTCATGGTCGCTACAGCGACAGATTCATCGCTGTAGCGATGAACTTTGCACTACGTCGCTGTAGCGACGTACTTGTCGCTTGTAGCGAGACCTTTCTGACTTTGCGCTTGTAGCGCCAGCCAACGCTTGTAGCGATGGGCTTATAGCCTGTCGCTGTAGCGACAGGTCGCGCGCTTGTAGCGACCGTAGCAGAAACGGCCATTTATAGTTCCCAGGCCACTTTTTCTTTTCCCCTACCTCCCAACCACTTTATTTAATGTCCTAGCCGTTTATGTTTATTATTTTCGTATACAACTACATCAGTACATTCCCATTCCAGTTTTACTTCCATTTCTGCATTTTTCACTTTGTTTCTCTGAACAATTTCTTGCGAATCATCTGAATTCCTGTCCAATCTTTCAACTTAACATCAATCAGGTATGTTTTCGTACTTGTCTGTTGCTGATTATATGCTTTATACTTGATGAATGTGCCTGCATGCGTGTTTCGAATTTTAGGGTTTAGGGTTTTGAAATTTTTGAACTTAGGATATGCCCTTTTGCTATACCCATGATTAGCCATAGATTAAGCTTTAGTAAATGAACTAGAATCACTTACCAAACTTGCCTTTCATCATTTGATTCATTCAAATCGTATTTTGAAAAAAATTTGTAAAAATTTCAAAATAAATTTAGGTTTTTGATGAATAGGAAGTTTTAGTGATTGTTATTCATTTATATTAGCTTTAGGGTTAATTTCGCATGCTACAAGTAGGTTAGAATCAAGAAAATCAAGATTTTAGAAAATGGGTTGCCCTCGCTAGACAGCGCTTGTAGCGCAGGCATCCAGCATTTTCTGGGTTCGCTCGCTACAAGCGACCAAGCTGTCGCTGTAGCGACGAAGCCCAGAAATGGTTTTATTTTTCTTTTGATTTGATGCTGACTTGTATCCAACCTATTCTTGTCTGTTTTAATCTTTGTGTAGGAATGGCACCAAAATCTTCAACGAAGAGATCACGTACTGTTGAAGGTTCATCATCCAGACCAAGATCAAATCCTCAACCGCATGATGCGAGCCGCTTCTTGAGCTTGAGGAACCAAGAGCGGTATGAGGAGCTGAAAACAAGGAGGATATGGTCCGAGAAGCAATTCCAAATTTCGGAGGAAGGAGAATACAGAGGGATTGCGCACATGCTTAACGAAAGAAAATGGGGAATACTGTGCACTCCGCCGAGGAAGATTAACTACGATATCGTGCGGGAATTTTATGCGAATGCGATCCCAGCATACCCTTCAGACCCATTCACATGGACGACATATGTGCGAGGGCGCACCATTGCGTTTGATAGGATGTCTATTAACTCCTACTTGGGTAAACCCTTGGTGTTATGTGATTCGGATAATCCACTAGCACCGACCATGCTGTGTGACTTCCATGAACACCAGAGGAGCGGGAATTGGGATCACGATCTGATAGCACGAGTAATCTTCCAAGAGGGGAAGCATTATGATGTGAGCAAGGCTTCGGGTAAGCCTTTCAGAGCCTTCCGAGATGACATGACCACACCTGCTCAGGTAGTCCTTACCCTCATTCTTTATTATATCCGGCCTAAATCACACACTTCATCTACCACACTCGATGTTACACCCCTTCTCCACTATATCCTTAGCAACCGTCAGGTTGACGTTGCAAGGATTATAGCCAATGAGATGAGGGTTGTGGCGGAGAGCGGTATCCTACCCCCAGGCAAACCTAAATGCCCACTGACCTTTCCTGGTTTGATAATGGGACTGTGTAGAAAGGCTAGGATACACTTGCCTACGCAGGTAGATGAAGAGATCAAAAATCCTATTGATGACAGGTACATCAATAGGTATTGCTCCACCCCCACACCTATTGCCCCACCTTCTTCCTCTGCCGGACCTTCCACATCAGCCGGACCTTCTACTGTACCACCACCAGCACCACATGACCCTAGCCACCCTCAGGGCCCGACCTATCCACCATTAGATTTTTCTAGTTGGGACCCCTCTCTGGTTAGCTCTTTTCTCATGGCGCAGAATGCGTCTAATCATCGTGCTCTCACGACGATTCAGAGCCACTTGCATGACAGCGGCCACAGCACTTGGACGCCAGCCTTCTTCTCCGAGCATATTGCTTGGCCTGGGGACAGGCCTTTCTTTCCTGGAGGGGCAGCTGCTGCAGATGTTGGTGATGAGGATGATGGTGATGACGATGCTGATGTTGATGACGACCTTGGCGATGACTCCTCGGAGGCTACTAGGAGCATTGACCGTATGGCTGCAGACTTGATGGATTCTGAAGATTATGATTCAGACAGATTTTGATGCAAGCTGCAGATTTTGTTCTATCACTTCTTTCGTTTTATTTATTATGCTTTGTATTTTAGAACATTTTTCATGCTTTGTACTTTATTTTGATTATGCTTTTGTACCATGGATGATGTTACTTTATGCTATTATGTTATTTATTTTGGGTATTACATGTTTAGTATATATTATGCTTTATTTATGCTTTGTTATTTATTTTTGGTTAAAAATTTTCGAAATTATCCCAACAATGTTGAAAGAGAGATGAAAGATTCAAAAACCAGTGCTTGAGCTTAGAATCATTTGAGTGATAAT
This sequence comes from Medicago ruthenica, assembly GCA_018208015.1. Classification (NCBI taxonomy): domain Eukaryota; kingdom Viridiplantae; phylum Streptophyta; class Magnoliopsida; order Fabales; family Fabaceae; genus Medicago; species Medicago ruthenica. Next base: position 49,852,255 of record CM031376.1, read on the forward strand.
GATAGAATGAGTGTTAAAGCGCGCAGCTAAGGTACTCGTTTTCTTGTTTTTCTAAGTATATTCTTGAATGTGAATAAGTTCTTTACACACAAGCTAATTTATTCAGTTTTTACGCAAGCATATGTTTAGTTTTGAACCAATTTAGAACTAGCCAAAATGTGAGGTATCCTCAACCATTGTATATATATGCAGGAGACCAACATATCATGTTTAACTCAGTTATTTTATGTTAAATCTATTGTTGTTTTAATTTGTATAAAAGCATTGAAATGATCAAGGAAATTTTTTGAAATTGAGTGAAATACTTGACCAAATAAACCTACCCTATGAGAAGTGTGAGTATCTGTTAACCCCTCTGAGCCTATTGAATCAGAATTGTTAACTGTGAACTGTCAATTTTAATAAGCTCAATTGCTTATTTAAATTGCCGGAGTTTGTAAAAAAATTCAGTTCATAGTTAACTGTTTATTGAATTCTGATAGTTGTTTTCTTGTGAACCCTTATCCATCGTTTTTATTGACCTTTGCCATAATGATAAAGGAACATTCGATTAGGGTGTCATTGAACTAAGTTGGGGAGAAAGGGAGGTTATGTTTATGTCAATGTAATGGTGAATGTTGATAATTGATCTTGACAACAAGAAAAAGAAAAGAAAAGAGAAAAAAGAAAAGAAAAGCAAACCAAGAAAAAGAAAAGAGAAAAAATGAAAAGGTTTGCAATAATTCAAAGAAAAAGTTGTCAAGATCAATCAAGAAAAGAAAAATATGAAGTTCACCAAGTGTTGTATTGGAAAAAGGAGGAAGTTTGTAATTAGATTGAATGTTCCTCTTGCTTGGCCATTTGAATTCAAATATCCCACATATGACAATTCTTTTGTAACCTAGCCCAATTACAACCCTTAAAGACCTTTTGATCAATGCCTTTTATGCTTTTGGAAATGATAATTAGATGGACACATAATTTAATTGGAATGTTATCATGTTTGTTGGATGAGTGTTCATACCCTCACAATAGATTTCAAATTTTTCATATACTTTATATAGAAGTGTGTTAGGTTTGGTTCAAATTTAAACATGTTGCTTGTTTAGGATTGTGTGATTTGATTCTTTGTGTTTAGAACTAGTTCACATTTATAGTATGTATCTTGTTTAATGAGAAACTGAACTTTAGCTTGCGCATTCACATTTGAATCACTCATCTGATATTTATTTCTTCAAACTTTTGAATCCTTTGCTAATTGCTCAATACTTTGGTTAAAAGCTATGAAAATTTCCTTTTGATTCTTTGGTTTGAGGACAAACCAAAATGTAAGTTGGGGAGAGTTTGATAAGTGCCTAAAAGTTGTTATCTTTTGATACATTTTAGGGCACTTATGTTACTTGTTTTACAAGTTACCTTAGGATAAGAGCATATTTGTGTTAAAAATGCAATATTTGTGATCCTAAGCCTTACCCATGTTATAATGCAGGAAATTTAAGATTGGACCTGATTGATGCAAGGAAAATGAAGTTTTTCTTGAAGCCATCGCTACAACCGCACAAAGCCTCGCTAGAAGCGAGGATAGGCAGGGATTTCCATGAAGCCATCGCTTGAAGGGCAGAAGCCATCGCTAGAAGCGAGCCTAGGCAGGGATTTACAAGAGTTCATCGCTTCAAGCGATGAACTGGACGCTAGAAGCGAGCCTATGCAGGGAATTTCAAAGATCCATCGCTTGTAGCGACAGACCTTGTCGCTACAGCGACCAGAGGGCGATTTAATGCTTGGTGATGACGTGGAGCTCTCCCATTGGCCCAGTTGACTTCCTCGCTACAGCGACAGGCTGGTCGCTTGTAGCGAGCGTGCAAATTCTCAGCATATAAATATATTTGAAGCTCATTTTTTCATATAGATAGTTTTTTATCAGATTTTATATCTTCCAGAGCTCAAAATATTTGTTTTCTAAGAGAGAGAATAGGCATAGAAGGAGGTAAACTTCAAATAGCAAAAGGATTTGGATTGAAGAATACATTAAGAAGCTTTGAGAAATCAAGCCTTAACATATCTTCATCTTCCTTTCTTGTTTTGCAATAGTTATCATGACAATGATCAACTAATCTCCTTTGTTGGGATTAATAGGTAATCAATCATTCCATGTTGTAAACTTTTGATTTATTAAATATATGATTCTAGCATTTTTATATACCATTAAATTTATTCTTGCTTTTCACTCTTATATTTGATTTAAATGATATTGGAAAATACTTTTGAATCTAGTTTAGAATGATATTCTATCAAGATAAGAAATTCTAGAAATGGTATTTGGTTTTGATAATTACATTAAAGTATTGGATCATAAAGCTTTCGAATCGTTTAATAGATTGAGAAATCATCGATTAAACGATATGATCGATTTCACGACGTCATTTGGGAAATCAATAACGTTGTTGAGCAATACGTGATAATGTCGTATATAAGAAAAAGCTAGAATCCGTATTTATGATCAATCGAATATAAACGATGTTTGATTGATGAACGTTAATCCGAACACCTTTTATGTCCTATTACTCTACTATTTATTTATAATGCTTTTTAAATGTTGAGTAGTGTAGTAAAGAAGAAGGTTAAACCCTAACTTAAGACGATAATCGACGTTGAACGGTTTATGATATCACGTTAATCCCTGTGGAACGATATAAAACTTATACTTACTTTTGTGCGTTTAACAATAGACTACCCCTCAAGCCAGAATGCTCACCAGTGAAGCAAAAGTTAAGAAGAACCAGACCCGACATGGCTCTCAAGATTAGAGAGGAGGTCAAAAAGCAGTTCGATGCCGGTTTCTTAGCAGTAACCAAGTACCCACAATGGGTTGCCAACATTGTGCCAGTCCCAAAGAAGGATGGCAAAGTCAGGATGTGTGTGGACTATCGGGACTTGAATAGAGCAAGCCCAAAGGATGATTTCTCGCTATCTCATATTGACATATTGGTAGACAACACCGCCCAATTCGCAGTCTTCTCTTTCATGGACGGTTTCTCGGGATATAACCAAATTAAAATGGCTCCAGAGGACATGGAGAAAACCACATTCATCACCCCATGGGGAACTTTCTGCTATAAAGTAATGCCCTTCGGATTGACAAATGTCGGGGCAACATATCAAAGAGCAATGGTGACTCTTTTCCACGACATGATCCATAAGGAAATAAAGGTCTACGTCGATGATATGATTGCTAAATCCCAGACGGAGGAGGGTCATCTGCTACATTTGCAAAAGCTGTTCGAGCGCCTGAGAAAGTTCAAGCTGCGCTTAAATCCTAACAAGTGCACATTTGGTGTAAGGTCCAGGAAGTTATTGGGTTTCTTCGTCAGCCAAAGGGGAATTGAAGTGGATCCTGACAAAGTAAAGGCCATACAAGATATGCCAGCGCCAAACATCGAGAAGGAGGTTCGTGGGTTCTTAGGAAGAATGAACTACATTGCTAGATTCATCTCATATATGACAGCCACTTCCGAACCAATCTTCAAACTGCTGAGGAAAAATCAAGCCGTTCAGTGGAATGAGGACTGCCAAGAGGCGTTTGACAAGATCAAACAATACCTGCAAGAACCACCAATTTTAATACCTCCAGTTCCGGGTAAACCTCTCATCTTATACTTGACAGTACTTGAGGGATCAATGGGTTGTGTGCTAGGACAACAAGACGAAACGGGAAGAAAAGAGCACGCGATTTACTACCTAAGCAAGAAGTTTACCGATTGTGAATCAAGGTATACTTCGCTTGAAAAGACTTGTTGTTCCTTAGCATGGGCTGCTCGACGCTTAAGGCAATACATGTTGACCCATACCACTTGGTTGATATCAAAGATGGATCCCATCAAATACATCTTTGAAAAGCCTGCCCTCACAGGAAAGATAGCCCGTTGGCAATTGCTGCTGTTTGAGTACGACATCCAATATGTCACTCAAAAGGCAATAAAAGGGAGTGTTTTATCCGAACACCTTACTCACCAACCATTGGAGGATTATCAACCCATACATTTTGACTTCCCTGATAAAGACGTTGTAGCCGTAAATGACGAAAGGGTCACAAGTGATGATGAAGGGCCTAAGCCGGGAGCTCGATGGAAGCTCGCTTTCGACGGTGCCTCAAATGCCATGGGGCACGGGATCGGGGCAGTCCTGATATCACCAAGAAATGGGTATCAACCTTTCACTGCAAGGTTATGCTTTGATTGCACCAATAACATGGCAGAGTACGAAGCATGCATCTTGGGCCTCGAAGCAGCCATCGACCTAAGAATCAAAATCCTTGAAGTATACGGGGATTCAGCCCTAGTCATCTATCAAGTAAAAGGAGAGTGGGAAACAAAACATCCCAATTTAATCCCCTACCGTGCCCGGGTTGTAGAGTTGATTGAGCATTTTGATGAGATCACATTTCATCACATACCTCGAGAGGAGAATCAGGTAGCGGATGCTTTGGCTACATTATCATCAATGTACCAAGTAAATTTCCACAACGAGGCGCCAATCATAAAGATGGATCGTAGGGACAAACCAGTTGTATGTGCAGTAGTCGAGGAAGGACTTGACAACAAACCCTGGTTTTACGACATCAAGCGATACCTTGAAGAGCAAGAGTATCCCGAGAATGTCTCACAAACTGACAAGAGAACCCTCAGGAGATTGGCATCCCAGTTCTTCCTCAGCGGGAACACCCTCTACAAAAGAAATTATGACATGGTCTTGCTCAGGTGTGTGGATAAACACGAGGCAAACATGCTCATCAAAGAAATCCACGAGGGATCCTTTGGAACCCATGCCAATGGGCACGCAATGGCGAAGAAAATCCTAAGGGTGGGTTATTACTGGCTAACTATGGAAGCTGACTGTTTCCGCTATGCCAAGACATGTCACAAATGTCAAATTTACGCCGACAAGGTGCATGTGCCACCAACTCCTCTGAACGTCATGACGGCACCCTGGCCATTCTCTATGTGGGGCATAGACATGATTGGAATGATTAAGCCAAAGGCTTCAAATGGACACCGGTTCATCTTGGTTGCCATCGACTATTTCACCAAGTGGGTCGAAGCGGCTTCTTATGCAAACGTAACGAAACAAGTGGTAGCCGGATTCATCAAGAAGGAAATCATTTGCCGTTACGGCACTCCCTACAAAATCATCACGGATAATGGGGCAATAACACAATGAAGGAGTTGTGCAAAGACTTCAAGATCGAGCACCATAATTCCTCACCATACCGTCCAAAGATGAACGGTGCGGTAGAAGCAGCCAATAAGAACATCAAGAAAATCATCCAAAAGATGGTAAAAACCTACAAGGATTGGCACGAGATGCTTCCCTTTGCGCTACATGGCTACAGAACAGCCGTTCGCACTTCTACTGGGGCAACCCCTTTCTCCTTAGTATACGGTATGGAGGCCGTGCTTCCCATTGAAGTTGAAATCCCCTCATTAAGGGTCTTGATGGAAACCAAGTTAGAAGAAGCCGAATGGGTCCAAACAAGGTTCGACCAACTGAACCTCATAGAGGAGAAGCGTCTAACAGCATTGTGTCATGGGCAGTTGTACCAAAGGAGGCTTAAGAGGGCTTTCGACAAAAAGGTTCGTCCTCGAGAATTCAGAGAGGGAGACTTAGTGCTGAAGAAAATATTACCTATCCACAAAGATCCCCGCGGGAAATGGACTCCAAGCTATGATGGGCCATACGTGGTAAAGAAAGCTTTCTCTGGTGGAGCATTAATCATCACTACTATGGATGGAGAAGAGTTTCCCCTCTCAATAAACTCCGATGCAGTCAAAAAGTACTATGCCTAAAAAGAAAAGAGCTCGCTAAATCGAAAACCCGAAAGGGCAGTTTAGGCAATAGAGAGCATCCTGGTAGATCGAAAACCTGAAAAGGCGGTCTAGGCAAAAATTAAGGACATCAAAAAAGGAAATATACCCCAGTGGACTGAAAACTCGAAAGAGCGGTCCAGGTAAAAGTTAAGTTTCAAAACAAATAAGAAAGGCAAAGGACTGCAACATTCAAGATCAGGACAGGATTCAAGAAGGGAAGAATCGGTCTCGTCATCATCTTTCAAATGCAAAGGGATTTCGAAGTCATAGGGAAAATAGCACGTGTTGTATTAAAACAACACTCAAACAAATTTCCTTTTGTTTTTTTGTTTTTTCTTGTCTTTCTCTATCTTTCCCCCAGCGGAGTAATCACTTCTTACAAGGATTACATCTTCATGTGTTGTTACCCATTCAAGGGATCAAATTTGCATTGAATAAAATTCATTTTTAAATCTTTTCATTGTTTGTGTTCTCACTAACGCATAAAATGTTATTTTTATTAATGATAAATAATGCATTGAAACATGGGAAGTATTAACATAAAAACTCGCAAAAACAAATGTGTGTTTTACCTGAATGTCTTAAATGTCGAAAGAATTTCGTTGGTCTCCAGTGTTGCGTCAAAGGACTCAAAGCCTGAAACTGTTGGTCAGTCATTTTAAGACTCATGCTCTTCAGCAGAAACAAGTGTGTAGCTCACGGCACGTGAAACGCAAAGATCCCGGGTGTCAGAGGGACGAAATTCCCCAATTAAAGCATACCCCATGCATTTCTTTCATCCACTAAGGCTGGATATCGATCATGCTTCCAAAATGATCCTTATATCGCCAGTGAATCACAACCAAAGCCCAACCATGCTTGGCACCCAATCACCAAAGCCCAGTCATCATTGGCATTCACACTCACAAACATAATTTCCAACAAAGCCCAATCATCATTGGCACAAGCACAACCAAAGCCCGACCTTGTTCGGCATCCAATCATAATCCCCAGCATTTAACATGACATATGTTTACCCCACATGTCAGCATAGTGTATGCATCATAGCAAACTCATTCATTAGCATGCATCTCATATTCATATCATGCTCTCCCTCACAATTTATCAGTTTCCCCAGCAGAAACTCCTTATTGAGTATATCTCATAACATATCATAGCATATTGCATCAAACATCTTGAAGCATGTCATGCATCAACAATCATGTTTTCCTTTTCAACAATCTAAGTACTAGCCACGTCTAGAGACGATTACATTCATCCCCACAGCAGTCTATTTTATTTCCCCAGAGAGTCTAAGCACCCACCGAGGCGACGACTTGTCAGATCTAAGCACCCACCGAGGCGACGATCTTTTTACCTTTTCAGTGTAAGCACCCACCGAGGCGACGACTTGTCAGATCTAAGCACCCACCAAGGCGACGATATTTTTACCTTTTCAGTCTAAGCACCCACCGAGGCGACGATTTGTCAGATTTAAGCACTCACCGAGGCGACGATCTTTTTACCTTTTCAGTCTAAGCACCCACCGAGGCGACGACTTGTCAGATCTAAGCACCCATCGAGGCGACGATCTTTTTACCTTTTCAGTCTAAGCACCCACCGAGGCGACGATATTTTTACCTTTTCAGTCTTATACCCTCGAGGCGTTCGCATTTTTCCGAGAGTGCACATGCCCCTTCTTTCCACAATGGTGACAGATCCATGGATGATTTCTTCTTTTGTTTCTATTAAACTTCTGGGGTTGCTTCTAAGGTAGCATCTGAGGTTGCTTCTGAGCTTGCATCTTAGGTTTCATCTTAGATGTCCCAATCATAGAATCATAAGTCTTAGTGGCAGGAACAAACTTTTTAATTGGATTCATCTATTTGGGTTCTAAGTCTGATCAACAAAACCTAAACCAGCTTGTTTTCCTTGTTTCTGATTCTCCAGAATCTCATCCAGCACATCAGTAGCAGTATTCATCATTCTGACCTGCTTTTTCATATTCTCAAGCTGGGAATTCAGCTAGCTTACTTCTTCTTTCAGTTCTGAATTCTGCACTAAAAGTTCACCTTTCTCAGCCTCCAGTTGACATATTGTCTCCTTCTAATCCAGAACTTGCTTGCAAACTTCTGCACTTCTGGTGTATAGCTTCATGTAGTTGTCAGCCAGTTCATCATATGAGGTTTTAGCAACTTCAGACACAGATGAAGCTTCAAACTCTGAGTCAGACTCTGAAAAAGTCTCAGACTCTAAAACTGTGTCAATCTTTGAATTAGCTACTGACTTCTGAGATGTTAACTTTACCATCAAACTTTTATCACACTTAGCTGATTCACTTGCAGCATCTTCTTCAGAATCATCATCAAACCATGAAACAGCTAGGCTCTTTTTCTGCTTCTTAAGAAAAGTAGGACATTCTGATTTGATATGTCCATAACCCTCACACTCAAAGCACTGCACACCTTTAGCTTGATTACTTTTCTCCTCGGACTTGGTCTTTTTCACATCAGTTTGTTGCTTCTTGTTGTTGAATCTGAAGTTCTGACCTTTGTTTTTGGATATTCTGTCAACATTCTTCAGAATTTTGTTGAATTGTTTTCCCAGCAACACTAGAGCTTCTGATAAATCACCATCATCCTCATCAGACTCATGTTGATCATCAGCTTCATAATTAACTACAAATGCTACTCCTTTCCCTTTCTTCTTAGGCTGTTTACAAAAAGCAGTCTCAAAATTCAGTAGAGACCCAATCAGCTCCTCAACCTTCATAGTGGTGATGTCATGAGCTTCCTCTATAGCAGTCACCTTCATGTCAAACCTTCTGGGAAGTGACCTGAGTATCTTTCTCACTATCTTCTCATCTGATATCTTCTCCCCAAGAGACTCAAAGGAATTAGCCATATCCAGCACATTCATATAGAAATCTTGTATGCTTTCATCCTCCATCATCTTCAAGTTCTCAAACTTAGTGGTAAGTAACTGGATTCTGGACATCTTGACCTTAGAGGTTCCTTCATGAGTGGTTTTCAGAATTTCCCAAGCATCCTTTGCAACAGTACACTGCTTGATGAGTCTGAACATGTTCATATCCACTCCATTGAATATTGCATTCAAAGCTTTGGAGTTTCCAAGAGATAGATCATCTTCAGCCTTTGTCCACTCTTCTTCTGGTTTCAGAATCTCAGTTTTGTTCCCATCTTTGTCTAAAACAACTGGATGATCCCAACCTTTTAGCACAACTTTCCAAGTTCTGCTGTCAAAGGATTTTAGAAAAGCACACATCCTGGACTTCCAGTATTCATAATTCGTGCCATCCAGCAATGGTGGTCTGTTGACATAACCTCCCTCTCTGTCCATGCTTGCCAGAAAACTTCCCTGGAGCTCACCCAATCACAGGCAAGGTGCCTGCTCTGATGCCAATTGAAATTCTGGCTGGTACTTAACAAATACGCAAAACAGGGCTCAAAGGTTTGCAAAACAGAGCACAATCAAAAACAATTCAGAAGCAGGAATTAAAGGTGCAGAAAAGTAAAAGGCACAGATATTTGTTAACCCAGTTCGGTTAAAATGCCACCTACGTCTGGAGGATACCAATCCAGGAAGGAAATCCACTATAGGAATTAATCCTTAAGACTTAAGACACAGACCCCCTGTTCCCAGCCTAAGCAATCAATCTCCTCCTAGTTATGATTTCTACCCAACACTTTGAGTATTAGAACACTACTAACTTCATATCCAAGTAACTAACCCAGTTACAAAACAATTTCTGAATTCTACCCAGTTTTGTGAAACACTTCAACCTTACAAAGATTTCATTCGTACCTAAAGGCTTAGAATGAATTACAACTCAATAAAACTCTAAACCAACTCAGATGAGTGGTGTACAAAATAAACCTAAGTTTAAAACACAAAGACTCAATTTCTCTAAATAATACTCTATATTTCGTCAATCTTCAATAGCAGCAGCACATCTCCTTTTATAAGCTTCAGCAAGCAGCATTAATCTGAATCCAATCTTCTAAATATGATATGTTTTTGATATATGAATTGCCAAATAATTCTGCATTGTATCTTCTAAAAGATTTCTTCAGAAAAATATAATCACCATAAAACACGAGGCCAATCTCATAAGATCTTCACCAATTTAATTCAGTCTTCTAGAAACAAAATGCTTGAATTAATCCTTGACAAATCTCAGAAAGATACGCACAAAAAGAACACAAGAAAACCCAGCTTCTGAAGAAGTCAACGCGGGTCAACGCATGAATAGTGCGTTTGATGCACTGTAGCGCGTCTGAAGGATTTCAGCGTCTGAAGCACTGTTCCTGCGTCTGAAGGCTCATTCAGCTTGTGAAGGTCCAAAGTGCTTCTGAACCACTTCAAATTCGATTTCTTGCAACTGAAGACTTCTCTAACACATGGAGATGCTTTGCTTGAACACATTGAATTTACCAAAACATGCAGCCAACTTCAAAATACTCAACAATTTGGATGTTGGCTACATGTTTGCTAAAATCAAAATTTGCAAGCAATGCGTCTTCAGAAGCTAATTTATGTCTTCAGAAGCTGAAAATCTATTTTGTGCATCTTCAGAAGCTGGGTCAGAAGCTACAGTACTTCAGAAGCTGATAACTTGGCTCTACGAAGCCACTGCGCTCTGCGAAGGTCTTCAGATGCTGGTACTGTTCATCAGATGCACTGTTCAGACGTTGACTTTTGTTGACCTTCAGAAGCTGCCTTCAGACGTTGACTTCTGTTGACCTTCAGAAGCTGAATTTTTGCGTTCTTTCTGATTAATTCTTTCAGTATCTTTTGAAGATTTGTTTGAAGTTTTATCCAGGCTAATGGTTCTAGAAGATTGTGTAATTTTGCGTGAAGATCTTATTGAAGATTGGCTTCGTTTATTTATGAATATATTTTCAAAGGAATCTTTGCAAAATATAACTCAGAAATATATTCCTTCTTTGAGCTTCTAAAGAATTTCAGAATTATATCTTTGAAGATTATATTGCTCAGAATTATGTGTGTTGCTGAAGACTATTTAAGGAGGACGATGCAATTGAAGACTTAACTGAAAAACCAGAAGTTATCATTATAGAGAGTCTTTGTTTTTTAGTCTGTTAAGCTTAGTGCTTTGTTTTTGTGCACCACTCATCTGTTAGAGTTTGTTGTTTTGTTTTGAGTTGTTATTCACTTAAAGCTTTTAAACACAAGTGACTTAGGTGTTTTGAAGTGTGTCTTCAATTTTTTGTTTTTGTTGAGTCTGATAATCACTGGGTTGTGATTACTTGATTGGGAAGTAAGTGGTTTCTTATATCTAGGAGTTCCTAGGTAGAAGTCTATACGGGTAGTGATTAAGTGATAAGGCTGGAAAAACAGGGGGTTGTGTCTAGAGTCTTTGAATTAATACTACTTAGTAGATTTCCTTCCTGGATTGGTATCCTCCAGATGTAGGTGAAGTTTGCACAAAACTGGGTTAACAAATATTTTGTGTTCCTTTACTTTATGTTCATTATTTTTCTGTTTCTGAACTATTGCTTTCATACTCTGTTTTACGGGTTCAGAACCAGTACCAGCCAGAATTTCAGCTTTTGTTCACAACTGGTTCCACTTTTCTAACTTCAACAAAAGTATGGCTGACCTTTGATTGAACATGAGGTTTTATTTATTGAAAGTGCTTGGGGTATCCATGCAGCTTGTAACATAAAGGCTTTATGTGCCCCTTTTTACCACAGTGATGACATACCCAAGGATGAGATGCCCTCTTGCTCTTAAATCCCCTGAGGTTGGTTCTGGTTTTCCAACATAGGTTTATCCATCATTGGATCACAAGTTTTAACAACTGCACTGGCCTTTTTAGCTGGATTTTGCTGTTTGTTCAAGGTCCTATAATCAAACCATATTCCACATGGTTTCCCTTGGTTTTGACTCTCCAATATTTCATCTAACATAGCAGTACCAGTGTTCAACATTCTGACCTGCTTCTTCAAATGTTCAAGTTGAGAGTTCAAATGGGTTACCTCATCTTTGAGATCAAAAATTTGACCCAAGTGTTCACTTCTTTCAGCCTGAAGTTGACTGATAGTCTTCTTCTGATTTTCTAGATCCTTGCACACTTCTTCACTTCTGATGAATAGTTCTTCATAAGAGGCAGCTGGTTCTTCAAAAGTCAATTCTTCTTCTGAGTCCATTATGCCAGAAAAAAAAAACTTTCCCTGGAGCTCACCCTAAAACAGGCAGGGTGCCTGCTCTGATGCCAATTGAAATTCCTGGCAGGACCTGGTTCTAAACCGTAAAACAGAGCTGAACAGAGTATGTTTGACAGAGGTTCAGAAGCAGCGAAAATAAAGACAGAAAATAAAGGAACACAGTTGATTTGTTAACCTAGTTCGGTGCAACTTCACCTACATCTGGAGGCTACCAAGCCAGGAAGGAAATCCACTAAAATAGTATCAATTCAAAGTCCTATGACACAGCCCCTATGACAACAGCCCCTGTTTCACAGCCCTTTCTCACTTAATCACTACTCGTGGTATTTCTACCTAGGAACTCCTAGATATAAGAACCCCTCTTACTTCCCTCAGTCAATCACTGCCCCAGTGATTTATCAGACTCTAAACAAAACAACTAAGTTGAAGACACTCTTCAAAACATAAAAACAGTCACTCTTGCTTAAAAGTTTTGAGTGATTACAACTCAATAACAAACAACCAACTCTAAACACTTTGAGTGGTGCACAGAAACAAAGCACAAAGCTTACAGACTCAACAACCTAAGACTCTTTCAATTCTAGCTTTTGTTGAGATCAATTTCTTCAATAGCAGCTTCCTCCTTATATAGCAATCAGCTGCAACATAATTCTTGAACCAAATCTTCTTCAAAGATATATTCCCAGAATTCTTTAGAAGCAAATGGAAGCAATATATTTTCCAGCAATATATTTTCCAAAGATTTCTTTGAAAATATATTCACAAATAATTGAATCCAATCTTCAGAAAATATCTTGCGAAATTAATCTTTCTTCTAGAAACGCAGCTTGGATATTTCTTCAATTAAATCTTCACATAAAGATTATGTTCTGAAAATACACAGCTCCAAGGCATACAAAATAGAACGCAGCTTCTGAACGCAGAAAACGTTCTTCTAAAATGCAGCTTCTGAAGGTCAACGAAAGTCAGCGTCTCAACAGTGCGTCTGAAGGTCAACGAAAGTCAGCGTCAGAACAGTGCATCTGAAGGTCAACGAAAGTCAGCGTCTCAACAGTGTGTCTGAAGGTCAGCTTTTGAACAGTGCGTCTGAAGTACTGGTCCAGCTTCTGAAGTGTACGGTCAGCTTCTGAAGAACCAGTTCAGCTTCTGATGAACATTTCCAGCTTCTGAAATTCTGTTTTTAGCTTCTGAAGGCACATTTCAGCTTCTGAAGACATACTCCTTGAGATTTCAGCTTCTGAAGCACAAATTGCTTGTCTATTTGATTTTAGCAAACATGAAGCCAACAACCAAATATCCAACAATCTCCCCCTTTGGCAAATTTTTGGCTAAAATCAATTTGAGCATAGCAACAAGCAAATTCTTCACACAACAAAGAACGCAACCAGAGTCAGCAGCGGATGATTCACTACATTTCACACATATACTCCCCCTGGACTACCTCTGAATAGATACTCAGGAACAACACAACTCAGGAACTCCCCCTGAAACACACATTCAGGAACTCCCCCTGAAACACACATTCAGGAACTCCCCTGAAACAGAGAAATCAGAAACTCCAACTCCCCCTGAACTGTTGAACAGCTTCTGAAATAGACACATACTTATTTCTCCCCCTTTTTAGCCAAACAATGTTGACAAAACAACCAGCAATCACCAGGAGCAGAGAAACACAAGAAACAATAGATACAGACCAGATGCACTCAAACAGAGCAAAAACAAACACAGAGGATATAACTATCCATCACAGACCAGCACATCACAGAACAACACACAAAGAACAACATCAGAACCAGTTTCAGAATCAGCATCAAAGACATTAGCACAGAACCCATCACAGCACCACATCAGAACCATCATCAAAACTATTATCAGGATCAGAATCACACAAACAGTACCCATACAAAGTCTCCTCAGAAGATCAAAACAAAACTGCAGAGCAGAAGCACAAACAGAAATCCAAGACATCAGTCACAAATTGACAGTCTTCAGACTCAGCAACAGATGTTGTTTCATCATCAGACACAGCATCAGAAGTTTTTTAGTTAATGTGTGCTTCAGGCACATTCAGAGGAATCTTTTTCCCAGCAATCCTCTTCTGAAGTTCAGCAATCCTCTTCTGAATAGAGAGCATGATGTCAACATCATCCTCAGATTCACTAGGATCCAGTCTCTTTGCTACACTTTGTTCAAGCCTATTTCCAATGGGTTCATCATCAGACTCCACATCAGAACTTGCATCAGAACTAACTTCTTGAACTTTTTGGTCAGACACAGTATCCTGGGAATTCTCATCAGTCTCCTTCTCTTGCGAATTGTCAGAAGGTGACACAGCAACAGACTCACTGGCAGACTTTCCAGAAGACTTTTCTTGACAGGCTTTAATAGGGTCATCAGGTTGGATCAGGAATGTTTCAACATCTGGTACAACTTCATGCTCAGACCCATCATCATATTCCACATACATTTTTATTAACTTCACATGTGCTGCATCAGAGTTCTCTTGTGTCTTGCATTCATAAGAGCACAATTCTTCATTCTACTCTTGTCAACACTTTCACCTTTGTTGTTCCCATGAGATACTAAGAGGGCCTTGTTCCTAGTTACATTACCACCTTCAACAGACTTACTCTTATGGATTTTTTTAGTACCAATGGTATTCACCCCTTTAGGTCTCCATTCTTTCTTGACATTGCTTTTGTTCACAACTGGTTCCAATTTTCTAACTTGAACAAAAGTATGGTTGACCTTTGATTGAACATGAGGTTTTATTTGTTGAAAGTGATTGGGGTATCCATGCAGCTTGTAACAGAAAGGCTTTATGTGCCCCTTTTTACCACAGTGATGACATACCCAAGGATGAGATGCCCTTTTGCTCTTAAATCCCTGAGGTTGGTTCTGGTTTTCCAACTTAGGTTTATCCATCATTGGATCACAAGTTTTAACAACTGCACTGGCCTTTTTAGTTGGATTTTGCTGTTTGTTCAAGGTCCTGTAATCAAACCCTATTCCACTTGGTTTCCCTTGGTTCTGACTCTCCAATATTTCATCTAACATAGCAGTACCAGTGTTCAACATTCTGACCTGCTTCTTCAAATGTTCAAGTTGAGAGTTCGAATGGGTTACCTCATCTTTGAGATCAGAAATTTGTCCCAAGTGTTCACTTCTTTCAGCCTGAAGTTGACTGATAGTCTTCTTCTGATTTTCTAGATCCTTGCACACTTCTTCACTTCTGATGAATAGTTCTTCATAAGAGGCAGCTGGTTCTTCAAAAGTCAATTCTTCTTCTGAGTCCATTATGCCAGAAAAAAAAACTTTCCATGCAGCTCACCCTAAAACAGGCAGGGTGCCTGCTCTAATGCCAATAGAAATTCCTGGCAGGACCTGGTTCTGAACCGTAAAACAGAGCTGAACAGAGTATGTTTGACAGAGGTTCAGAAGCAGCAAAAATAAAGACAGAAAATAAAGGAACACAGTTGATTTGTTAACCCAGTTCGGTGCAACTTCACCTACATCTGGAGGCTACCAAGCCAGGAAGGAAATCCACTAAAATAGTATCAATTCGAAGTCCTATGACACAGCCCCTATGACAACAGCCCCTGTTTCACAGCCCTTTCTCACTTAATCACTACTCGTGGTATTTCTACCTAGGAACTCCTAGATATAAGAACCCCTCTTACTTCCCTCAGTCAATCACCGCCCCAGTGATTTATCAGACTCTAAACAAAACAACTAAGTTGAAGACACTCTTCAAAACATAAAAACAGTCACTCTTGCTTAAAAGTTTTGAGTGATTACAACTCAATAACAAACAACCAACTCTAAACACTTTGAGTGGTGCACAGAAACAAAGCACAAAGCTTACAGACTCAACAACCTAAGACTCTTTCAATTCTAGCTTTTGTTGAGATCAATTTCTTCAATAGCAGCTTCCTCCTTATATAGCAATCAGCTGCAACATAATTCTTGAACCAAATCTTCTTCAAAGATATATTCCCAGAATTCTTTAGAAGCAAATGGAAGCAATATATTTTCCAGCAATATATTTTCCAAAGATTTCTTTGAAAATATATTCACAAATAATTGAATCCAATCTTCAGAAAATATCTTGCGAAATTAATCTTTCTTCTAGAAACGCAGCTTGGATATTTCTTCAATTAAATCTTCACATAAAGATTATGTTCTGAAAATACACAGCTCCAAGGCGCACAAAATAGAACGCAGCTTCTGAACGCAGAAAACGTTCTTCTGAAATGCAGCTTCTGAAGGTCAACGAAAGTCAGCGTCTGAACAATGCGTCTGAAGGTCAACGAAAGTCAGCGTCAGAACAGTGTGTCTGAAGGTCAACGAAAGTCAGCGACTCAACAGTGCGTCTGAAGATCAGCTTCTGAACAGTGCGTCTGAAGTACTGTTCCAGCTTCTGAAGTGTACGGTCAGCTTCTGAAGAACCAGTTCAGCTTCTGATGAACATTTCCAGCTTCTGAAATTCTGTTTTTAGCTTCTGAAGGCACATTTCAGCTTCTGAAGACATACTCCTTGAGATTTCAGCTTCTGAAGCACAAATTGCTTGTCTATTTGATTTTAGCAAACATGAAGCCAACAACCAAATATCCAACAGATCCCTTAAAAGAAACTGTCAGAAATGATAAAATGTTATTAACGAAAAAAGAAATTGATAAAAATATGTCATAAGCCATGCGTTATTATCTTCTAAGTACAACTCAGTTGGCAACTACAAGAAAAATAATATGCAAGAAACGAGATCAAACTTTAGATTCTCCACTTCCCTACATTTAAAATGTGTGAGTTCATCCACTAGGTGCGCTATTGACATGAACGAATTGTGCTGGGAGACAGACTAAACTATACCAGCAGTGATTCGATATAGTAGTGAAAGTTGAATGAATTTTTTTGTTATCCATTCGGTTTTCAAGGGAAAGGGTTTTGACAATCTAGATACCGTACACGTGTCCTCTAACCGCCTCCTAATCTCATGAGGGCAGTTATTCTCACACACGCTTATATAAGGGTGAGTTAGCTTCACCCTCAAGGTATGATTCACTTTACCCACATTTTTAAACTCTCTTTCTCAGTTCCAATACTGACTTGAGCGTTGAAGTGATATCGTGCCTGCAGGCACCTTTCGTTCCACCGCGAAGACTCGTCGCCGCCGTACCGGAGCACCTTCCGCCACTGCTGCCTACATCAGTTTCTTACCAGACATATCATTATGCATCTTAAATATATGTAATGATAAAAAATTATTTTGTAAAGATAATTAGAATAAGATGTTTCATTAAATGATTTTTCAAATAATAAGTGTATGCACACTACGAAAAAATTATCTAGTTTTTTTGTATCAAGAGCTATTATAGAAATTATCCCTTAAAAGAACCCGTCAGTAATGATAAATTGTTATTAACGAAAAAAGAAATTGATAAAAATATGTCATAAGTCCTGCGTTATTATCTTTTAAGCACAACTTAGTTGGCAACTACAAGAACAATAATATGCAAGAAACATGATCAAACTTTAGATTCTCCACTTCTCTACATTTAAAATATGTGAGTTCATCCACTAGATGCGTTGTTGACATGAACGAATTGAGCTGGGAGACAGACTAAACAATACCAACAGTGATTCGATATAGTAGTGAAAGTTGTATGAATTTTTTTTATAACCATTCGGTTTTCAAGAAAAAGGGTTTTGACAATCTAAAATTCGACCGAGAGATAAATAAAATCTGACAAAAATTGTTTTTTCTAAGAATCGAATCCTTTTCTAAATAATTCGTATTTTGGTAGAACTCATTAACCACTTGACCTGATTGCTTTATTTTTATAAGATGTTTTTTTGTTACGGGTTGGAGTACTCTTTGAAAAATACTATTTCTTACGAAAGCTTAACCCACGAAACACACGAACAATTTTTTTATAGTGCCATATTTCACCCACTACTCTTTATATCCCCTTTAATAAAAATCTTGCTTATAAACTCTATCAACTGTGATATCTTTTTTTTCTCCAATTGGTAGAAATATATCTTATAGTATTTGTCATTTATATTTTTTGCTCAATTCCCCCGTCTTGCATGTCTACTAGCATATATAAGTAACTCTAAACTTTGGGTCAATTCCCCCGTCTTGCAAATTAATGAATGGTCATTCCCAATTTAACTAGTGACCATTTTCTAAACTTTGGGTCAATATATTATTCCAAATTGGTAAAATATTATTCTAAGACACATTCTCGAGGAGTGAAGTCAATTATCGTGGACTTGGAGTTCCTCGTAACCCATAATGCTTCATAGTGTTTTACGACCTTCTCATATTATCCTGTATATTCTTATTATTAAAATTGGAGTTTTTCTACCACGTGTAAATTAGCACATGTTAAAAAGTTCAAAAAAATAAGTTTGTATGGTAACTTGTGTATTTAATATTAAATATGTATCTTTTTAATAAATAAGTTTTGTTTTTCAATAAAAAGTTTCTACTTTTAGTTGTTTTGACAATGTGATAGGGGAAGTTCTAAGACTTTGAGTACCCTAACAAAGTAATAAAATAAAATGAAGCATGATTCCAAACCATTATCATAGAATGGTATTGTTAGCGCAGCACTTGTTTTCTTGCATTACAAACAACACAGATAAAGAATGGTGTGGAATATGATTTGTTGGAACTGATTTTCCATTAGGGAATGAATTGTGACTTGCAACTTTATTTTCCTAACACACATAATACTCTCTATATGAGTGCTTTCTTGCCATATTTTCTTTGATAGCAATATCTTTTATGCCTTCAGCTGCAAGGTTTCTACTAGCTGCAAGTCTGACAATTGTCTTCTTATTAGAATCAAAGTTTGTGAGCCATTCTTTGCGTCCTGTCATTTGATTTTAACATCCAAAATCAAGATATCACTCTTCACATATAAGATCTCCTTCACATGTGGCAGCCATTAGCAAAACTACTTCAGATTGGAATTATCATCTTGAGTAATGTTTAATTTTTTATCATTCTTCTGACCTTTTTTAGCATCTTTCTTTGTGCCAGCATTCATCGGCATAATGTTCAAACTTTTCACAATTATAACATTGTACCTTTTTTTTCATCAAAATCTTTTCTCTTACTCTAGTTTTTGCCAGAACCTCCTCTTCTCTTAGAGGATTCAACCTTGTAATCAATCTTGGTCTTTCCATTATTAGACCAAATTCCCATTCTTGAACTTTCCTTTACCTTTATTCTTTGATTTCTTATCATATCCATCTTTCTTGGTGACTTGTGCCTGCAAAGCTTGTTGCACATACCTTTTTGTTCCTCTTTCAACTCACGTGCTTTCAAAGATGATTAAAGTTCTTCAATTTTCATTGCTCTAACATCTTTAGATTCTTGTATGACCAATACCATGAAAAATTTAGAGGTCAAAGATCTCATTACCTTGTCAACAACTTGTTGATCAGATACACTCTCACCACAAGCCTTCATTTGATTTACCAATGCAATCAACTTTGATAAGTAATTATTGATTCTTTGATCTTCTTCCATCAACTCACACTTTCTTCTCAGAGATTGAAGCGTCGCTTGCTTCACTTTTTCACCACCATCATGATATTTCTCAAATAAATCTTAGGCCTCTTTTTAAAGTGATTAGTATCTACATTTTGTTGAATATAGAACAGTGCCTTACAAACTTTCTTGAAAATTGATCTTTTCCTAACGAAAATTGTTCACTCCCATACAAACTAAACTGACGAAAATACCCTCAGCGTAACTTAAGTCACGCTCAGTAATATCAACGTGACTACTTAAGTCACGCTGGTGTATAACCTGCATGACTTAAGTCACTCTTGTTTTAGGTAAGTTATGTTTTCACCAATTTTTCACAAAGATAATATTTTTTGAAGACCCCAAACATACAATATGTTATATTCATTTTTTAAAAGCATGTCATGTCTTAGAAACAACAATTCCTTCATGATCCAAAACAAATCATAACTAAAAATACTTGTGTACGCGTAATAAATTCCAAAATTAATAGAATACGACAAATTTATTTAGTTATAATTTCATCTCCGTTCAAATAAACGAAGTGTTACATTACATTATCCCTAAGGATGTTGTGTCATCATGATGTTGGATTAAAATTAAATTCATGAAAGTTTGCCGAAAATATTGGCATTAAAGTGTCTTATACTTAGTGTAAAAATTTGCAAGTCTCTTTGAAAACTCAAAAAAATGAAGAGAACACAACACATCTATTCTACCGAATCAACTATATAAGTTATCACATCGAATCCCTTCATATAGGATGAGTCATGACAAAAAGGAATGCATTCCAATATATTATTTTGAACTTAATCCTACTTCCCTGCCAACTAACAAGTTTCAATTGACAGAGGAGCATGATCAAGTAGAAAACAACATCTTAGAATTGCATTCCCTTTTGTCACACTCATCTTATACGAAGGAATTTGATGTGAGAACCTATATAGTTGAACAATGGACATTCGTACCAAACGTATTCCACCCTCCTAATGTCTCCGTGGTTGAGTCATTGGTTGATTTCATGAAGTTGATCTTTCAATTCTTTTAACGTGACATCGTCGCAAACCTTGAAAAAATGAGGGTTTCCACCGTTGAAGGATACTTGAGCGTATACTTGAGTCATTGTTTCAAATCTACACCATAAGAAATTAAAAACAATTAATGATAAACTCATTCAAACTTTTCATCAAACACTTGGAGTGCAAATTATACATAAACCCTAAAACTAAAAACTACATGAAAACATCTAAACATTTAAGCAACATAACTCATTTACATGTAAACATTGTATCATTTCTTGCAAAAAAAAAAAATCAAAATTTAAACAAACCCTAAAACTAATAAATTTCTAATTTAAGAGGAAAAATGTAACATATAAACATAAAATGACAATGGTACTTGATTATGAAAAGTTACATGTTGTTGTAGTGGTGGGTGATTTGAAGTTGAAGAAATTTGAGGTTGGATGATTTGAGAGATTTTGTAGAGACTTGAGAAGTGAAATGGAGAAGTGAGGTTCTGTCTGGGTATGAAAGACCGAAACGTGATTTAAGTCACGCTAACATCTACCGAGCGTGACGTAAGTCATGCAGGTTATATCCATGCGTGAGTTAAGTCACACAGGTTATACGCCAGCGTGACTTAAGTCACGCTCTGTTTGTGCCAGCAAACAAAACAGGCAGAATGCACAATTCTCCTTGTTTTCATTCATCCATTCCTTCATTCATGCATTCATTATTCCATTTTCATCCATTTTTCATTCATTCAATCAATAATTCAATCATTCATTCATTCAAACTTAAAATACGCAAATTCAATCAAATTTATAATTCGCAAAATTAAAACAAAAAATGTACCAAAATGTCATAAAAATGCACAAAGGCGCGAGTGTAAATATAATACATCCATGTCATAACAAAAAACTAAAAATATATAAAAGTACATTAGTCACAACACCCTACACCGCTGGACTATGGCTTCTAGTCCTCATCCGGGGAACCTCCTGCTCCTGCAAGATATGATACTCTGACTGGATGCCGTGAAAAATACCGAAGACGATTGGATTCTGAAACACATGAGGACAAGTGAAGGCATTGTCCACTCTGCGTCTGATGTTCTCAATGATCTGTAGTGGGTCGGGAACCTGTATGGCATACTGCTGCTCAACAATAACCTCCTTGTAAGGAGGGACAGGAGGCGCGTCCTCAGCAACGTCGGTAGGGTCGGTCATGATGGGATGAGATACCATGTAGAACCATCTCATGTACCCCTTCTTATACTTCCACGGTTTAGCCTCTGGTGTCGGCGGACCCTGAAGCGCCTGTGGAAGGACATGGAGCAAAAAGTCCTAAAAGGCCACAACAACTGCCGCAGCCTGAAGAGCCTGAACATCAGTTGGAGATCTGGGGATGGTTTGCACGTGTCCGTACTGTCTGAGAACCCGCTCTGGCAAGTAAAGACACGTAGTCTGACTGCCGGCCATGATCGAACTGAAGTACCAGCAAATGTCCTGGAAAGGCATGATGTCCCACCAGTCCTCGTAAGGCCTCCAGGTCACATTAACATTGACCATCAGATCAATGAGACCACGATAGTGTGCAGCATCAGCATGGCCCCTGGGCAGTCTCCATCTAGCTACAAGCGGTGCAACAACATTATAGTCGGTATTCAGTTTCCTCGTATACATGTTCCTGAAGTGCACCAATATTCATCCCTACAAACAAATATTTTAGCATCACTGATCCATAAACATACACAATAATATCGTAACTAATTTATATGTTATAGAAAAAAGAAAAAAAATACTACCTCCAGTAGAGTCATGTAACCGCCAATGCCGACCAACCAAGTACAACAAAAACACCCTGGTGCACTGCGCCCTAACCGTCGTCTTCTCCTCAGCCTCCTCATCATCAGCAGGAGGATGCTCCAACTGATTGCACCTATGCAAGAGTGTGTCACAGTGCGTCCTTCGGTTAGTTATACTGATATAACAACCCCACTGCGTCTCTGTCTCTTCATCAGCCTCATCCACTGTCAAACCCAGACCCTCCTGCAGCAGCTTAATACCTCTTTGTATCTCACTTCATCAACACTCAGGAGCCTCCCATGGATGAGGATGTGTAGAAGACACGCCACATCATCGAGTGTGACGGTCATCTCCCCAACGGCAGATGGAAGCTGTTAATCTCCTCATGCCATCTGTCTGAGAAGGCGGTGATGAGGGCATGACTGATGTTGCGTACCCAATGAGAAGAAGGGGGAAAAGACCGGAAGCATTCACCCGGTTCCAGAACCAGACCTGATCGTTTTTCGGGAGTGTCATCTTCTTAACTTTCTTCATGTGCGAGACAGTGGTCACTTTACGCGTCATCTGCAACTGAAATACAAAAAATTAAACGAACAACAAACCGTTAAAAATATAAACATTTCAATAACTAAAAAAGACACAAATATTTAATCGTAAACAAACAATAATTAAAATAAACATTAAACATTTTCATGTAACTAAAATTGACGCATAATTAAAACTTTAATTACACAGCGTCAATATAATTTTGCGCGTCAATTTAATTACGTGCCAATTTTAATTACGCGCGTCAATTTTAATTATGCGTTAAATTGACGCGCGTAATTAACATATTTTAACATAAAAATTAAATCGTAAGATTAAATTAAAATAAACTTATCAATTGACGCGTAATTAGATAAAACTAAACAATTATACTTACTTGTGCATCGCTCCAAAGCTGACACGCAACGTGTCTACCGAAATTTGGTAGGAGCGACAAGTCTATAGGGTCCCTAGGAAAACTCTGCGGCGGGGCCTCCTCCTCAGCCTGATGCTGGGCCTCACCCTCCTGCTGGTGAGCCGCCTGCTCGTACTGAGGCTGCTACTGATACTAAGTGGGGTCCACTATCTGGGACGCACACGCTTGGGACGACGACCCCACATTCTCCTGTCTCCTAACACCCTGTCTCCGTCGAGTAGGAGGGCGTGCAGCCGCCTTTTCGGCCCGTGCACTACTAGTCATGCTCTCTTTGTCACCTCTAAGCCTGTTCGGTCTCTAAGACATATCTACACAACATTTTTAAAAGCAAAAATCAATGCAAAAATAACAATCCAATCTCACTATAGTCAACATTAATCAACATTAACAATCTAATTTCTAACTAAACCCTAAACTACCACATTGCACTCAAACTCAATATAATCAACATTAACAATCCAAATTCTAACTAATTTCATCATTAACAATGCACAAAATCAAACAAATTTTCATTGAAACATTTTATCAAACGCCTAGAGTGCAACATTCAATCAACATAAAATCTAACAATTTCTAAACCCTAAACTACCACATTGGAGTCAAACTTACTCTAAACAACATTTAAACTACAATTCCTAACTTAATTTATCATTAACAATCCTAAAAACTAACATGCAAATCAAATCCTAAAAACCTAAATATGTGAAATTTCTCCAAAAAAAACCTAACAATTAAACCAAAAAAAGCCAATGCAATACGATAATAAACACTTACTTGATTTTGGGGTAGAAGTTGATGTTGATTGGCACAAGAATGGTTGAAATCGCACTTGAAGGGAAGAAAAATCGCACTTTGATAATTGAGAAACACAATGGTTTCTGTTTATGGGTTTGTTGTTCTATATTAGCACGCAACGTGACTTAACTCACGCTGGTATGTACTGAGCGTGAGTTAACAGCGTGACTTAAGTCACGCAGCGGTAATTTCGTCATTTTCTTTGAGAGTGAACAATTTTGTTTGTGGGAAGAGCAATCTTTTTTGAATCTATGGACTATTCTTTCCACATCTATTGGATTTGTTACGAAATCTTCATAGCCATTCTGAACAACCTCAAGCATTTCTTGAGCTCCAAATAGTGACTTGTTAATAAATATATTTATTTGTATGTAATTATATACTTCAATACTTTTTTGTATGAGTTTGATGTTTAGATTGTGGATTGCTTCTTGGTTTGTACGAACCAATTTATTCGAGAGATAACTCCTCAATTGTATTTAAGAGATAATTCTTAAACTGTATTCGGGACATAACTTTCAATGGACATGCGAATAGCATTGTGAAACAACAATAATACAAATTGAGAAACATAAGTAATTTTTTTATTAAAGATATAACATAATTCAACAACTGCAAATTTTTCTACACTTACGTCCTTGCTCAAATTAAAGGTGGAGAAATGAAGCTGAGATTTATCTAATTCGACATTTAATTGGCAACATTTAAATCATGCAAAGTACGGTCCAAATTAATACTTTTAAAAGAAGTCATAAGCCAAACATGAGAAATAACAAGTCAAGTAAAAGATAATTCAACCCTAATGTCACATAATCTTAGTGTCAACCCTAGAATCTGAGATAAAACGCAGGCCTTCCTAAAGACGGTGACCTAACCAAAATGTACATCTTGCTAAACCACCATTAATGCCATTGAGGCATGTTGATCACTCCTCATCGTCATTTTGCACATCGTCTTCACTTGTCAACTTATCATATGCTCGCACAAGCAGTCTACAAACTCGTACTAAACTGGTCCGGAAGTTATGTCGCAACAAGCTCTTTGCATTCTGTTACAAGCGCCACTGCGAAATCACTTCAACAACTCGACTATATAAGTTAATCTCTCCCTAAAAACACAATATACATTCATTCTGCACTTTTCACCCCAACACAGTCACTTAGTTATTTGAACTTCAAAATGCTTGCACTCATGTCCATCCTCTTCCACAGTCCATAAGTTTTGATCATCTTTCAAGGTCCACCTCAGATAATTAAGCATCTATTTTGGAATTCAAATCCAATTCTCTTGTACCATTATTGGTATGCTTACTTACTGTGTTGACATTTTTAAGTGTTTAAGTTACTTATGCATTGAAAAGAACTGTGTAATATTTTTTTTATACAAGATTTATGTACAATATTCAAAATAAAAGTCAACATTGTTAGAACTCTCTCGAACCCCGGACTCCCAAATTATTTCACAATGAATTTCTAACCACTAAATTACTTGATAAAAAAATGTCAACAATTAATTTAATTAATCAAATATATATTAATTAATTTCGCACATATACTAATGAGCTTTGATCAATAACAGTAATTTTCTAAATTAATGCTATCATCTCTTTGTAGAATGAGCTTTGATCAATAAAAATTATTTCAGCTCTAATTTTTTATATGAATTTATTATTATGTAAATTTACAAGTAGATATTTAATAACTAGTATCAAAGATTTCCGCTCTTAGATACAATCGTATAATTTGTTACTGTGATTCTGAAATTGTGGTTGATCTGATCTCTTAAGATCAAAGATTTATTGAAGTTGGAGTAGGATGTTATCCTTTCTCATTCTCTTAGGGTAATTTCAGCACAGACTTTTTAGCAAAAGTAGGTTCAACCAATGATGAAAAATTCACTGTCTGAGAGACTTGAAGACCATCCTGTTGCTTTTTCTTTTTTCTTCTTTAGCCAATGTACCATAAAAATATATTAAATAACTAGCATCATAAATAGTTACTCACAAAAAAAACGTCATAAATAGTTATTATAAATCAATTAATCAAATCAACAAAATTTGCATTTCATTTTAGGATATTAATAAATCCATTTTTTACGGTATCAATAAAATCTTGAACTAAGCATGCATTACAATAAACAGTTTTGAGATTTTTTTGACAAGATAAACATGTTCAGATTGAGTAATGTAAAACAAGTTGCAACAAATTTTCCAATACGATTTATTTCCTAGTATTACTATATTTTTAGGATATAGTAATAGTTTATTCTGACTACTACAAAAATTTATAAATGATAGTTTGACTTTGATCAACCCATCTACCTATTTGAACACCGAAATACTGATAGGTCTAGTGCAAGTGACTGGTGCGCAAAGTGTAATACTCTGATAAACTACGGAGTACTAATAGGTCTACGAGTATGAGTCCTACTCATACAAAAAATCAAACTAGTTGAGCATGAACAGTAAACTTTATCAGCTCAATAGCATAAGCTACATCAATAATGCTAATATCTCCAAATAGAACCCTATAATACATCCTCATTTATCAGACGTGGAGGGAACTCTTGGAGCTTCTGCATGCCATGGTTTCAGAAAAAATATAGTAGACTAGTATACACTTGTGCTTTGACATTGCTACATCTCAATCACACAAGGTTAGGAGTTGAAAATTGCTTGGTTGACAATACCAACATTTAAGATTGGAATATATATCTTGAGGATAAATAATTGACGCTCACGATTGTTTCTAAGATGATTTAGCAACAGAACCATTTCCATTTGTGTATTCTATCTGTAACTCGGAGAACTCGGTTTCAAAGAAAGCTTGATGGAGAGCCCTTACACACTCCTCTGCCTCACTATCATTTACAACCAATGAGATATTCACCTGGCGAAAACAAAACAAAAAATAAAGAATACATGAGACTGGAAAGTTTTGAAAAGTGAATAAAGGAGTTTCACATACAATATTCATGATGAGTATACAGTTCATTAAGTGGATACCTTAGATGCACCTTGAGAGATCATTTGAACAGTGACACCAAGGGTTCGAAGGACACGAAATGCCTGTAATAGAATGTAAATCAGTTATTTTATATGACCAACAGAAATAATTAAACATAGATTGATTGCAGAAGAACTTAATCTTGGATGTTAGTATGAATAAAAACATGTTCAAGAAAAACAGGTTATTCAAGATGTAGATTTTATTCCAAGATCAACAACAGTGCCCCAAGGGATCCAGGGCAAAGAAATGACATTCCCCACATGGAGAAAAGGTAGAGACAAAAAAGCCCAGATAATTATGATGCTATGAAAAAGCAATTAAATCAATAAAAAAACTAATGATAGGAATTAAATTCAAATAAGAGAGTGTAATACAGAACCTTCTCCAAAATTAATGATGATTGCTGAACATTTCCAATGAGAGAGATGATGGATCTATTTTGTAGGAGATTCACCACAGCGATTTTCTCTAGTTCTTCAACAACATGGTCAAGTTCCTGGTAAACAACAAAGAAAGCCATACAATTAGATTTATGCCGTGGCTGGTGAACAAAAAAAACATATTGCGAATAACACCTTATCAAGCAGGTGTTTGTCTGTGTAAGTTCATTAGGGAGGTTTTCACTCCTCAACAAACGGATCAAAGATATAGAAATGCCTTACACTTGCCTGCTGTATTAGTTCTCTGCTCCATAGCTTTGATGGATCCAACGTCAAGGAAACACTGACTTCGCTTGTAGCAACAACATCGACTGATATGCCTAAATCTTCAAAGATTGAAAACACCTGAATACATGTCAAAGTATGAAAACTGGAAGACATTCAACGGCAACAATGACAGGTCTGACAGGCATTAACTCTCTCACCTTAGCAAGGAAACCATACTGGCCAAGCATGCGAGTACTCACTATATCCAACATGGTCACATTACGTTTCAAAACAATGCTTGTTAATACTGCCTGCAGATTGTAAACAGAAAACTTTAATACTGTCAAAGTCTTGGTTAACATAATAAGTTACTTTTTATTGCAAAACAATTCTACAAACCTTGCTCATATCTCTCTCCTTGGTGATGAGAGTGCCTGGAGCTTTGGGGTTGTAGGAATTTTTAACCCGTACTGGAATATCAGCTTCTCTAGCAGGTCTCATAGACTGCGGATGCAGAACCTGTGAATCGGGGAAGAAATTATTTAGACTCTCCCTAATTGAGATGATTCTGATAATTACATGTGATAAATTAGATAACATCCCTTGTACTGGGTTCACTCACTAATAAATCAGATAATAACAAAGAAATATTGATATACAAGATTATTAACAGAACACAAAATCTAATATTAATTGGAGAGCTCATGTTGTAGCCCCAAATAATGTCTTTTTGTCAATAACAGCATACCAAAAAAGAGGTGTAGCTGGCATTTTTAACAGTGTCCAATTATGATCAAAGATCATAATTCAACAACTGTCAAGGGATGACGCATCTCACCCTATGCAATTCCAAAACTATTATCTCCAGTAAATATACCTTGGACATTAATCTCTCTGTGGTTTATATCACTTTTTTTTTTCCAATTAAAATACCAAGTTGATATGTGATTCTTCGATGGATTGTAAAGTTTGGAAGCGTAAGTTCTTTACTTTAGAGCCTCTACTATTTTGATTGCCTATCCAATGTGCATAATTCACCATTTACGATGTTTTCTTACAAGATAAAACAGTGTTTAAAAACACTAATAATTAGCACCAGAGGTGCCAAAAATTTGACCAATAAATTGTAAGAGAAACAAAAAGAAAATAACCCCAGCACCACCGAGAAATCTAAAGACAGAAGATTCCCACAAGAGACCCAACTGAAAATAAAACAAAATCCATGCCAGAAAAAGTACTTGAAAGAATTAACACATTCTATCAAGTCCCACCAATAGATGAAACACTCAACTACATTGCTTCTACATTGACTATCCCCAAAATGACACAGGAAAGTTAAAGCTTTTCAACCGTGCAGATAACCAACTCCAACATTTAAATTTCACTGACTCAAAAATCCTCTGACATCAACATTGTAGGGCACTCTGTCATAAGAGCTAGATAAGTGAATCAGGGAATGTAATGATACCTGAGCACCAAAGTAAGCTAGCTCAGCAGCCTCGTCGAATGTCAAAAAGGGGACAGGTTCTGCTTTCGGGTATATATTTGGATCACATGTTAAGACACCGTCAACATCCTTCCATACCTATGTAAGTGATTAAAATTAATTGTTTTCATTTTTGTCTACCATTTGAAATGCAGAACTGTGTTATTGTGCACAAACCTGGATCTCAGGCAACCCTAGTGCTTTCCCAATTGTTGTAGCTGTCAAATCACTGCCACCTCTACCTAGTGTTGTTACTGCACATGATTTTCGCGCCTTTAAGAAAAAAACACAAGTCCCATTTTTTTATCAGAAAATTTTCATTATAGACACAAAATGCTGAAGTAAAATAAAAGAAGTGTTGGGAAAGAATGGTAGCACAGTTACCTTTCCAAGGAAGCCAGTAACAATTGCAATTGCAGGATCAGCAAGCCAATCGCCATGCAATCTCTTTGCAACAGCTGGATAAGTTGGTTCTAAAATATCCGCATTTGTGAAGTCATCAGTTGTTATAAACCCAATCTCAAATGCATCGTACTGCCAGACCAATAAATTAGCAACAAACTATGATCAGGGACAACAAACCAAAACCTGATGACTTTAGACAGAGTTGGACAACATCGTAACGAAAAAAATACTAACGACGTTTTAGTTACAGCATGTATTACATTTAAATTTAAATAAACAACAAGAACACGTACTTGGCGGGCCTTGACACCCAATTTATTAAGATACGCAGCAAAGATCCTAGTGGACATGCATTCTCCAAAAGAAACTAAATAGTCTTGAGTTCGTTTAGTTAGCTCTTTCATCATTGCTATCCCATTCAAAAGTTGCTCCAGTTCTTCCAGATGCTCTGGAAATATTTTGACACGCATAAACCAAGTTAGCAACTAAAATGAGTATAAACATATGAAAATTACAGAGCAACCATATTGAGAAAAAAGGTCTAAAATTGATAAAAACAAATTGAAAACATGCAGCAACTTGATAAGGTTACAATTATAACCAAAAACTGAGTGCATGCTTTTTCTTGTGCATGCGTGCTGTATATAATCTAGCTGCTGATGTAGGTTACAGAATGCAAGGGTGAAATTCTTCATGGAAACTTATGCGTTTACAATTAGCTGCAGCTGTAGGTTATAAAAGAAATTGTGACCATAAAAAGTCATACAAGCTTGACATATTAGATGCCAAACAATCATATCCGGCAGACCAGACCAACTCCTCAATTCAAAAATTTCTAGGTAAAATGATATAACTCAATTGTTGATATCATAATTTTAAACACAAAACAAACTACAAAATCAACTTGTAAAGTGAGGTATGTCTCTCTCATATATGAACTCGTTTTCAGGTCATATCTCATCCAATGTAGGACTCTCAAAACACACCCCTCACATCTAGAACTAGACATTTGGAGTGTAACCTAGTGACTCGATAGCAGATGGCCCAACGGATCATAGATAAGCTCTAATACCATTTTAAAATTTGGGTTGGTCTAATTTAACCCTACAAAACCAGTTTGTGAGAGTAGCAATATCTCCCACTTATAAACACATGTTCAGACCATATCTCATACATTGTGAGACTCACAACAAAATTAAAGAAGTGAAGAAAGATAACAAATATGCAAGTATGTATTTTGAACAAAAAAAAATATCAAAACGATTGCAGCAGCCATAAGCCTACAAGTATTGCTGCACACAATAGAACATATCAGGTGATATGATTTGAGAACATTTTAACCTATAAACAAATACTCAAATCATGCAATCTAATAATCAAATGATCTATTTTGTGAACAAAAGAAATAACTCACTTTCAATAATAGACCTGTCCACTCCAAGTTGATCCACGGTTCTGAAATGCAGGTAAAAACATAACATCAACATAAAATATTATAACTTTTCTAAAAAAAAGAAGTGAACTTCATTGTTTTTCTTCCATAAAATTTTACCTGAGATGCAGGTCTTTTATAAAGCTAAGCTCTTCAATGCCAGAGACATTAGTAACCCCGCAACTCACAGCTTTTTCTCCAGCCTAATAACAAAACAAACATAATTTCTTAGAGAAGAGTTCTTCAACATCAGAAAACAAAATAATCAATAACAAAACAATTATTAACAGACGTAGTATTTATTTAGGATCAGTATCAAATAGCAGTTCCATAGCAGTGCAGAATTTGAATAAATTTCTGGTTCTACAATACATTATTTGTAGTCAAATGCTAGAAATCCTAGCTTTAAGTTATAATCCAATTTAGACAAAATCAATTCCAATCATGTAAAAACCAATTTTATGCGTCTAGAATCACTTTTGGCTCTCCCTACCGTCAAATCAAACACACACCACGCAGATTTCTATTTCATTATAACTAAACGTTTAATTAAATTATTTATGCAATGCAATCATATTAGTTATGAATAAATACATTGAACACGTCTTCAATCAGAAGTATCAGTACTACGGATATAACAGTAAAAGTTACCAGCAAAAGCTTGTTAGTAGTTTTTCCCATAGCAGAAAGAACAACAATAGGCATCTCCTCCGGAAAACTCATAACAAGTCCAGCAACTTCCATCATCCTCTCCGCCGACGCAACCGACGAACCACCAAACTTCATAACACAAGTATAACTCCTTCTTATTCTTCTTCCTTCATCTTCTTCATCAACCACACTCCTCCCATTCTCAATCACGTGTTTTTCCAACACATTGCACGTGACCTTCAACAGCGATTTTTTCGGAAATTCGTAACTGAATAAGTTCGATGTTCTATGATTCTGCCACGTGGCGAGTTTCACATTGTTAATATTATAACGAAGATGTAACAAGTTTGCTGTTGCTGTTGCCATGAAGAAACTGTGAAAAGTGAATCTAAATGTTTTTTCTTCTGAAGCTCGATCTGTGAAAATTAAGAGAAATTAGTGATGAAAAAGAAATAAAATTGATTGATGAGAAGAGTAAAGTAATTAATTAACCTGAGAAGAAGGAGCTTCAGAAGAGAGAGAGAGTGTTGTTGTGATTTGAGAAGAAGGAGACGCGGCGGCACTCTTCTAAAACGTGTTTTTATATTCTTCTAAACTTCAATTATGACACATTTTTCTTTCCTAAATCTTTTTCCAACACTAAATTGAGCATGAGAATTTGATCCGGTATACTCTTTAAAAATTTTAAATTAAAATAAATTAAAATATTGATATTCGTTAAATTCTTTAAATAATAGGTTTTTTAAAAGAATAATTTTAAATTTTTGGAGTTTTCTAGAAGGGACGCCAATGTAATAACCAATCGGTTAGTAAAGGTGATTGTATATATGCGACAAATTTTTAAGGTTTATTTTTTCTGGAAAAAAATGATATTATTGATTTTGGCCCAAAAGGATCTCATATATATCTTCATATTTTTTATTTGATACTAAATTATTGTTTTTTCTATTATTATGATATGAACTAAGTTTGTTTGTTTGGTCGCAAGGAGTTTTCATTTTCATTCAATTTATTGGATTGAATGGACCAATGACACACATTAAAGAGTTGATATTGACCATGTATTAAAAAAAGAAAAGTTGATATTGACCTTGAATTGTGACTTTTTTTTAGGTAGTGTAATTAGTGATGGACGGGAACCGATCACATAATTTTTTTAAATGTTTATTTTTTAGGGGCTTTTTAAAAAAAATATTTTTTTTTAAAATCTTTTGTGTACACCTTATGAGAGTATATATTTTAAAACAAAGGGAGAAAAAGAAAAAGATGGTGATATGTAAATATGATAAGAGTAATGATATTTATACAATTATCCAATGACAACTTTTGTGACAACCTTTATTTTTTTTATTGGTCCAAAACAATAAAGAGAGAAAAAAAAAAGAGATAATAAGAATATTTGTCACAAAATGGTTGTAAAGATATCATTTCTCATATGATAATTCTATGATGTGATGGGAGGAGATAGATAAAAAAGAAAATAAGGTGTTGAATAAGTGTAGAAAAATAAATGGTGTATATTAAACTTTTTTTTACTATAACAATCTTACGTTGTTTGATTAATAATAAGAGTTTCAATACATAGAATGCATCAGTGTAAATATGAAAACTAGTTGAGAATATTGTCGTCTTAACCAAAATATAGACAAATCATTCGTTTGTTTCCTAGTAAACTCAACATCTGAGTTTTAAAATATTGTTAATCCTTCGACAGTATGGAT
The DNA here is from genome assembly GCA_018208015.1 of Medicago ruthenica. Lineage (NCBI taxonomy): Eukaryota > Viridiplantae > Streptophyta > Magnoliopsida > Fabales > Fabaceae > Medicago > Medicago ruthenica. Next base: position 49,885,747 of record CM031376.1, read on the forward strand.
GATAGTGCCATAATTTGAATGACCTTTTCTAATTCAAAGCCTACATTCATTAGCCACAACTGTCGAATCCACACATGGCAGATAACATTAGGCGCCGTTTTACGGTGGGAGACTGCATTAGGTCTCCTACTGTAAGAGACTATGAATTTTTTTAAAAAAAAAACTGAAAAGTGAAAAGTGCACGGTCTGACATTAGACCGTGCACTTTTTCAACTAAAAAATTGAAAAGTGCACGGTCTGACATCAGACCGTGCATTTTTTCTGTCTGTAAATTTCGCACGGTTCGTGCGTTTTTTACTAGACCGTGCATTTTTTGTAAGTCTGACATCAAACCGTATATTTTTCTGTCAATACCGTGCATTTTTGTACTAGATCGTGCGTTTTAAAAAAAAAAAAAAAACAAGTTTCTTACTGTGAAAGACCTACTGAGGTCTTCCACCGTAGCCTTTGCCATAACATTAATGGCAAAAGGTGTTCTAACTTGGCAAGCACAAAACTTACGTTCTCATCTCTATCGGTTAAAAGAAGTATCAATCCTGCATTTATACATGTCTGAAGGGTTTTTTGCCAAACCCCGTCGTCCACATTTGAACCATTATCACATAATGTTCATTACCTACCAATCCTAGAATAATGAATAAAAAATTAAGATGTTGTTGTTGTCGTTAATATATGGCCAAATACCTCATTTGGTCCTTTAAGTTTGACAAAAATACCGGATCAACTTAAATGATCTATTTGAAACTTAAAAAACTTAAAGGACTAATCTGGTATTCTTGTCAAACTTAAAGGACAAAAAATGGTATTTGGCCTTAATATATTATAGGGGTGGCAACTTGGTCCACCAAATCCATATTCATTCAATCCATCCACCATAAAATCCATCCAATCCATCCACCAAACAAAATTTTTGTTAATGGATTGGTTTTGGATCAAACCATTTAGAACAATGGATGGATTTGATTCATCCACCTTATTTTAAAAGTCCAATGAATTATATAATTTTTTTAAAAACAAATACATTGGATCATTTTAAATAATAAAAACACGTTAATTTAAAAAAATAAAAATAACTTATTTACAGAAAAAATTATAAAAAAAAACTGAAACAGTTGAAAAAAAATTAATTTTTTTTAATATTAAAATATTATTCATTTAATATATTATTAATATTTAATATTATTTTAACAATGACGGTGGTCAACGCCGGAGGTCCGCCGTGAACCACCGCCAGCCGCAATCTTGCCGGAGCTCCCGTCCATCACCGTGATTCGCCGGAGCACCACCGTGGTCAACGCCGGTCAACGGTGGTCAACGACCGGCCAACGGTCGGTCAACGGTGGTCATTGGTGGTCAACGGTTGGTCAACAGCTGTGCACCACCACCTATTATTATATATTTAATTTTGTTTGGGCTGAAAAAAAAAATCAAATTTGGGCTTAATAAAATCTGTTTTGGGCTTAGACATAAATAAATAGGTTGGATATTTTTACTTTTGACACCAATTAATTAACTAAATATTTATGAAATACAAATTAAATAAATAACACATTTTATTTGATCGGATCGGATGGACAAATATAGTCCTCCATGATTTGGCCTGGTCCACCAAACAACCAATAGTTTGCACAATATGTGATCTTGTCTACAAAACAACATAACGGATTTTGAAATTAATTAATGAGAATATATTCCGATCAACCCTTGAAAATACATCGATAGGAAGTTACACCATGATATAAAAAAAATAATTGACCGGTTCATAACTTTTTAGATAGATTGATGAAATTGAAAGTTACGATCCGATAAATTTGAAGGGGTTTTAAGCAAATTTAAAGGATGATATATCAATTACCTTAAATACTCCATCGGTCTATATGTTTTATTTGTACTTAGACAAAGTGATAAGTACTACCTAAACTTACAACACAATTGTGCGATTTCAAGTTTGAACTCGAATAAAGATGTTTAACTTAGCAATATCATTATTGGCGGTAGAACTACATATTATAGTCTAGGCTAAATTACACTAAGAGTCATTTAAGTTATTTAATTGTAACAAATTGGTCATTTAAGTTTTTTTCGTATCACTTAGGTCATTTATGTTAATTAATTGTAACAAATTGATCCTTTAAGTTTTTTCTGTACCAATTAGGTCCTTTAAGTTATTTAACGGTAACAATTTGGGGTATTTTAGATCTTAAAATGTAAGTTATTCGGGGTCTAAAAGTTACAATTAAATAACTTAAAAGGACCTAAGCGTTACGAAAAATACTTAAAGGACTAACTTGTTACAATTTAATAACTTAAAGGACGTAAGTGGTACGAATAAAACTTAAATGACCAATTTATTACAATTAAATAACTTAAAAGACATACAATGTAATTTAACCTATAGACTATTTACAACTTTTTTTTTGGGTACAATTTACAACTTTGTTTATTTGTGTGAAATAATTTAAAGTGACACCCAATGTAAGAGTGACTAGATATATTCTGACACATAAAAGTTTTTTTTAAAAATTTTATAATATCAATGAAACATTGATATTTTTATTCCACTTATCATTTTCTATTCATTATCTTTTTTCCAATTCTTTTAATTTCAATTTCTCATATCATTAATGAAAGTTAACTCTATAAAATAATTCATAATTTTCCTTTTGCCTATTAAATTAAATATGTTTTTTAATTTGTGTGAAATTGAAAAAGTGATACTCCATCCGTTCCAAAAACAACTCACATATTTGTAAAAGAAAAAAAAAGTCTTGGAATAACCAACTCATTTTAATTTTAATACAATATTATTTATTTATTTATTTTACAATTATACCATATAAGGAGTACTATTCAAAGGAGGTAACTTTAGAGTTAGAGTGTTTTTGGTGGGATTCTCTTGAGAGGTTCCCTTGGGTTGAAAAACATTTATAAACACCTTGAGTGAGTGAAATCAACAAGTCTATTGTTCTTGGGAAGAGATTGGGAAATGGGTAGAAATTAGTTTGTTCTTTGTAAGCTTTTTGAAGCTAATTTCTTGTAACTCTTTTGTATCTCTTTGTAAAAAACTCATTGATAGTGAAGATGAGATATCTCTCTCCCCCAGAGTAGGTCATTGTTGGACCAAACTAGGTAAACATTTCTTGGTGTGTTTGTTTCTCTTTTCTCTTATATTTTGCTTGCGGATTTGTGATTTACACTTGGTTCCTAGATTATATTTAGGTATGTTATTGTTGTTGTTGTTTGAGGTTACTTTGATATTAGTTATTATTTCCCTTTTGCTCCACACATCTAAGTTTATTGGTGTGAGATAATAAAATTAAAAATAATAAAATAAATATAAATAATAATAATAATAATAATAATAATAATAATAAACAGAATAACAATAATAATAATAAAAATGAGAATAAAAGTAAAGATTAAAAAGTAAAAAGTGGTCCTAAAACGAATAAAAAATGAGGTGTTTTAAAATATCTCTCTGCCAAAATTTTCCCCGAAAGGACAAAAAGTTTCGGGCCAAAAGACATATAAAATGGAATCTTAGGTCAAAAATTGGGGTATGACATTTCTCATATACAAAGAGTGTCATCGGCATATTGAAGATGAGAGATCTTCATTCCTTCCCGCCTAAACTTGAACCTTTGAACATGTTGAGATTCACATTTCTCTTCAAGCTACTAAAGCCTTCCGCCACAAAAAGAAACAAGAAAGGAGTAAGAGGGTTCCCTTGATTTATTCCTCGTTTAATATTTATCTCCTCCGATGAAATTTCATTCACCAAAATCGACATACTTCGTCCACACACACGCCTTCATCCACACCATTTTCTTTGGACGTAACCCAACGATCCCTATCATATACTCCAAGAAACCCTAATCTATCGAGTCATAAGCCTTCTCAAAATCAACATTAAGAATCAAACACTTGCTTTTACTTTTTTTCTTCACAAAATCCACCACTTCGTTTATCACAATAACCCCATCCCCCCCCAAGAAAAGCCAATTGAGAAGGAAATATGATAGAGTTCATCATCCAAAATAATCTCGCTGCTATAGCCTTCGAGAGAAGCATATACAAACTCCCTAAAAGAGAAATTGGGTGAAAATCTTTCAAAGATAACATGGAGGCAACCTTAGGGATCAAAGACACATAGTAAGATAATAGAATCCTTGGTACTAGATCATTACCATGAAATTGGTAAAAACATGATTGGCACCTCATCTTTCACCAAGTACAGAAACTCTTTAATGAAAGCGAATTTGAATCCATCCTGATCCGAATTTTCATCCCATCACTTCCTTTTACCACTATTTTAATCTCATTTAACAAAAAAAGGTTTTATTAGGCTCTCATTATCATTCCTAGAAAACGTCCTAAAATGAACCATGTAACAACCCGATTTTTAGGATTTATTTATTTAATTATTTTATGTGTGCTTAATTGGTTATTTTGATGATTTATTGAATTTTGAGATTTGAGGGTATTTTAGTCATTTCAAGGGTAGTGGCGAACTTGTAATATTCGGGAATTTAGAAATTTAAATATTTGGAGTTGTGGTGTAAAAGTAATTTAGAGGGGGTGTGAGCTTAGTAAAATTGTAGTGTTATTTTTAGTGTCATGAGAATTGACTAAGCCCATTAAAGTGAGTTAACCTAACCTATTAATATTTAAGAGAACAGTGTAGTGTTATTTCATTAGGTTTTCTCATTTGTCACAAAGCGAGAGAGAGGTAGAGAGAGAAAACAAGAGAGAAACTTGGAGAAGATGAAGAAGAAGAATCTAGAAGAACTAAAGGGGTAGATTGTTGATTTCAAGTGGGTTAGCAAGAGAAGTGAAGAATCAAGGTAAGGGCGAAGATTATCTTCATTAATTGGTTTTAATAAGTTTGGGGTATGTTTGGGTTTTGAAGATTATGATTAATTGTATGAATTATGTTGCTGAATTTTTGGTAAATTCGTGCTCCTTTTTATTGATTAAATTAAGCATGTCAACACTTGATAATTTCATGCTTTCTTCATCTTAAACTTCATTTTTCGTTATGTTAATTTGATACTTTGATGAACTTTGATGTTTGTGATGATTAATAAGATGATTAAGTGACGTTTGTTGATTATGTAATTGATTATGAGTATGAGTATGTAATATGTTTGAGAAATCATGAAGTTATGTGGAATAAGTCGTGAATTAAGTGATTTTGCTAAAAATGCTTATTTGACCGAATTTGCTTAATTTGCTGCTGTTAGTTTGTGTTAATGTTAAGGATATGATTGTAATCAAAAGACTATGTTTATTATGTGGTTTGTTGTGAAATAAATTGTTGTTGTTGGTGTTTTGGTGAAAATAACGTAATTAAGTGAAAATGATTAAGTTGTTGTTGAAACGACTAAGTTATTGATGAAATGATGTTAAGATGTGTTCTATATTTTTGTTATGATATTGGGTATGAGAATGTCCTGTTTGTATGAGATTTGATGTGATAAATTCATGGTTAAGTGTGATTATGTGTTGTTGTTGAAGTTTTGGAAAAGTGGATAGAAATCATGATTTTGAGTGTGTAATTAGTGTTATGAAGTGGTAAAAGTGTTAATTATAAGTGTTTTAATAATGAGTAATGATTTGGAATGATTTGGGTGTGTTGGGATTGAATTAAGTGATTTTAAAGCGATTATTTGGTGAAAACGCGTTTTTTAAAAATGATTTTGTTGGCTGTCTGTCAGCCAAAATCGTGCTAAGATTTGGAGAAATCGTACTACGATTTTGGCCCAGATTTTGGTGTTTTGGCTCGACAAAAATCGTGCTACGATTTTGGTCAGGACAGAAACTCATATTCCGCTTTCAATTGGTTTTTCCACTATCTTCCGTTCTGAACTGAGTTTCGGTGTAAACATGAAAGTTGTAGATACGGATGTTAACTTTCATTTGCCGTTGGTTTGACTTCATTTAGATTTCTAGAACTTGAGTTATGATTAAAATACTACACATACGTCATGTACATTTTTTTATGAAACTTCAGCGTAACTTTTCCAATGAACCATGAAAAATTAATAATGAGTCGAAGGGAGCCTTTAGAGCTAATAAATGAGTATGTATTGATGGAGTTGCAATTCATAATGATGTGCTATGAGTGATTAATGATGAGAATGTGATGAGTAAATTAGTGATGGGTTAGTGTGACTCTGTTTGAGTAAAATTTGTGATGTGAATATGTGAATGATGATATTAACGATGTTAATGATGATGATACATGTTATGTATTAAGTGACGTTGTTTGATCATATGAAAGTTTATATGATAAGTGATGATGTTAATAAGTGACGATGTTTAATCACATGAGAATATATGATAATGATGATGATGTTGTTGTCGAGTCTTATGTGTACTTGATGAGAGTCGAATATATGATAATGCATTCATTCATAAGTCAGTTCGGAGATGATATGGCGATTTCATTACGGGGTTTTAGATCTCGGGGATTTCATGGTGATTGTATGGTGAATTCATTGCGGGGTTTTAGATCTCGGGGAGTTCATCGGTGGCGGTACCGTAAAACATATAGAGTCGTTTAGGAACATCGCATAAGTATGAGTCTTATGTATTAATGTGTTGATGAGAATTTGTGCATCTAATTGGTAAATGTTCATTGAAGATGCGATATGATGAATTGTCATAATTAACTTGATATTTGTTTATCGATGAGGGTATGAATTGAATGATTGTAAATGATGAGTTGATATGATGGAGTAGTTAGACTTGTATGAGAATATGATTATGAATTTCATGTTCTTGAATTTCGGAGAACTAAATTTGTTATGTTCGAATGATGATATGAATGTTGTCTGAACTACACTTGTTTATTAATCCTTATTAATGAATGTATATCTTACCCCCCAGTGATTGTTGTTGTCTCATCCCTTGTGGATGTAGATTTGTAGGATTGAGTATTTGCTATCGGTGAGTCGTGATGGGTTGTGGCTTGACGCATAGCTCATGTTTCTTTGCTTTGCTTGGAGATGTCTAGAGTTAGGAGCTCTGATTAGGATGTCTTTTGGGGATTTTATTTTCGTACTCTGTTGGATTTATTTTGAGTGATCTTTATGATCCAGATACTTATGTATTATTTTGAGATGTTTTGAGATGACTCGAGATGGTTATATGTATGTTGAGATATTCCGCTATGATCTGTTTATTTTTATTGATGAGATTTTCATATTATATGTTTAATATGAGCTATATGGAGAAATGTAGGATTCCGATTGCATGTTAGATGTTTATTTATCGTTGATTATTAGTCTCGGGGATCGGGGTCCTTACAAACCCCATCTAAATCCGGTCTCTCCCACAACCCTTCACACATCTATTGGAGATTGCAACCACACATCATCCACCTTTAACGCTATAATGGAATTAGTACTCGATCTCTTCTTTACACAACTATGGAAATACTTTGAATTTGCATCCCCTTCTTTAAGCCACTTTGATCTACCTATTTGTGCTATAATCACATATTTTGCCTTTAAAAGCCTCCAAAGGCCACCACACTTATCCTTTCGACTTACCACCTCTTCCTCATATAACAAACCCCTCTTTGACACATCACTTGGGAGCTTTTAAAGGGAATTCGTCCCCCACAATTGGGTCCACTCTTCGGAAACAAGGACACTATCAATACGACTCGTTGATATCTCATCAGGATGATACCGTGTAAATCTACACCACACACACATTAACATCCTCCAGCCCGACATCCCTAAAAAAGCCATTAAATAATTCATATCTTAAACTTGAGTCATTGAAGGGTCAATATTAATCCCCCTTCTTTCCTCTCTCCTACACACCGAATAAAATCACCTAAAATAAACCAAGCTCCATCCCCCATATTCTGCTCCACCTCCACTAGCCTTTCCCACAACCTTCTCTTAGCTAAAAAGTCACGGTTAGCGTAAACATTAACGATGAAACATATTTGATTAAGAATACCCTAATCGAAACAAACTCTGACATTGCCTTCGCCCACAAATAAAGAGATTAACTTGGAGTTTGATTTATTCCATATTGATAAAATTCCTCCACTATCCCCCTCTGAAGGAGAATGCCTATTCACAATCTTTATTACCCCATAGATTATATTAAAGATTTTCCGTAATCTCCCCATCTTTGTCTCTTGAATGGCCACGACATCGACCTTATTAAAACACGCCAACTCCTTAAGCTCCCCCATTCCCCCTTTCCCTAAGTGTTTGAATTGAGGGTTTAGGAGGGGAAGGGAGGAGATATCTCATTTGTATTTTTTAAATTATGAACAATGTAAAATGTTTTTTTTTTTAAATAAATTAAGTGTTTTTGAAGTATTATATGATCATTTATCATGTTAATTCAATTTTTTAAAAATCATTTTATAATGTCCCCAGTTTAAAAAGGAAAAGTGAACCATCATCTCCCTTCCCCTCCTAAACCCTCAATCCAAACACACTTAAGTCTTTTCTTCTTTACCTCAACCTTTTTCATTTTCTCAATCCTCCATGTAGTTTTCTCATCATATAGATGTATGTGGCCTCTAAGACTAGCTCAACATATATGATTTACCTGCCTCTAAAAAGTCAAAAGCACGATGATATAGGTCAGATATATTGTGTATATATCAAAAACCATCATGAGGTATTCTACTAACATAATGCAGACCCAAATAAACATTTCCATATAATTGGCACCAAAACTTTTTTTTTGTTAACAACAAAATTTATTAGATAGAATGAGGAAAAATAGAAAAAATACTAAACCCACAAATCGGAAAAAGTGCAAGGGATACTCAACCTAGACAAAATAAACAACGTACATAAATTAAATCCTCATAATTGTATATAATATAAACTATATATAATAGTTCCCTTCAAACATGGTTTTGTAAGTTGTGAAGCTGAGATAGTGCACGAGTTGGATAAAGGTTGTGCAAACGATTTTGTTACAATCGAAGAGCCCTTTGACAAAGGATTGTCTTGATCATAATCCATGAGAAATAGACCCAATTGCACAATAAGAATCCCAAACACAAAGAACGAACATAATGACAAACTTGAAATGAATGTGGCGAGTTCAGAACGAGGATGATGGTCAAACCTGTAACATGTTATTGTTCTTCAGAGGCTAAGCATCTCTCTCATCTCTTTTACCCTTCATTTAATTTAAAAACATTTAATATGAATAATTGAGTGAATGTTTTTGCTAAATATAAATAATAATGATATTTTAGTAAATTTAACTTATATATTTTATATGAAATCTAGAAAATTAATTTCACTTAATTTTTTTAATTATCGTATAAAAGTTTTAGTTGCTTATAATATTGGCCGGTCGGGAAGAGTTGATAAAATCGGTTAAATTCATATCATAGAGTCCTTTAAATTTAATGTTTGTACTAGATGAGTCATTTTAGTCTTTTTAGTTACTCTTTTATGTTACTAAAAGGGTTCACATAGTCCTTTAAGTTATAAAATATATGCATCGTTACCCTCTTTTAATCAATGTCAGTTAAAACATGTTTATGTTGAGATTTATATTGCTAAGTTGGTAGGTCTAAATTCACCGCTTTCGAAATTATGGTGATGTATTATTCAGTCTTAGTTAAAAACAAAATCGATCGATTGTTTGATGTTAATGTTGTGATGATATATTTATCTGTAAAATTAGGTTCGAATTATAAAACAATAAGAAGAAAATGTATGTAAATCATCATGTTTGGTGTCACAAACACATTTTAAACCTTCATCCTCAATGTTAAATAGTCATGTAAGCACTATTTAACGATGTTGGATAAAAAATGGATCAATTTGTTACAAAAAACAAAAATTCTAAGAATTAACTTGTTCTTTTTTACTTACATAAATGAGAAATTTAAAACTAAAAAAAAAACTAAAATGACTAATATCCATTACAAACTTTAAACTTAAATGACCCATGATGCATTTGACATGATAAAAACAATGACTACACATGCTTTGAGATATATGTAAACATATATACATAAACATATATGTAATAAATGCGATAATATAGGCATATCATATCAATGCATGTGAATGATAAATTATTATTTTTAGGTTAACCTTGTAGTTGTACAAAATTACATCAATGATTGCATATCATTTTCTAATTTGTTGCAAACTTCTTTTCCTAATTTTTTGCTTTTTTGTAAGTGATCTCTTATCTCATTTGGTTAGTCTACACGTTATGTATGTATGTATGTATGTATAACTATATAGTATAACTTAGCACTCCTTCATGAATCACCCAACAACCACCAGCTGTGTTTATTGCAAGTTCTGACCAACCATGACTACCATTCAGAGAGCTTGAATCGCACATTTTTACCACATATCATCCATTGGTTTTGCTTAAGTGGGTTAATGTAAATACGGGTCAGATTATGGAGTTGGATTTGTGTTGAAGAGGTGATTTATGGTGTTTATTAGAATATTCTAATAGTATCAGACTGGAAAATGAAACAAAAGAGTATTATATTGATGAAATTAGTTAATATGCAACTTAATTCTCATTCTCATGCTTTTTATTAGAATTAGTTCATAACATAGTTTATCATTTTCTCCATATTTTTATTCGTCAGCTTAAAAACATCACCCACATACACTATCAAATGACAACACCCAAGTTTCAACCTCAAACCAGCAACCCCATGTTATATTTTCTTCAATAAATTCTATATTCGTTTATTGCTTGCTAATTTTAGAGTTTGTTATGATTTTTCATTCTATTTTGGCAGAGAAAATGATGGCAAGTTACTTACTGGACGACAATTAATAGCAATAATCTTGATTGCCGTATTTAATTCATCTGTTACATCATCATATACGTTGTAATGTAAATGGTAATAAATAACTAAAAAATATATATTTTTCAATGATGGTAAAATATGGAGAACAAACAATAAAAAAAATAAACAAAATAGAAAGAAGGGTGATAAGAGTTGTGATGTGAGTCCCCGTGAGCATAGCTCAGGGGCCGGGGTTCGAACCCCGGACACCCCACTTATTCACTTTAAAAAGTGAATTTTAGCCACTAAACTACTTAAAAAAAGAGTTGTGATGTGAAATTATGATAACCCATAGGTTTCTAATTTATAGACTTATTTCACAAGGTAATTTATTTTAAGATCATGACTCGTTTTTTTTATCAAAAAAATTATAATTTAGTGAATCATAGGTCATGTGTTACAACTATGTTTCTTTTGTTAAAAAATGATACATCACACTATACTTTTTTCTTCTGTTTTGCACATAGAATGTCAATCGCCACTTAAAAATTCAAAACACATAAAATGGAGATCGTGGGTTTGAACCAAGATAACCATGGAAGATGCCAAACACAACAATCAACATTAAGAGTGAAATGTCATTTTTTGAATTCTTATCTAAATTAAGATTGAAATCTTCATTATCGTGTACTAAAGTTTCTTTTATCTTTTAGGGACTAAATTGGATCAACACAATTTTTATTAGAGACTAAACTATATCTTCACTCTTCTTTATTATATGGTATGGTATATATTATTTTTAGTACGAAGGTAATGATAACCATGAATATAGTCATATTTTATATTAACACAAGAATATTTCATGTTAATTTCATATCTCAATTTCATCAAATTTAACTAAGTATTTATGGACAAACAAATCAAACCTTTTAGCATTCACAATGATATGTCTAAATATTTGCTTCAGTAAAATTAATTTTTCATTTGTTTTTGTAACTCACTTTGATTATAAACAATTGGCATGGTACTAAAGTGAGTCCACAAGGACATTTTCACAAATTAGGTCTTTTGGATAGGGTGTGACGCTAATTTTAGGCTATTTTGTTTGTTGTCAGACATCTTATATGGGTGATTTAACAATGTCAAACTCAAATTCTTGAAATCTTCATTTCTATGTGGACAAATTGTTTACATTTGACCAGTGCCACATTTGCTGTTTAAGAAAACTAATTAACTTAGTGGTCACAAATAAAAACATAAAAAATTGAGTTCATAATATCATATAGACTCCTACCAACTTTTTTTATATACGACAAACATTAGCAGCATCATAATGAAGGTAATCAAAATCAGATTGGAAATTGAACTGGTGCAGATACCGGTTGAAGGTTTAATGATTTGACTGAGGTCAAACCGGTGTAATTACGAGTTGAAGGTTTAATGATTTTTCATGGTTAAATCCCACCAAAGTCCAAATATGAATTAATTTGAAATGATACAGGTTGAATAAAAAATGGTACAAAAGCCAACAACATAAAAAACTTAAATTTAATATCAAATATAACTTAAGCAAACGACATAAAAAAACTAAAAAAAACGATTCATAATAATGTCCGAACTTCCGATAAAGCCTACAATAGGTTGGATCATTATATTAGGTTAAGAGCAACTACAAAGGTGAGATTGATACCACATATTCAACCAATAATCTACTTTTGCATCAAATATGAAATTTTAACTCACACTTGACACATTAATAAAGTAGCAATAAATGTCGCAAGAAAGGGAGGTTTGAATTGTGACCCTTTTCAAAATTATTCCTGAAAGTTATACTCAAGAAAGTTCTTGGTAAATGTTAGTTTAATAACATTATAAGTTTTAGATGTAAAACAATTGTTTAATCTAGGACCAGAATGTTCTGGAGTATAAAATTTCAAGTGATTAAATAGTTTTGACAAGGACCAGAATGTTCGGGATGAAATAAAATTTTTAGGTTGTTTTAATAGGGACCAGAATGTTCTGGAGAATGATTATATAATTAATATATAAGTAGAATGAGAAAATGATTAAGTGCAAAAACTATTCTAACAAGGACCAGAATATTCTGGAGAATGATTAGATAGTTAATATAAAAGCAGAATGATTAAACAATATTATATGTTAGTGAGTTTGTATTAAACACTTGTTTTATCTTGGACCAGAATGTTTTGGATGTAGTTATAAAATAATAAAACAATACTGATGATTAATTTAGGACCAGAGCACTCTAGATTAATTTGGTTGTGTTTAATTGGGACAAGAATGTTCTGGATAGATTAATAATGATAGTTATAATTGTGATAGTGTGTGTATATAGTGTAACGAAAATAATAGAGAAAGGGAAGAGAGAAAAACACAGGAGATTTATCCTGGTTCACCAAACCCGGCTACTTCCAGTCTCCACACCTCGTGTGAGATTATCCACTATAGTATTCTGGTAACATAAACTTCTGACTAGCACTATAAATTCTTGATCACACCACATCAATCCGTTACACCCTGTATTATCAACCTCAACAGACTTCTACAATTCTTTGCTTTCGCACAAGAAAGGTTGTTACAATTTTTTCTCAAACTATTGTTACAAATAGACTTGAGAATACAATACACTTTGTAAGATGATGATGGGTTTGGATCATAGAAATTTCTCAACACATGTTTGAGATTTTAATAAACAAATTTGAATGAGTATGATCCAGAAGATATAATGAGAGAGCTTGGAATTTGTTTGTTTGTAAAGAGCTTTGTATGTAGTAATGATTTTCACTTGAGATAATGCTTGCTTTTAAAACTCTTGCAATTAACCTTCAAAGCCTCTTGTATTTATAGATGAGGAGTGACTTGGTGATCAAGTGTGAAAATAGAGTTGTTGGACACGTTTTTACAGCTGGCCAAAGCTTCATTTGATTTCACTTTTCTTCTTCACTTCGACCAGAATGTTCCTTTTACACATCCAGAACGATCTGGATGTCCAGCTCCCCTTTGTTGCTTTACGTGAGAGTGATACAAATGTAATGAGTTGTTTCTTGCTACGTAGAAGTGACCTTGATTATGTTATTCTTATGTACTATGATGATGTCATGCCATTTCACATGTACTTTATTATATTTCATGAGATATTTATCCTTTAATGGGCTTTTCTTTCAAATGGATCGAAATGCTCAAGTCCCCAAGATAACTTCTCATAAAATTATCATGTCATGCTTCTTATTTGCTGACTTGTTCTTTTGATGTAAATGTTTTATTTGCTTTTGTGAATCCAGAATGTTCTCATAACGTTCTCATGAAACAATTCTCACAAAACAAATTAGTAGATAACAAGATGAAATAAATTTAACATGTTTGTAATCTTTAAAACATCAAATAAGGATTTCGTCTCAATAATCTCCAGCATGGTCAGTATCACAGTATGCTATAAGATCAAAACAAGAACATTTATTATACCAAAGGCCAAGATCAGTAGTACCTACTAGATATATATAAATCCTTTTTACAGCAGATAAATGAGATTCTCTTGGAGAAGTTTGAAAACGTGTACATAAACCAAATGCAAAAACAATATCTGGTCTACTGGCAGTTAAGTACAACAGAGATCCAATCATTCCTCTGTATTCTTTTTCAGAAATAGTTTTTCGGTTTTCATCCTTAACTAAATTTGAAGATGGATGCATGAGAGTTGCCATTATTTTGGCTTCATTCATTTTATATTTTTTTAGATGATCTTTGATATATTTTTCTTGACAAATAAAAATTCTATTTATTTCTTGCTTGATTTGTAAACCAAGAAAGAATCTTAATTCTCCCATCATACTCATTTCAAATTCACTTTGCATGAGACTAGAAAAATCATCACACATTTTTTCATTTGTTGATCCAAATATGATGTCATCAACATAAATTTGGACAATTAAAAAGTTTGTTTTGTCATCTTTTCTAAAAGAGTTGTGTCTATTTTTTCTCTAGAAAAATTATTTTTTATTATTAATGTACTTAACCTTTCATACCAAGCACGAGGGGCTTGTTTAAGACCATATAATTCTTTTGTGAGTTTAAACACATGATTGGGTTTATTTGTATTTTCAAAACCAGGAGGTTGATGAACATAAACTTCCTCATTTAAGCATCCATTTAAAAAAACACTTTTGACATCCATTTGAAATAACTTAATATTTTTATGAGATGCATATGCAAGAAGAATTCAAATTGCCTCTAACCTTGCTACCGGGGCAAAAGTTTCATCATAATCAATACCTTCTTGTTGATTATATCCTTGTGCTACGAGTCTGGCTTTATTTATGATAACTTTTCCTTCTTCGTCTAGCTTATTTTTAAATACCCATCTTGTTCCAATGATGGATTGATTTTGAGGTCTAGGAACAAGATTTCATAATTCATTCTTCTCAAATTGAGATAATTCTTCTTTCATGGCTTTTACCCATGATTCTTCACATATTGCTTCTTGTATATTTTTGGTTCGATATGTGAGATCATTGTCATGTTGTTATCATTATCTTTAAATAATAATCTTGTTCGAACCCCATCAAATGTGTTTCCAATGATTTGTTCGGGAGGATGATCACCAACAATTTTCCAACTTTTTGGAGGAGTTTGTGAGGATGATGTTTTATTGTGATTTTCATTACTTGCTTGATGTTGATTTTTCAATATTTTCTCATCATCTTCTTTGTTAGTGATAAGATCATCAAATTCATCAAAAATAATATGCATGCTTATTTCCATGGTTTGATTTTTCAGATTAAAGATCCTATATCCTTTGGAATTAGTTGCATATCCCAAGAATATCCCTTTGTCTGATTTTGAATCAAATTTTCCTAGATTTTCTTTATCATTTAAAATATAGCAAAAACAACCAAAAATATGGAAATATGAGATGTTAGGTTTCCTATCTTTCCAGAGTTCGTATGGAGTTTTATTTAGAATTTTTCTTATTGAAACACGATTTATAATATAGCAAGATGCGTTAATGGCTTCAACCCAAAAATATTTTTCAACATTGTTCTTGCCATTTCTTGTAAAGTTCGGTTTTTTCTTTCAACGACTCCATTTTGTTGTGGAGTTCTTGCAAATGAAAAATTATGAGAGATTCCTTTTTCATCAAAGAAGGTTTTGAAGGATAAATTTTCAAATTCACCTCTATGGTCACTTCTCACAGAGATGATGTTTGAATTTTTTTCATTTTGAACAAGTTTACAAAAGTTTTGAAATGCTTCAAAAGTTTCGTCTTTATGTTTTAAAAATAAAACCCATGTATATCTGGAAAAATCATCAACTACAACAAATCCATATTGTTTTCCACCAAGACTTGTGGTTCTAACTGGTCCAAATAAATCTATGTAAAGAAGTTCGAGAGGTCTTTGAGTAGAAATAACATCTTTTGATTTGAAACTACTTTTGACTTGTTTCCCTCTTGTACATGCTTCACATATTTTATCTTTCTCAAAATTGATTTTAGGAAGTCCTCTAACTAAATCAAGTTGTGAAAGTTTTGAAATAGTTTTCATACTTACATGACCAACTCTTTTGTGCCAAATCCATTTATCTTTTTCAATAGATATAAAATATGATTAAGCTGGAATGTCATCTAAGTATAAAACATAGAGGTTTTTCTTTCTAGAACCAGAGAAAAAGATTTTTCCTGAGGATAATTGTTTTACTTCACATACGTTGGGTTTAAAGATAACTTCAAAACCACTATCACATAATTGGCTTATGCTAAGTAGATTGTGTTTTAAACCTTCAACATATTGAACATCATCTATTTTAGCAGAGTTATTCTTACCAATAATACATTTACCTTTGATTTGTCATTTATCATTATTTCCAAAGGTTACTAGTCATCCTTCTTTCTTTATGAAGGAGATGAAACACTACTTATCCCCTATCATGTGTCTTGAACAGCCATTGTCCAAGTACCATGATTTTTTCTTTGCATTTTGAGAAGATTCCTCTTTGTTGTCTGTGTTTGCCATTAGACACAAATTTGCTTCTGTTTCTTCTTCTCCTTCTTTTGGCTTTCAAGGTCATCCCATTAAATCAATGATTTTTGTAGGGAGGTTTCTTTTGATTCTTTTTGTTTAGTGGAAATTCATTTTTGTAATGTCCCAGCTTGTTGCATCCGAAACATGTTACCTGACTTTTGTCTGTTTCATTTTTTGAGTTGTCTCTTCTGTTTGGAAAGTATCTTTTTATTTTATCTCTTCTTTCATCATCCTTTGAATTTTCTTTGAGATGAGAGCTAGTTCATCTTCTACTTCTCCCTGAACAATTTCTTCTTCTTCATCTTTTTTGATTTCCTCATATTGTGAAGATGCTTCATCTTGATCATTTTGGGTATCTTGAGATGATTTAAGAGCAATCATTTTTCCCTTTTTCATTGGTTTGTCTCCTTGAAGTATGACTTCATGAGCTCTTAGTGATCCAATGAGATCTTCTAATGACAAGACATTTAAGTCTTTTGCTTGAGTGATTGTTGTAACCATAGGTCTCCATGAACTTGGGAGACATCTTAGTATTTTTCTAATTCTATCATGAGTGGAGTATATTTTTCCAAGAGATCTTAATTCATTTATTATAGATGTAAATCTGGAATACATTTCATCATTGTTTTCCTCTTCACTCATTTCGAAGATTTCAAATTTTCTTACGCCAATGTCTATTCTTGTTTCTTTTACATGACTTGTTCCTTCATGATGAATTTTTAAAGTATCCCACACACTTTTTGCAGTATCACATTCATCTACTCTTTCACTTTCTTCCATGCTTAGTGCACATGATAGAAAGAGTTGAGCTTTAGAGTTTAGGAGTACCTTCTTTTTTTCTTCATCAGTCCCTGAGGTCTCAGGTTTGATGGTCACTACAATTGTGGCAGCATCAGTTGTTTTAGGTACATGGTTTCCTTCAGTGACAACTTTCCATATATCTACATCTTGAGACTTTAGGAATAGTTCCATTTTTCCTTTCCAAAAGTAGTAGTTTTTTCCATCGAAAAATGGCGGCCTTGTACATGACAGACCTTCTGGTGTGTACTTTTCTCTTGACATTGCTTCTTCTTGAATCATTTCCTCTAGCACGTGTTAAATGCTTGATTTTTTCAGAGACCGGGCTTTGATACTAATTGAAGTAGCAATAAACGTCGCAAGAAAGGGGGGTTTGAATTGTGACCCTTTTAAAAATTATTCGTGAAAGTTTAACAAGTTTATATACTCAAGAAAGTTCTTGGTAAATGTTAGTTGAATAAAATTATAGTTTTAGATGTAAAACAATTGTTTAATCTAGGACCAGAATGTTTTGGATGAAATAAAGTTTTTAGGTTGTTTTAACAGGGAACAAAATTTTCTGGAGAATGATTATATAATTAATATATAAGTAGAATGAGAAAATGATTAAGTGCAAAAACTTTTCTAATAAGGATCAGAATGTTCTGGAGAATGATTAGATAGTTAATATAAAAGCAGAATGATTAAACAATATTATATGTTAGTGAGTTTGTATTAAGCACTTGTTTTATCTTGGACCAGAATGTTCTGGATGCAATTATAAAATAATAAAACAATATTAATGATTAATTTAGGACCATAACACTTTGGATTAATTTCGTTGTGTTTAATTGGGACCAGAATGTTCTGGATAAATTAATAATGATAGTTATAATCGTGATAGTGTGTATATATAATGTAACAAAAATAATAGAGAAATGGAAGAGAGAAAAACACAGGAGATTTATCTTGGTTCACCAAAACTGCTACTTCTAGTCCCCACACCTCGTGTGAGATTATCCACTATAGTATCCTGCTAACAGAAACTTCTGCCTAGCACTATAAATTCTTGATCACATCAGATCAGTCCGTTACACCCTGTATTATCAACCTCCGCAGACTTCTACAATTCTTTGCTTTCGCACAAGAAATGTTGTTACAATTCTTTCTTAAACTATTGTTACAAATAGACTTGAGAATACAATATACTTTGTAAGATGATGATGGATTTGGATCATAGAAATTTCTCAACACATGTTTCAGATTTTAATAAACAAATTCGAATGAGTATGATACAAAAGATATAATGAGAGAGCTTGGAATTTGTTTGTTTGTGAAGAGCTTTGTATGTAGTGATGATTTTCACTTGAGAGAATGCTTGCTTTTAAAACACTTGCAATTAACCTTTAAAGTCTCTTGTATTTATAGATGAGGAGTGACTTGGTGATCAAGTGTGAAAATAGAGTTGTTGGACACGTTTTTACAGTTGTCCAAAGCTTCATTTGATTTCACTTTTCTTCTTCACTTCGACCAAAATGTTCCTTTTACACATCCAGAACGTTCTGGATGTTCAGCGCCCCTTTGTTGCTTTACGTGAGAGTGATACAGTTGTAATGAGTTGTTGCTTGCTATGTAGATGTGACCTTAATTATGTCATTCTTATGTACTATGATGATGTCTGTCATACCCCAATTTTTGACCTAAAATTTCTTTTTCACTCGTCTCTTGGTTCCGAATTTTTTTTCGTCGTTTCAGACGAAATTTCGACAGGGAGGTATTTTAAAATACCTCATTTTTTTAATTCCGAAGGCGACGTTTTTTTTTATTATTTTTATTTGTCATTTTTACTTTTTATTTCTTTTTATTTTTAGCTTTATTATTTTCTTTTTTTATTATTATCTTTTTTTATTTATTTATTTTATTTTTTCGTTTTTTTTCTTCTATTGTTTTTAAAAGGTCTGACTTTTGATTTTAATGTATTTTAAGGACCATTTTAATGGTTGCCTTTTTAATATTTTTGCTGATTAATTAGTTTTATTGTCCATCATTGGCTCTTAAATGACATTAATCAGCATGACATAATAAAAAGGCATCAGTCAGAACGCAAGAAAAAACACAATAATCCAGAGGAAAACTCAGAAACACACATGCCCAGTCACCAAACATAAAACAAAATACAGTCACCCCTTACCTAACAACCGTACGGCCTCACCATCTCCTCCCCAAAACCCAGCCACGCGCAAAAATCCAGCCACCACCAAACATCACAACTCTCCCCTCCCTAACCACACAGCACACGCCTCACCACTCAGCAAAACCACACACGGTACGGCCGCTCCCTAACCACACAGCACACGCCTCACCACAACCCCACACACGCACAAACGGCCACGAACCACCTCACCACACATACACGACCTCTCCCATAACCCAACACCAAACTCACAAGCAGCCTTCCAAACACACATCCACCACCCACGAACAAAACCCAACACAAAACCGTGAACCACCCTCTCCCCCACACCCATACAACACATCACAAAGCCAATTCCAAAACAACCTTCACAAAACCGAGAGTTTTTTTTAAGAAGAGGTAGTCTTTTTCCGAAAATTTTAATTTTAGATCCCCTCAATTTAAAAAAGATTTTGGAAAAGTTGATTGGATTTTTGAGAGGAGGAGAGGGAGAGGTTTTAAAAAAACATTTTTTTTAAAAAAAACGAACTTTTTCTCCTCCGGCGCGGTGGCGCCGCCCCCCTGGGCTGGCCGGCCGCCGCGCCGGAACATACCTGCTGGCCGTGTTTTTGAGAAGGAGGAGTAGAGAGAAGGAGGGGTATAGAGAGAGAAGGAGACAGGAAAATGGGTGATTTTCTGAAAAAAAAGACCGCTTTTATAGATTTCAAGCCAGGCCCAATCCATGCGGCCCAGACTTCTTCTTTCTTCTTTCACTTCTGTTACTCTCCTGCACCCCCCTTTCTGCACACTGCACCCCCCTCCTTTTTCTTATTTATTTTTTTATTTCTTTTTTTACCATTTCTTGCATTTATTTTTTAGTTTTTATTTATTGTCATGAATTTTATTGCCTTTAATTTTCAACACATCATGCATTTTTATTTTTTTATTTTCCTTTTATTTCATGCATTTTTTCGTTTTATTTTTATTCTTAGCATATTTACTTATTCTTAGTGCATTTGCATTTTTTTATTTTATTTATTATTTTGCCATTTCTTAGAATGTATTTAGGTACTATGTAAATATAAATGAGAATTTGCACTGACACTCACTTTATTTATTCTGCTTTATGTCTTTTATTATTTATTTTGTTTTAAGAAAAAATACAAAAAATATTAGGTTAGTTTAATTTTAAAAGGGTTTCGTGGTGATCCAACGTCACCACAGAAATCCCTCGCTTTTAACCTTTTTATTACGTTTTAGTCTTAGTTAGTTATTATAAAAAAAAAACAAAAACATGCAAATAATCAAAAACACAAAAATCTTTTCCTAAACAAACCTTGATTTTCAATCAAGTGTCCGTTTTCCTTTTATTTTCTTTAAACAACCATTAATCCACTTTAATAACACTTTAATCATTTTCAAAATTAAAAAATACCAACCAATCTCATTTTGCCACTTGGCCTTTATTTTATTTTTAAAAACCTTTTTTTTTAAAAAACCAATAAAAAATACAAAACAAATCAACCGTCATTTTTTACCCCGAACTACGAGGTTTTGATCCCTCACGGGTACGTAGGCAGAGGACCTTGTTCTTCCAAATCATAAAAAACACAAAAAAAACATTTTTATTTTTCTCACTACTTTAATTCTGTCTCTTAAAAATAAGCAAGTTATAGCCTAAATAAATAAATAAAATCAAGAGGTTCTCGTAGAGTACTACGAACGTTTAGGGTGCTAATACCTTCCCTAAACGTAACTAACCCCCGAACCCTAATCTTTAAAAATGTGGTAATTTAGAACTTTTTTCCACTTTTTAATTAAAAAATTAAAAGTTCAGTCGTGAAATAAAATTAGTGAGTCAACGCTAATCAATAGCTTGATCTCCGAAAATCACCGCGACAGAAATGGCGACTTCACTGGGGAATCCCTAAGAGGGTTGAGCCTAACTTGAATTTATTTAATTATTTTGTGCTATAACTTGCTTAAAACAAAAATAAGGTTGTAAATATATGCCTATGTGTTTTTTTTCTTTTACGTGAGTGGTGAGATAAGTCCTACGCCCGGGCTTGAGAGAAACATAAGATAGGATGGTGGTATAATCAAAGTGCCATACCAGGAGTAGTCTTGGGGTTTTGGTACATGTGATATAACCCCGCTTAATGGAGGTCTCTCAAAGGTAATACCATGTCGACATGAGTAGTCGTGTTTGACATTATTATTTTTAAGTGACCTATGAAGTTAAGGACCTTTAGATTTACTTTAACCCATCTTGGCCTTTTAGGACGTAGTGCGGTGGCTAATCAAGAGTAGTCTTGAATTAGTTGATACGCGATACTACACTCAAACGAGACTTTCCTACGAACGTTGTTGGAACGGGAGTAGTCCCGTAATCCGGCAATATTCGGAAGTGGTCAATGACTTTGGGAACTTGGTAGAACCCGTGATACAGGTACATATGAAACCATAGTCCTTACCAAATGGCGTGTTTACCCTCAACTCCAACATTATGGACTTAACCTCACCATGTTTTCTCCGTTTCTTTAGCATAATCATGCATACATGCATCCATGCATAAACTCATTTTTTCATCCAATTACCGAAGGACTTAAACAAGTTTTTTTAAACATCATAGAGGGAGCACTAGGAAGTACACCTTCAAGAGCCCTGATTTATTGAATTTAAGGAAGCTAGGAGTCTTTAGATTTCTTTTAAAATCTAGCTTCCACTAAAGGACTTTTGAATTGGTCCCTTGGCTTGGTTTCTAAAAAAGAACTATTTTGTAAGGCCTTGATGCTCAAATGAAATGTTCAAACCATGATGTTTACAATTACTTCAACAAAGCCCTTCGATAACAAATCTTTCTTCTTTTTGCATAAGCATAATCATGCATCATATCGCATTCATAGTTTCTCAAGCCGAGTCTCACGTCTTGTTTTTCCAAAGGTCTATCTGCCTAGTCCAAGAAAGTGGCCCGACGACCTCAGCAGGAACCAACTTACACGTACAACACTAGAGCACATCAGAGAAAAAGAATGGACCATCTGGAACAAGAAAACCAAGTACTTCGGGAGGAAATGACATCCATGCGGACCAAGATCGAAGAATTGACAGAGTTGGTAAATCTGCTGGCAGCCGCACAAGTTCATCCACCGTCTCCTTCCCCTAGCTCTCTAGCTCAGTTGACAACTGCAACTACTTCGGCTCCGACAGCGCACACCAGTGCTCCACAATACACAATGCCCGACGGATATCCATGGGGCATGCCTCTTAGCTCCGGAGAAGGATTCATCCCTATTCCTGTTGCAACTTCTGCTCCTCAACCCGGTGTTACTTTTCCTCAGGCTACTATGGCCTTTTCAGCTCCAGTGATTCATACGACCCAGTACGACAATGAACCTATCTTTCACACAGAAAGTGTAGGGGCTCAAGATCGGATGGATGACTTCCAAGAAAAGTTTGACGAGATGCAACGGGAAATCAAGGCCCTCCGCGGGAAGGATCTGTTTGGGAAAAATGCCTACGACCTTTGTTTAGTGTCGAATGTCAAGATCCCGCCCAAGTTTAAGGTCCTTGAATTTGAGAAGTACAAGGGGAACACTTGTCCTCAAAGCCACCTGATAATATATGCTAGGAAGATGTCTACCCAGACGGATAATCATCAACTACTCATCCATTACTTCCAGGACAGTCTGACCGACGCCGCTTTAAAATGGTACATGAGTTTGGACAGCACCAGGATCCAAACTTTCAATGACTTGGGAGAAGCCTTTGTTCTCCAATACAAGTACAACCTGGACATGGCCCCAGACAGAGACCAACTCCGGGCCATGACTCAGAAGGGTAAGGAGACTTTCAAAGAGTATGCCCAAAGATGGAGGGAGATTGCTGCTCAGATTAACCCACCACTAGAGGAGAAAGAAATGACCAAGATTTTCCTAAATACTCTTGGTTCATTCTATTACGAGCTGATGATTGCAAGTGCGCCTAGTGATTTCACTGAAATGGTTAATATGGGAATGCGTCTGGAGGAAGGAGTCTGAGAGGGACGTTTAGTTATGGAAAGTGCTTTTGCTGCCAGCAGCACAAAGAAGTTTGGGAACGGCTTCTCAAGAAAGAAAGAGCAAGAGGTGAGTATGGTGGCCCATGGACAGCTTCAGCAACAGTACCAACAGCAGCCTCGACAACAGGCTCCCCAGCGGGCTCCCCAATAGTTCACCCAACATAATCGGGTCCAGTGGATATCACAGTTTGATCCAATTCCCATGGGGTATGCAGAGTTGCTTCCCGCTTTACTTGATAAAAAGTTAGTTCAGACTAAGGCGCCTCCTCCGGTACCTGAAAGGTTGCCCCGTGGGTATAGACCTAATCTCTCTTGTGCTTTCCATCAAGGGGCACCCGGTCACGACATTGAGCATTGTTACGCCTTGAAAGCTGAAGTCCAAAAGTTGATCCAGGCTGGTATCCTGTCCTTCAAAGATTTGAACCCCAATGTGCAAGCTAATCCACTACCGGATCATGGGACTGCATCTGTTAATATGGTGCAAGTTTGTTCAGAGGCTTACCCAGTTGAAGACAATCTGGAGGAGGTGGCAGCTAGCTTTGTGACATATGGCAGAGTTCGCCGCAATTGGGTCGCTGTTGACGTCCCTTCCGCTATTCATTGTTCTAAATAACATTTTGTTGTTTTTACTTTTCATTGTAAAAAAAATATATATAAATCCTTTCGTTCCGCCCGATACGAAAGTGAACTTTTGTAGGGCTTTTTGCTTCATGTATTTCCATCATCAAATAAAGAAGTCGTTTTGTCCCCGACTATGTCTTTTTATTCTTTGCTCTTTTCTGGAAAATGGTAACACAAAAAAACCCAAAAAAAAATATTTTATTTTATTTTCAATCAATTTCAAAAGGTCTGCGTTTTTTACTCATTTCTAAAATCAATCATCAATCATATGTAGACTGAACATTAATAAACCCGTTGAACACTGTAACCCTATTGTCTCTCCCAACTTTGATTTCCCTGTCTACGAAGCTGAAGAGGAAGAGGACGAAGAGATTCCCGATGAGATCTCGCGGTTATTAGTATATGAAAGGATTAACTTGGGTTCAGGAGAACTGCCATTACAATATTCCTGGTCGAATCCCAGATGAATGGTGCCATTGAAACTGCAAAAAAAGAAGAAACAAAAAAAATACATCATGAAGATAGGGCAGAAAATGGTGGTCACCTACAAGGATTGGCATGGGATGCTCCCTTTCATTTCGCATGAGTATCGTACTTCGGTGCGAACATCAGCAGGGGCAACCCCCTTCTCTTACAGTTATACCAAAAAGGATGAAACAATCGGTTGATGAGGAAGTTCGTCCCCGTGAATTTCGAGAAGGAGACCTTGTGCTCAAAAAGATTTTATCCTTTCAACCCGACTCCAGGGGCAAATGGACGCCTAACTATGAAGACCCGTATGTCGTCAAGAGAACGTTCTCCGGTGGTGCAATGACTCCTACGACTATGGACGGTGATGAGCTTCCCCGTCCTATGAACGCCGATGCAGTCAAGAAATACTTTGTCTAAAAAATAAAAGAACAGATCGGTAAGTCGAAAACCCGTAAGGGCGGCTTAGGCAAAAATGAGCGTCTCGGTGGACTAAAAACCCGAAAGGGCGGTCCAGGCAAAAATTAGAGACATGAAACATCCTGATAGATCGAAAACCCGAAAGGGCGGTCTATGCAAAAATTAAGGATCAAAAGACAAAGTAACTGCATCAGGTTGGCCATGACTCACTTGGGGCACACTAGCGGTCAAAGAGACTCTGAATCTAAAGCATCTAAACGGTGGAATTCAAAGTTGTAAGGGAGAATAACGGTTATTGTGTTCAATGTACCTTCCCCTTATATTTACCATTTTCCAAACTTTGTGAGATCCGTGGAGCCACGCCATTGGCGGGCCACCACTCTGTTAAAATGAATTTGAGCCTGTGCCTTTTATTTGGAACTCCTGTTTATTCTGTCTATAAAATTTCTTCTATTTTTGATGGTAGTACTTGAAGCAAAACTTTTTTCAAAATCATAAATCTTTTTATATATTTCTTGGAAAGCATAAACAACAAACACATTCTCTCTGAACTCATGAATAAGTGAAGTGTGCGTCGACATCTGTCCTGAGAACGGATAAACTTTGCAGGTTAAACATGGTCAATTGCTTGAAAAAAAAAAGAAAAGAAGAAAAAGAAAAGCTCGGTAAGTCGAAAACCTGAAAAGGCGGCTTAAGCAAAAATGAGCGTCCCGGTGGATCGAAAACCTGAAAAGGCGATCCAGGCAAAAATTATGGGCATACAAAAAAGAACACATTCCTGGTGGATCGAAAACCCGAAAGGGCGATTCAGGCAAAAATTAGGGGCATACAAAAAGAACACATTCCCGGTGGATCGAAAACCCGAAAGGGCGATTCAGGCAAAAGTTAGGGATTCAAAAAAGAAAAAAACAAAAAGCATGACCACAAAAACACCAGTCTTTCTGCCAAGCTTTTGGATAGCACGATTCCCCCAGGAAGTGTTTACTCCCCACCATTTGTTGCATACATCGGGCCTTACCCCGTCAATGTTTTGGATATGTCCCCAATGGCATCATCCCCAATGAAGGTTGTTGAGTGTTTGTACTGCGTCGTCGGTCCACTTTCCATCTTACTTGTTCAGTCTTGTCTCATCAAGTTTATCGGTCATACCATCACACAAGTCAATCCTCCATACAGTCATACAAGTCGTATTGTCTTACATATATTCATACATTCATGCATATACACATTCATGCATACACAACATGCACATAACATCATTCAATACATGGTTGCATTAACCACCCTGAGTCTTGCTTTTCATGTCAATCAATCATGAACAATTTGTGACTTTTTTTCCCCAAGTGTCATCCCCAGTGTGTCTGGTCCAGAGATGTCATCCTCTTTATGCCAAGTGGCAGTTCTTTAATGAACAGCTTGTGCATCTTTTATCTTGTCTTTTCGCCAAGTGGCAGTTCTTTAACGAACAGCTTGTACATCTTTATGCCGAGTGGCAGTTCTTTAACGAACAGCTTGTGCGTCCCCTTTTGCTTTCGTTTTGTCGTCAATGGCAGTTCGACAACAACCCGGACAGTTGGCATTTATCCTTTATTCCTTGTCGTCAGTGGCAGTTCGGCAACATCCCGAACAACTGACATTTACATTTTACCTTCTTTAAGCTACCCTCACAATGGTAGTAGGTAACATATTTTGTCTGCCTTTTTTAAGCTATCCGCACACCGATAGTAGGCAATGTCTTCTCTTTTTACATTACCTTTTTTAAGCTATCAATACACGATAGTAGGTAATACATGTCATTTGTCTTCTTTAAGCTATCATCCTTGTTGATAGTAGATAGTGTCTCCTTTTATATTACCTTTTTTAAGCTATCAATACACGATAGTAGGTAATACATGTCATTTGTCTTCTTTAAGCTATCATCCTTGTTGATAGTAGACAGTGTCTCCTTTTATATTACCTTTTTTAAGCTATCAATACACGATAGTAGGTAATACATGTCATCTGTCTTCTTTAAGCTATCATCTTTGTTGATAGTAGACAATGTCTCCTTTTATATTACCTTTTTTAAGCTATCAACACGATAGTAGGTAATACATGTCATCTGTCTTTTTTAAGCTATCATCTTTGTTGATAGTAGATGGTGTCTCCTTCTATTACCTTTTTTAAGCTATCAATACACGATAGTAGGTAATACATGTCATCTGTCTTTTTTAAGCTATCATCTTTGTCGATAGTAGACGGTGTCTCCTTCTATTACCTTTTTTAAGCTATCAATACACGATAGTAGGTAATACATGTCATCTGTCTTCTTTAAGCTATCATCTTCGTTGATAGTAGACAGTGTCTCCTTCTTTTACCTTTTTTAAGCTATCATTTACATGATAGTAGGTAACATCGGTCCTTGTCTTTGTTAGGCTATCGTTCTGAATTACTACGATAGTAGACAACTCCTTCCCTAGTGAAACTATGTTATCCCCCAGTGGAGTCGGATCCCTCTTCTTTAACGAACTCGGGTATCCTTTCGTTTTTGTTTTATCCCTAGTCAGGTCATCTTCGCCGTCTTGCATTCACATTTGCATCACGAGCATTTCATATTCTTTTTGTTAGGTCCAAAATTGGCGTACTCTGTATTTAAGTCCCTTCGACCCGTCGAATCCAAGATTTTCTCTTCAAATCTCCGGACGAAGAGACTTAAATAAGGGCATCTGTCATACCACAATTTTTGACCTAAAATTTCTTTTTCACTCGTCTCTTGGTTCCGAATTTTTTTTCGTCGTTTCAGACGACATTTCGACAGGGAGGTATTTTAAAATACCTCATTTTTTTGGTTCCGAAGGCGACGTTTTTTTTATTATTTTTATTTGTCATTTTTACTTTTTATTTCTTTTTATTTTTAGCTTTATTATTTTCTTTTTTTATTATTATCTTTTTTTATTTATTTATTTTATTTTTCGTTTATTTTCTTCTATTGTTTTTAAAAGGTCTGACTTTTGATTTTAATGTGTTTTAAGGACCATTTTAATGGTTGCCTTTTTAATATTTTTGCTGATTAATTAGTTTTATTGTCCATCATTGGCTCTTAAATGACATTAATAAGCATGGCATAATAAAAAGGCATCAGTCAGAACGCAAGAAAAAACACAATAATCCAGAGGAAAACTCAGAAACACACACGCCCAGTCACCAAACATAAAACAAAATACAGTCACCCCTCACCTAACAACCGTACGACCTCACCTTCTCCTCCCCAAAACCCAGCCACGCGCAAAAATCCAGCCACCACCAAACATCACAACTCTCCCCTCCCTAACCACACAGCACACGCCTCACCACTCAGTAAAACCACACACGGTACGGCCGCTCCCTAACCACACAGCACACGCCTCACCACAACCCCACACACGCACAAACGGCCACGAACCACCTCACCACACATACACGGCCTCTCCCATAACCCAACACCAAACTCACGAGCAGCCTTCCAAACACACATCCACCACCCACGAACAAAACCCAACCCAAAACCGTGAACCACCCTCTCCCCCACACCCATACAACACATCACAAAGCCAATTCCAAAACAACCTTCACAAAACCGAGAGTTTTTTTTAAGAAGAGGTAGTCTTTTTCCGAAAATTTTAATTTTAGATCCCCTCAATTTAAAAAAGATTTTGGAAAAGTTGATTGGATTTTTGAGAGGAGGAGAGGGAGAGGTTTTAAAAAAACATTTTTTTTTAAAAAAAAACGAACTTTTTCTCCTCCGGCGTGGTGGCGCCGCCCCCTGGGCTGGCCGGCCGCCGCGCCGGAACATACTTGCTGGCCGTGTTTTTGAGAAGGAGGAGTAGAGAGAAGGAGGGGTATAGAGAGAGAAGGAGAAAGGAAAATGGGTGATTTTCTGAAGAAAAAAAACGGCTTTTATAGATTTCAAGCCAGACCCAATCCATGCGGCCCAGACTTCTTCTTTCTTCTTTCACTTCTGTTACTCTCCTGCACCCCCCTTTCTGCACACTGCACCCCCCTCCTTTTTCTTATTTATTTTTTTATTTCTTTTTTTTACCATTTCTTGCATTTATTTTTTAGTTTTTATTTATTGTCATGCATTTTATTGCCTTTAATTTTCAACACATCATGCATTTTTATTTTTTTATTTTCCTTTTATTTCAGGCATTTTTTCGTTTTATTTTTATTCTTAGCATATTTACTTATTCTTAGTGCATTTGCATTTTTTTTATTTTTATTTATTATTTTGCCATTTCTTAGAATGTATTTAGGTACTATGTAAATATAAATGAGAATTTGCACTGACACTCACTTTATTTATTCTGCTTTATGTCTTTTATTATTTATTTTGTTTTAAGAAAAAATACAAAAAATATTAGGTTAGTTTAATTTTAAAAGGGTTTCGTGGTGATCCAACGTCACCACAGAAACCTCGCTTTTAACCTTTTTATTACGTTTTAGTCTTAGTTAGTTATTATAAAAAAAAAACAAAAACATGCAAATAATCAAAAACACAAAAATCTTTTCCTAAACAAACCTTGATTTTCAATCAAGTGTCCTTTTTCCTTTTATTTTCTTTAAACAACCATTAATCCACTTTAATAACACTTTAATCATTTTCAAAATTAAAAAACACCAACCAATCTCATTTTGCCACTTGGCCTTTATTTTATTTTTAAAAACCTTTTTTTTTTAAAAACCAATAAAAAATACAAAACAAATCAACCGTCATTTTTTGCCCCGAACTACGAGGTTTTGATCCCTCACGGGTACGTAGGCAGAGGACCTTGTTCTTCCAAATCATAAAAAACACAAAAAAAAACATTTTTATTTTTCTCACTACTTTAATTCTGTCTCTTAAAAATAAGCAAGTTATAGCCTAAATAAATAAATAAAATCAAGAGGTTCTCGTAGAGTACTACGAACGTTTAGGGTGCTAATACCTTCCCTAAACGTAACTAACCCCCGAACCCTAATATTTAAAAACGTGGTAATTTAGAACTTTTTTCCACTTTTTATTTAAAAAATTAAAAGTTCAGTCGTGAAATAAAATTAGTGAGTCAACGCTAATCAATAGCTTGATATCCGAAAATCACCGCGACAATGTCATGCTATTTCGCATGTGCTTTAATACATTTCCTGAGTTATTTATCCTTTAATGGGCTTTTCTTTGAAATGGGTCGAAATACTCAAGTCCCGAAGATAACTTCTCATGAAATTCTCATGTCATGCTTCTTATTTGCTGACTTGTTCTTTTGATGTAAATGTTTTATTTGCTTTTGAGAATCCAGAATGTTTGTAATCTTTTAAACAATTCTCACAAAACAAATTAGTAGATAACAAGATGAAATAGATTTAACATGTTTGTAATCTTTAAAACATCAAATAAAGATTTTGTCTCAAAAATTAACATATATCCAGTGTGAGACTTTTTGCATTTGTGATATAGAGACATAGTCAGATAAGGTTAAACAGAGGCACAACATGCTAAAAAGGTGGGTTGATGGTGGTTTCATGCAAACTGGTTTTTGTTCCTTTCTTTCATGAAAAGAGGGAAAGGAAATTAGAAAAAGGAAAGAGATGAAAAAATAATTTGAACTTGATAGGAATGATAAGGGAAAAAAAATAAGGAGTGTGTGGTTTATCCCTAAGAGTATAGGGAATAAAGTGAGTTTCAAGTAATTTTATGGGTTTGTTGAAGGAGTTGAAGATTTCTGGATAATAATTTTATAAAAAATTAGACTTAATTAAAAATGCCACAAGTATTTCGTAAACTCATCATGATACACATGCATCTTTCCATTATCACATTCAACCAAAGACTAAATGTATATGAATTTGAAATAATATAGGTTGATAAAAAAATAGCATGAAAGCGAAAGATATCCAAAATATAAGATATAAGAATTACATAAAACTGGAGGGACATAAAACTTGACTCAGTGCAAGCAAAAAAAAAAAACAACCCAAGTGGGTAAATACATATCAACCCTAATGTAAGAGAGATGTAATCTCAAACCTGAAAAATCAACCAACACCAATTGTACAATCCAGTAACTAAAGAGAAAAAAAAATATATGTGTGTAAGCTGACTGAGCACCAGTCTTAGATTTTGATAACGGTGAATGAATTCATCTGCTGACACATAAACAAATTCACACACACACACACACACACAATTTACTGAGACCAATAACAACAAACTCACATATATTTCTAGCAAAACATACCAAAAAGCTCCATAACACGTGATAAACCCAGATTGTGGGATGCATCAAAAACGACAAACTAACCCTAGCTCAAAACTATTTGGAATCATGTGAGTCTAACCAACCACATCAAATATGTGACGAGTAACCAACAACATACCCTTTCAGGTTTCAAAACAAACAACACAAAACTGCGAGTGCATGTTTTACAACAGAATCACTGGTGATGACCAGCAAGGCGCCCACACCGGACTATGCAATGGGAACTAAATATGGAGGAGTCACCGACGTGAAAACGAACAACAACAACCACGACAACAACAAGATCTAGCTTGAAACAGTCCAAATCGAACCACCACCAAAGCAAGCGACGTCATAACCGAAACTTTGTAATTTATACTAAATTTACTTTAAATTTATGTTAACTTATATGTCAAATAACTTATATATACACTAATTTTGTGAGACATGTATTTCTTCGTGTAAACTAATTTTCAATTTAATTTAAAATAATATCTTTTATTCATTTTATACATACGTTAATTTTCCGTACTTTAATTTCCCGTGCTTGGCACGGGTATCATACTAGTTCTATTACAAATGAACCCAATTTATAGGGAAATACAAGAATAAGAAAGTATAAGAAAATGAGTTAATGAGCCAATAGTTTGGCCGAATGACTAATGGACATCCACCTACAATATAGAAATTTTTTGTTCCCACATGTAAGTTTGCTAAGAAACATCAAGAAATTACCAATATAACCTCATCGGTAGTTAACTCAGCCGGTTTGCTTCCAGCGGCATTTAACTGCTACCGGTGTCATTGATAGTTAACTGCCGCTAGGATTAATTATGCAGACAGCAATTAAGAATAGACAATCTCCAATCATTTGTTTCCCTACTAAGATATCCCAAAGCAGAACATACACCCACATTTTCTTGAGCCTGTTGCCTCATGCTTCAATATTTTTTCGGCACTTTGTGTTCGCCACTCCTTTCACACAACAGATGCAACATTGGATTGATCAAATTGGATCTACGTATAACAATTGTAAATCCCGCCCTAATTGCTTGATGATGTACCCAATTAAGCAAGTAATCTCTATCTTTCCATTTAACTTTGCTTGAAAAAATTGAGACGTGTCAACTTCGTTGGCATCAAGTGGGACGACACTGGAGTCAACATATAATGAAGCTTCAACATGGACAGAAGATCCATCAATATTTGGTTTGGTTTCAACCTTAGGCGGTGTGTCATCTCTAGAATTATCGACAAAAATAGGTTTTGTCTCAACCAGATCATCATCCGCGTTTTCATCCATAACTATAAATAAACAACACATAACTATGAATAAACAACTTACAATTGCAATAACATCAATTTCAAAATTAATTATACCTAAAAAAAAACCCAAAAAAAGGCAGAAAGTGGGATTTTTGAACTATCCCATCGGCAATTAGCTGCTGCTACCCTATCGGCAGTTAGCTGCCGCTACCCCATCTGCAGTTAGCTACCGATGAGCCCATACATCGACAACTAACTGTCGCTACGTTGCATGTCAGGGTTTTTGCGAAAAATGACAGAAAAATCAATAAATCTAAACCGATTAAAAGATGCATTAACTGTTTTTTGACGTCAAAAGTGTGTTGAAACCTTCTAGGATTGCTGCTTCAATGATTTTGGACAAGGATTGTGGAAAAAAAATTGATTTGGGGGTTTTGATTGAAGAGGGAAAAAAAAGTGATGATGAAATAGTGAGTAGGAGTGGGTTGTTGTAATCAACAACATCAGGATCGCGACGACAGTTAACTACCGCTGAATTCAAAACAGGCGGTAGTTAACTGCAGCTGGAAGCAAACCAACGACAGTTAACTGTTGATGAGGTTAAATGGATAATTTCCTAATATTTCTTAGCAAACTTTGATTTGAGAACATCAATTTTCTACAATATATTCATAACATTAATTTTTCATTTTCATTTTCCTTATTATTTTATTGTATTTTATGTTTATTTTAATTTCTGATCTAATTTCCGAGAACAAATAAATTAAAATGTAAGAAAACCTGTGAGTGTGTTGCCTTCAACTCTCTTCTTCTTCTTCCTCAAATCCAATACGTTAGAAAATCCAGATCTAAATCTCTTCACTTTAATTCAATTCAATTCAATTCATTCATTTCAAATATATCTACACGTTACTCTCTTCTCTTCAGATCCATCAATTTCATTACAATCATACTATCTAATGGGTGCGAATCATTCATCACAGCGTGTTGAAGACACCGAAGACGAAGAAGACGAAGAAGAAGAAGAAGAAGATGAACATTCAACAAACATTATAATAAATAGAACTCAATTACTTAACAACCGCCACGTGGCAAAGAAGGTTCTAGAACAAGAACCCGAGATCCTCCCTTGCCACGCGTCAGCCTCTCCGCTTTCTCCGCAATTGTCTTCACTCGGAACGCCGCGGATCGGTCCGAGTATAAAAGTGTATGATCCGTATAATGTCCTTGCACCGCCCACGCCCACGCCAGCGTCGGCTGGGGCCCTGTTTTCGAGGAGTTTTGTGGGGGTTGAAGAGGAGGTGGTGGAGGTTTATTTCATATGTCATGGTGAGTGTGAGTTGAATTTGGCGCCGGAGTTGGTTGGTGGGAGATGTGGGACGGCGGTTTTGACGCCGAATGGAAAGAGACAGGCTAGGGCTTTGGCTGTGTTTTTGAAGTCTATGGGATTAGGTTTAATGGTGTTTTTTGTTCGCCGTTGGATCGAGCCAAGGCGACTGCGGTTTCGGTTTGTAAGGTAGTTCTTCTTATCTATTTCAGTGTCTTTTGTTGATTATATGAATATGAATTTGAATATGATTATGAATTGAAGTAACTTTGTTATATGCTATGAAAAAAAAATGACATAATTGAATGTAAAATGTACATTGTAGATTGTTTGAATATGAATTGAAGTAACTTAGTTTTATGCCATGAAGCACAAACACCGACAGTAAACACTGACACAGTGGACACTTGTAGTAATTTGAAAAAAATGACATAATTAGATGTAATCAGACATGTCAGTCCTGTATCTGACACCAGCTGCCTTTAATCAGGAAGTGTCGGTGCTACATTTGTTTTATGTGATTTGTTTTGTGTGAGTTGAGTTATGTTATGCAAGGTGTTAAATTAGGTGGATGTTTGGATTGACGGTAAGATAGGTAGAATTATGGAGACATGATTTTGACGAAAAAACTATATTTTGAAGTTTCAACAAAATCACGGTGTCACTATGATTTTGTTAAATTCATTGTGATTCTAAATATGCGCTAAGATAGATTTCTCATGAGTGAGAAGAGAGTGAAGTAAGTAAATTTTTTATTTTTTTTGAAAGAAGAGAGTGAAGTAAGTAATCTCAACTAATAATGAGAAATTCGAGGATTTATATTTTAACTTAACTAGCGTTGTCAGTCATGGATTGTGTACAATTGTAGTTTGTTCAAATTTCGCTAACTCAGTAGTGATATAGTGCTGCTATAGCCGCTATTTTGTGCTGAATAGTGTATTGTAGAACAATAGCGATTTGTTCAAATTCTGCTACGTTGTTTTGCATTGAACGCAACATGATTTATGATTTGTTTTGCATATGTATGTAATATCAATCAATGATCTATTATGAAGAGTCGGATCTGTTAAATCGTATTTGTGGTCGTGCTACAATTGATAATATTGTAAAGGTTAGGGATAAATGTGTGTGCAATTTTGAAATGCAATGAAGGAAACTTCTAAAACATTGATGTTTTGGCTCCAATTGTGGTTGTTTACTGCAATTTAAAACTTTGATGCTATTTTGAATGGCAAACATTGAGGATGAGGTAATGTTGGTGTTTATATATACAAATGTGAGTATAGATGGAAAATACGAGTAGATCTAATTCCCTGACTGATCATAAATGTGGATAGCAACTTAGATTATTGCTGTCAAGATTTTAAAATTGTCTACATCGTTAGTTTCCTCGTAAACTGATTGCTTCTTTAAGGTGACCTGTGTTATAATTGCTCTTTAAAATCATTGCTTACCTTAACATGCTAGTTTGTTGTTTTTTTTAGCATAGATCTCATGTCCACTGTTGGGATTTGGAATTTTTTGGAACTTAATTGCTCAGTGAACATTAGACAAAACTAGAATTGAAAAAAACAAGAAGAAAATTTCAGCAGTTTCTAAGATTCTAAAATTTCCTTTCAATTTACATAATTTGTACTTTCAGGGTTTGAGCAGTTTTGCTGAGCCGAAAGGGCAGGGCGATGATTACAAAGAGAGAGACCTCGAGTGGGAATACCCAATTCCATATAGATAGATTCTTATAGATAGATAGATAGATATATTCTCTTCACTCCCCACAAACAAACACAGATCCAAACAAAGCCTAGAACTTGATGGTGCTGCCAACCCCTTTTTTCATTAAAAGGGTTCGGTTTTGGTATCTCATATTCTGTCTTCGTCTTCTTTCTCTTTCTCTTTTCGTCCCTTATGTTGAATTGGGTTTTTCCTACAGTGACAGATCTTTCAAAATTTACACTTGATATGAGCCCCTCAACCCATTTGTTTTCTTCTAAGTTTTTGAGACTATTGTTATGATTATTACGAGTGCTTTTATTTTCTGTTTTTTTTTTGTTGCACTGTAGAGAGTTTTGGTTGTGGAAACACCTTTGTTGTTTTCTCGTGTAAGTCTTAGTGTGCATAGAAAAAGCCTAATTACAACCGCTGCTTGTTTCTGATTAACAGTTTTCCTTCACAAAAAAGGATCTCTGTGTTTTCAGAAAAATGGTGGGATTTGTTGTAATTGGGCAGCGGCCAGACAACCGTAGAGATAGAATCCACAGATGTTGCATATATCTTGTCTCACCATTCTACTAATTCCATCTCACATTTTCTTATGTCTTTACTGTTGATAAAAGAAATTACATAATTTGTTGATATAATTTTATATCGGTATAAAACTAATGGATGATTTGGTTGGACAAACCTGACAGTATAAACATACAAGTAAGTAGGATAGCAGAACTTGTCATCAAGATGTTGATTGTATGTGTCAGGACTCAGGACTAATATTCATGCCGAAAATGGAGCACTTAAAGGACAAATAGCTGAAAATGATATCTGATTCTGACAATATTCATTTATTTTACTGCCTTATCATATTTAGATGAAAACACTAATGGGTCCACATTAGCTTTTAATGGTAATTCAAAAGTGTAATAAATAAACCAGCTGCCATATCTAACTGTTATTGCTTTGCACTGATTGCTGAGTTGCATGAATAAAATTTATAGAAGTTACATTTTATCAGAGCAGGATGAAAAAGGAGACTCTAAAACCTCCATTGGTAATTGCGATTTTATTGATAGACTGTAAATAAGTGTGCAGAGAATTGTTGATGATGGTATAGAATGGAGGGGAGGGAGTTTCTAGAGAATGCTTAAAACAAGAGAAATAATGATACGAGTGGGCCCAATGAGTTAACTGGGCCAGTCCAGTTAATCAGGTTTTGTTAGTCGAGAGGCTGAACTTGTAAGATGTTAAAGAAGTTAATTAGTTAGGCTAAAGCAGAGAAGGTAGGGGGAGTTTGGTAGTCAGTAGTTACTTCTCCTAATTTGGGTTTGCTGTTTCTAGGACGAGCAAGAACATGTAAAATTCTACAACTCTTATACTAATTGTTTCCTAATCCCCAATGAGAACCCACAAATCCAGAGAGTTGTTCATAGTATGCAAGAATGGATAAGCTATTGCTTGAAAAATTTCGGACAAAGCTTCCAATCGTAAGGAATACATTCAAAGAGGAAACTTTTGGGATTCTTGTATTTTGAAGGAGATATTACATTTACTTTGTTTATTCGAGTCGAGCTGCATTTAGGCATGGATAAGCAATGGAGGAAAGTTGCAGCTGGAAACAGAAGCACTGGAAGCATGTGCTGACCATCGGTACCAGTGAAAGGAGGCTAGGAATCATGTTAA
This sequence comes from Medicago ruthenica, assembly GCA_018208015.1. NCBI lineage: Eukaryota > Viridiplantae > Streptophyta > Magnoliopsida > Fabales > Fabaceae > Medicago > Medicago ruthenica. The sequence goes on from CM031376.1 coordinate 49,923,282, forward strand.
GATCATAGGCGCATCAAAAGAGGCAGGGGAAGGCCCAACATAGGAGAAAGATTGTTGGTCTAGGGGGAAACTGGGAAGCAAGAAGTTAGGAGATACAGTTGGAAAAATAGTAGTAAATAGGAAATGGGCTGGTCAGTGAGGGTGTATCTTGTAGTTTTGCATAATTGAGAAGTTACTGCAAATGGTGTTTCCTTTATAAGGTGTAAGGTCACCTTGTTTTTCTGAATTCTAACAATAATACACATTCATTTCCTTTCTTTCTCATATTCTTTACACATTCAGTTAGGCAATGTGGGAAATCTTCCGAAAGGCAATATTCAAGCAAAAGTTTAAACTCAAGTACGTACTGAACGTACCAGTTTGGTCCATGATATGATGCAGGATTATAATATAATATTTGGAGCTAAAAATAAGAGTAAAGATGAAGGTTTGAAGGCTAAACATAGAGAAGAAGCTGATTTAGTGGTAGCAAACATAGTGAGTAAAACGAACATTAAGATGGATAAGTGAACACTTGATTGGCATACGAAGTATAAACGTATAGTGCAGAATAGGGATAGGAAGACTATTTTCTTATAACAAAACAAAAAAGTCGGTGCAGGAAATGGGTCCATGTGACTTTGGCTACGGTGGAACAGAAATCGATTGAAATATGCCACTGCCAAAGAGAAGCCAACCAAGAACAGCCAGTGAAGTAGGAAAAGATTGGGAAAACGAGTTCAAAGTTCAATCAAAGATGCCTTGGTTTAAACTTTGGTGACAAGTAAGGAAAAGAGTAGGTTTAGTCAGAAGTCTTTAAATCTTGGCATAAATCAACAAGGTTACATCTAAAGGATGTGTCTTTATGCTTTCAGCCGCAGGATGCTGGTGGGATTATTCGGCTTTCTTGGTTTTGGACATTGGTGGAGAACCTACTAACAGTAACACAGGGCTGATCAAGTGGCTGAAGCTATAGTTTTCAACAACTTTTGGGAGTCAGAAGTCCCAAAGCTTTTACCCAACTCTTCGTCTTGTGATATGAAACTTTTCCGGATGTTTTCTTAACACGAAAGCCCCAATTAGAAAGGTTTACAACAGGAGGGGTAAGGGTGAGCCTAAGGATCAAGTGGGCTAGCCTTTAGTTAGTCCTTGTTAGTTGTATGTTGTCCTTGTAATTTTATAGTTATTTGTTAGGTTATTATAATTAGAGGTGGAGATAAAATAGCGGTTAGTGAATCATGGAGGAATGTACAGGTTCGAAACTCTTGCAGAGACGGTTCTTTAGTCGTTCTTTCTCTTCTTAACCTAGGTTATCCATTGAACCAGTTTAGAGAATATCGCACAAATAAAATTCCAATTATGCAAGTTCCAGTTTGAAGCTTGCAGGGGGAGGAACGGCTTGTGACTATAATTCCAAAATTCTTTCCTAATCTCTTAACCAGTTAAATCAAAATTCCAGAAATCAATTTACCGGAATCTGTAGTAATTGCTATGAAGGGAATTTGGAATAGTAGCATTTCCTTCTATACTACATTAAGAGTGTGAGATTTTCTAGATTAAAGCCAGAATTGTGTTTATATTTGTTGAAATTAGTAGCATGATTGTCTTGCATGAACTTCATGTGTTTTCAGAATTTCTCATGTCTAATGGTTGCATAACTTCCTATGACAAATAAATTTGTTACATCTCAGAACTTAGTGCAATAAATTTTACTCTAATGACTATTAGCCAGAATTGTGTTTATATTTGTTGAAATTAGTAGCATGATTGTCTTGCATGAACTTCATGTGTTTTCAGAATTTCTCACGTCTAATGGTTGCATAACTTCCTATGACAAATAAATTTGTTACATCTCAGAACTTAGTGCAATAAATTTTACTCTAATGACTATTATTCCAATGGACAGGAAGTCAATTTTTCAGAGGAACGAATTCAATCGTCAGACGAACTTTCCGAGATTAGCCAAGGAAATTGGGAGGGTTGCCTTCGATCAGAAACATACACACCTGAAGTTATGAGCTACATTGACAGGTTCCAACCAGATTTTGCTGCACCATCCGGAGAATCACTTAGACAAGTAGAATTCCGGATGATTCGTTTCTTAAACGAGACTGTCCTGGGATTACATGAAAAATTAAGATCAGTTTTCTCGTCACATCAAAATGACAGCCACACATTTTCTCATCACAATTCCCATGCTCTCACAAACTCAATTCACGACCAAGATGGAACTTCTCTCCATTCAAACCAATGGGATTCTCTATCCAGGCATCGACCTGTGTTCTCAAGGAAAAAATCTGGTAAGAGCAGGCTACAATTTGTGACAACCACTGGAGATGAGATCGAAGACGACATTCCTTCTAGCAACGGAAACCACCAAAGCTCCCTGCATAATTCTAATTTCAACAGCTTTTCATCATCTGTTTCTTGTATAGGAATATTTACGCATTCCGTGCCAATCAAATGTCTCCTTACTGGTCTTCTTGGATGTAGCCCTCAGATGTCACATAAGTTCTGCATCGAAGACTCTTCAGTGACTGTGTTGCAGCATTCTCTGAGAACTGGTTGGCAGATAAAAAAACTAAATGATACAGCTCATCTCAGACTTCTCTAGGTAAAGCTGTACACAGCGATCTTAATTTTTGGCATTGGTTTGAAATTTGGATTATAAATTTCGCTTGGTTGATATTCAGCTCTGATTGTAATTTGTCACCTTAATTTATTTCTGCACTGGTCGATTCCGAAAGTGGAATGATTCAGTTGTTGGATTGTTGTATCAATTCTTTTTTGCTTAAAGTATTACTGAAGTTGTTGCAATTATATATATATATATATATATATATATATATATATATATACTTGCCAGTGTATCCATGTACTTCTAAGTATAAATTGTTTCAGAATTCAATAGCATTGCCAATATAATATTTTTATTCTCATTCTTTGAGATATGATAGAGATATGATAGAATATCAATGCGATGTATGATCCACGTAACTGACCCCATTTAGTAGGATATTGTTTGGTTGTTGTTGTCGTCTCTGCAAAAAGATATTTAAATTTTGTCATGTCACTTTATGTTCAGTACGAATTATTTTGTATGCTGCTATAATCGTAACCTGAACATGTAGGTAATGCTACAATCCAAAATGTCATGCGAGTCTAACATGGTAGGTAATGGTTTATAAACAATAGTGAAATGTCAGAATGTCTTAATTTGCGATCAAAATGTCTTTTGCAAGTACATCCCTCTGGAACCGGCATCACGACCATAGAGGCGATCCATACCACAGATCCCTTCCTCAACCTCCATGAAAATTAGTTGAGTCGTATACTTGGACGAGAAAATTAGTTTATGCATTGCTTATATTTTGTTCACATCATGAATACTCTTGTTTGTCTTTAATCCTAAGTCAAAAACATTGTTGCTGAAATTGCAGGTCAGAACCAAACACGAAAATTCTAATGTTGAGTGAATACACAAAAGTTAGGCTGACTAATTTGATTGTTCAAACTTGAAAGATGTGTATGGTGGTGTGAGTGGTGCTTTTCTAACTTTTGGAACTGAAAAAATGCCATTGACCAGTTGATTCATCACGTCAATAAAATGATGACATATCGTATTACAACACAATTGAACATGCCGACATGTTGTTCTTTTTTGACCAATTTCTCTTTTCTAGATCAATATCACTATTGCTTGGTCTACTAGTTGTCCAAAAAGATGTTCCTTAATTAAATTAGGGTTAAATATGTTTTTAATCAGTATAAATATATAAACTTTTCGTTTTAGTCCTTTTAAAAAAATCGACTTTTAATCTCCCAAAAGTTTTCAATTTTCACTTTTGGTCCATCTTTTAAGTAAACTCATATGTAGAATTTAAATTTTTGAATAAAAATTTGGAGAAAAGTTTATAATATTATAAGCACCTCTCCCAAAAAAAATTTGAATTTTTTAATAAAACATGAATTAAATGTGAATTTTTATATTTTTGGTGGTTTAAAATTCATATTTAATTCATATTTTGTTAAAAAAAAAATTTTTTTGGGAGAGATTTTTACAATATACTACAAATTTCTGCACAATTTCTTTGAAAAAATACACGAGTTGACTTAAAAATAGGGACAAAAAGTGGTGATTGAAAATTTTATAGGGATTAAAAGTCGAAGGAAAATTTTAGAGGGGTTAAAACGAAAATTTGATATATTTATAGGGACCAAAAACATATTTAACCCATTAAATTATTGAATTAATTTTTGGACGAGCGTTATAATTGATTTTTTTGATGAAAATAATTGATCATGTTTGAATAATTATACACTTCAATATAAGTTTGATATACAATTTATTCTAAATATTTTTAACATAAAACATTAATTTTATCACTTTTGGTCAAAACTTTATCTGGAGGCAAAATTAAATGTGTTTCACAATAACTAAATATATGTGTGCTTTAAAAATAAAATAAAATAAAACTTTAATCTTAAGACAACCAATTTTACTTGGATCCAGTTTTGTTCAACTTGAGATCTTATTTAAAAGATACCGCCAAAATTATTATAAGTGTGTGTTTGGAGGTAAACACCCATAATTAATGCGCAAAACTAATTTTAAATAAATTGATTTTGTAAGGTTAGTTTTAGTTAAAAATTATCCTAACATGTTTGGAGGTAAACAAAATTATGTTAATAACACCTAAACATATTTTTTCAAAAAAAAAAAAAGAATAATAACACCCAAACATATTAAAATTAAATGTTAAATATGTTTTTGTTCTTTTTTAAATACTCTTTTATGTGTGTTTATTTGATTATGTCTTGGCCATTAAGACAATAGTAAAATAAAATAAAAAATATACCCTATCAAGGCATAAGTTTCTATCAATCAATCATAAAGAAAATGGTCAAAGCCGCCAATACCTAAGAAGATTCGTAATACCAAACTATTTGACATTTCCATTTTCCATATTTTATTTTAGTATATAAAAACACGTGACAGCTTAAAATTCATTCCATAAAGAAACCAATTTGGCTCCAACTTATTCCAAGGAGTTGGGAGAAAGAATAGACAAATTCATATATATCTTTGCTTTCTTCCAAACTAATTCACTCTTTGTATCTTCCCATATTTTTCTCTACCATTTATTTCTTCATTCATGGATCGTTCTCTCATACCAAGCTTCCTCTACTCCACTACCTCGTCGCCGCAGAAGAAGATCATACAAGACGTTTCCAACGTCCATCATGTGGTGGCAGAATCTCCTAAGTTTATGATTCCTTCTCCCACTGAATCATCTGGGAGAAGGAATATAGAGATGTTCTCTCGTGATTACTATCTTGCTTGCGCCATTGGTGGAAGCATTTGTTGTGGCTTTACTCACATGGCAGTTACACCTCTTGATCTTGTCAAATGTAACATGCAGGTTGGTCTCTTTCTCTTCATCTTATTTCCCATTTGCATTGAAGATTTTCCATGATTTTTACATTATTTTAGGAGATTATTTTTTATAGATTGAGTGTGCACAACTTTTTTATACATGTAAGTCAATTAAATTATAAGATCACTTTGTTATGTAATTAAAACTTTTTACAAATATTTACATTGTTATATATGCCACTTCTGATTCTTACGACACCTTGAGAAGACAATAGTGTATATTGAGCCTGTATTGAAAAGCTTATTTACAACTTACTTGAGTATGTTTAATCTGTAAGCACTTGTACAAGTGTTTGAAAAATCATATAAAAGTTACTTGTCACATATGTATAACAAATTTTCAATTTATTTCATTAATTTTTGTTCACAATAGTTTAACATTCAAATTTTATATAGAAATAATTTATTAATAAAATACTTAATTGAAAAACATTTTTTGAATAAACGCTTAATTAAGTTATTTATTAAAACAAATATTCCCTCTATCTCATATTAATTGGCATAGTTTGATCATATGTATTATTCACATATTCTTTTTCGATCATATTTTTAGACTAACTAATAAATAAAGATAAATGTTAGTATATAAGATGTTGTTCGATTTATTTCAATGAATATTTTAAAAATATCAACTTTTATAATTTTTGCTAATAGATAATTAACAATATTAACTATCAATTAATATGAGATGAAGGGAGTGCTAAGTAATCATTGTGAATTTCAGATTGACCCTACCAAGTATAAGAGCATCTCCTCAGGATTTGGAGTGATGCTCAAGGAACAAGGATTTAGAGGATTTTTCAGAGGATGGGCACCAACATTTCTTGGTTACAGTGCACAAGGTGCTTTCAAATATGGGCTTTATGAGTATTTCAAGAAGTACTATTCAGATGTTGTTGGTCAAGAATATGCTACAAAGTATAAGACATTAATCTATCTTGCTGGATCAGCTTCTTCTGAGGTTATTGCTGATGTTGCACTTTGTCCATTTGAGGCAATTAAGGTTAGAGTTCAAACTCAGCCTGGTTTTGCTAGAGGTCTTTCTGATGGGTTGCCCAAATTGATCAGATCTGAAGGAGTCTCAGGGTATGTTAACTTTATTCGTCATGATAAATGAAAAATCTGAGTTGGAAACATCTATATACAAAAGGGTATTTAGTAACATTCATACACAATCAATAAAAGGTACCGTAATAGTCATTATGGTCCATAAATGCGTGAGACATTGTCACTATATTATCTAACGAAAGACACATTTGAGAACCAAAATGACTAACAAAAGAAACATGTTTGTTTATGTAATTTTGATACATTTGAACTATTGTGACAGCTTCTTACACATTTAGTTTTTAAGTTTTCCATGTTTCCAATTGTACATGTTACTCATTCTAGATATTAGGATAAGCATTTGATTAAATGTACAATGATTTCAGGTTGTACAAGGGCGTTGTACCTCTTTGGGGAAGACAGGTTCCATGTAAGTTTCCACACTTATTTATAGTACTTTGCAGTTTCAACTATAAAAGTGTTTTCTTGCTGAATTCTGTTTCCTGCTAAAACGAACCCGATTAAGCAAACTGCGAATCAATCCAGTTCGATCCGATTCTATAAAACTGAGAACAATCGGCAGATTGGCTCGTTCAACCAGTTGAACGGACCGTTCCACTATGTGAACAATAAACTAATGAATGCCTATAATATTTTTTGTTGCAGATACAATGATGAAGTTTGCTTCTTATGAAAACATTGTTGAGATGATCTACAAACATGCCATCCCCACACCAAAGGATGAATGCACAAAAACCCTACAGCTTGGCTGTGAGTGTTGTGGGTGGATATTTAGCTGGTATATTATGTGCACTTGTGTCTCATCCTGCAGATAATCTTGTCTCTTTCCTCAACAGTTCCAAAGGGGCAACTGCTGCTGATGTGAGTTCCACATTAATTTTACCGCTTTCTTATTTTAGTCCCTAAACTACCGCTCTTTCTTAGAAATATAACAAGTACTCCTACATAAAAATGTTAGTAATACTCTCGGTTATTGGATAAAATTCACGCCAGTCTTGTCAAGTAAGAAAAGGGTCTCACCCAATTGAGAATGGAGTTTATGTCATTTATTAAGAAACGCCAAATTTTCATCCAATAATACAAATACAAAATATAAAAACTAGAGGGTATGATGTTAGCATTTTGCTTATTATACTTGACGCCTGGTTCATCATTGTTATTGACTTTACTTTGTAAGTAACGCAGGCTGTGAAGAAGTTGGGATTATGGGGTATGTGCACACGTGGTCTCCCTCTTCGAATTCTTATGGTCGGAACTCTAACTGGAGCTCAATGGGGAATTTATGATGCATTCAAAGTTTCTGTGGGGCTGTAAGTTCATACAATTAATGTTTCTTGGTTCATGTTTTGATATATTGATTGGTTTATCTCAAGTTTTTCAATTAGATTATGTAGCTGAAAATTTATTTTCCTTTATCAGGCCAACCACTGGTGGTGTTGCTCCTGCTCCTGCTTCTTAGCTTTGCAAAGGTGTAAAATGGCCAATGCAGCAGCAAGATAAGAGAGCTTAAATAAACAAAGGATTGCCAAAGCTAATGGGAATTTTGTATTGAATAATTAGTTAGGGTATTCTTTTATAGTTATTATATTAGTTAGGATTTGTAATGTTTTGCAGAATTTGTGTATATGAGTCTGTTTCACAATACTAAAAGTACTGTAATAACTCAACTTTTGATCTATTCTATTGATTATGGATGGATGATCCATACCAAATAATAATAACATTTTAAGAACTTTTATAAGATGCATTTTACTCAAAGATGGGAACAGAATACACAGATTCTAAAGTTCTCTAGGTTTCATAATCACATACAAGAAAAAGTCATGAGCAACTCAACATACAACTTACTGCATCTAATTTCACCAAATCCTTAATGAATTATTTGCAAAATTACCTTGTTTCCGGGAGCCCTTAAACAAGATTGATGGTGAAGGAGATATAAGGGTGGACATCTACCTAGCCTCTTAACGCAGCCATACCTCCTCATACATCCTCCTTGGTCTTCCAGTATGCACTGCAAGCCAAAATATCGAATCTTGTTTCTGGTTCCGACTCTCATGTGATTCTGGACAATATTCAAAATCAAGAACCTGAATGCATAACATAAAATTTCATTAAATACCTCTTATCAATTCATGAATCGATATAGCACACTCATAACATGCTTAATGTATTCTAATATGTTTCCATAAACAAATAACAGTGAAAGTTTACACAAAAATATGGATATTACCAATCATAACAAATGGAAGACAATATATGCAACTTGAGAAAAGTACTTAATTGGAACCCTTTGTCCCGTGCACTAGTTCTAAAATTGTCCGCAACACGACTAATTACGATGTAGCTTGTCAATGTTTCATAGCTTATACGTACTTATAAGACAAATCTGTACAAGGAGAATTTCTTAATTAAGGGGCTAAATCTGGACAAAATCAATCCTATAGCAATCCTAATTACATCAGAAATATATACATGGAAAATACTCATGTATTCAAGGGAAAGAATATATCAATAATATGGAACCAAAACTGTGCATATCTCAACACTAAGAAATATCATACAACAATATATTGACAAGCAATGATCGGCCAATAAACAACTTCTACATCTTCCACTTTTCTTTCGGTTGATGGTGACTGCGGATATTGTTAAATTCAGAAACATGAACCTGACATCAAATAATCAAGTTCAACCAAAACTCATCCATCACCTGTATTGAGTAAATTCCAGAGACTATGAATCATAAACAAATAAGTTATACCAGAACACATTATTTTTAATCAGCAGTAATTGAGGGTGCTGTTAACCACATTAATTGCCTCAACAAGATTTGAGTTTGGAGGTACTCATCTAACTAATTTCCAATACACTAGTGAATATCACCATGTCTGATGTTGTGCTGAAGACACAAGACTCTTCTTGTTTGTCCTGATGGTCAGGTCTGCCTTTTCATTCATTTATTATGGTAAATGCAACATATCAGTTTTGTTGGCAATTTAAATACAAAGTTAAACTTTAATGGAAGGTGTTTGGACTTTGAAGTAAATTGATTGTGTCTTCTAGCATTTGTAAAACCGAGATGTCCTGCTTACTCATATCTCAGATACACACAATTTACTATTTTTCTGTCAGTGATTTATTTACATTTAGTTTCATATGGAATTCAAGTTTTTTCTCGTTAGCAAGTAAATCTTTACTGTCTAATTCATCAACTGATTCAGTATGTTCATGATAAGATGAGGGTCAACTCAATGCTATTGTTTTTTTTTTTCCTACATTCTAACATACTAACGTTGCTTCTTGCTGCAGGTTTTGAAGAGAGATTTCAGAAGGAATCTTTGCTATGTTCTTATAATCTTTGCTATTGCCATAATCTCTGGTTTATTGCAGCCTCCAGAATATTTAACCATGTATTCTGCATGGGTGGGAGGTGCCTTACTTGCACATTTCTTACAACTAACGTCCACATTTTTGCTTGTAATTTATTGTTCTTTGTTAAAATCATAGTTTAAAAAGTTGATATAAAGTTACCAATAGATTTTGAATGCCACTAACATGAAGTTACAGCGAATTTGTTCAGCAAAAAAGAAAAACGTGATCAAATGGATGTTTTTTTATTGCAATTTGTCCTATCAAAAGAAGAAGAAAAAAGAGTATGTCAGCAATTAAACTGAAAAATACTCATGTTTCCAGTATATACACAAATCCTAATTAATTTCTTCAAGGGTGACACTTGAGAAAGAACATTCCACTATTTGAATATTTAACATTGTCACATTTTGCAATGGTGTCATCATTGCCTTCTGCTGTCAATTTCACATCTTGCAAGTGAATTCCTTTGCACTTGTTCCTTTTATGTTTTGGTACACCACATTGCTCAATTGACCATCATTATGATTAATTATAACAAATTTTATACAGCATTATAATTACATTTAAAAGATTAAATTAGTAACAAGCACAACAGACTAAATCAAGACAAAGGAGACTATACAATTACAATAAAAATAATTAATGTAAACAACTATATAAATTAAGATTAAGAGAAAAGATTCGAACCATAACAGTCCAATATTATAAGAAATTTTATACAAGAGTAAAGTGGACTAAACCCTTGACCAAAAAAACTGGACTAAACCCCAACCAAATTTTATAAAAGAATAAAGAAAATTGCTCTTCCCACAAACAAAATTGCTTCCTCCCAAAGAAAATGACCAAAATACCCCTGCGTGACTTAAGTCACGCTGAAGACAGCGTGAGTTAACTCACTCTGCGTGCATTATTGTTTTGGGACAAAACCCAACAGTTACAACTTCAAAACACATTTTCTTTCCCTCTTCACCTCCATAAATACGTCTATTTCACAAGAGCAAATAGTGAGGAAACCGTTCTTGAAGACATATTTTTTGCTCATCCAGAGTCAATTAATATGCTTAACACTTTTCCGACCATTTTGGTAATGGATTCCACTTATAAAACCAACTTGTATAGAATGCCATTATTTGAGATTGTTGGTGTCACCTCTACCAACATGACATATTCGGTTTGATTTTGCCTTTCTTGCCTCTGAAAAAGAGGACAACTTTTACTTGGGCACTTGATATGTTGGTTAGTCTTTTATCCTCAAAACTCAACATGCCTAAGGTGGTTGTCACAGACCGGGACAATGCTTTGATGAATGTCGTTGCCAAAGTGCGGTAATGCGATTCAAAGATGTATGCAAACCATTTCCAAAATTCCTTGACTATGTTCAAACCACAATATTGAACACCGTTAAGGAAAAATTTGTGAGGGCATGGACGGATAAAGTCTTGCATCTTGGTTGTAGAACCACCAACATTGTTGAATCGGCTCATGGAAAATTGCAAAAAATATTTGATGAGTAGTGTGTGAGATTTGGCATCATGTTAATTGGCATGAAATAAACTAGATGTTGGCTATCCAATTGTCCGAGATACAAGCAAGTTTTGGGAGGAGACATATCGTCTTAGAACATAGATACAAAGGAAACTTTTTGTACTCCGAGTTGGAGGGTTATGTATCTAGACCCGCATTGTGTTTTATCTTTGACGAAGAAAACCGTTCGAAGACATTCTGCTTTGCCAAGAAAGATTGTGGTTGTGTTCAAAATACATCGTACGGGTTTCCTTGTGCATGTATTATTGTCATGAAGAGAAAAGAAAAATTGCCTATTCGATTGGATGAAATAGAGCCTCATTGTCAAAGGTTAAGTGTATGCGGAGAAGAGGTTGATGATGACTTTTCGGTGATGGAGGAGTTGAATGACATTCAAGAACGGCTCAAAAAAGCCCCTTACAAGAGGAAACTCCACATCAAAGAGGTGATGTGTCAACTTGCATTTCCGGAAGACACAATGTTGTCTCCACCTCGAAGAAAGGTGGTAACCAAATGGGCACCTAAAAGGGCGAGGTCTACACCGAAAGAGTCATCCACGGGTCGAATCCACTCTACATGAGAGCGTGTTGATTCTCAAAATTCCGATAGTGAATCTTCCCATGCCAAGACAACATTTCCAAAGAGGAAAAGTGCACGTTTAGGCAATTCATGCCGCTCACAAGCTTCAACCTCTACTAGACACCGGGATTTACCATACATGTCACACTTCCCAAAGATCATAAAATCTTTCATCGAAAATATTGTGAATGTTAAAGGAGATGGTAATTGTGGATTTCGGGTCATAGCTAGACACATGAGTATGGATGAGGAAAATCATGTATTGGTTCGTAGTGCACTTATTCAAGAGTTGAAAACTAATAAGAGTGATTATTTGCCGATATTCGGTTCGGAGAAGCGTTTTCAATATATCTTGAATGGTTTACACCCTCCAACAAATAGTGGTAGAATTGCATACGAAGGTAAGTGGTTGACATTACCGGATATGGGTCACATTGTTGCAACTTGCTACAATAGAGTCGTTCAATTGGTTTCGGCGGAAAGAGGTATATGTGAGACATATTTCCCAATCCGAGGTGCTCCACCACTTAACACACATTCCCACATCTTGTGTCTTGGCTTAATTCCCGGCCACTTTCTTCATATTTATTTGAAAGACGGTTGTCCATTACCACCGCCTTGTACGGAGTGGAAGATTCACAAGATTGGTGTGGTGGAACAATGGAAGTTTGCATTTATGGATAGACAAACTTTGTTCAAAGACCTCATGTCTAAGGAGCCGAAGCCGCCGAAAAAACCAACAAATCATCTCAATCCAATATATTGCGACACTCCCACTCCGGAAAAACCAAAAGGAGAATTTGAAGTAATTGAAGAAGATGAAGATTATGCACTATCACTAGCTAGTTAGATATCTACGACAATTTTTTGTCGGTGTTCATCCTTTTTTTTGTTGATATTACACTGGCATATTTTTTTGTGGTCGATTATGTAATGCCAATTTTGTGGCCAATATGTAAATAAGATTATATCAATATATGACATTTTTTGTGATGGACAAAACATCAACAATTTTATTCGTTATTCTTATTACTCTCATTTTATAAAATTATATGTCTCTAATTATTCAACTATTTATTTATTTTGTGAAGTGAAACGTGTCTCAAGACAAAATTGAAGCTCATGTCTGATACTCCCACATGAAGAAGTCTTTTAGGGTCTATTTAACCCCCACCAACAAGTTGGATGATTTGAAGGCACAACTTGACACATACTTTTTCCATATAGGTGAAAATCAAAGAACATCAAATGTATTTGTACAAGTGTCATGCGTGGACTTAGGGGAGGATAAGGAGGAAGACTTTTGGAAGACGGTTTATTGTCCAGATATTATCCGTAATGATTTCGATGTAGATTACATGTTTAGGTTATTGATTCAAAATAACATTTTACATATTTGTGTCTGATCCATTGAAGTTTAATATTTATTAACGTGTAATGTGTTCGAATTTGTGTCTGTAATGTTTCATTTTAATGAATTTGTGTCGAATTTGTGGATTGTGTATTTAACGACGATTTTGGATCGTTTATGTGTAATTTGGATCGTTAGCGGCGAACTTGGATCGTTTATGTGTAATTTGGATTGATTATGTGTGATTAAGTGATTATGTGTGATTAACGACAAATTTGTGTAATTTGGATCGATTGTGTTATTGTGTGATTAACGACAAATTTGTGTAATTTGGATCGATAATGTGTAATTATGTGGTTATGTGTGATTATGTTGTTGAAATTGTGTAATTTGGATCAATTATGAGTGTGTATTGGTTTGAGGTCATTAATGGCTTGGTTGACAACATTGAATGTTGTTTCCTGCTACACCAGAAGCCAGCGTGACTTAAGTCAGGTTGACCTTTAATGGCCGTGACTTAAGTCACGCTCGCTATTTTGGCTGGTAACCTGCGTGACTTAAGTCACGCAGGTGGACGGTGGTCAACGTGAGTTAACTCACGCAGGTTAACGACCAGTGTGAGTTAACTCGCGTAGGTTGGACGGTGGCCAATCAGGGAGGAGCATTTACTTCCTTTGACCAATAGAATTCAAGCAAAAAATCTATAAATTGAAACTTTTTCTTTCATTTTTTTCTCATTCTCATTCATTCTCCTATCTCCCATCTCTTCTCTCAATTTTTTTTAGTTTTGTTACTATAGGCGTAAATGGCCTCAATGTCCTTCGTCGATTAATCATAATGATCTTATGTTGTTTTTTATCACGGCAATTAAGATCATTATATTAATCGACGAGGGAATTTTTGAGTCATGCTAGGATCATTATGATTAATTGACAAAAAATCGGCCTGAATGTGTTTTCCCGCTAGCGGTAGAGGTGGTTATGGTGGGTTCGTCTACCGGCCCCCTACCCCAAGAAGATTGGTTATTATGATTAATCGATTTTTTTTTAATTCCTTTAATTTATGTTATAATAATCATTGTTGAATGTAATGTAATAATATTTAGGTCGTGTGTAATAATATTTATGCTTTAGTGGTGTAATGTAATAATATGTACACAGCGTAAGTTAACTCACGTTGGTATATACCGAGCGTGACTTAAGTCACACAGGTATATACATACGTGAGTTAACTCATGTTGGGGGTATTTTGGTCAGTTTGTATGGGCGCAATTTTGTACGAGAAAACAACAATTTTTGGGCATTTAAAACCGTATATCTGGACTGGACCCATTCAGTTTATTTTTGTATGGGAGAAGAACAATTTTCAAGAATAAATTGTAGTTTGAACTTTGAACCATGAAACAAAACAAATAAAAAAAGGTGGGTGGGGGGGGGGGGGGTATTTAAATGAATGATGTTGGAACAAAATAAGTTCTAGACAATGCCTCTTGAGTTTTAATGATAACAAGGTATTAAAAGTTCAATTGGATATGCTAATATGTTCAAGTATGTAGGACCATAGACAAATATTTACAAAGTCTTAATCATGTATTGGTTCTGAAAGAACAAATGAAGAGCAAAGAATTTACAAGAGAAGCTTGTTGCAAGTCAAAATTTGAAGACAGTCAGAATCTAAGAGACTCTCGAAAGCTGAAGTATCAGAAGCTGAAAGTTTAGAAGCTAAAGACTCAGAATTTGGAAGCCTGGATGAAGAAGCTAAAGATTCAGAATTTGGTAACAAAATTCAGGAAGCTGAAGACACTGCATACTAAAGCCTCTACAAGATGAGAAATGGAAGTCATGATGGATCAGAAGTCAATGGATGTCATTGTCAAGAAAGGACAATAGTACAACCACGATCTCTAACATCCTCACATGCTCTGTTCGTACTTTGCAACTTTGTCTCCTTGGTAAAGAACGGTTCATTCCATATTCAGGAAAGGTTTCAAATTCCTTTTTTCATAGTACGTGCACCAAATCAAGCAACAAATCAACAGTGATTGATCAAGCTTCTACAACGACTCTTATGATGATTTGACACTCACTTCAACGACTCTTTTCGTCCTCTATATAAAGGTTTGAAGACTTTAAGAAATAACAAGACTCTGCAATATTCTAACAAGTGCTAAAACTCTGTCAAATTGAATATTCATCATACACTTCGAATTTCTTATAACTTTTACATCTTAGAAATTCTTAAGTCATTAGAGTCTGAACTGCGTTGTATTTTGTGGACACCTCTGATAGTATATCAAGTGTTTAATCCAAACATTTTACTTTTTAATCTCTATTTGTTATAAGTCTCTTGCTTTGTGCTTGAGCATTAGAAGTTTCTTGCTTTGTGCTTGAGCATTGGAAGTCTCTTGTTTTGTGCTTGAGCATTTGTAATCTTGGTGATTATAGTGAAAAATCTCTTGTAAGTAACAAGAGGACTGGACTACTTCCGGGTTGTGGAAGGAACCAGGATAATTGCTTTGTGTCTTTCTTCTCTCTCTCTCTCTCTCTCTCTCTCTCTCTCTAACTTTATTATATTCGCTGCACTTGACTCTGTACATTGCTTCAGATTCTGATCCATCAGAAGCTGAACTTTGAACATTGTTTTAAAGAAGAAAAAGCCAACACAATTCAACCCTCCCTTCTTGTGTTTTTCTCACCTTCAGTTGGTATCAGAGCTCCGGTTTTGATATTTCAAACACTTAACCGCGTGTCAGAAAATATCTTGAGAAAAATATGTCTAGTAGTGGTGGAGCTGTTACTCCTGGTGGTGGAGCTGGTAACTCTAGTGGTGGAGTTAGTGCTTCTGATGCTGGAAATTCCCATAGAGTTGTATCATATGAGTATGGTACTGATGATAAATCAACTCACTCCCACAATAAACCTCCTATATTTATTGGAGATACTGAAAAGTTTTCCTGGGGGAAGTGTAAGATGTACAGTCATATCATTGGCGTGGATGATAGTATGTGGGACATCAATGAAGATGGAATTTCTATTCCAGTTGATGAAGAAGGTGTAGCAATTGATAGAAAGAGTCTCACAGATGCTGAAAGAAAGATTATAGAAAGCATCACAAAGTGAGAGAAATTATTGTTGAGGCTTTACCTCACAATGAATACCTAAATCTGAGTGACAAGTCAACAGCTAAAGCTATCTTCAATTCATTGCGTTCCAACTATGAAGGTAACAAGAAGGTTAGAGAAGCTAAGGCTAATCTTCTTGTTCAGCAATATGAGTTGTTCAAGATGAAAGGGGATGAAGACATTGAGACAATGTTCTCAAGGTTTCAGACTCTGGTGTCTGGACTTCAGATTCTGAAGAAAAGCTATTCTACTGTTGATCATGTCAACAAGACTCTAAGAAGCATGTCTGCTAAGTGGAGACCTAAGGTGACAGCTATAGAGGAAGCAAGAGATTTAAATACATTAAGTATTGAAGATCTTGTGAGTTCTCTAAAGTGTCATGAGTTAGGGCTCAATGAAGATGAACCTGCCAAGAAATCAAAGTCTATTGCATTGAAGTCTAAGGGTAAGTCTTCAAAGGCTCTCAAAGCTGATGAGTCTGATGAAGAGTCTCCTGATGGAGGTTCTAAAGAAGATTTAGAAGCTGAAGAGATGGCCATGCTTTCCAAAAGACTTCAGTATCTGGCTAAAAGAGCAAGAGGTTCTCAAACAAAAGCATTGGTTTCAAAGGATCTAGTTCAAGGAAAGAAGATCAGATGGGTTGCTACAATTGTAAGAAGCTTGGTCACTTCATTGTTGACTGTCCAGAACTGCAAAAGGACAAGTCTAAAGAGAAGTCAAAAAGCACAAGCTCCAAGTCAAGTAACTTCAGAAACAAGATCAGGAAAAGTCTAATGGCAACATGGGATGATCTTGATAAAGAGTCAGACTCTGACAAAGAAGATGAACGAGAAGCCAATATGGCTTTAGTTGCAGCAATATATTTTGATGTAGAGCCTGAATCAGACTTTGAGGATGAAGATGTGGTATACTCTAAACTATCTAAGTTTGAACTCATTGATACCTTTAAAGAACTTATGAGTCATTACAACAGCAAGTCTAGTCAGATAAAATTTTAAAAGAAAAATATAACTTGTTGGCTGAAGAAAACCATAGACTTCATCTTCAGATAACAGAATTAGAAGATGAATATAGAGGTTTCATTAAAATGACTGATAAGAAATCTGATGAACCTTTAAGTGAGCAAGAAATTGCACTTTAAGAGTTCATGGTAAATGGTATCAATAGAAGAAAGGTTGCTTCAATGATTTATGGTGTTATTAGGAACAGGGGAGAAGGTATTGGCTTCTCTAAAGATTCATTTAGTCAATCTAAGAAAGCCAACCTATCATCCTTTTTTGAAAATATTAAGAAAGGTCTGAAAGTTTGCTTTGTGTCAGAAGCAGATAAAACTGAAGTTCTGAACAAATCAGAATCTAAGACTTCTGAAACCAAAACTCTGAACAAATCAGGATCAAAGATTCTTAAGTACAAAGTTTTGAAGAAAACAGAACCCAAGTCTTCAAGAGTTCAGATTCTAAAGAGATCAGAACCAAAGACCTCCAAGTCTCAGGTTCTGATGAGATCAGAATCAAGAACATTGAAAGCTCAGGTTCTGAAGAGCTCAGTGTCTGAGACTAAGACAACTTCAAGATCAAAGGACTTAAATCCAAAGATCCTGGAAAAGTATGAGTCTTATAACTTCAGACACAAGGTACAACAAAAGCCTATGTCTTTCAGAACTAACCAAAAAGAACCCATAAAGATATGGGTACCTCAGTCTGAAATTGTTTATGATACAGATATGCTTAAGAGGAACAGAAAAGCAAGGTTCTTGGTACCTGGACAGTGGTTGCTCATGACACATGACAGGAGACAAGTCAATGTTCCAAACCCTGACCATGAAAGAGGGAGGAACTGTGGATTTTGGAGGAAACCAGAAAGGAAAGATCATTGGTACGGGAACTATTGGTAACTCCTCTATCTCAATTAATAATGTGTGGTTTGTAGATGGACTAAGACATAACCCACTTAGCATAAGTCAATTTTGTGACAGTGGTTATGAAGTGATGTTTGATAAGAACAATTGCAGAGTAATCAACAATACTAACCAATTTGTAGTGTTCAAAGGAAAAAGAAAGAACAGTGTTTATAAAATCAATTTTTCAGAATTGGTTGATTAGAAGGTAGTTTGACTTCTATTAGTGAGTGATGAGAAATGGTTGTGGCACATAAGGTTGAGACATGCTAACTGGAGATTAATCTCTAAACTTAGCAAGTTACAACTTGTCAGAGGCTTACTAGACATTAATTATCACTCAGATGCACTTTGTGGAGCATGTCTAAAGGAAAAAATTGTGAAAACTTCTTTTAAACCAAAAGACATTGTTTCTACCAATAGAAGGTAGTTTGACTTCTATTAGTGAGTGATGAGAAATGGTTGTGGCACATAAGGTTGAGACATGCTAACTGGAGATTAATCTCTAAACTTAGCAAGTTACAACTTGTCAGAGGCTTACTAGACATTAATTATCACTCAGATGCACTTTGTGGAGCATGTCTAAAGGAAAAAATTGTGAAAACTTCTTTTAAACCAAAAGACATTGTTTCTACTTCTAGACCCTTAGAACTACTTCACATACATTTGTTTGGACCAGTTGGTACAACATCAATTAATGGGAAGAAATATGGATTAGTTATTGTTGATGATTACAACAGATGGACTTCAATCAAATTCCTTAGAACTAAGGATGAATCATATGATGTGTTTAGCAATTTCTGCACACAAGTACAGTCTGAGAAGGATGAAAATTTTAAAAATCAGAAGTGATCATGGTGGAGAATTTGAAAATGAGCCATTTGAAACCTTTTGTGAAAAACATGGAATCATTCGTGAGTTCTCTTCTCCTAGAACTCCACAACAAAATGGAGTTGTAGAAAGAAAGAACATAACTTTACAAGAAATGGCCAGAACCATGCTTCATGAGACTAATATGGCTAAGTACTTCTGGGCAGAAGCTGTAAACACAACATGTTATGTTCAAAACAGAATCTACATTAGACCAATTCTGAACAAAACAGCATATGACTTGTTCAAAGGAAGAAAACCAGGTATCTCTTACTTTCATCAATTTGGGTGTACATGTTACATCTTGAACAACAAAGTCTATCTAAAGAAATTTGATGTAAAGGCTCGGAATGGAATCTTTTTAGGTTACTCTGAAGGATCCAAGGCATACAAAGTGTATAATTCTGAAACACATGTTGTAGAAGAATCTATGCACATCAGATTTGATGACAGAAAGCCTAACAATGAAATGTCAGAGCTAGTTGAAAGTTTTGCAAATATTCAGATATCAGAAGATGCTTCAGAACCTGATCAAAATTCATAATCTGATCAAAACCCTGAAGGATCAGAAGCTAGCACAACTTCAGAAGCTGACACAACTTCTGATACACATCAAGCTCATGATGGTTCTCAGAATGCAACTCAATCCAAAAGCACTTTCAAGTACAAATCTTTACACCCAGAAGAACTAATCATCGGAAACAAAGACAGTCCAAGGAAAACTAGATCATCTTTTAGACTAGAACATTCTATGCTTGGATTACTGTCAATAATTGAGCCAACTTTTGTTGATGAAGCTCTTTCTGATGAAGGATGGATAGTTGCAATGCAAGAAGAACTGAATCAGTTTCAAAGAAATGATGTTTGGGACTTGGTTGCAAAGCCATCTCAAAAGAACATTATTGGAACAAAATGGGTGTTAAAAAACAAGCGAAATGAACAAGGTGAAGTTGTCAGAAATAAAGCAAGACTTGTAGCACAAGGTTACAGTCAACAAGAAGGAATTTATTATACTGAGACTGTACTGGCAGTGAGTACAATATAGGAAAACTAGGGTTTTCTGAGTCTGTTTAGGTCATGCATTGGGAATGATCCCAAGGTTACTATTTATAGCCCTAATTTGGGCCTATCTGGTCATGGTTTTGGGCCCAAATCATAAAGGGCCAAAACCATGATTAGGGTGCCCTCATTGGCTGCTGAGGGCGCCCCCAAAGGGTATCCTTTAGGAGAGTTCCCTAAGGTTATGTGTGGCTGTCAGGTGGGTCTTACGCCCTTCTGGAAGACGCCCAACCTTACTCTAAGGGTTCAAGCCCTTTGTCTGTAGGGCCCTAAGGCCTAAATGGTAAGGTCTACAGTCCACAACCCAACAAACACGAGCTTTGGAACAAGGCAAAGTGATTAAACTGTTACTGGGAATTTGTCTATGACTTTTTGCTGAGACTTACTGGTCATGAGGCTATGTGAAAATTTTTGACTTATGGGGTGTACAAAGCGAATATCAACTTATATATTGCAGCCCCTAAGATATTAGAGGTTCTTATGGGTACTAGCCCAACAAGGGTGCTAGCCCGGTACGGATGCTAGCCCAACATGGGTGCTAGCCCAACGTGGGTGCTAGCTCCACATTTTTGTTTTGGGGCCTTGGCGGGTGCTAGCCCAACAAGAGTATCCATATAGCCCAACAAGCACGACCTTTGGAATAAGGCGAAGTGATTAAAACTGTGTAAAAAGGAGTTACGTTATTGAGTGGATCAGACTGCCAGGCCAGAACTAGCCCAACAAGGCGTGATTATCTTTGAGGTTTGGATTTAGGGCACGCCCCAGTGAGATACGACGGTTGAAATGGGGCGACCGTGGACGCGGTGATTATGCGGTTGAAGGACGAGGTTGCTTCTGGAGGCGAGAGGGAGATGGCGTTAAAGGCTGAAATCTCAGAGGCAAAAGGTGAGTTGGCAATGTCGTTTGAGAATGGTTTTGACCGCGCTAAAGAACAGGTCGCCTTTCTTCACCAGGGCGTCGATCTCTCATCTATAGACTCTTTTAGGGTTGTTGTAGATGGCGCCCTAGTGGACGAACCATAATCTTACTGTTGTAATTTATGATTTGTTTTGAACTTGGTGCCTCTCTCTGAACTTGTAATGATGCATTGTTCACTTCATGCTGCTGTCCGTTTTTCTTAGCTTCGAATTTCTTCTTTTTAACTTCGATGCTTTTAGAAAATGCTTCTTGGGCAATGACCATTTTACTTTCGCAATTTGTCGAAAATGGTCAAATAATTTCATTCTCAATATTATTATTTTGTGAAGGCACATTTTGCGTGGACCTTTCTATTTTCGCGACGTCTTTGAGCCCTCTTTGGGGTTAAGGAATTGGGTGGCGATCTCATTTAGCTCACGACGTCTTAGAGCCCTCATTGGGGTTAAAGAATTAGGTGGCAATTTCATTTAGCTCACAACGTCTTAGAGCCCTCATTGGGGTTAAGGAATTAGGTGGCAACCCTCATTGGGGTTAAGGAATCAGGCGGCGATCTCATTTTCGGCTCACAATGTCTTAGAGCCCTCATTAGGGTTAAGGAATTAGGTGGCGATCTCATTTAGCTAACGACGTCTTAGAACCCTCATTAGGGTTAAGGAATTAGGTGGCAACCCTCGTTGGGGTTATCTCTTTTTAGCTCACGACGTCTTAGAGCCCTCATTAGGGTTAAGGAATTAGGTGGCGATCTCATTTAGCTCACGACATCTTAGAGCCCTCATTGGGGTTAAGGAATTAGGTGGCGATCTCATTTAGCTCACGATGTCTTAGAGCCCTCATTGGGGTTAAGGAATTAGGTGGCGAGATGAATTGCTTGGTTGGGTTCGTCGACAAGCGACAAGGGCGAGATTTACTATATCTATAGATAAATCTAGTATAAAAAATCCAATGTTGACGTTGCAATGTGAAAGGAGTGGTGTATACAAACCACCGAAGAGGATGAAGAAATTGAATCTTGACTCAAGGAAATGTGATTGTCCATTTAGGTTGCGTAGTTACTTTGAGAAGAATACAAATGATTGGTGGTTGGTCATGCTTAATGGAATTCACAACCATGAGTTGGAGTCAAAGTTAGGCGGTCACCTTCTTGCGGGTAGAATAAAAGAGGAGGAGAAGAAAATAGTTGTTGACATGACAAAGAGCTTGGCGTTGCCTATGAATATTCTAACGGATTTGAATGAAAAAAACAAAGAAAGTGTGACGAATATAAGACAAGTGTACAATGCACGGTCTAGATGGTGAAAGTTTATAAGAGGTGACAAGATGGAGATGCAATACTTAATTGAGAAGTTGGAAGAGCATAAATACGTCTATTTCACAAGATCAAATTATGAGGAAACCACTCTTGAAGACTCATTTTTTGCTCATCCGGAGTCAATTAATATGCTTAACACTTTTCCGACCGTTTTGGTCATGGACTCTGTTGAGTCTTTTGGTGTTGGTTGCATTGTTTGGCAAAACCAAAGTATGGAATAGAAGCATTTCCTTATGTTGAACATTTCTTCAGTTACAAGTTTTCTCATTTGAAGCCATTCAGAAGCTAAAATCTACATCAGAAGCTGAAATGCTCATCAGGAGCACTGTAGCACTTCAGAAGCAGTCTCAGGTTCTGAAGCCAGCGTTGACTTATGTTGACCACATCAGAAGCTGGGTTTACTGGATTGTTTTTGCGCGTATCTTGGGAGATTTAGCAAGGAATTATCTTTGTATAATTACTTCTAGAAGGCTGGTTTAATTGGAGAAGATATCTTTGAAGATTTGGTTCAAAGTTATGAAAATTCGTATCTTCTGTTTTAAATCTTTCAAAGATTGGATGTAGTTTTATTTGTTACTTTATTGGATCATTCTTATTCCAGTAACAAATCAATTCAGAAGATTAGTTTGTTATTTATGCTGCAAGACTGAAGGCTATATAAGGAGGAGGGCTGCTGCTATTCAAGACTTACGAGTTTTAGAGTTTAGAAATCAGAAATTGAGTCTGTGTTTGTTTTTAAGCTGTTAGCTTTGTTTTGTGCACCACTCATATGTTTTGAGTTGGTTTAGTGTTTTCATTAAGTTGTAATTCATTCTAAGCCTTTAGGTACGAATGAAGTTGTGTCTTTGAAATTGTGTTCAAAAACAGGGGATTGTTAAGGGTTGTTCAAGTAGCTGGGTTTAGTTGCTTGAATAGGAAGTTAGAGGATTCTAATACTCAGAGTTGGGTAGAAGTCTGACTAGGAGGAGTTTAATTGCTAAGGCTGGGAACTGGGAGTCAGTGTCTTGAGTCTTTGGGTTAAATCCTATAGTGGATTTCCTTCCTGGATTGGTATCCCCCAGAGTAGGAGGTGTTTACTCCGAACTGGGTTAACAAACCTGTGTGTGCTTTTTACTTTCCTGCACTTTATTTCTGCTCCTGAACTGTATTTTGTTCATACTCTGTTTTAGTTCTGAATCTGCTAATTTCAAGTTCAGAACCTGTTAAGTTCAGAACTAGTTTTAATCAGAACCAGTTTAACCTCCTTACCAGCTGCTAAGCCAGAAATTTCAATTGGCATCAGAGCAGGCACCCTGCCTGTGTTTTGGGTGAGATCCAGAGTTAATAATGTCTGGCTTTATGGAGAGAGAAGGAGGCCCTGTCAACAGACCACCCCTACTTGATGGCACCAATTATGAGTACTGGAAATCAAGGATGTGTGCATTCCTGAAATCCATTGACAGCAGAACTTGGAAAGCTGTGATTAAAGGTTGGGATCATCCTGTGGTTTTGGACAAAGATGGTAACAAAACTGAGATTCGGAAGCCTGAAGAGGAGTGGACCAAAGCTGAAGATGATCTGTCACATGGAAACTCAAAGGCCTTGAATGCAATTTTCAATGGTGTTGACATGAACATGTTCAGACTCATCAAACAATGTACTGTGGCTAAGGATGCTTGGGAAATTCTGAAAACCACTCATGAAGGAACCTCTAAGGTTAAGCTATCCAGACTTCAACTACTCACAACAAAGTTTGAGAACCTGAAGATGATGGAAGATGAATCCATTCAGGATTTCTACATGAATGTGCTGGATATGGCCAATTCCTTTGATTCTCTTGGGGAGAAGATGTCTGATGAGAAGCTAGTGAGAAAAATCATCAGGTCCCTGCCTAGAAGGTTTGATATGAAGGTTACAGCCATTGAAGAGGCTCATGATATTACCACTATGAAGGTTGAGGAGCTGATTGGGTCCTTGCTCAATTTTGAGACTGCTTTCTGCAAACAGCCTGATAAGAAAGGGAAAGGAATAGCTTTTGCTGTTAATTCTGAAGCTGATGATCAACAAGAACTTGATGAAGATGAAGATGATCTATCAGAAGCACTTGTGTTGGTAGGAAAACAGCTCAAAAAAATTCTGAAACAGGTGGACAAGAAATCCAAATACAAAGGTCAGAATCTCAGACTCAACAACAATAAGCAACAATCTGAAGAAAGTGGCAAACAATCAAGAGGTGTGCAGTGCTTTGAGTGTGAAGGCTATGGACATATCAAAACTGAATGTCCTAATTTTCTCAAGAAGCAGAAGAAAAGCCTTGCTGTATCTTGGTCTGATGAGGATAGCTCAGAAGGAGAGGTTGAGAGTAAGTCAGCCGAACATGTTGCTGCTCTTATGGTCTCAGAAGCTCACTCAAAGTCTGTGCCTGTAGTCTATTCAGAGTTTGAAACTTCTTCAGAAACTGAAACTTCATCAGAATCTGAAGCCTGTGATGAAGAATTGATTTTTGAGGAACCAGCTGTTTCTTATGAAGAATTGTATCTCAGAAATCAAGAACTATGCAAATTATTAGAGACTGAGAAGGAAACTGTGTGTCAGCTGCAATCTGAGAAGAATGATCATTTAGGACAGATTTCTAGTCTTAATGAAGAAGTAACACATTTGAATTCTCAACTTGATCAGATGAAGAAGCAAGTTAGGATGATGAACTCTGCAACTGATAAGTTGGAGGAGATTCTGGATGTTCAGAAGCAAGGAAAAACTGGGTTAGGTTTTGTTGATCAGAGTCTGAATCTCAAGGAGAAAAATCATGTTAAACAATTTGTACCTGCTTCTGAATCTTATGATTCTATGATTGGGACATCAAAGATGAGACCTCAGATGCAATCACAGAAGAAAGCTCAGAAGAAAGCTCAAATGCAACCTCAGAAGCAGCCTCAGAAGCAAATTCAAATGCTGCCTCAGAAGCAACCCCAGAAATTTTTCAGAAACAAAAGAAGAAATCATACTTGGGTTTGTCATCACTGTGGTAAGAAGGGGCATATCAAACCATTTTGTTTCAAGCTTTATGGTTATCCTGAACACTTTAATCATAGAAGAGTTGAACCTGCTCCAAAAAGAGTCAATGTTCAGAAGGTTTGGAGACCTAAAGGTGAGACTGTTGGTCTAATGGCTCATACCTCTCAGAAAGCTCTATCTAAGAAGGACTGGTATTTTGATAGTGGCTGCTCCAGACACATGACTGGTGTGAAGAAGCTGTTAAGCAACTTAAAGCCTTATCCCAGAAAATATGTAACATTTGGTGATGGAGCAAAAGGAGAGATTATTGGAATAGGTGATTTAATTGGTGATGGTTTACCAAGGCTTAATGATGTGTTGCTAGTTAAAGGGCTAACTTCAAATCTGATCAGCATCAGTCAATTGTGTGATCAAGACTTGGAGGTGAAATTCAATAAGAAAGAATGTTTGATAACTGATCAAGAGGGTAATGTTCAGATGAGGGGCCACAGATCAGAAGATAATTGTTATCTATGGAAATCTGAGGAAGAGGACAAGATCTGTCAAATGCTTGGTCATTTACACATGAAAGTTTTGAAGAATATCAAGTCTGTGCAACCCAGAGTCAAGGTTGATGAACCAGGAATAGCAAAGAAACTGGATGATAGTGAATCTGAAGAATTTGCTGCCATCAGACTCTCTGTGCAGAAGAGAATTGATAGACTTCAGAAGAAGATTGATGAGAGGAATAAGTCTGTTTTGAATTCTTCAAATGTTTGCTTGTACAAGGACTTATAGCAATTACAGCAAGCTGGATGTGAGGAAGAAAGAGTACCTGCCAGTTTTGTTAAGGCTGAGAGTGTTCCTGAACCTGTGTCTAATCCTGGGTCTGAAACTGGGATTATTTTTGCAGATTTTTGTGCAGCTGCTTATTTAATTTCTGTCCCCAATGTGAAACCTGTGTTTTGTCATAATTTTGTGGCTAAAAAGGGGGAGAAAAATTTATGCTTAAGATCAGGCAAGAGCTGTTCAGAGTGTGTTTTATCAGATTGTTCAGTGGGTCAGAAGCTGTCTAGATTGGTTCAGAAGTTGCATGTTTTGTTCATAATTCATAACCAATGCAACATGAGATGTGCTGATGTGTTTGAGGGGGAGTATGTGTCTCAGGGGGAGTACAAGTTGGTTATATACCTGAGTGATGGTGTGGTTCTGAAGTGTGGTCCTGAAGAGGTCCTGAAGAAAAGAAAATTGTGCTCAGTTCCTGAAGTATGCTCTGATACTTTTGTTTCTCTGTAGTTCAGTAGTGAGGGGGAGTTTATGTGAGAAGCTGAGTTGCAGGGGGAGTGTTGTGAAGCTTAGTAGTTGTTTATGTATTTGTGAAGCTTCAGGGGGAGATTGTGTGATGATCAGGAGTTGATCAGTAGCTGATCAGGAGTTGATCAGTAGCTCTGATACCATGGTTGTGGTGATCAGAAGCTGAAGCTGTTGTTTAACATAGCTCAGAAAAGTGTTTTGTCCGCTGCTTATGTTTATGCTATGATGTATTATTGTGGAGTTCTTCATTGCTGAATTGATTATAAGGGAGATTGAAGAACTTGGATGGTTTTAGCCAAAAATTTGCCAAAGGGGGAGATTGTTGAGTCTTTTGGTGTTGGCTGCATTGTTTGGCAAAACCAAAGTATGGAATAGAAGCATTTCCTTATGTTGAACATTTCTTCAGTTACAAGTTTTCTCATTTGAAGCCATTCAGAAGCTAAAATCTACATCAGAAGCTGAAATGCTCATCAGGAGCACTGTAGCACTTCAGAAGCAGTCTCAGGTTCTGAAGCCAGCGTTGACTTCTGTTGACCACATCAGAAGCTGGGTTTACTGGATTGTTTTTGCGCGTATCTTGGGAGATTTAGCAAGGAATTATCTTTGTATAATTACTTCTAGAAGGCTGGTTTAATTGGAGAAGATATCTTTGAAGATTTGGTTCAAAGTTATGAAAATTCGTATCTTCTGTTTTAAATCTTTCAAAGATTGGATGCAGTTTTATTTGTTACTTTATTGGATCATTCTTATTCCAGTAACAAATCAATTCAGAAGATTAGTTTGTTATTTATGCTGCAAGACTGAAGGCTATATAAGGAGGAGGGTTGTTGCTATTCAAGACTTACGAGTTTTAGAGTTTAGAAATCAGAAATTGAGTCTGTGTTTGTTTTTAAGTTGTTAGCTTTGTTTTGTGCACCACTCATATGTTTTGAGTTGGTTTAGTGTTTTCATTAAGTTGTAATTCATTCTAAGCCTTTAGGTACGAATGAAGTTGTGTCTTTGAAATTGTGTTCAAAAACAGGGGATTGTTAAGGGTTGTTCAAGTAGCTGGGTTTTGTTGCTTGAATAGGAAGTTAGAGGATTCTAATACTCAGAGTTGGGTAGAAGTCTGACTAGGAGGAGTTTAATTGCTAAGGCTGGGAACTGGGAGTCAGTGTCTTGAGTCTTTGGGTTAAATCCTATAGTGGATTTCCTTCCTGGATTGGTATCCCCCAGAGTAGGAGGTGTTTACTCCGAACTGGGTTAACAAACCTGTGTGTGCTTTTTACTTTCCTGCACTTTATTTCTGCTCCTGAACTGTATTTTGTTCATACTCTGTTTTAGTTCTGAATCTGCTAATTTCAAGTTCAGAACCTGTTAAGTTCAGAACTAGTTTTAATCAGAACCAGTTTAACCTCCTTATCAGCTGCTAAGCCAGAAATTTCAGACTCCACTTACAAAACCAATTTGTACAGAATGCCATTATTTGAGATTGTTGGTGTCACCTCTACCAACATGACATATTCTGTTTGTTTTGCCTTTCTTGCCTCTGAAAAAAATGATAACTTTACTTGGGCACTGGAGATGTTGGTTGGTCTTTTGTCCTAAAAACTCAACATGCCTAAGGTGGTTGTCACTGACAGGGAGAATGCTTTGATGAATGTCGTTTTCAAAGATCTCCCTAATACTACCGCTTTACTCTGTTATTTTCATATTGGGAAGAATGTTAGAGCTAAGTGCATCACGGATTGCATAGTCAAAGTGAAGCCGAAGGATGTAAAAGTTGATGGGAAAGAAGTGAAGGAAGTGGAGGAGGAGAAGGCAAGTGATGTTGCTGACAAAATCATGAGTGTTTGGAAAGATTTAGTTGAATCTCCTACGGAGGATTCATACGCAAGTGCGTTAATGCGATTCAAAGATGTATGAAAAAATTTCCAAAGTTCCTTGACTATGTTCAAACCACAATATTGAACAACGTTAAGGAAAAATTTGTGAGGGCATAGACAAATAAAATCTTCCATCTAGGGTGCAGAACCACCAACATTGTTGAATCATCTCATGGAAAATTGAAAAAATATTTGAGGAGTAGTGTGGGAGATTTGGCATCATGTTGGGATGAAATAGACAAAATGTTGGTTATCCAGCTGTCTGAGATACAAGCAAGTTTTGGGAGGAGTTGTACCGTCTTAGAACAGAGATACTAAGGCAAATTTTTGTACACTGAGTTGGAGGGTTGTGTATCTAGAACCGCATTGTGTTTTATCTTTGAGGAAGCAAAACGCTCCAAGACATTTGGCTTTGCTAAGAAAGATTGTGGTTGTGTGCATAAGACAATGTACGAGTTGCCTTGTGCATGTATTCTTGCAATGAAGATCAAACAAAAATTGTCTATTCGATTGGATGACATATATCCTCATTGGCAAAGGTTTCGTGTATGTGAAGAAGAAGTTGATCATGATTTTTCAGTGAAGGAGAAGTGGAATGACATTTAAGAACGTCTCAAAAAAGTCTCTTACAAAATGAAACTGCACATCAAAGAGGTGATGCGTCAACTAGCGTTTCCACAAGACACAATGTTGTCTCCACCTCCAAGAAAAGTGGAAACCAGGGGAGCACCTAAAATGGTGAGGTCTACACCGAAAGAGTCATCCACGGGTCGAATTCGCTCTACATGGGAGCGTGTTGATTCTCAATTTCCCGATAACCAATCATCACAAACCAAGACATCACTTCCAAAGAGAAAAATGCACGTATTGGCAATTCATTGCGCTCACAAGCTTCAACGCCTACTATACAACCATTTCCGGATTTACCATACATTACACAAATGCCAAATATCATGAGACCTTACATTGAAAATATTGTGAATGTTAAAGGGGATGGTGTAACACCCTAACCCTTAACCGCCGATTATTAACTTTAAATAAAAAAAAACGTTAAGGACATAGGAAGTTACAACATAATGAAAACGCATTTTCATAAACATCACCAGATCAAAATATATTTGACTCACATACAGCAGCGGAAAAATAACAAACAGCTTATAACCAAGCATGCATATAATATACAAAATATATACATAAGATTTTCAAAGGGGCAATTCTACAACAGAGACCATTGCCAAATTTATACATACACGTTCAGATACCCAAAGTGGTGTTACAACTATCAGAGCCCTAAACTCTAACTAGGATACAACACCTAGTACAAAAAAAGTAAGGATAGCTAAGCTATGCCCTCACCACTACGCAGGCTCCTAAACTGCAAAACGCTACTCCTCGACGATAGTCTCGTCAACCTGATATTCTGGATCCCCAAAGATCCAGCAAATAACACAAAACAGAGAGTGTTAGTATCACAACCAATAAACGTGTATAAATAACACATTATTATACATAACCAAACCACAACACTTAATTGACAAAGCACAAAACTCATCAATAACAATTATCACTTAACAACCATTATGCACACATAATTCCTAAATGAACACTAATGTCACAAAGGATGCATGCCTCAAATGCATTCTCTAATGCATGTGGTACCAAATCATTTTGGATAAACTTATATCCTTATCAAGCACTCTTGATAACCAAGCACTCTTGGATTTCATATCCGCTCCGGATATCATACAATCATGTAATGCATGATGATTCACTTAGTAAATATATGATACTTACTAACACAACAAATTATCAGCACTCTGATAATTATCACAACAACAACAACAAACACAACCACTAAATTATCAGCACTCTGATAATTATCACAACATCAACAACAACAAACACAACCACTAGGCTCTCATGGCCAAATCATAAGACACAACATGTATATACTCAACCATGTTCAACAATCTCAAATAAACCAAGAAATCATACCAAAATCTCAAACACTTAAGGGCTTCAAAGAAAAACCCACACACTTTGATAACTTACACACATGTTAGGGTTTTACTCAAGCTTTTCTTGAACAAACAATCTTTAGGAAACATTAAGAATGATTTAAAATGGTGGGCAAGGTTTCCAAAATATATTATGAGAATGCAGTAGCAAAAAGTCATCCCCGCGCGCACCAGGACCTCCAGAACGACTCAACGAAGTTGGCCTGTCCAGGGTTGGTCGCTACAAGCGAGCCCTTGGTCGCTACAAGCGCCCCTGGTCGCTACAAGCGCCAGTGCGGTCGCTACAAGCGCGGATAGGCAGGGAATTATCCTGCCTGGTCGCTACAAGCGACGGTCCGTCGCTACAGCGACCGTATCAGTACAAAATCATGTAAAAATGTGATTTTTCCACCATTTTAGCCCATTCAAGGTTACCCAACTTCCAGGGCATATTAAAAACGATTTTCCATCATAAAACATCACTTAAAAACAATCACAAGCAAGGATTATATCTAGCAAAAACATTAGGGTTAAAAACACTATCTTTCCATAACTTTTCCTTTGCATTCAAAACACTATGACACTCACAAAACTTCAACTAAACATACTAGCAACATCACTTAGCATCAAGCAAGCATAACATGATCATTTAACATCTTTAAACCATAAAAACTTTCTATCAAAACCTAGACAAAGTGAGAGGAAGTTTGGGATGGAGAAATAGACATTCTCCCCTTCTCAATCACTTGTGAAATAGCAATACTACCTCTCTTACCTTGAAATGATGATTCTCTAACAAAACTCAAGCTTCCTCTTGCCCTAGGTTTCTCTTGCTCTTCTCCTTCTCTTTCACTTCCCAAGCTTTTTCACAAAGAAAATGAATAGTGATATTCAAAGTCTTTGTGATAATCTTATAACTCAAGCAAAGCAATCTTGGCCATCCATTCCTTACTAACTCTCAAGGACCAATCCTAGCCTTTCAATCCAATCCAAGCTCACTACTATCATATACATAGGATCATTACTACTCATAAACTCAAAAGCCCAATACTATTCATCTTCTTGGCCCAATTTCGCCCAAAACCCTAAAAACTCGATTACGAACTTACCCTCGCGCCAAATAATTATTTCTAGATTACGAGAAAATATTTTTAAATGCAAATCCATAAAATAAAATATATAAAAAAAAATATAACATACGAAAATAGGGTCGTTACAGATGGTAATTGTGGATTCCAGGTCATAGCTAGACACATGAGCATGGATGAGGAAAATGACATATTGGTTCGTAGTGCACTTATTCATAAGGTGCTCCACCACTTAACGCACATGCCCACAACATGTGTCTTGGCTTAATTCCCAGCAACTTTCTTCATGTTTATTTGAAAGACGGTTGTCCATTACCACCGCCTTGTGTGGAGTGGAAGAATCATAAGATTGGTGAGGCTGAGCAATGGGAGTTTGAATTTATGGATAGACAAGCTTTGTTCAAAGACCTCATGTCTAAAGAGCCGAAACCGTCGAAAAACCCAACAAATCATCTCAATCCAATTTATTGCGACACTCCCACTCCCGAAAAACCAAAAGGACAATTTGAAGTAATTGAAGAAGATGAAGATGATGCCTTATCAGTAGCTAGTTAGATGATGCCTTATCTTTCATTTCGTTTTAATCTCATACTTATTATTCCATAAACCTTTGTGAAGTGAAACATGTCTGAAGATACACAAGTTGAAGTTAAAACTCATGTCTGATACTCCGCTCTGAAGAAGACGATTAAGGTCATTTTAACCCTCACCGACAAGTTGGATGAGTTGAAGGCACAACTTAACCGATATTTTGTCCATCTTGGTGAAAATCAAAGAACATTTCATGTATTTGTAGATTCCTAGACCCAACTAATGCATTGATGCAGCAAATAGGTGGAGTACAATGCGTCAATCGAAGAAGCTTCAATGTCAATGTCAATGTCAATGTAAATGACAATGTCTTTCTTAACATTTGATGTTTTTGTTTTATTTTCTTTCTAAAAAAATAAATAAAAAAAAAGGTAAATGTTAACTTGTGACCTAAGAGCACAAAATAAGAATCTAAAAAAAGAATGAAAAAATAAATGTTACACTGAAATAGATAAGTTTTTAAACTTTTAAGATTATGATTGCACAATTTCTAAAGATTAAATTTCTACATTTAATTTCTTATCTTGCGCCCTTTAGAGCTCAAGTCAGCAAGATCCAAGAAAAACTCGGTGGTTTGACGAGATCTAGTAATTACTCCCTCCGTCCCTTTTTTATAGGAGTAGTTTACAAAAATCACAGGTATTAAGAAAAATTGTTAGAGTAATTAAGTTGTCTAAAATATGTGTGTCTATTACTAGATTACCCTTAGTTAAATATATATTTAATGTTAACTTTTCATATACCAATACAAATTGCTAATATTAATAAGGGATATATTTAGAAAAAAAAAGTAATCAATGCATCTATAAATTTATATATGATCTAATATTTAAAGACAAAACTTTTTTATAAACTACTTTTATAAAAAGGGACGGAGACGGTGAGAGTACTTGTTAAGATAATTGATTGCTACAACCATTCAACAAAAACAATCAATAAAGTTTGATGGTACTTGTAGTACCCTAATTTTGTCCTACGCATTTTAAAACCAAAAATCAAAAAAAAAAAAAAAAAAATCAAAGAGGGGAAAAAGTCAAAAGTCAACAAAAGTCAACAGAAAAGTCAACTTTTCAAAATTAAGGACTTCGCAATGCGAAGCTCACTTCGCACTGCGAAGTCTGCGATTTTTCTGCAGATTTTTGGTTTCTTGGATTTAATTCCAGATTTTGTTGCACATCACTTCCATAATTATTTTAAGTAGCATTCATGGCCAATTGGGCCAAGCAAAGCCAGAGTTGAAAGACTTGCCATTAATGCCAAGGTTAGAAGCTTTTTCTTCCAACCTAGCATGTGACAAGCAAGTGGGCTTGCCCTTGGGCAGCTCTAGCCCCTCCCAGGTGACCTGCTAACCACCACAAGGTTGCCAGCCACCTGCTTGAGGACTTTCCTCCTGCTTGCTGCCCCAAAAACCAGTCAAACCAGCTGGATTTTCTCACTTGAAAAGCCATGAGTGCCTACTCTGTTTTGCAGCAGCTTTTCACCCTCTCACACCAGCCAATTTTAGCCTTTTCATCCCTCAATCTCTGCACAATACAGTGCACGTTTTTATTGACCAACCATTGAGATTGCAAGGATTGATCCCCAAGCATTAGCCATTTGCAAATCAGCTTTGTTCTTCATCATTACCTTCTAGAATAGGTTGAATTTGTGGCTGAAATCAAGCTGGAACTTGCCCCTTGGCACAAGGCAGGGTTGCCTCTATCCATTAGCATTTAATGCAAAGGGATTCAGCTTGATCTTGGCCACAAATCAGCTGAATCAAGGGATTGTGTAATGATGACAAAGATTTGATTTTGGCCTATAAATACAAGGCAATGCCCAAGGTTACAAACACTCACAATTAGACAGAAAACACAACATTCAAAGAGCAGAAA
This sequence comes from Medicago ruthenica, assembly GCA_018208015.1. Classification (NCBI taxonomy): domain Eukaryota; kingdom Viridiplantae; phylum Streptophyta; class Magnoliopsida; order Fabales; family Fabaceae; genus Medicago; species Medicago ruthenica. The sequence goes on from CM031376.1 coordinate 49,957,471, forward strand.
CTCTACTCATTTCAACCTACAAATCTCCACAAATAACCAGAAACAATCCATCCACACAAAGCTTTCAAAAGTTCAAGTTCATCACAAATCTTCAAACCTTTGTGAAAGCCTTCAACCAAATCAAGCCAAGTGCAGCTGGAGCTTTGCTAAGGAGTTCTGTAAGTTACTAAGCTCTTTATCTTGCATTTCTAATTGTGTTTGCATAGCTATTTTGGCTCAAAACCTTTTGGTCCTAAAAAACCCCTTTTGAATTTCAAAGAAATCCCAAGGTTTTCAAAACATCAAAATTGGTTTGTACAACCTTTTTCATCCCAAAAACTCAAAGCTTTTCACCCATATATAAGGTCTTGAGTGTGTTCAGAAGTTGTTTCTGAACAAATGTTCAGAAACAGCTTCTGAACCCAAAATTTCGCATGCTTCGCAGTGCGAAGTCATGGTCGCAGTGCGACCATGACAGAACTCAGAACCTGAGTTTTTGTGTCCAAACAACCAATTTTTGAGGTTCTAGCCCCAGAGCTCAGAACCAAAGAGTTTTTAAACCTATGTTCTTCAAATCATAACAAGGTTTTTGCATTAATTTTGGCAAATCACAAGTTCGTATAACCATTTTGTGGATAACTTGCAAAGCAAGTTATGTTCCCAAACTTTCAAAACCACATGAACCAACAAGCTATGTTCAGCTTTTCAATCTAAACTTGAGCAATAAATATTGTTCATGATGTTCAAAACTCAAAAATGAACATACACCGGTAATGTGCGCATTTTCGCAAAATGAGACGAACTTGCGCGTTTTCTAGCAAATTTGCTAAACCTTCCCATTTTGGGTTTTCAAACCAAATGTTTTGACTTACCTTGGGATTTCTAAAGAATTCAATCCAAAAACATGAATGAAAAAGGGATGGTGTGACGTATGTCTCTCCATCGCCCCGATTGTACGAATGCGTGACGTATGTCTCGTCGCTCGGACAATCGTCATTCCCTTTTAATATGTACAACCCTAACCAAACCAAATCTTGGCCCCTTGTGGTCAATCCAAGCCTTTTGGTCCCCCGTTGGCCATTAGACTCGATCCCCTCGACTCGTTAGAGTCCACTCGGTCAATGTTCGACTCGTCCGAGTCCATTGTACCCGTTCTTGATCTCAGTGGATCAATCGAACAATCGCCCGACTCTTCGGAGTCCACTCGGTCAATGTTTGACTTGTATGAGTCCATTGTACCTCCCTTGGTCCCATAGCGACCAATTCAACCCTCTACCCTAACGGACGTAACTTTTAACAATTCTAATGTGATTCGCGAACGAACGCTTAATAAGTCTCCAAGTGCGAGCATACAAGCAACGTTTAATCGCAAGAATTCGGTTAAAACATCGTCCAATTAAAATCAACCAACACACATACGTTTTTCTACCAAAGAACTACGTATGCTTTGAATTCTCCGACTACCGGGAGATACGTAGGAGCAAGATCGACATCTTGTCAAGCACAATAATAAAAAAAACCTTTTTTTCTTCTTTCGTTTGTTTTTATCTCTTTTCCCCCCCTTATTATATTTTAGCATAAATGAACATGAACGCAAAGTATTAAAAAGCAATTCAAGTCTTAACCAAATAGAAGGTTCCCGTTGAGTACAACGGACGTGAGGGGTGCTAATACCTTCCCCTCGCGTAACCGACTCCCGAACCCGATAATGGTTGCGATGACCTAATCCTTATCCTCATCGTCTAAAGGGTTTTATTATCGTTTCCCTTTACAAACAAAAAAAAACTTAAGGGTTTATCAACGTTCCCTTTACACAAAAACTTTGGTGGCGGCTTCACAAAGGCACCCTCCGAGCGTTCGAGGACGACCTCGGAGGAATCTGCGCGTCTTTTTCCCGAGGAAAAAAACGAGGTGCGCACAGCTGGCGACTTCACTGGGGACCCTGTTCCCACTAGCGAGTCAAGCCTAACCTATTTGGGTTAAAGACAATTGCTTTATTTTCTTTGCGTGTCATGTTTATTTATTTTATTCATGCATGTTATATTTATGCTTTATGTTTATATTTGCTTTATTTGCTTTATATTCATATTATATCTCAAATGTGGGGGTTACTTGAGTGATGTTACTCCACATTGTTCGGGTTAATGCCGGACGTGTGAGGCTCTCTACCCGAGCTTGAGAAAAACACTAAGTTAGAAGGAGGTTGTGTGCGGAAGCCCGCGTTGACGTATGTCCGTGAGGTGGGATGTCCAACCCCGCTTAGATGAGATTTTCACGTGGAATTAATTGAAGTCATGTCGACGTATGTCCATAGACAACCCTAATTCCATGTGAGGTCTATGACTCTAAGGACCTCTTCTTAGGATATTTCACAATTTAGAGCCTACATGTGAGGATGGGGGGAAATTCCGAACCTTCATAAACCATACCCTTGCATAACATTTGCATTCATGAAAGTAATTTTCGCATCGTTTTGCTTTATAGGAGTTTAAAAAGAACGAACAAATATTAGCAAAAGAGAAATATGGATTCCGGGAATAAGAATACGCTCGCCTTCAAAATTAAAGCTCCTAGGGTGGAAAGTTTATTAGCTCTAAGCAAGAGGCTCTCTTCGGTCCACAAGAACATCTTCGAGGCAAGCTATGGGCTAATCCTTGATCTTTTACCCGTAAGAATAGATTCAACCGCCTTAACCACTTTGGCGCAATTCTTCGACCCACCTCTACGGTGTTTCACATTTCAAGACTTCCAACTAGCGCCAACTTTGGAAGAGTTTGAGAAGATTTTGGGTTGTAGCATGAAAGGTCATGAACTCTATCTCGGTCCGGGAAAGGATCCTACATTTGAAGCCATCGCCGAATCCCTATACCTCGACACCCAAGAAGTGGTATCTAACTTGGAAGTTAGAGGGAACCTTAAGGGCTTTTCAAGAAAGTTTTTGGAAGCCAAAGCTCGGGATTTACTAGCCAACAAAGAGGTAATGGCCTTCAACGCCATCTTAGCCCTCTTAGTCTACGGGATTGTCTTATTCCCCAACATGGATGATTTCGTAGATTTTCCGGCTCTAGAGGTGTTTATGACTAAAAATCCAGTTCCTACAATCTTAGCGGATTTTTATCATACCCTCTATTCAAGGCATGAACAAGCAAGGGGACGCAAAATTACTTGTTGCACTCCCGTGGTGCAAATTTGGATGATGTCCCACATGCCAAGGAACCGAGACTTTGTGGAAAACCGGGCCAAGCTCAAATGGTCGCAACGGATGACAACTCTCGCCGAGAAGGACATCCATTGGTTTTCACCAAACTTAGATGACCCGGAAATTATCCTCAGCTGCGGGGACTTCCCTAACGTACCCCTCATCGGTACTAAGGGATGTATTAATTACAATCCGGTCCTCTCTCTCCGACAACTAGGTTTTTCAATGGAAGATAAACCTAACGACCTTTTGTTGGAAGCTTTCTACTTAAGGGAAGGCGATCAAGACCCGGCATTGCTAGAGAGAATCCGGGGAGCATGGAGCCAAGTACGCAAGGGAAGGGTCGGCAAGAGAAACTGTGTCGCCAAACCCCTTTATACTCAATGGGTGAAGGAGAGGGTCAAAGTAATCAAGTTACCCTTCGTGGTCACAAACCCTCCAAAACCTCCTACACCTAAACCTATTGCAATCATTCCCAACAAAGAAGTGGAGGACCTCAAGGCTAAAGTTCAAGAACTCCAAAACAAAAACGGAGACTTAGAATTGAAGCACCTCCAAGCTTTAGGAGAGATTACTAGGACGAAGAGAGATCGTGATGAAGTGTCACATTCTCTCCTAGTATGCCAAAAACGGCTAAGAACCTCCGAAGGGAAAAGGGATTGGATAGGAGGCGGCTTGGTTAGTGCGGATGCCAACCTTGTTGCCAAGGACGAAGAGTTGGAAAGAATTCTACATTCCAACCAAGAGCTCAAGAAGTTTGGCGAACTAGCCATCGAAGCTCAACGAAAATGGAGGTTGAAATTCCAAGAGAAAAATCAACAGCTCCAAGAAGTAGTGAAAGACTACAAAGAGCAGCTTCAAGCCGAACGCGTCCAGCGGCAAAGACATGAGAGTCTCTCTCATCAAGGGAGGCTAAAGTGCAATCTTCTCGAGGAAGACATCAAGAAATTCGAAGAGTACTTCGACAAGATTGCAAGAGCTCATGGGGACCACATTGCACAACTACACGATGAGATTAGAAGTGCAAGAGTCAAGCTAGACCAGCGCAAGGAAGTGATTGAGTATGTATGGCAAGACGCCACCCGATTAAGTGAGGATTTCACTAAATTGGTTGCATTCTCAAATTTGGTGATCACCCAACTTCCAAAGAAGCTAGCGGAGGCCGAGATGGTCATGCCCTACTTTGTCATCCCTATGGAGATCCGGGAGTTTATGAAGTTCTGCAAGGACACCATAGATTTCTATAGGGAGGAGATGAGCAAAGCCGAGAAGCGAGCGGCTGTTTGATTTGTAATAGCATTAGTTACACTTTGTAAACAAATGTTATTTAATCAAATATATTTTGAAGTATAATCAATTTCCCGGTCTTTAATATTTCGAATTTGCTAAATATTAATCGTGCACCTTTAAACTCCATAAAGCAAAATAAAAAAAAAACGCATATTTTGCATACTCATACATACATCCACATGCATCTTCATGCATTTTTTCAAAAAAAACTCATTCATTCCCATTCAAACAGTTCAAAGCAATCATAGCCCGAAAACCCCGAAAGCCCTCGGTCCAAGAACCAGATATTCAACACTCGTACGGAACACGAGCTAACAAACAAAGGATCATGGACAATTTGGAACAAACTCAAGCGGCTTTGAGAGAGGAAGTTGATGGAATGAAAGGAAAAATGGATCAGATGCTAGAGTTAATGCAAGCTCTGTCGGCACGAGAAAGCCACCCTCGCCCAACCACGGATGCATCCAATGTGCAATGGCCTCCTTATGGTTTACCTGTGGGTTATACCCCACCCTTTGAGAATGAAGGTCAAGGACCACCTCCACCACCGCTCACAATCCCCGTAAGGAATGAAGAGCGTCGTCCTCAAGGAACCTCCACTACTCAGCATGAAGTAATTCCCCACGATGTGGAGAATAGCCAGCTAAGGCAATCTGCTCCCGACACCACCCACCAAGACAATGATACCACCCAAATGTATCGAGTTTTGGAAGAGAGGTTGAAAGCTGTCGAGGGTTTCAGCTCATACGGTGCCCACAATGCCTTGGATATGTGCCTAGTGCCCGACGTGGTAATTCCTCCGAAGTTCAAAGTACCGGACTTCGAGAAATACAAAGGAATTCAATGCCCTCGGAACCATCTAAGGATGTTCTGTAGGAAGATGGCAGCTTACGCAATGAACGAGAAACTCATGGTGCATGTGTTTCAAGATAGTTTAAGCGGAGCGTCCTTAGATTGGTACATGCAGCTCGAGCGTACCCATGTCCAAACTTGGAAGGATCTAGCCGATGCCTTCCTAAAACAATACAAATATAATTTGGACATGGCTCCAAATAGGATGCAACTACAAAACCTCCTGCAAAGAAGCAACGAGTCCTTCAAGGAGTACGCTCAGCGGTGGAGAGAACTAGCTTCTCGTGTACAACCACCACTATTGGAGAGAGAACTTGTCGACACCTTTATGGGCACACTTCAAGGCCCTTATTACGACAAGATGATCGGAAGTACGTCTGCCGGTTTCTCCGATCTAGTCATGGTCGGTGAAAGAATAGAAGATGGAGTGAAGAGAGGAAAAATCCAAGGCCCTTCAGAAGCTCAAGGTGGAGCTAGAAAGCCCCCCAGCAACTTTCACAAAAAGAAAGAGGGGGAGACAAATGCCGTTCTAATGGGACCATCCTACCCGCCACCAAAGTCAAATGCCTCACTACCACTATCCTTATGTGGCAGCAGCAACGACTCAAGGGCGTTACTCACCTCAAGTGATTCCCGCAAATCCACCTCGACAACCAGTAGTGTTGCCGCAGCAAAATCAACAGCAACAGCAACAAGGCGGGTACCCACCAAGGAATCAGACGAGCTCAAGGAACAGTTACTATACTAGGCAGTTTGATCCTGTACCCATGTCTTATGGTCAGATCTTGCCATACCTAATCCAAAAGGGTATGGTCGAGACAAGACTACTACCACCAATGTCGCCACCATATCCACAGTGGTACGACGCAAATGCCAAATGTGATTTCCACGCAGGATCCGTGGGGCACAATATCGAAAACTGTAGGGTTTTCAAACACAAGGTGCAGGATCTTATTGACAAGAAGCTGTTATCCTTCAAAGAGGAAAGCCCCAATGTGAAGAACAACCCATTGCCGGGGCATGCGGGTCCCTCTGTAAACGCGGTGGAAGAACAAGAGGACTTTGGTCCAGTCAAAAGGGTATCCAATGTTAGGACTCCCCTGTCAACCATAAGGGAGCGTTTAACCGGCTTTGGATTATTCGAGGAAATGCACGCCAACTGTGAAGCCTGCAAGGTCAACCCGGATGAGTGCAAAGAGTTGAAGAACTGTCTTCAAGAGTTAATGGACCAAGGTTGGATCCAAATTGGCTACATAAAGGAGGGCACGGACATTGCTACCTTAGAGTCTAACGGCCCAAAACCTCTCGAGATCCCATACCAAAGGAGAGAGGTACCAATGCCAATACAACCCATAACATTCCACGTACCTGCACCCTTCTCTTTTGAAAGCACAAAGAGGGTACCATGGAATTACCAACCTGTGGCCTATGTGGAAGGAAAACCACTAGCCAAAATCGAGCCCAGCATCACTAACATTACCGGTGTTGGAGGAATGACTAGAAGTGGTAGAGTCTTCGCTCCGAAAGAACTCGGGAAGATGCCAGCTGTACTACCAAAGGAGCCGCTCAAAGAAAAGAGCGTGGAGGAAAAAGAGAACCAAGCGGGGCCTTCTCAAAAGTCAATCCCGCAAAAAGAGGCCGAAGAGTTCCTAAGGATAATCCAAAAGAGCGAGTACAAGATCATTGACCAGCTAGGTCAAACTCCCTCCAAGATCTCCATGCTATCCTTACTACTCAGCTCGGAAGCACACCGGGAAGCACTACTACGGATCCTCAGTGAGGCACATGTCACTAAGGACATTCCGGTGGACCAATTCGACGGGATAGTCGGAAATATTACCTCAAGTAGGTACTTGGGTTTCAATGGCGATGAGCTACCCGACGAGGGGCACATTCATAACCGCGCCTTACATATCTCCGTGAAATGCATGGACCATATCCTCTCAAGAGTGCTAGTGGACACGGGGTCATCATTGAATGTCATGCCCAAGACTACCCTCCTCAAACTCTCATGTGAAGGGACCGTAATGAAGCCCAGTGCCTTGGTCGTAAAAGCTTTCGATGGGTCAAGAAGAGCCGTCATAGGAGAGATCGACTTACCGGTCCAAATCGGACCTAAGGTTTTCACCATAACCTTCCAAGTCATGGACATTAATCCAACATATAGTTGTCTTCTCGGACGACCATGGATCCATGCGGCCGGAGCCATTACCTCTACCTTGCACCAGAAACTGAAGTTCATCATTGATAACCAAATGATTGTAGTTTCCGGGCAAGAGGACATGATGGTAAGCCATCTCTCGTCTTTCCGTTATATAGAAACGGATGAAGAAGCTGTGGACGTCCCATTCCAATCTTTGGAAGTGGCAAATGTCGTGACATTGAGCTCGAAGCCCAAGGAAGAGGCTAGGACAGCCATGTCATCATGGAGGGCGATAAGAGAGGCCCTAGAAGAAAGCCGACCCACCGGATGGGGCAAGTTAGTGGACATACCGGAGAAGAAAAATCGCTTCGGGTTGGGGTATCATCCATCGGCCGAAACTTTCTCAAAGCCGCCAAAGCAAGGGGTTCCCCCCATCTCGGAAACATTCATCAGTGCGGGGTTTATCCATGAAGATCAAGTGGCTCTACTCGAAGACGTGGACGAAGACGTGCCCGAATTGGTGTACCGTTGTGCTTCGGATGAAGCTTTGAACAATTGGAGGGCTATCGCGATTCCCGAGATCATTACCAGGATCAAGTAATAAACCATGTTTGTTTGTTTTTACTTTTAAATAAAAAAAAATCATTTAGCTCTGCCCAAGGCAAATGATTAGTCGTGTGGGGCCCCCATGTTTTTATAAGTTATTTACAATCATGAATAAAAGCAATCTTTTATGTTCATTTGAGTCTTTTTCTTTTTTTGCATTTGTTTTAAAAAATTTTTTTCTACAAAAAGCCTAAAAAAAAATCATACTCATGCAGATCTATAAATCCACCCTCCAAAAACAACACTACCTTAAACCCTTATGACTTCGATTGCCCGATTAATCAAACGGAAGATGATGAGGAGGACGATTATGAACCGCCTGAAGAATTGTCTAGACTTGCAAATCAAGGGGATAGGGTAATACAACCTCACCAAGAATCAGTTGAAAAGGTCAACTTGGGGACCGAAGAGGATAAGAAAGAGGTCAAGATAGGAGCCTCCCTGCACGAGGATGTGAAAGGAAAGTTGATCAAGCTTCTGCAAGAGTACGTGGATGTATTCGCTTGGTCGTATCAAGACATGCCGGGTTTAGACCCTAACATCGTTGTACACAAGCTGCCGCTCAAGCCGGAATGCCCGCCAGTGAAGCAGAAATTAAGAAGAACTCGACCCGATATGGCTCTCAAGATCAGAGAGGAGTTCAAAAAGCAATTTGATGCCGGCTTCTTAGCCGTAACCAAGTATCCAACATGGGTTGCCAACATTGTGCCAGTTCCGAAGAAAGATGGCAAGGTGAGAATGTGTGTGGATTATCGGGACTTGAATAGAGCAAGCCCAAAGGATGATTTCCCGCTACCACACATCGACATATTGGTGGACAACACAGCCCAATTCTCAGTCTTTTCCTTTATGGATGGCTTCTCGGGATATAACCAAATCAAGATGGCTCCAGAGGACATGGAGAAAACTACATTCATCACCCCATGGGGAACATTCTGCTATAAGGTAATGCCTTTCGGATTAACAAATGCCGGGGCAACATACCAAAGAGCAATGGTGACTCTTTTCCATGACATGATCCATAAGGAAATTGAGGTCTACGTCGACGATATGATTGCCAAATCCCAAACGGAGGAGGATCATCTAGTCCATCTACAAAAGCTTTTCGAACGCCTAAGAAAATTCAAGCTGCGCTTAAATCCTAACAAGTGCACATTTGGCGTTAGATCCGGGAAGTTATTGGGCTTCATCGTCAGCCAAAGAGGTATTGAAGTGGATCCCGATAAGGTAAAGGCCATCCAAGAAATGCCAGCGCCAAAAACCGAGAAAGAAGTCCGGGGTTTCTTAGGAAGATTGAACTACATCGCTAGGTTCATCTCACACATGACAGCTACCTGCGAACCAATCTTCAAGCTGCTAAGGAAAAACCAAGCCGTTCTTTGGAACGAGGATTGCCAAGAGGCGTTTGACAAGATCAAACAATACCTGCAAGAACCACCGATCTTAATACCTCCGGTTCCGGGTAAACCCCTCATCTTATACCTAACCGTACTTGAAGGATCAATGGGTTGTGTGTTAGGACAACAAGATGAAACGGGAAGGAAAGAGCACGCAATCTACTACTTAAGCAAGAAGTTTACCGACTGTGAAACAAGGTATACTTCACTTGAAAAGACTTGCTGCGCTTTAGCATGGGCTGCTCGACGTCTAAGGCAATACATGTTGACCCATACAACTTGGTTGATATCGAAGATGGATCCCATCAAGTACATCTTCGAAAAACCTGCCCTCACAGGGAAGATAGCCCGTTGGCAAATGCTGCTGTCTGAGTATGACATCCAATATGTTGCTCAAAAAGCCATCAAAGGGAGTGTTTTATCCGAGCACCTTGCTCACCAACCATTGGAGGATTATCAGCCCATACAATTTGACTTCCCAGACGAAGATGTCGTAGCTTTGAATGACAAAGAAGTCACAAGCGATGATGAAGGACCAGAACCAGGAGCTCAATGGAAGCTCGCTTTCGACGGCGCCTCGAATGCCATGGGACACGGTATCGGAGCAGTTTTAATCTCCCCAAGAAATGGATACCAGCCCTTCACAGCAAGGTTATGCTTTGACTGCACCAATAACATGGCAGAGTATGAAGCATGTATCCTAGGTCTCGAAGCAGCAATTGATCTAAGGATCAAAAACCTTGAAGTATATGGTGACTCAGCCTTGGTCATCTATCAAGTCAAAGGAGAATGGGAAACGAGACACCCCAATTTAATTCCTTACCAAGCCCGGGTTGTAGAATTGATCAAGCATTTTGATGAAATCAATTTCCACCACATACCTCGAGAAGAAAATCAGGTAGCAGATGCTTTGGCTACATTATCATCAATGTACCAAGTAAATTCTTACAACGAGACACCAATCATAAGGATGGATCGTAGAGACAAACCGATTGTATGCGCATCAGTCGAAGAAGAACTTGACAACAAACCTTGGTTCTACGACATCAAGCGATACCTCGAAGAGCAAGAGTATCCAAAAAATGTCTCGCACACCGACAAGAGGACCCTCAGAAGATTGGCATCCCAATTCTTCCTCAGTGGAAATACCCTCTACAAAAGAAATTATGACATGGTCCTGCTCAGATGTGTGGATAAACATGAAGCGGACATGCTCATCAAAGAAATCCACGAGGGATCTTTTGGAACCCATGCTAATGGGCATGCAATGGCAAAGAAAATCTTAAGGGCGGGCTATTATTGGTTAACCATGGAAGCTGATTGTTTCCACTATGCCAAGACTTGTCACAAGTGCCAGATTTACGCCGACAAAGTGCATGTGCCACCAACTCCACTGAATGTCATGATTTCACCTTGGCCTTTCTCTATGTGGGGCATAGATATGATTGGAATGATCGAGCCCAAAGCGTCAAACGGACATCGCTTCATCCTCGTTGCCATCGATTACTTCACCAAATGGGTAGAAGCAGCTTCGTATGCAAAAGTAACCAAACAAGTGGTAGCCCGATTCATCAAGAAGGAAATCATTTGCCGTTATGGTACTCCCCACAAAATCATCACCGATAATGGGGCAAACCTAAACAACAAGACAATGAAGGAGTTGTGCAAAGATTTCAAGATTGAGCACCATAATTCCTCCCCTTACCGACCAAAGATGAACGGTGCGGTAGAAGCAGCCAATAAGAACATAAAGAAGATCATCCAAAAGATGGTGACAACATATAAGGATTGGCATGAGATGCTTCCCTTTGCGCTACATGGCTACAGAACAGCCATTCGCACTTCAACTGGGGCAACCCCCTTTTCCTTAGTATACGGTATGGAAGCTGTTCTCCCCGTAGAAGTGGAAATTCCTTCGCTAAGGGTCTTGATGGAAACCAAGCTAGAAGAAGCTGAATGGGTCCAAACAAGGTTCGACCAACTGAATCTCATAGAGGAGAAGCGTCTGACGGCAATATGTCACGGACAACTCTATCAAAGGAGGCTCAAGAGAGCATTCGACAAGAAGGTCCGTCCTCGAGAGTTCAAAGAAGGAGACCTAGTGCTCAAGAAGATATTACCTATCCACAAAGATCCCCGAGGGAAGTGGACTCCCAGCTATGATGGGCCGTACGTAGTAAAGAAAGCTTTCTCAGGCGGAGCCCTGATCATCACCACTATGGACGGAGAGGAGTTCCCACTATCAATAAACTCCGATGCAGTCAAGAGGTATTATGCCTAAAGAAAAAAGAGGAAAAAAGCTCGCTAAATCGAAAACCTGAAAGGGCGGTTTAGGCAATAGAGAGCGTCCTGCTAGATTGAAAACCTGAAAAGGCGGTCTAGGCAAAAATTAAGGACATCAAAAAAGAAAATACACCCCGGTGGATTGAAAAACTCGAAAGAGCAATCCAGGCAAAAGTTAGGGGTTAACAAAAAAAAAGAAGAAAGGCAATGACTGCAGCATCCAAGCTCCGGACAAGATTCAAGAGGAGAGGAATCGGTCTCGTCAGCATCTTCCAACAAACGAAAATATCGAAGTCATAAGGAAATAGCATGTGTTGTGCCAAAACCAATATTTTCTTTTTGCTTTTTCTTGCCTTTCTCTATCTCACTTCCCACTTTGTGTATTTTTACCCATTCAAGAGGTCAAATCTGCATTGAATAAATTTCCTTTTGTTATTTTATGTTCTCAGTAGCGCATAAAATTTTGTTTTATTCATGATGAAAATGCTTTAAAACATGGGGAATAAACAAAAGAATTTTCTTCCAAAAAAGAGAAAAAACAAACAAACTTTGCTTTATTTTGAATCTTCGTGAATTCTGAAAGAATTGCGGTAGTTCCCACCAAAATATTGCACCAAAAGACTTATGCTCCTTAGCTAAGGCAAGTGCATAACTCGCGGCACGCGGAGCGCAAGAACCCCAAGGGTCAGGCGGAACAAAATTCCCCAACAAACACCCTGTCCTTCCAAACCGACCAACCAACCAACCAAACAAAACACAAATTTTCGGGCTTAGGCTCGAACTACACCGGTTTTGATCCCATTTGGGTATGTAGGCAAAGGACCCTGTCCTTCCAAACCGACCAACCAAAAAACAAAAAAAAGAAAGCCCAATTATCATGAACACACCCACAAACAAAGACCGACTCTGCTCGGCACCCAACTAACATTATTCATGCATGCATATTTTAAAACCATTCATACACATGCATTTCATTTCATAAAACCTGCAACAAGGATCCTCCAGTGAGTATCACATATTCACCAGCATCCATTAACATTCAACCAGGGGCACCTATTTAGGGTAAGACCGCAGCTCGTTAGGAATCGATATTCAGAAGCAGTTCCTGAATAAGATCACCTAGCTTAGGTATCAACCTCTAGAAGCAATTCCTAGAATAGATCACCTACCTCATTGTTCGACCTCTAGAAGCAATTCCTAGAGTAGATCACCTCCCCCAGTGTATCGACCTTCAGTGTTAGCGGCTGAATAAGATCACAGCTCGTTAGGAATCGATATTCAGAAGCAGTACCTGAATAAGATCACCTAGCTTAGGTATCGACCTCTAGAAGCAATTCCTAGAGTAGATCACCTCCATCAATGTTCCACCTCTAGTGACAGTGCCTAGAGTAAATCACCACCCTCAGGAATCGACCTCTAGAAGCAGTGCCTAGATAAGATTACCTTCATCCCCCAGTGGATCTACCTCCAGTGTTAGCGGCTGGATACGATCAACCCCTACCAACCCTTTCATTTGCATTTCGCGAAGGACAAAATTCGGGTCCTTCTTTTTCTTTTTACTTAATTGATCTCCGCAAAGAGTTCATGAGATGCCCTCGGCACTCACGCACTCTATGCGAAGACACAATCAAGTAGGGGCAGCTGTAGTACCCTAATTTTGTCCTACGCATTTTAAAACCAAAAATCAAAAAAAAAAAAAATCAAAGAGGGGAAAAAGTCAAAAGTCAACAAAAGTCAACAGAAAAGTCAACTTTTCAAAATTAAGGACTTCGCAATGCGAAGCTCACTTCGCACTGCGAAGTCTGCGATTTTTCTGCAGATTTTTGGTTTCTTGGATTTAATTCCAGATTTTGTTGCACATCACTTCCATAATTATTTTAAGTAGCATTCATGGCCAATTGGGCCAAGCAAAGCCAGAGTTGAAAGACTTGCCATTAATGCCAAGGTTAGAAGCTTTTTCTTCCAACCTAGCATGTGACAAGCAAGTGGGCTTGCCCTTGGGCAGCTCTAGCCCCTCCCAGGTGACCTGCTAACCACCACAAGGTTGCCAGCCACCTGCTTGAGGACTTTCCTCCTGCTTGCTGCCCCAAAAACCAGTCAAACCAGCTGGATTTTCTCACTTGAAAAGCCATGAGTGCCTACTCTGTTTTTGCAGCAGCTTTTCACCCTCTCACACCAGCCAATTTTAGCCTTTTCATCCCTCAATCTCTGCACATTACAGTGCACGTTTTTATTGACCAACCATTGAGATTGCAAGGATTGATCCCCAAGCATTAGCCATTTGCAAATCAGCTTTGTTCTTCATCATTACCTTCTAGAATAAGTTGAATTTGTGGCTGAAATCAAGCTGGAACTTGCCCCTTGGCACAAGGCAGGGTTGCCTCTATCCATTAGCATTTAATGCAAAGGGATTCAGCTTGATCTTGGCCACAAATCAGCTGAATCAAGGGATTGTGTAATGATGACAAAGATTTGATTTTGGCCTATAAATACAAGGCAATGCCCAAGGTTACAAACACTCACAATTAGACAGAAAACACAACATTCAAAGAGCAGAAACTCTACTCATTTCAACCTACAAATCTCCACAAATAACCAGAAACAATCCATCCACACAAAGCTTTCAAAAGTTCAAGTTCATCACAAATCTTCAAACCTTTGTGAAAGCCTTCAACCAAATCAAGCCAAGTGCAGCTGGAGCTTTGCTAAGGAGTTCTGTAAGTTACTAAGCTCTTTATCTTGCATTTCTAATTGTGTTTGCATAGCTTTTTTGGCTCAAAACCTTTTGGTCCTAAAAAACCCCTTTTGAATTTCAAAGAAATCCCAAGGTTTTCAAAACATCAAAATTGGTTTGTACAACCTTTTTCATCCCAAAAACTCAAAGTTTTTCACCCATATATAAGGTCTTGAGTGTGTTCAGAAGTTGTTTCTGAACAAATGTTCAGAAACAGCTTCTGAACCCAAAATTTCGCATGCTTCGCAGTGCGAAGTCATGGTCGCAGTGCGACCATGACAGAACTCAGAACCTGAGTTTTTGTGTCCAAACAACCAATTTTTGAGGTTCTAGCCCCAGAGCTCAGAACCAAAGAGTTTTTAAACCTATGTTCTTCAAATCATAACAAGGTTTTTGCATAATTTTGGCAAATCACAAGTTCGTATAACCATTTTGTGGGTAACTTGCAAAGCAAGTTATGTTCCCAAACTTTCAAAACCACATGAACCAACAAGCTATGTTCAGCTTTTCAATCTAAACTTGAGCAATAAATATTGTTCATGATGTTCAAAACTCAAAAATGAACATACACCGGTAATGTGCGCATTTTCGCAAAATGAGACGAACTTGCGCGTTTTCTAGCAAATTTGCTAAACCTTCCCATTTTGGGTTTTCAAACCAAATGTTTTGACTTACCTTGGGATTTCTAAAGAATTCAATCCAAAAACATGAATGAAAAAGGGATGGTGTGACGTATGTCTCTCCATCGCCCCGATTGTACGAATGCGTGACGTATGTCTCGTCGCTCGGGCAATCGTCATTCCCTTTTAATATGTACAACCCTAACCAAACCAAATCTTGGCCCTTTGTGGTCAATCCAAGCCTTTTGGTCCCCCGTTGGCCATTAGACTCGATCCCTCGACTCGTTAGAGTCCACTCGGTCAATGTTCGACTCGTCCGAGTCCATTGTACCCGTTCTTGATCTCAGTGGATCAATCGAACAATCGCCCGGCTCTTCGGAGTCCACTCGGTCAATGTTTGACTTGTATGAGTCCATTGTACCTCCCTTGGTCCCATAGCGACCAATTCAACCCTCTACCCTAACGGACGTAACTTTTAACAATTCTAATGTGATTCGCGAACGAACGCTTAATAAGTCTCCAAGTGCGAGCATACAAGCAACGTTTAATCGCAAGAATTCGGTTAAAACATCGTCCAATTAAAATTAACCAACACACATACATTTTTCTACCAAAGAACTACGTATGCTTTGAATTCTCCGACTACCGGGAGATACGTAGGAGCAAGATCGACATCTTGTCAAGCACAATAATAATAAAAACCTTTTTTTTCTCTTTTCGTTTGTTTTTATCTCTTTCTTTCCCCCCTTATATTATATTTTAGCATAAATGAACATGAACGCAAAGTATTAAAAAGCAATTCAAGTCTTAACCAAATAGAAGGTTCCCGTTGAGTACAACGGACGTGAGGGGTGCTAATACCTTCCCCTCGCGTAACCGACTCCCGAACCCGATAATGGTTGCGATGACCTAATCCTTATCCTCACCGTCTAAAGGGTTTTATTATCGTTTCCCTTTACAAACCAAAAAAAAACTTAAGGGTTTATCAACGTTCCCTTTACACAAAAACTTTGGTGGCGGCTTCACAAAGGCACCCTCCGAGCGTTCGAGGACGTCCTCGGAGGAATCTGCGCGTCTTTTTCCCGAGGAAAAAAACGAGGTGCGCACAGTACTGACTTACTGTACTCCACCTATTTGCTGCATCAATGCATTAGTTGGGTCTAGAAATGTATTTCATAACTGGGATAAGGGAAACTCGTAAAAGAAAAAAAATTGAGATATATGACAGTGTTCACAGACCATAAATATTTAGTTTTTTTCGATGAACCATAAAACAATATGTGAATTTTTTTTATACATTAGACTTACAAATTTATTTTTAAAAATTGAAATGACAGACTTTTAAATAAAAAATTGAAATGTCATATATCTCTTGCATTGTATGATGAATTATTAAGGTGTGAATGATAATTTTTAACATTTTGTGTATGATTGATTTTACAGAGTCAATTATTTTATGACTAAAAACATGATATTACTGTGATACGTATATTTACTAGGACACTTTTTTGGGTAAATTTACTAGGGCACTTGTTTTGACAGAATGTGTGCATATCATTTTCTTTTTTGAGTTTCTTTCTTACAATATTTTTTTTTACAATGTTAACTGAGAAGAGCACACAGGATCGTTTTGAGATAACAGTCACTTTTTTTCCTGAATGAGTCACTTTTGTCCCTGAATATGTAGTGAGTAATCAAAATAGTCCCTTAATGTATCAAAATTTTAAAACAATCTCTGAGTGTGCACTCTATTAGTCAAAAGACTCTCTGAAGCTAAAATAATCTCTCAATACTCACAATAACTCTTTCATATAGGGACTGAAATGACAATAAGTAAGTACTTAGGACTGATATGACAATAAATAAGTATATTGAAGGACTAATATGACAATATTAATGAAGCATTTTGATATTAGATCATCCCCAATGGTGAGGTCTAAACCATTTAAGACCCGGTGTCGCATCGCTAAAAAACGCTCGAGCGTACTAACGCTCGGAATAACTACAGAGTCGCCACCAAAGTTTTATTTTTAAAGGGAAACGTTGATAAAACCCTTGACGATTTGGAAAAGATGGTCATCGCAACCATTAACGGGTTCGGGAGTCGATTATGCAAGGGGAAGGTATTAGCACCTCTTGCATTCGTTGTACCCAACGGGAACCTCCTAGTTAGTTTAAGATTAAAAAGTGTTTTAAAGGTTGCTTGCTATGTTTTACTATTTCAAAGAAAAAAAAGGAAAGGGGAAAAAGGTTTTTTTATTAGTGTGCTTGACAAGAGTTGGATCTTGCTCCTACGTATCTCCTTGTGCGATGGAGAATTCAAAACTACGTAGTTCTTTGGTAGAAAATATTTGTTTGTTGGTTGATTTTAAAGAACAATGTTTTTGATCGTATTCTAGTGGTTAAACGTAGCTTGTATGCTCGCGCGTGGGAGGCTTAAGCATTTGTTTGCGTCGCGTTAGAATTGATAAAACATCGTGCGTTTGTGAAAAGAGATTTGAATTTTTATTCGACCACGGGGGGTTGAAAATTAGTTTGGTGTGTTGAATTTGTTTTTTATGCTTTTTGTATTTTGAAAATAGAATGACGATTGTCCGAACAACGAGACATACGTCAAGTGCTCGTGCAACCGGGGAATGGGAAGATATACGTCAAACCACTCCTTTTTCATTCAAGTTTGTTATTGAAAATTAATATATTTTGTATTTTTGAAAAGGAATGACGATTGTCCGAACAACGAGACATATGTCAAGTGCCCGTGCAACCGGAGAATGGAAAGACATACGTCGGACCATTCCTTTTTCATCCAAGTTTATTATTGAAAAATAATGTATAAACTATAATTGAAAACAATAACACTTGTTACATTTTTTTTCTCTTTTTTTTTAAATAAAATGAGTTTCAGCCCCTTCAAAAATAGTTCAAACCAGGTTCTGAACCTTCAGACGCAGAAACTGACTTCAAAAGCAGCTTCAGAAGCACTGTTCAGAAGCTGCTTTAGAAGCACTGTTCAGAAGCTGCTTCAGAAGCACTGTTCAGAAGCTGAGTTCTGCTACGGTCGCAGAGCGACCAGGACTTTGCTCTGCGAAATCTTCAGAAGCTGACTTCAGACTCTGAACTTCAGAAGCACTGTTCAGACTCTGAACTTCAGAAGCATTGTTCAGACTCTGAACTTCAAAAGCACTGTTCAGACTCTGAACTTCAGAAGCACTGTTCAGAGTCTGAACTTCACAAGTACTGTTCAGACTCTGATTTCAGAACCTCAGGGGTAAAAATGTTGAAAACAGTAGGAAGAAAAATCATTTCTGTTTTGGTAATTGTTGTGATCTTTGTGATTTTTTTGGATTTTTGAATGATCTTTTTAGTGCAAAAAATGAGTTAAAATGACTAAAAATGCAGAAAAATAATGCAGGAACAGCATCACAGTTTCTGTGATTTTTTCTCAGCTTCTGAGTTCAATTTCCCACTTAGTACTGAACCAAATACGAAAATAAAAATATCACTGTAAAGCTTGTCATTAATACTACATCTTAGTGGCCTTAGATCAACCAAAAGATGTCCTAGAACTAGTTATATTTTGGCCTTAAGTCATGCTCGTGAACTTATGATGAAAAATGCATTATTTTTAAGAAAAGCTACAAACACTTAAACAAAATGCGAAAAGGTCAAAGATAACTTACAAACTCCTAGACAAAGCTTCAGATGCACTAAAAATGAAAGGGGCTTTTGGGTGGTTGTGGTTTTTTTAAAGATGGAAGTGATGGAGAAGATGAACAGTAACAAAATGGTGTTTTGCTACTATTCTCCTCTCTTTGTGTGATGTTTTTTTTTGTGGTTTAGTTGCTATTTGTGTGAGGTTTTGTGATGATGGCTTAGGTAATTTTGATTTGTTGTGTGGTTTGTAAAGCAAACTGAAAACAGAGCTTCTTTCTTTTTAGAGGTTTTGTTATATGATTTTTTTGCTGTTTCTGTGATTCTGATTCAGCTAAAAAAAAATCCCTCTTTTTTCATTCATTTTCGTCCCTGTTATATATGCAATTTTGTGTTCTTTTGTGATCATGAGATCCCTTAAAAGCTGAACCTTTTTGTGTGTTTTGGCTAGAATTGTGGTTAACATTTATGGAGGAAGTGACCTTGTGATTTTGGTGAAGGTTTTGGGCAGGATTTTGGACAAAGGGATGATGAAAGAAGATAGGAAAACAGGGGGCGCCCCCTGCAACTTGTAGTGCTTTTGTGGTTAATCCTTGAAGATTTGGGGTTAATTCTGACAGAAGTTGATGGAAGAAAAACAAGAAAGAAGGGGCGTTGCAGGCAGGGCAGCTTATTCTGACTTTTATGACAAAGGAAAATGGAAGAAAACGGAAAGGAAGGGATGCTGGAAACAGGGGCTGCAGCTTCCAGCTTTCTTTGACTTTGTTTTTTTTCTTTGCATATGTTTTTTTTTTGAGAAAAAAAAAACATAATAATAATAATAATAATAATAATAATAATAAAAGAAAGATAAATAAATAATAATAAAACCTTTTTTATTATTTTAAAAAAAGAAGAAAATGAAAATTGATTTTTTCTGCATGATGATTTTTTTTTTTTTTAAAAAAAAGAAGAGACTTGGACAAAATTAGGGTACAACACCCGGTATCTAATAAGTACCCCATTGGGGAGAATTTTTTTGGGAGTTTTATAGGACTCAGGGACTACTTAAGCATTTCATTCTTAAGTGGACCCCACAATACTTTTCATTAAATTAATCATTTTGTAATGTTTGATTGAAATGTTTTGTTTATTGGTGAGATTCATTTAGAATTTTTGTCAGAGATGTTGCATTGAAGTTATTGAGCTGCATTGAAGTTATTGAGTGTTTATCAAATATTGTTATTAAAAAATTATAAATGAGTGAAGTGTACACGAGGGACCCGTTTAAGTACTCAAAATTGAGGGTCTTCATTGTGAATGCTCTTAGGGACTTTTGATTAATGAAGTACACAATCAAATACTATTTTGATATTTTGATACATTAAAGGACCGTTGTGGCTACTTGTTACACATTCAGGAACCAAAATGACTATTACCCGATTTTTTTTTTATATATTAGACTTATAAAATCACCAAGTATTTTTCATTCTATAAACTTAAAAGTAGATATAGATTTTTTTTTTTTAGAGAAAAAGTAGATATAGATTTACAACACAAAATAAAAAGTAATATATCTTCCTTCCTACATCACCCAACGTCAAAACAAAAATGTTTGCAAAGCAAGAGAAATGGAGTGTATGGGTACGGCAATCTTTGAAGTGGTTCCCAAAATTCAGTGTCCATGAATGATTTATCTTTCCTCACTTTTATGGATCTCTATTATCAGAATTCAACTTCTTTCTTTCTTTTATCTTGATTTAGCAAAAGGCTGGTTCTTGATGAGATTTTGAATTCTCCTTTACTTGTTGATTCTTTCTACTCGTGAGTTTAAAAAGAGGAAAAAAAATTAATGGAGAAATTGAAGAAACCGCCATCCACCATAATCTTTGACGAAAATGGTAAGAGATGGGTGTTGTTGTACTCCACGGGTGAGCTGCAGATCAAGGATTGTGGCCCAGAAACCGACCGACAAGAACCGTTGTCCACCCCTAATTAATGAAGCATTTTGATATTAGATCATCTCCAATGGTGATGTCTAATAGGATTTTTTTAATCTTTTTATTCAACATAGGAACCGATGACAAAAATATTTTTATTTTCAAAGGATCAATCACAAATCAAAGAATAATCAATGAAAAAACTAAATATATTATAGCTATCAAAATCATATTTAAGCCTGGATTCAACTCATTTTTCCGCTCAAATCCAACATAACACGATTAGTTTCACAATATGGTCTTCCAATGCAGTTTCCCTCAAGGCTGACACCACCTGAAAATAAAAAAGATGAGAAAAATAGGAAGAAAAGTAAGCGACTATTCACCCTTAAAGGTAGAGAGAATCATTGTTCATGAGCTTGTATCCGGCCTATAATTTCAAACAATATAAGATGCTAAACTTTTTTTTATTAAAATTCAATTTTACAAGTTGATTATAGTTGCAAACAATAGTCAGTTTCAAAATAAATAGTAATCAAACTGCAACTATACACATCATCTAATGACTGGGAAAAATAAGTAAATAGAGACTTCACCCTTGAGACATGACTTGTATCCGAAAACAAAAGATTATATGGATCTGATGCTTTAATCCAAGACCTCACTTTTGAAGATGGCAACCAATTTATACATGCCAGTTAGTTTGAAATCACCATGGATTCAAAAATGCCTTACAATAACTACAGCTCTATCCTTCAATAATCTTTGTATTCCTCTTTCTTCTTTCTTATTTGACTATCTCACTCGAACTTCACAGTTTTACCATCTTGTTGTTGCTTCGTTGGTTCAGCAGGGAAGTATTTTATGCCAATTAGATCACCTACACTGCTAATAACCTACGAAAGGAGAGCACAAACACAGCAAGTTACCACATAAATATCCGTGGAAGCGAGAACTCAAAAAGACATCCTGCAAGGATATTGGCACAAACAAAAAAGACTAGACATTTATTAACTCTTGATTTGAGATCTACTACTTTCATCCCTGTTTATAAGCTCCTTTGGAATTTTTCGCATATATGTTAAGAAAAGTTTGTAATATAATTGAGATGTACATTTTGAGTATGACTAATTGACTATTACTATATTATCCTTAGTGTATAGAAGTGTCCAATATTGATTTTTCATCTCCAAAGACAGACTAATAGTATTAATAAAAAATATATTTTGAAAGAAAAAATAAACGTATCTAGTAATATTTAGGGACAATTTTTTTTTCTAAAGGCGGCTTATAATTAGGTAGTACAATCTACGAAGGGTAGAATAGAAAATATTCACTTTCTTAGCAATTGTAAACATATTGCAACAATATTGCACAAAAACTCTATGACTGCCTACTTACAAGTGACAACAACTAAATTATGTGTTTTAAGAAAACAACTGTTGAGTTTTAATTTTCTGTGTCTAATGAGACAGCACAAAGCTGTATTTATAATTATAATGTATTAACAATAAATAAAAGTTAAAGTGGTTGCTAATTCTGATCCCATTGACAAATAATTACGTAAGGCATATTTTACGTGTGACTAATTACACAAATGATTAATTCTATTTCTAACCATAACCTTAATGAGATGGAATTCAAAATACACACCTGCAAGGCCTTGGTAAGGTCTTCCCTTGAATGAGAAGCTGATATGCATATACGTGCTCTAGCCAGTAGCAATGGGGTTGCTGGAAATGCAACAGTCACAACAGCAACCTGAAAAAGTACAAACAACAAAAATTGTTAACATTACTTAAAAGTTTATCCATGTCCGTGATGTAGGGCATCAACAAGGAGCATAAATGGTAAAATGCTGATGCGCTCACATTCTGCCTGAGGCACTCCCTTGAGAAGGCAGGGATTTTGGCTGGGTTGTAAAGCATGATTGGCATTACAGGAGAATCATTATCCCCAAGAACCTCAAATCCCATCTTCTGCAGTTCTGACCTGAAAAAATTGCTATTTTCTCGAATTTTTGCAAGTTTCTGGGCACCTACACAAAAACAATCTAAGTCAATCCAAAGTATAGTTTATAAATTTCATTTTGGATTGATGTAAGTGATACAAAGTAAAAAAAAAAGCCAATCAACAACACATGCAAAGAATAGAGCAGATAAAGTGCTAGCCAAACCTCGACTTGAACCATCTTCGCCAAGAATAACTTTGATGGAAGATATTATTTGTTGTGCAGCTGGGGGAGAAATTGAAGTTGCATAAAGATGTGCAGGGCAAGTGTACTTCAAATATTCAATAAGCTCCTGAAAGTAAATCCAAGAGTTTAACATAAGAAACAGAGTTCAGATAATCCTAATAGATAGATATGATAGATTTTTTATGGCGAGTGCAAACTGGTAGAGACATATATTAAACAAATCCAATAAAGGTGAAACAAAAAGTAATCTACAAGTAGACCAAGAGCACACTAATTCAGCATTGCAGTAATATTACATTCCTTCAGCTATATGAAACTAAGGTCTCCAACAATGACGAATCCATAGATTTTAAATAGTGGGGACAATTTTCATATATATAAATTTGGGTGGATTCTAAGGTGAGGGAGCAATTAAGTCCCTCACCGGTGTACCATCAACAATACATCCTTGGATCTTTTAAAAGAAATTAAGGGTTCCGATTTATTGATAGCAAAAGAGTAACACCTATCCCTTGTTCCACTCACCTCTTTGCTCTTTTTGTTTTCACAACAAAATCTTCCCTGCTCACTTGCAGGTTCATCGATGGTGTGTGGGAGAGAATATGAACCCAGCAACATGGGGGAATATGAACCTTGGAAGCGGTTTTGTGCAAAGAAAACAGATTTTTATATTAAGTGGAACTCTTGTCTTTCTTCTTTCCACTGCATATCAAAATCTGTTTTGGGATAGTTATCTTTGCTTTTTTATTTATGTATTCCATGAAATTGTAGATTTTAACTTTTAGGGATTTGGATCACAGACTCTAAAAATTACTTTATGAAAATCAAAAGAATTGTCTGGGTAATTTTTATTTTTTTTTATCAATCCTTAACATTTGATTGGAAATAAACAGATAAAAAACTATAGCAAGGAGGAGGGAGATCGTGGGCAAGGATTAGATCTTGTCGTCGATGAAATAAGAGAACAACGAACGTCTGGGCAGAAGGGAAAGACGAGCAGGGATTGGGTGAGACATGACACATGTGATACTCTTTTGTAATCAATACATCTGAACCATTAATTTCTTTTAAAAGATCCAAGGGTATATTATTGATGGTACACCGGAGATGAACTTAATTGCTCCCTCACCTTAGAATCCACCATAAATTTGTAACATTAAAATGTAATAGAAGAGAAAGCTCTCTAAATATAAGTAATTAAACAACCACTCAATCATTCATCTCTTATTATTTTATATTTGATTCTTAACAATATTAATAGAAAAGAAAGCTCTTTTGACAATTTCAGTTGTCACTGGTAGTATCATAGTTAACACTAACCGTATATACACCACGGGCTTTATACAAAGACCAATAATCATCTTAATTCTGAAAATGCATTGTCAAAGCATACATCTATAAGATAATTTTCAAGATGATGTGATCGAACCAAGTGGTATATTAATACTGAAAGTGGGGGAAGAACTCCATTTGATTACAAACAATAGCAGCACTTTGAGGGTCTTCCTGCTTCCCAATGCCAAAAGGCCCTATTCCTCTTTAATGACAAGATGATGCCCTCTCTAATCACTCCTTTATTTATTAGCAGCTTGCCTTATTGGCCTAACTATCTCTCAACATACCCATTAACTAATGAACTAACTAACAACTTATTTAACAACATACTTATCACTCTCTAATGCCAAAAGTTCAACATAAGAAAACTGTGAAGGATCAAATTTAGAAAATGCATCTCTTGAATTTAAGTATGCTACGCAGGGAAAATTCAACTCTTGAAATTGTTGATCAATCATTTGATATAATGAATGAACTTAGAAATGATGTAATTATAACCAGAGATATATTAGATCACCACCTTGAATAATTAATCGTATTAGTTCTATTTATAAAAGTTTGTGGAGGGAAATACCCTCAGACCTATGCACATAGATCTGTAATTGGTCTCCAATTAAGAACGTTTATGCTAAGAAAGGAAGGCCCAGGACCAGTCAGAAGATATTAGAATGACAAGTAGAAGGGGCTACAAAGAAATTTCAGCAATGAAAGACGACATGCCAAAAAGAGTGGCCAATTAATGAGGAATGTTTGCTGAACAAACGGGGGTGGGGGGAAAGAGAGAAGGAAAAGATACCGAGAAGTGATTAGGGAGAACAGGTGGTCTGGGGCTCAAGGTATTCCTCCTGTTACATTTCCTAGGTAAGGATATGTTGTATGGGTCCTGGGACATAAAATACACAAATTGATAGAACCAACTTATATTATTAATCAGAGACTATCCCAAGAGTATCCGAGAGACTCGACTCCCTCAATTGCCTAGATGACTACATGCCTATACAAATGACAACATAGATCACTCTCTAAGGCTCCCTTCATGTTTATAGGCCAAGATGCCTTATTTCCTAATTACCTAACTAACTCTTATTAAGTTATTAACAGAAAATAGCCTTGCTGAGGCCCTTACCGATCACACAGGTCATAATTTCAAACATAAAGATAAGGGTGCAGGGCGTTCAGCAATATATATTAACTAAAATATTTATATTTTATTTCCTAATTACCTAACTAACTCTTATTAGGTTAACAGAAAATAGCCTCACTAAGGCCCTTACCGATCACAAAGGTCATAATTTCAAACATAAAGATAAGGGTGCAGGGCTTTCAGCAATATATATTAACTAAAATATTTATATTTATTTCTATAAAATTACATTTGATCTATGATTGTTCTATCCCAAATCCCAACTCAGGTCTATGCATTCTTCCCTCTGCCATATTCATTGGCAAGGGACTTTCTGGGAAACAAAAAATTGAGGGAGAATATCCATAGACAAGAGATAAAATATAGACACGTTTATTGTACAATTATCAGTGGCAGATATGAATATGGTACAGATATTTTAGCAATATTGAATTACCTATGCATTCTTCCCTCTGCCATATTCATTGGCAAGGGACTTTCTGGGAAACAAAAAATTGAGGGAGAATATCCATAGACAAGAGATAAAATATAGACACGTTTATTGTACAATTATCAGTGGCAGATATGAATATGGTACAGATATTTTAGCAATATTGAATTACCTTGCATAGTTCTCTCTTACCTACCTGTTTCAGTCCAGCTACCTATAAGAAACTAACATTTCTAAATTCCCTCCTATACAATATAGGCTCAGTCACTTTTCTCTTCATACACAATGCATTTTGTAACCTATTCCAGATTTTTAACCGAAAGGAGAATACAGTATGGTACTATAGTTGATATTCACTAGGAGTATATTATATGACTACCTATTCTGGCATATTTTAGTAACTTACTACTCCATTAGTAAAATTGGTGCCTAATATTTAAATGTACATACCTTAGATCCTGCAATATAACCTCCACATGATCCAAATGATTTGGTGAATGTCCCCATCATGATATCAATATCAGCAGTATCCACGCCCAAGAGCTCACAAACACCCCTTCCTGTCTTGCCCACGGCTCCAATGCTGTGTGCTTCATCCAAATATGTATATGCCTATAAAGATATGGAAGAATTCAAAATTCAGAAATGAACCGAATTAAAATGGAAAAAGAAAACCTGATAGTAAGAAGGTAATAAAAAAATCCAATTAGATGTCTGCTCAGAAGAGAAAGGGTGCATTAAATGAAGGAATGCCTCCAGTATTGTGGCCCTCTCATTCCCCTTCTCTCAACTAGATTTTTTTTTTTTAAAGAAAAAGTAGGACCATTAAAAGTTCTTATATCAGACTATCCGCAACTATCCCATAAAATAAATCCCTTTTAGAGGTGAAATATTTTAGTGTTTCTTTTACATGATTGGCCCATTTTAGTCATTAAATGAATAAATGCGGATACACAATTTTCCTGGACTCAAACCATTTACAGGTCACAAGCTACAACAGTTCATTCGGAAAATTTTCAGGAAACCTCACTTGTACTTTTCACAAGTTATTTTGAACTCAATTTGAACACTCAAATTGATGTGAACACTCAAATTGATGGAGAAAGAAAAAGAAAAGGAAAAATGCATGTGGGAGAAAGTAATGTTTTAAAGCTACCATATTATCCAACCTTGTATTTTTTGCATATAGCTATGACCTCTGGAAGTTTGCAAAGCTCTCCTTCCATGCTGTATATACCCTCCACAATAACCATTATCTTCTTCCAGGGCCTATGTGTTCTTGGCTGTCCCTCAGCAATTTGTTCTCGTAACACTTCTTCTAGATGTGCTGGCACTGCAAGTAGATAGCCAAGGAGAAAATGAATAGAAGTGCTATGAGCTCTGGAGCAACATCACATCAACACCGACAGACAGAAAAACTGAAAATGCAATCCAGTAGGTAGCAAAGTACATCACACACACCAAGCATTCAAAATACATATATACATAACTAATCAAATGTCAGTTCAGTTAGTCTTTCCTTCATCTTAATTTTATTTCTCTGCAGAAGCGAAATCATCGTGTGAAATTTGACTATCCTATACATATTTAGCAACAAAATAATTTGATGCAAAATAGCTGCCACCATCATCTACAACCAATCTATTGAAATGAAAACTTTCCTTTTTAGGGCTAAATATGATTTTCGTCCCTATGTATATACCAACTTTCAATTTTAGTCCCTACAAAAATTTCCTTCAAATTTCCTTCCCCCACATATTTTGATACCAATTTTAGTGAGACATGTCTAACAGAAGTCCACGTGGCAAGTGCTACATTGCATTTTTTGATGATTTGACACTGTTGAGACCTTAAAATATCATTAACATACTAATATTTGACCCTTCTTTTTAATAAAGCATCTGAGAATCGAAAAGATGACCACTCAATAACTAACTGATAAAACTTATTCTGGTAACCAGCAAAGGAACTCACCGTTGTGTTGAAAAACACGAATAGTTGCTCCTGATCCCCGCGCACCGTTAACAATTGAGTTGTGGTTCAGTGAATCACTAATGATCAAACTTCCCTGTAAAAGTAATAGATCAATGAATAATCACGCAGTATTAGCATCTAATCTATCAACAGGAAAAAAAATTACCAAATGTTACCAACCTTCCCCATCAAGACCGGAAGAATAGCAGAGTTTGTCACATAGCCCATTCCAAAAACCAAAGCAGCTGGCTTTTTAACAAAACTAGCAACACACTCCTCCAATTCATTGTGAAGTGCGGTTGTGCCTATTGGAGAATCCACATTTGGATAAATTTGATAAGACACATGCATCAACAAACAAACAAGTTTGTTTAAATGGCTAAAACACAAACCAACAATACCTACCTCCATCCACCCGGGTACTGCAAGTGCTTGGAGAATACTTCTTCAATGTATCAATCACTCGAGGAGTACAGTATTCATCAGCCGCAGCAAAGCCAAGATAGTTATATGATCCCAAGTTAAGACATCTACTTACTTTACTGGTTCGTCTGCATCAAGACAAACAGTATGACAAATATGCTTCACATAAATTTCTGATGCTAAATCTCTAAAAAGAAGTAAAATTACAGTGGAAATTTAATATTTCAGAAATCAGATAGTTCCCCACTCCCCTTACACAAAAAAAAAAGTATAATTATAGGCCTAAAAAATTGAAAAGAATGTTATACTTTAGTGTCTTGTTATTGTCATTGGAGTAGCGTTCAACTACATCAAACCAAGCATCAGGAGCACTTGATATTGGTCTCCCAAAACAGTCCTGCCAAAAATTCGAAACATAAAAAAATATACCATGTAGAAAATAACCACTAAAAACATATACATATATTTTCCCTGGTGTTAACTCTCCAAAAATCCTTAGAGGAAAGAGGTCTAACTAATCTAATGTTCAACCAAAAGTATGTACAATGTGAATAAAAGAATGGTACTAATTAAGGATCAAACTTGGATACCACCCGAATGATTCAACCTTAGCTGAAGCTATTAACCACTTGAGTCAAACCTCTTGCTTAAACAAATACATATAAAAGATCAAACTTCAAATATTGTGTTGACATTTCCATACTTTAGGTTTTAAATGAGGATCTATGGCTAGTGGTTGGTCAACAAGAAAGAATGGAAAAAAGTATGACAAGCTTGGAGTAAGGTATAGACTCTGGAGGGAAGCATTGGAAAAGAGCTAACAACTACCCTTCAACACGTAATAGTTAAATACACAAATTAAACAACGATTTTTGTCTCGCTTTGTGACATGCTTCTTAGATCCAAATAAGGATCTTTTTCTTTAGTCAAAGCTCTTAGACAACCTTGCATTAGAATTGCATGACTTTGCATCGACCTAGTGAGGCTACCCGGGAATGTTGTATTGATATCAGAGGCTGTTCCTTTGTAGAATGAGAACGTTGTATATTTTGAGTCTTGGCAATTTATTTTTTGGGTTAAATTTGTTTAGTGTTAAATCCATTTTATGGTTTACCATCTTAGATGGTGGTTTAACCACATCCTTGAATGAATAAGAATATTTTGGTACAATGTTAATTAAGAATTCCTGACAGGTTTGAGTTAGAATCTGAGTACTTCTTGGCTCTTTTTTCAAATTAACATATAAAACTTCTATTATGAAAGGCAAATGCATCTCAAATAGAAGTTATTATTAATAGAAGAATGCCTTTCAAAAATAAATATTAATAGAAGAATAATTTCCCAATTAAAATAAAAGGACCACATCCTGAATTCATCAAAGATCTTCGCAAACACATGTTTCATGCTTATTAAACTTTTGATGAAATCAACTATCCTTCCAATCAAATAAATTGATCTAAATGTTGATGTACAGTTTCTCACCCAAAAAAATGGAAAAACAACTGCGTAAATTAATCACTTTGTAAGAAATTTGTTCTATTTTATTAACCATATAAGATAATGTATGGAAACATTTCCAAAAACACATTTGAACACTAGTAGTATTTGGCAAAATAAATAAAATCCAATGAAATCTACTCTTCTTTTCTACACACACACACACACACACACACACACACACACTGGTTTTTATGGCAAAATGAACTACTATCAAGAATGAAAAAGCACGGAAATGCATGAATGCAAACCAATACAATCTAGAGCTAAAATCCAAATGATGGATAAAACGGAAAAACGCAGAAATAAAAAATAATTGAACACCAAAACTAACTTAAGATCCCCACACAACAGAGTAACAAAACTAGCAGCCTATAACCAATACCGTACATAGACAATATCCTGACCAGCTCCCATGACAAACTCAGCCGCCCCATAACAGCTCAAAGGGATCTCAAGCCACTGATTTATTGCATAAATGAATCATCATGCTTTGGTGCTAAGGAATTTCCAAGATAGAATTTTTGTCTCCTCCACAATCTTTCTCCCAATCAAAACCTTTGTTAAAAAATCATAGCATTTCTACTTTTCCATACTACCCAGATATTAGAAAACCATATCATGGCCAGATTATATCTAACCATTATACACATTTGGATTGGTTTGTTTAAGCTTATCTGATGATAGAAGCATTTGTGAAACTATTTGGGAGAGCTTATGGAAACAACTTATGGCATGTCCATTAGTTGTGTTCAGCTTATTACTATAAGCTCTCCATAAAAGCTTATTGTTTATATGAAAACACTTTTAACTTTACTTGCCAATTTGAGCTAATCTACTGGCATAAGTTTTCTGAGTCTGTTTGGGAGAACTTATCAAAACAGCTTATGACATGTTCATAAGCTGTTTTCAGCTTATTTACATAAATCCTCTAAGATAGCACAGAAAACAGCTTATAGCTTATACAAAAATAACTTCCTTTTATCTCGTACTATAAAAATAGATTATACATAAGCTTTTATCCTATTTTCAAAATATCATATGCTATAAACAGTTAATTAAGCTGTTTATCCAAACGCGGCCTAGTTCCATCATGTAACAATTTAACTTCATTTTATCTTCGTTCTAGAATAGAAATAGCTTTACACACACGCTTATCATGATAAGTGCTTATGCTATAAACTGCAAAAGGTGTTTCCAAAAATCTTTTATTATTGAAATAATTTATACATAAACACTTATATGTTAATCGTTTACAGTATAAACGATTGATTAAGTTGTTTATCCATACTGAGCCTAGTTCCATCATGTATCAATTAGTTCACAACATGAAAATCGCAACACACTCTAAATCACAACAACAACAACAACCAAGTCTTATCTCGCTACATGAATCAAACGACGCCAAAGTGTTCTATCAAAAACCATGTCTTTCTCCAACTCATTAATCTCTAGATTCTTCTTAATAGTCCCTCTTATAGTTTTTCTAGGTTTTCCTCTACCTATAGTGATTTGACTCCCCTCCATCTGATACTCTCCTTAATACAGAATCCACAGGTTTTCTCTCTACATGCTCAAACGATCTAAGTCTAGTTTCTACCATCTTTTCTACTATAAGTGTTACCCCAACTCTCTCTTGTCATTTATAATTCTATTCCGTCTAATCTTACCACACATCCAATGAAACACACTCTAAATCAAAAAAAAAAAATAAATAAAAAACTATGCACAATTTAATACTAATTGTTACCTGAATCCGAAGATATAATCGACGAATATAAAAATCTTCAAGACCTAAACAGATCGGTGCATAACCCTGCAAAAACACGCTTATTCAGTTCAATCTAAATACATAAACAATCAAAATCGAAAAAAAAAAATTCTGAATTGAAGAACGCGCATATTCAGTTCAATCTAAATGCATAAACAATAAAAATCGAAAAAAAAATGGAAAAAAGAATGTGAGAATTGAAGGAACCTGAAGATTATTGGAACTGCACCAGTCGAAGATTTTTCGGAAGAAATCACGGAATTGACCGAAAGCGAATAGCAAACCGTAACTGAAATAGGTTGTGAGTGCAGTGAGATACGGAATTGCTATCATCTTCACCGGCGGCGGTGGTGGATCGGAGATCCGAACCCGAATCTGGTTGGTTCGAGGGCGGAGTCTCTCGCTTTCTCTCTCTAGGTTGAAGGGAAGAGGTGAAGAAGATTTTAGAGAGAGAAACTAAAATATGAAAATGAATGGGTTGTGTTTAGCTGGAAAAATGGAATGAAGATGATGATTCAAATGGGACCGTTGAATTGAATATCTACAAATAAAACCATCAAATAAAAAAAGTCTAACTTGGTTGCTCAATCAAAGACTCACTTCATTTTTTTATTGTGTTACTTTTTGTGGAACGAAATAAATTCGGGTAATCAATCATCTGAAATTCAATCGGAATGTAATTAAATAATTAAAATTTGATGAATAATTGTTTCTAATGAGTTGGAACTAATTTGTGTTCGACCTAAAAAGGTTAAAGATTAATTTAAAATTATTTTTTTTGTTAGGGATCAATTTAGATTGCGGAAAAATTGTCCGGAGAAAATTGAATCCTATGATACCTTTGCATGATTTAGACTAAAACAAAGAAATCAAATGAGTGTAAGAAAGTGAAAGTGTGATGAGATTTTATAGTGGTTTTTTTTCATTCTTGAGTTTTTTTATATCTTTCATCCGTTTAAGGGACTTTTTACCATTACTCATCATGTTTATCAATTTATGACGAAAGCATCTTTTGAATCATTTCTTTGTCTTTTGCTCCCAATAGTTGCATTTAAATTTCCTACTAAAGCACACATGTCACATATCAATGACTCTTCCATGTAGAACTGCTTGCAAAATAACATAAGCGAGTTCTAATCAATTTTTCAAATAAAGAGAATCTCGTTAAGGAGGTTTAAAAACAATATGTCTATAATCATATATAACTGACTGAAATGAAGGCTGAAATCTAAGTTTGATAAACTAAACTAAAAAAGAAAGCATGAAATGATCTAATCAATTTAACACAACAAAAGTTGAAAGGAGGTGTAATAATTAAGCCGTAAAAGTTTCTACCTTCTGAAAATGAAATTAGGGTTCAAATGAGCATCAAAATGGAATTAGAGTTTAAAGAAACGAAAGAAAAAAGAGATAGAAAGGAAGAGAGGGAAAATAAGAAATTTGATTTTCACACTTCAAACAAAGCTAAAACACACCAAAAATTGATGTTTTTACCCCGTCGGCAGTTTAGTGCCGCTGGGATGGTGCATCGGCAGTTAACTGCCGCCGGCTTCATCGGCAGTTAACTGCCGCTGCGGGAAACTATGCAAAACAGACCTGCTGTTTTCTCTAGCAAGTCAATAATAGGCCTATTTATTACTTGTAATCCAAAACAACAATTTCAGAGGCAGTACAAATCATACATCAATTATAATCATTCATAAACAAGAACAATACATAATCTTTCACAATTGACCAAAATAAAATCAATTCGACATTTCGTTAAGATTACACGAATGTTTGAAATTCAACAAAAACATAAATAGTGTTTGAAATTCAACAGCACATTACATAATATTACATGAAATCTCTACCGACATTCGTTGCGCATACAGTTGGAACGAACACAAAGATATAATATATTTTCAACCATATGCCTAAACATAAATCCAACGTCATTATCGTCACGAATAAGCCGGGGCCAATAGAACGTTTTCCACATGTCTTCATCTTTATCTGCCCTCATGTCATAAATTGGCATCTGAGCAAATACATGACATGTATGATGATTTTCACCAACATGGAGAAAATAATTGTTAAGTTGTGCCTTCAACTCATCCGTAGTGTCGGTCGGAGTTAGAAAAACCTTAATTGTCTTTTTGAAAGCAGAGTACCGGACATGAGCTTCAATTTGTGCAACCTCAGACATGTTTAACTTCACAAAAGTTTATGAAATATCAAACATCAGAATAAAATTAAATGAAACGTAATAACCAATATATATATATATATATATAAAATGCGAAAACATTATAACCAATAACAAAGTAGGTGCATATTCCACCACATAAAAGTCATATATTTATATATATTAATATGTTAGTTATATATTGGCCACAAAAAATTGGCGTTACAATATCGACCACAAAAAATATGTCGGTGTAATATCAACCAAAAAAAAGGATGAACACCGACAAAAACAAAAAATCACTCATATCGCATCAAGTGAATTTGAAGTTTTGAACCATCTTCATCTTCCGCAATAACTTGAAATTCTTGCTTTGCTTTTTCAGGAGTGTCACACAAAATTGGATTGACTTGGTTTGACTTCTTTTTTTGTGGGAGCGGATTATCTCTTTTTTCAATGTTCATGAGGTCTCAGAACCTAGCTTGTTGATCCAAATACTCAAATTCCCAAGTCGATGCCTCTTCACTCCTGTGTATGTTCCACTCCGTAGATGATAAAGGTAGTGGACAGCCATCTTTAAAAAAAAAATAAGAACAAAATGATTGGGACTTAAGCCTAGGCACATGATGGGTTTTTTTTGCTTAAGCGGTGGCACCCCTCTAAGTGGGAAAAAGGATTCTGAAGTTTCGATTTCGTGATTTGTCAACTCAACTACAAGTCTATTGTAATAAGTTGCAACGATGTGACTCATGTCCATAAAAGTCAACCACTTATCTACAGGTGCAATACCACCACTATTTGAGAGACGATGCAAGCCATTTAAGATGTAGTTAAAACGATCCTCACTCGCAAATACCCGCACATAATCATTTCTATGATCTTTCACCTATTGAATAAGATGTCTACGAACCATGACATGACTTTCTTTGGTGAAACCCAAGAACTCAGCTATAGCCCGAAAACCACAATTCCCATCGCCTTTAACATCCACAATTTTTTCAATAAATGGAACCATGAATTTTGGCATATAGTCAATAGGGCTCAAAACATCAAACACACCATGAACCGGAGTAGGCTTTGGAACCGGGCTAAGCTTAGGAAACCGAGTAGGTGGTGGAAGTGGGGAACGTGATCATTTGCCAATACAAGCACCCATTTTTTAGGAAATGATGACATAGTTTGCAACGATTGACTATCCAGAAATTGGGAATCAACACGCTTCCAATAAGAAGGGATTCGACTTGTCGATGTCTCATTTGCTTTACACCTCACTGGCGCTTCCTTGGTTGGTATTTTTCTTGGAGGAGGAGAAACCATTGTGGATTCTGGAAATGCCAACTGACGCAAAACCTCTTTGATTTCTAGATTGATTTGATACGGAACTTTCTTGAGACGTTCCTGAATATCATTCCACTCCTCCTCAACAGAAAAACCATCTTCATTACTTTCTTCACCCATACATAACTTTTGCCAATGACGGTGTATCTCATCCAATCGAATAGGATTATTGTCACGGATTTTCACAGTAATAGTGCATGCACAAGGTAGCTCATACGATGTCCTTATCACACAACCACAAATTTCTTTGTCCATGCACAAAGTTTCCTTGGAACGTCCTTCTTCATCAAAAATAAAGCTCAAAGCAGTCCTAGACACATAACCAGCCAACCCATAGTACAAAATGACGTCTTTGTATCTATGTTCCAATACAGTACAACTCCTCCCAAATGATGTTTGTATCTCAGTTAACTGGATCACCAACATATCATGTATTTTCTCCCAACAAGTACCCAAATCACCTACACTATTGCTCAAATATTTCTTTAGTTTACCATGAGCCCCCTCAACTCGGTTGGTGGTTCTGCAGCCAAGATGCAAGACACGGTCTGACCATGCCCTCACTATTTTCTCCTTCACAACATCCAATACGGTGCTATCGAAATAAGTAAGAAACTTTGGAAAATCTTTACAAACATTTTTGAATTCCATTAACGCACTTGCATATAATTCTTGAGTAGGTGATTCAACAACAACTTCCCATGCTCTCATTACCTTGTTAACTATGTCACTTGGCTTCACCTCTTTCCCATCCTTCGGTTTCACTCTACAGTCAGTGATGCACTTTGCTCTAACATTTTTACCAACATGAAAATAACAAAGTATTGCACTAGTTTCAGGGAGAACAGTTGCTACCGCATTCATCAAAGTTGTATCTCTGTCAGTCACAACCATTGAAGGCATATTAATCTTTGAATTAAGAAGTTTGACCAACATCTGTAAAACCCAAGTAAAATTTTCCTCTTTCTCAGATGTCAAAAATCCAAAACCAACATAATACGTCAAATCAGTTGAGGTGACCCCAACTATCTCAAACAATGGCATTCTGTACATGTTGGTTTTATAGGTGGAGTCCATAACCAGAACTGTTGGAAAATTGTTAAACAACTTAACAGATGTTGGATGAGCCCAAAATATGTCTTGAATAGTAGTTGTAATATCCCGCTTAAAACTCAGTCTTTTATCCGTGAAAGATATTGTGTCAGTGAAATTTTAATGCAAAGGGCAAAAAGGTAAATTTCATAGAGGAGCTATATATATGTCCAAGTCTCATTATTCCTCATTATTTCCTTCACTTTCTCTCACTAACAAACAACCAATTCCATGTTCTCTCTTGCTCTCAATCGAGCTTCCCCTCATTCCACCTTAGATCCACAAATTTCTCACCAAATCTCATGCCAAATCAATATACATGTTCTCAATTGAAGCTCGTTTAGGTTATTTTGATGTTTAGAGGCAAGAATTAAAGGAAGGAATCAAAGCTATAGTTGGGAGCAGAAGTAGAGCTAGAATCAGAAGTTGTTAGCAGGTGAGTTCTTATTAGATAATTAACCTCACCTTGGGTATTTTATCCATGAATGAAACTTACTTCTTTTTGATTGATAGAATAATTAGTGCCCTAGTTTGTTAATTGATGAGGTCCCATGTAAATTCTTGAATACACTTACATATATTATGTTTTTTAAAAGCTTTTAGAAGTATTAATTGATTCTGGGTTCAAGGGCAGCCTTGGTCATAGAAACATGTTTCTGGATTTTCTAGAAACTGTCATGCTCGCTGAGCGAGCTTGGGTTCGCCGCAGCGAGCTTAGCAGGTTTTCATTCTGGGTTTTCCAGAAACTGTCATGCTTGCTGGAGCGAGCTTGAGCTCACCGCAGCAAGCTTAGCAGGTTTCGTTTCTGGTTAACGTCGCTACAACGAAGATCAAGCTCGCTGAAGCGAGCTGTTCTAAACCCAGCTCGCTGAAGCGAGAAGATGCTCGCTGAGCGAAGCACCCTGTTCTCTTATAAATGAATCCTACTGCCCAATGACTATTTAAAACCTTTAAGATAAACTCAGGCAAGTATAAACCAAGAATTAATATGAGACATCGTCGTGTTAACAGAAATGTGAGAATTTAACAAGACTAGATTACAATGAGTCGTGGGTAGGCCATTGACCCGGGATGTATATATTTCTTAGATGTTAAAGATGATATCACTATGTCTTTAACTACAGCACAGAACCTTATTTAGGTACAATTACATGTATATCAAAACGTGCCTCAGATGTTCACGCCAGTGGGACACTGAGGGTACACGTAGCAGTTCAAATAATTAATTAAAATACCAGTTAAGTCGTGTCTCCTTGTTATTCATGCCATTGGGATACGGGAGATTCACGCCAGTGGGACAGGACATTCTGCAAGGGTGGCCCGCACGACGGCAAGAGGAGTCCAGTGACTAGCCTCAGATAGGAGTTTTCACCGGTTATCAGATGGATGTACAACGGGGTTACTCCACTCGGATGCATTACGTAAAATCAACCCAGATATTTAATGTCTGTTACACGCTAACTCTTTTAACTCTTTAGTGCAGCTAGTAACCTAGTTTTTCCCAATTACTCAGTGAAGCAGACAAGAACCGTATAAACCCAGAATGGGTTGAGTATATAAATATGGCCTATGTTATAATATGGCCTAGGATAGGTAGAACTCACTAAGACATTATGATTTTCAGGTACTCAGGTAGCACACATCAATGGTAAGTAGAAGGCTACCGATTGACCGTGCTAGTTCTATGTTCTGGCCTATGTTATAATATTATGTTATATACTCGGATACCTATGTTATGTAGAATCATGTACCAGACCATTTTAGATATTTTGTACTCGCCAGTGAATACTTATATATCATCAGACATGTTATGTACTATGTATCCGATGTAATGATTTTTGTTATACATATGTATGTTTTTCAGTCTTAAATTTATGTATTGTAATTTAATGTATCCAATACGAAATTTAACGCTTGTATGAGATCCTAGGCAATCTCATTATGGGTGTTACAATTTGGTATCAGAGCAGGTCGATTCAGATCATGCCTTGGGTCATTAAAATACAATCCAAGTAGATGGATCATTTGGATCCAGGATATTTATTCTAAATGTTATATTTGGTTACACTTGATCAATTTGACTTGTATATGACAGTTAAGATAAGATGTCTGGGGGACGAAGAGGACCAGGAAGGCCTAGAGTCAATCAGGCAAACGAGGAAGGTGGAGATCCTAATGTTAATTTCTGAGCTCAGATGATGCAGCAACAGGCAATGCAACAACAGTATCAGGAGCAGCAGGCTCAGAATGCTATGCAGCATCAGCAGATGATGCAACAACAAGTTCAGCAGCAGGTGTAACAACCCGATTTTTAGGATTTATTTATTTAATTGTTTATGTGTTTAATTGTTTATTTTGGTGATTTATTGAATTTTGGGAGTTGAAGGTTATTTTAGTAATTTGAGAGTTAGTGACATATTTGAAATATGTTAGAGGTTTAGAATTTAAATATTTGAAAATAGTGGTGTATAAGTTATAGGGGGTGGCTTAAGTGAAGTAAAAGTGTAGAGAAAAAATATTGTGAGTTAATCGTAACAAATCTTATTTTATTTTAAAAGGTAACAAACTTTTTTTTAAAAGATATATTTGAAATTGTAACAAACCTAATTAGTGGGATAACAAACCCTAGAAACCTATTATAAGTACACTAGTTAATGGTGAGTGAATTAAGTTATTCATTATTCACAAAACTTTTGAGAGGCAAGAGAGAGATAGAGAGACGAGGCTTGGAGAAGAGGTGTAACACCCATAATATAATAAGATTGCCTAGGATCTTATACGAGTATTAAAATTTCGTACTGGATACATTAATTTACAATATAAAAGTTCATTCAATTATATTACATCACGTTGTAATATTACATTCCAAAGTTAAACAACATCTCTGATACATGTACAACCATATGATACATTCAAACTAAAAACAGATAACAACAGCACGATCAGTCCGTAGCCTTCTCCTTACCCTTGTTGCGTGCTGATTGCGATCCTGCCTGTGAACCTGCACCAGAAGGAATGGGATGAGACATAATGTCTCAGTGAGCTCTACCCAACCTACTGTTTGGCAACCACAGGGAACCTAGGGTCGCCATGCCTACCTTGGCAATTTAGGGGAATTCTAGAATCGCCAAGTCTTTAACCTGCCTATGACTTTAACTATAACCTGTCTGTAACTGTAAACTTTCTGTGACTGTAACTATAACTATGAATCATAAAACAAATAAAGTGTTTTATGTTAGCTATTAGCGTTGAACAAACAATTAATCTGAGTTCATTTTACGGAGTGCGACCCGGGTGGAGTAACCCCGAGGACAGCTCCCTATGAACCGGTGAAATTCCTATCATATCAGGCTAACACCGGACTCCCTATGAAATTGCATGTGGACAATCCTCTCGGAGAAGTCCCATCCGGCGAATCCCGGAGTCTGCTGAACATGCCTTTGACTTTGAATTATTAATATTCTTTGACTTTGATAAATAAGTGTATATATAAATATACATATCTATTACTTTGATCATATAAGCAATTCCCGTAACTCTTAACCTATGACACATGGTATTTGGCTTATCGTTCTCATAAGCCACCTATAATTGTTGGAGAACCAACACTATAAACTTTAAGTGAAACCATGGTTGCTAAACCATTCCTATTACTTTGTATCCTAAAGTGGATACAACTAACAACTTGATTCTCATGCTATAACCCTCATTTTCCTGTCAAGGAATTCGGCATATCGTTGTCATATGCCGCTATAAGAATTATCCTATTCGATAAACCTCAAACCCGACATTTCCAAGCTTTGCACAATCCTTGCTCCTATACTTTTATAAACATTGGGAAGCATTTAGAATGAGTTAAAATGGTAGGCAAGGTTCCCAAAATATATATATAAAATCAGTTGCCAAAAAGCCATGCCCGCGCGCACCAGTACCCCCAGAACAGCTCAACGAAGTTGGGCTGTCCAGGGTTGGTCGCTACAAGCGCCCCCTTGGTCGCTACAAGCGCCAGTGTGGTCGCTTGAAGCGCGGGTAGGCAGGGATTCATCCTGCCTGGTCGCTACAAGCGACAGCTCGTCGCTACAGCGACCGTATCAGTATAAAAACGTGTAAAAATGTGATTTTCCACCATTTTTGCCCATTCAAGGTTACCCAAGCTTCCTAAGCATGTTAAAAACGATTTTCCATCATAAAACATCAGTTAAAAACATTCACAAGCAAGGATTATGGCTAACAAGGAAATTAGGGCAAAATTCCAAACTTTCTATAACTTTTTCCTATGAAGCAAAACACACAAAACTCACACTATGAGGGTTCTAAAACCCAAGATGAGCTCACCTCTGAACTGGTTTGGTGTTGGCTAAGCTTCCAATTGTGAAATTCTCCTTTTCTTGATCTTTACCTAGCTTCTCTTGTCCAAGTTTACCCAAAACTTTGATTGCTTAACATACAAGATTAATGGAAGAAGTTTGATGGTTCAAGGGTGATGATTTGATGAGATGATTAAGGTGAGGGTGGGGGACGAAAATGGGGGAGAAAGGAAGAGAAATTTTCTGATTTCTTGCAAAGGGAAAAATGAAGATAAACAAGGATAAATTCATATTTATCCAATGGCCCATTTTCCCTCTTATTACAGTTTTGCCACTCCTTCCATTTAAATCCTATAACTCTGATACATGCCTTGCTTAAGCGGGATATTACACTCTACCCCCCTTAAAAGAAATTTCGTCCTCGAAATTTAGAAATTACCTGTAAAAAGATGTGGATAACTCTCCTGCATCTCTGATTCCAATTCCCACGTAGCTTCGCCGTAGGGAGAACCTTTCCATATAACTTTAACAATTGGAATCTCTTTGTTCCTTAAGGCCTTGACATCACGTTCTATTATCCGTTCCGGTTCGGGCCGAAAGGTCAAATCCGAACTCAAGTCGATGGTCTCTAACTCTACTGGTTGATAAGGATCAGGAATGAACTTCCTCAACTGTGAAACATGGAAAACATCATGTAATCCTGACATCGCCGGTGGCAGAGCCAATTGATAAGCTGCTGGTCCGACTCGTTTAAGTATCTGAAATGGCCCAATAAATCTTGGACTCAATTTCTTTGTTCTGAAAACACCTCGCAATCCCAACTTAGGGGTAACTTTCAAGAAAACATGATCTCCCACTTCGAACTCTAGAGGTCTTCGCCTCTTGTCCGCATAACTCTTCTGTCGACTCTGAGCAGTTCTGATCTTATCCTGAATGGATTTAATCTTTAAAGTAGTCTCTCGAATAATCTCAGGTCCCAAAATACTCTTATCTCCAACCTCTGACCAACAAAGCGGTGTCCTACACCTTCTGCCATACAATGCCTCATAGGGTGCCATTCCAATACTGGAATGGTAACTGTTATTATATGAAAATTCAATCAAAGGCAGGTGATTATTCCAACTCCCTCCATCCTCTAAAATGCATGCACGAAGCATATCCTCTAACGTCTGAATGGTTCTCTCAGACTGTCCATCTGTTTGAGGATGATGGGACGTACTCAACATTAACCTCGTTCCCAAAGCCTTTTGAAAAGCTTTCCAAAAATGAGAAGTAAAGATAGGATCCCTATCTGACACAATGCTGGTTGGAACACCATGTAATTTCACAATCTCCGCTATGAACAATTCTGCATACTGAGCAGCCCTGTAAGTAGTTCTAACCGGTAAAAAGTAAGCAGACTTAGTTAACCGATCTACAACTACCCAAATTGAATCATGTCCCCGCTGAGTCCGAGGTAACCCTGTCACAAAATCCATAGAGATTTCTTCCCATTTCCACTGAGGGATTTCCAATGGTACAAGCATCCCTGCAGGCCTCTGATGTTCAATCTTCACTTGTTGACACACAATACAACGTGATACGAATTCCGCAATATTGGTCTTCATCCCTGGCCACCAATAATCCTTCTTTAAATCTTGGTACATTTTAGTGGTACCTGGGTGAATACTGAAACTACTCTTGTGTGCCTCTTCCAAAATCAACCTTTTTAAATTAGCATCATTAGGAACACAAACTCTACCTTCAAACAACAGAGTACCATCAGATGCCCTTGAAAACTCTGAATGCCCAATCCTCCTCTGAAGATCCATATCCAAATCTTGAGCTTGTGTGATTCTGGACCGCAAATCACAGGTAACTTCTAATCTTTGTAACAAAATGCCATCATCCATTTCTGTAACGCTGAGACTAAGATCTCTAAATTTCTCATATGAACCACAGGTGTGCATCAGCACTTCTGCTCTCATCAGGGATTTCCTGCTCAAGGCGTCAGCAACTACATTCGCCTTCCCCGGGTGATACTTTAACTCAAAATCAAAATCCTTTAAATATTCCATCCATCTTCTTTGTCTCATGTTCAGTTCCCGTTGATCGAACAAATACTTTAAACTTTTGTGGTCACTGAACAAGTCGAATTGTGCTCCATATAAATGGTGCCTCCACACTTTCAAAGCAAAAACTATTGCCGCCAACTCAAGGTCATGAGTGGGGTAATTCTCCTCGTGAGATTTAAGCTGTCGAGAAGCATAAGCTATCACATTACCTTCTTGCATGAGCACACTGCCCAGTCCTTTAGAGGACGCATCACAATAAACCACATATTTCTTTTCAGGGTCTGGTATTGCTAATACTGGAGCCTTGGATAATTTCTTCCTCAAAGTCCGGAAACTTTTCTCACAATCTTCGTCCCAGACGAAAGGCACATCTTTCCTCGTGAGGCGTGTCAAAGGCAACGCAATCTGTGAAAATCTCATAATAAATCTTCGGTAGTAACCTGCTAAACCCAGGAAACTCCGAACCTCTGTTACATTCGCTGGTCTAGCCCAATTAAGAACGGCTTCGACTTTCGACAAGTCAACTGACACTCCCCCTTTAGAAATAACATGCCCCAAAAACTGGATTTCCGATAACCAAAATTCACATTTACTGAATTTTGCATATAACTGATTTTCTCTAAGGATGTCCAAAACAATCCTCAGATGCTGAGCATGTTCCTGCGAGTCCTTTGAATAAATCAAGATATCATCAATGAAAATTTCCACAAACTGATCCAAGTAAGGCTGGAAAATTCTATTCATGTAGTCCATAAAAACCGCTGGAGCATTAGTCACTCCAAAAGGCATCACCAAGAATTCATAATGTCCGTAACGTGTTCTGAACGCCGTCTTGGACACATCTGACGATTTGATACGAATCTGGGGGTGTCCAGATCTGAGGTCAATCTTTGAAAACACTGAAGCTCCTTTGAGTTGATCCAATAGATCATCAATCCTCGGTAACGGATACTTATTCTTTATTGTTACTTTATTCAGTCGACGGTAGTCGATACACAATCTCATACTACCATCTTTCTTCTTAACCAACAACACTGGTGCGCCCCAAGGTGACACACTAGGCCTGATAAAATGTTTTTGAATCAAGTCTTCTAACTGAGACTTCAATTCCTTTAACTCTGATGGTGACATTCTGTAAGGCGCCACTGAAACTGGCTCAGATCCTGGGATGAGATCAATGGAAAACTCAACTTCCCGTTCAGGGGGTAAATTACTTATCTCCGAAGGAAAAACATCTAAATAATCACTGACAACAGGAATGTCACTGGGACTCAGTTCTGACTCTGAAGTCACAGTAACCATTACATAAAAACCCCTATCCTGCGCACACATAAGCTGAGTAAGCTGATGAGTTCGGTTGATTAACTCTGATAAAGCCACACCTTCGGTCGTATTATCTGTAGGCATAAAGATACACTTTTCCGCACATCCAATGTACACATGATTAGCAGATAACCAATCCATTCCTAGGATCACATCAAGTTGTATCATGGGAAGACACACCAAGTCTATATAGTATGTCTTACTAGATACAGTGATCGGACAATTTTCACATATGAAACTAGCTACAACTCCACCTTCTGTAGCGGTGGATACCGTCATAGGAGGTATCAACGGTGACATAGATAACTGTAACGCTTCTACACACTTGTAAGAAATAAATGAACATGTAGCACCACAATCAGAAAGCACTTTAACTGGAGTTTGGCCTAAGTAACACATACCAGCAATTAAGTCTTCATTGGCCAAA
Organism: Medicago ruthenica; assembly: GCA_018208015.1. Classification (NCBI taxonomy): domain Eukaryota; kingdom Viridiplantae; phylum Streptophyta; class Magnoliopsida; order Fabales; family Fabaceae; genus Medicago; species Medicago ruthenica. The sequence goes on from CM031376.1 coordinate 50,001,623, forward strand.
GCCTTCTGGCCATCAAGGGAGTACACTCTACCCTTGCTTGTAGTAGTACCTTCAGCTCCACTTTTACCTTTTCTTTCTGGACAATTAGCAAAAACGTGCCCCAGCTGCCTACACCAGAAACACACACCCGAACGTCTCATGCATTCACCGCGATGCAATTTCCCACAGTATTTACAAGTGTCATTCGCCTGTGGTGAAAATGACTGTTTGCCCCTCTTCGGAGAGCCCTTAGGCTTGTTCTCTTGATACCTATCTTGAAATTTGCCTTTCCTCTTCTCATATGCTGCAGCTTTCTCTTTAGCGGTCTTAGCAAAACCCGCTTCCGCAACCAAACTATCGTGAACCATCTCGTCATAGCTGGTATTCCTCTGAAGACTCACTGCTGTATCAATCTCACCTCTCAACCCACGCCTATACTGATTCATCTTCCAATTTTCATTAGCGGCATACTCGTTGTGAGAGGAGTAATACGACAATTCTTCAAACTTCTTTGTAAACTCGGTGACTGACATGCCACCTTGCTTCAGCTCAAGAAATTCCTGTTCTTTCTTTACTTTATAAGACATTGGGATATACTTCTCTATCATTGCTTCCTTGAAGTTATCCCAGTTAATCTCAACATTGTTTGCTATCATTCGGCGTTGAGCAGATTCCCACCAATCTTCCGCTGCGCCTCTGAACTGGTTAGTAGCCAACAATACTTTACTTTCCTCAGGGCAATCCACCATCCGGAACACTTTCTCAATCTGTTTCAGCCATCTCTTGGCCTCTGGAGGTTCACCTTCCCCATTAAACTCAGGAGGGTGATTTCTGTTAAATTCCCGGTACGACGGATTCGCCACTGCTGGTGGTGGTGTCTGCTGCTGAGCACCTTGTCCATGGTGCATCATCTCCATCCATTCATGCTGAGTTTGAGCCTGTTGTTGGGCTTGCTGCTGCATCATAAGCATCATCTGTTGATGCTGCAATGCAGCCTGAGCTTGCTGCTCTTGATATTGTTGCTGCAACGCCTGTTGCTGTTGCATCATTTGAGCCCAAAACTGCATATGAGGGTCTCCTCCGGCTTCCTCAGCATTTGCCTGATTCGATCTAGGCCTGCCAGGACCTCTTCTCCTCCCAGACATATTATCCTAACTGTCATACACAAGTCAAAGTGATCAGTTTCAACCGGATATAACATTTAGAATAATGTCCCGGATCCAAGAGATCCACAAACTTGCATTGTATTTTAATGACCCAAGGCACGGTCTGAATCGACCTGCTCTGATACCAAATTGTAACACCCATAATAAGATTGCCTAGGATCTTATACGAGTATTAAAATTTCGTACTGGATACATTAATTTACAATATAAAAGTTCATTCAATTATATTACATCACGTTGTAATATTACATTCCAGAGTTAAACAACATCTCTGATACATGTACAACCATATGATACATTCAAACTAAAAACAGATAACAACAGCACGATCAGTCTGTAGCCTTCTCCTTACCCTTGTTGCGTGCTGATTGCGATCCTGCCTATGAACCTGCACCAGAAGGAATCGGATGAGACATAATGTCTCAGTGAGCTCTACCCAACCTACTGTTTGGCAACCACAGGGAACACGTTTATGGATTTTCTAGAAACTGTCATGCTCGCTGAGCGAGCTTGGGTTCGCCGCAGCGAGCTTAGCAGGTTTTCATTCTGGGTTTTCCAGAAACTGTCATGCTTGCTGGAGCGAGCTTGAGCTCACCGCAGCAAGCTTAGCAGGTTTCGTTTCTGGTTAACGTCGCTACAACGAAGATCAAGCTCGCTGAAGCGAGCTGTTCTAAACCCAGCTCGCTGAAGCGAGAAGATGCTCGCTGAGCGAAGCACCCTGTTCTCTTATAAATGAATCCTACTGCCCAATGACTATTTAAAACCTTTAAGATAAACTCAGGCAAGTATAAACCAAGAATTAATATGAGACATCGTCGTGTTAACAGAAATGTGAGAATTTAACAAGACTAGATTACAATGAGTCGTGGGTAGGCCATTGACCCGGGATGTATATATTTCTTAGATGTTAAAGATGATATCACTATGTCTTTAACTACAGCACAGAACCTTATTTAGGTACAATTACATGTATATCAAAACGTGCCTCAGATGTTCACGCCAGTGGGACACTGAGGGTACACGTAGCAGTTCAAATAATTAATTAAAATACCAGTTAAGTCGTGTCTCCTTGTTATTCATGCCAGTGGGATACGGGAGATTCACGCCAGTGGGACAGGACATTCTGCAAGGGTGGCCCGCACGACGGCAAGAGGAGTCCAGTGACTAGCCTCAGATAGGAGTTTTCACCGGTTATCAGATGGATGAACAACGGGGTTACTCCACTCGGATGCATTACGTAAAATCAACCCAGATATTTAATGTCTGTTACACGCTAACTCTTTTAACTCTTTAGTGCAGCTAGTAACCTAGTTTTTCCCAATTACTCAGTGAAGCAGACAAGAACCGTATAAACCCAGAATGGGTTGAGTATATAAATATGGCCTATGTTATAATATGGCCTAGGATAGGTAGAACTCACTAAGACATTATGATTTTCAGGTACTCAGGTAGCACACATCAATGGTAAGTAGAAGGCTACCGATTGACCGTGCTAGTTCTATGTTCTGGCCTATGTTATAATATTATGTTATATACTCGGATACCTATGTTATGTAGAATCATGTACCAGACCATTTTAGATATTTTGTACTCGCCAGTGAATACTTATATATCATCAGACATGTTATGTACTATGTATCCGATGTAATGATTTTTGTTATACATATGTATGTTTTTCAGTCTTAAATTTATGTATTGTAATTTAATGTATCCAATACGAAATTTAACGCTTGTATGAGATCCTAGGCAATCTCATTATGGGTGTTACAATTTGGTATCAGAGCAGGTCGATTCAGATCATGTCTTGGGTCATTAAAATACAATCCAAGTAGATGGATCATTTGGATCCAGGATATTTATTCTAAATGTTATATTTGGTTACACTTGATCAATTTGACTTGTATATGACAGTTAAGATAAGATGTCTGGGGGACGAAGAGGACCAGGAAGGCCTAGAGTCAATCAGGCAAACGAGGAAGGTGGAGATCCTAATGTTAATTTCTGAGCTCAGATGATGCAGCAACAGGCAATGCAACAACAGTATCAGGAGCAGCAGGCTCAGAATGCTATGCAGCATCAGCAGATGATGCAACAACAAGTTCAGCAGCAGGTGTAACAACCCGATTTTTAGGATTTATTTATTTAATTGTTTATGTGTGTTTAATTGTTTATTTTGGTGATTTATTGAATTTTGGGAGTTGAAGGTTATTTTAGTAATTTGAGAGTTAGTGACATATTTGAAATATGTTAGAGGTTTAGAATTTAAATATTTGAAAATAGTGGTGTATAAGTTATAGGGGGTGGCTTAAGTGAAGTAAAAGTGTAGAGAAAAAATATTGTGAGTTAATCGTAACAAATCTTATTTTATTTTAAAAGGTAACAAACTTTTTTTTAAAAGATATATTTGAAATTGTAACAAACCTAATTAGTGGGATAACAAACCCTAGAAACCTATTATAAGTACACTAGTTAATGGTGAGTGAATTAAGTTATTCATTATTCACAAAACTTTTGAGAGGCAAGAGAGAGATAGAGAGACGAGGCTTGGAGAAGAGGTGTAACACCCATAATAAGATTGCCTAGGATCTTATACGAGTATTAAAATTTCGTACTGGATACATTAATTTACAATATAAAAGTTCATTCAATTATATTACATCACGTTGTAATATTACATTCCAAAGTTAAACAACATCTCTGATACATGTACAACCATATGATACATTCAAACTAAAAACAGATAACAACAGCACGATCAGTCCGTAGCCTTCTCCTTACCCTTGTTGCGTGCTGATTGCGATCCTGCCTGTGAACCTGCACCAGAAGGAATGGGATGAGACATAATGTCTCAGTGAGCTCTACCCAACCTACTGTTTGGCAACCACAGGGAACCTAGGGTCGCCATGCCTACCTTGGCAATTTAGGGGAATTCTAGAATCGCCAAGTCTTTAACCTGCCTATGACTTTAACTATAACCTGTCTGTAACTGTAAACTTTCTGTGACTGTAACTATAACTATGAATCATAAAACAAATAAAGTGTTTTATGTTAGCTATTAGCGTTGAACAAACAATTAATCTGAGTTCATTTTACGGAGTGCGACCCGGGTGGAGTAACCCCGAGGACAGCTCCCTATGAACCGGTGAAATTCCTATCATATCAGGCTAACACCGGACTCCCTATGAAATTGCATGTGGACAATCCTCTCGGAGAAGTCCCATCCGGCGAATCCCGGAGTCTGCTGAACATGCCTTTGACTTTGAATTATTAATATTCTTTGACTTTGATAAATAAGTGTATATATAAATATACATATCTATTACTTTGATCATATAAGCAATTCCCGTAACTCTTAACCTATGACACATGGTATTTGGCTTATCGTTCTCATAAGCCACCTATAATTGTTGGAGAACCAACACTATAAACTTTAAGTGAAACCATGGTTGCTAAACCATTCCTATTACTTTGTATCCTAAAGTGGATACAACTAACAACTTGATTCTCATGCTATAACCCTCATTTTCCTGTCAAGGAATTCGGCATATCGTTGTCATATGCCGCTATAAGAATTATCCTATTCGATAAACCTCAAACCCGACATTTCCAAGCTTTGCACAATCCTTGCTCCTATACTTTTATAAACATTGGGAAGCATTTAGAATGAGTTAAAATGGTAGGCAAGGTTCCCAAAATATATATATAAAATCAGTTGCCAAAAAGCCATGCCCGCGCGCACCAGTACCCCCAGAACAGCTCAACGAAGTTGGGCTATCCAGGGTTGGTCGCTACAAGCACCCCCTTGGTCGCTACAATCGCCCCTGGTCGCTACAAGCGCCAGTGTGGTCGCTTGAAGCGCGGGTAGGCAGGGATTCATCCTGCCTGGTCGCTACAAGCGACAGCCCGTCGCTACAGCGACCGTATCAGTATAAAAACGTGTACAAATGTGATTTTCCACCATTTTTGCCCATTCAAGGTTACCCAAGCTTCCTAAGCATGTTAAAAACGATTTTCCATCATAAAACATCAGTTAAAAACATTCACAAGCAAGGATTATGGCTAACAAGGAAATTAGGGCAAAATTCCAAACTTTCTATAACTTTTTCCTATGAAGCAAAACACATAAAACTCACACTATGAGGGTTCTAAAACCCAAGATGAGCTCACCTCTGAACTGGTTTGGTGTTGGCTAAGCTTCCACTTGTGAAATTCTCCTTTTCTTGATCTTTACCTAGCTTCTCTTGTCCAAGTTTACCCAAAACTTTGATTGCTTAACATACAAGATTAATGGAAGAAGTTTGATGGTTCAAGGGTGATGATTTGATGAGATGATTAAGGTGAGGGTGGGGGACGAAAATGGGGGAGAAAGGAAGAGAAATTTTCTGATTTCTTGCAAAGGGAAAAATGAAGATAAACAAGGATAAATTCATATTTATCCAATGGCCCATTTTCCCTCTTATTACAGTTTTGCCACTCCTTCCATTTAAATCCTATAACTCTGATACATGCCTTGCTTAAGCGGGATATTACAAGAGGAAAGCTAGAGAATCAAAGGGGAAGGAGAGGATTGCACTAAGAATAGCAGGAATAGCGAGGAAACTAAGGTAAGAGGGGAGATTATGATTAACATATGGGTTTAAGAAGCAATTGCGTGTTTGGGAGCTTTTAGATTATAGCTTAATTTTATGAATTATGATTAATTGTGTTTATGTTCGTGCTCTTTGTTGATGACTGAATTGAATATGTGTTCAGTTGTTGATTTAATGCTTTTACTTCGTCAAAACTCATGCTTGATTTTGGTAATTATGAATTTTGTGAAATTTGGTGAAATTAAAGAATAACATGATAATTGGTGTTGTTTATGATTAATTGAATCGATTATTATGAGTATGATTATGTATTTGGATTATGAAATTATGAGGTTATATTGTTTGGGTTAAGTTGGGATTATGGTTGTTGTTGTTTATGTGAAAATTGCTTAAATTGGTGAATTTGAATGAATTATTGACATAATTGATTTTAAGTTGATTTATGTTGTTAATTATGTGCTTATGAACATGTTGATGTGATTAGAAAGTTGGAATTGTTGTTGTACAAATCTGTTTGGGATTTTAAGTTGTTTTGGGAAAAAAATGGGTTTTTGAGACGAACTTTGAAAATTAACCGAAAATCTTGTGAAATTCATATCAATTGATGTTTTGTTGTGTAAGCATTGTTCAATTTGAGTTTATTGATCATGTTAATATCTGTAAATTGATTTTGGGTTGATGGGGATCAAAAATGGGATTTTTGGGCGAGTTTTAAGTGATTCCCGTAGCCGTACCAACCACTGACAGCAACAACTTTTTCTGTTACGTCCTTTTTTTCACTAGTTTCTGTTTTGAACTGGGTTTTGGTGTAAACATGAAAGTTGTAGATATGGATGTTAGCTTTCAATTGCCGTTGGTTGGACTTAATTTTGATTTCTAGAACTTGAGTTATGATCAAAATACTACACATAGGTCATGACACATTTTTCGTGAAACTTTCGCATACTTTTTTCAATGAATCTTGAAACATCCTTAAAATTAATGACGAGCTAAGGAATCATTTAGAGTTAATAAATGAATAGGTAATTATGAAGTTGTGATCGTTAATGATGTTTGGTGTAGTTTGTGTGATTAAATCATGAAGCTTAAATTATGAGGATGTTGAAGATTGTAAATACTTGATGTTGTGATGGTTGTGATGTGTTGTTGTTTACACATAATATTGATAATGCTGTTGATGATGCTATTGATGATGATATTGATGATGCTATTGATGATGCTATTGATGATGATATTTATGATGATATTGATGATGCTATTGATGATATTGAATGATGTGTGATAATGATACATGTTGTGTTAAGTGACGATGTTTGAGTAAATGATGATGATGTTTAATTACTTGACTTGATGTGTGGCCTTAGTGATTTGATAATGCGTTAGGTGATGATTTGGTGATGATATGTTATATGACGAAGTGAAGTGTATAACAAATGGTGAGTGTATTTGGTGAGCATTGTCGAGTCTCTTTGTGGGTCCATGCATTCATAAGTCAGTCTGGTGTGGTGTGTGGTGATTTCATTGCGGGGTTTTAAGATCTCGGGGATTTCATTGGCGATTGTATGGTGAATTCATTGCGGGGTTTTAGATCTCGAGGAGTTCATTGGTGGCGGTACCGTAAAACATATAGAGTCGTGTTAGGTGCATTACATTCATAGAAGTCGTGTTTGGTAATGTTTTGGTGTGAATTTGTGCATTAAGGTGGTAAATGCTTAATTGATGTGTTCTTGTGATTGTGATTGAATTGTAAATGAATTGATGATACTTGATGAATCTTGAGTGTTTGATATATGATTGAAAATTGTGATTGAGATTATAATTGAATATGAACGTGATATGAATGTTGAATTATGTAATCAGGATTGTTTATTTAAATGTATATGTGATAAATGTTGATGTGGCTTGCCTGACATACATGCGTTTATTATTCCCTTATGTTGAGCATATATCTTACCCTCCAGTGGCTTTATTGTCGCCTCATCCTTGGGTGAATCCCTCATGGATGTAGACTTGCAGGTTGAGGAATAGCTTATTTGTGAACATGTCGAGGATGGCGTTTGCCTACTCGAGTTTATCTGCTTTGGAGTCTAGCTTAGGAGCTCTGATTAGGACTAGAGGTTTATTTATGTTATACTATGAGATCCTTGGATCAAACCTTGTTAAGATGATATGTTAATTTATATGTTATGACCGAGACATGACAATTGCTTTGATGTTAATTATGTTTTATTCCACTGCGATGTGATTTAATTGATGAAGTTTTTATCATAAATATTTGATATGAGACGTATGTTGAATTAGTAAAGTTCCAATGTAGGATAAATGTGTGATTTATCTTTATATTTATGTTCTCGAGGATTGGGGCTTTACAGCAGGCCCAGTCCCAACAACAATGGGCAGAGATGATGCATCAGGGGCAAGGCTTTCATCATCAGCCTCCACCACCCCCGATTATTGGTAACCCGGCATTTCGAGAGTACAATAGGAATCATCCTCTCGAGTTCAATGGTGAGGGAGATCCTCAAGAAGCTAAGAGTGGTTGAAACAAATGGAGAAAATCTTTTGGATGGTTGAGTGCTCTGATGCGGACAGAGTAGTGTATGCGACTAATCAGTTCAGAGGCGCAGCGGAAGATTGGTGGGAAACTACCCAACGTAGAATGCCGACAAATAACGTAGAGATTAATTGGGCAAATTTCAAGGAAGCGATGCTGGAAAAGTACCTGCCATTGTCGTATAAGGTGAGGAAAGAGCAATCTAGAATTGAGACAAGGGAATATGTCTTTTACGGAGTTTACTAAGAAGTTTGAAGAGTTGTCATACTACTCTACCCACAATGAGTATGCAAGTAATGAAAACTGGAAGATTAACCAATACAAGCGCGGGTTGAGAGGTGAAATTGACACTGCTGTGAGTCTTCAGAAGACTACTAGTTTTGATGAATTGGTGCATGATAGCCTGGTAGCTGAAACTGGCTTCGCTAAGACTGCCAAGGAGAAAGCTATGGCTTATGAGAAGATGAGAGACAAAGACAAGTATCATGATAAGCTGAAACCAAAGGGTTCTGTGCGCTCTCGTAAAAAAAACGCAAACCTCGAGCGTATACGAACGCTCGAAAGGTTATGTGAAGTCGCCACCAAAGTTTTTGTTTAAAGGGAACGTTGATAAACCCTTAAGTTTTTTTTATTTTTAAAGGGAAACGATAATAAAACCCTTTGACGATGAGGAAAGGATTGGTCATCGCAACCATTACCGGGTTCGGGAGTCGATTATGCGAGGGGAAGGTATTAGCACCCCTCACATTCGTTGTACTCAACGGGAACCTCCTAGTTAGATAGGGCTAAAAATGTTTTTTAAAATTTTGCTTGCATGCATGAAGATATAAAGATATTAAAGAAAGGGGAAAAAGTTTATTTTTTATTATTGTGCTTGACAAGATGACGATCTTGCTCCTACGTATCTCCCGGTGCGATGGAGAATTCAAAGCTACGTAGTTCTTTGGTAGAAAAACGTATTTGTTCGTTATTTTTAAAGAACGATGTTTTTGATCGTATTCTTGCGATTAAACGTAGCTTGTGTGCTCGTGCATGGGAGGCTTAAGCGTTTGTTTCAAATCGCGCTAGAATAGATAAAACATGTCCGTTGGGGAAAAGAGGTTCGAATTGGCCGCGAGGGGCCAAGAAAGATTAAAATGACTCAATCGAGTCGAGAAAAGGTTCGATTGATCCAACCGGATCAAGAAAAGATTCAATGGACTCAAAGGAGTCGAACATTGACCAAAATGACTCAACCGAGTCGAGAAAGGGTTCGATTGATCCGACAGGATCAAGAAAGGATTCAATGGACTCAACGGAGTCGAACATTGAATCAAATAGACTCAACCGAGTCGAGAAAAGGTTCGATTGATCCAACGGGATCAAGAAAGGATTCAATGGATTCAACGGAGTCGAACATTGAATCAAATGGTCACGGGGGACCAAAGGGTTCGAATTGACCACAAAGGGCCAAGAATTGGTTTTGGTGTGTTGGATGCGTTGAAAATAGAATGACGATTGTCCAAACAACGAGACATACGTCAAGCATTCGTTCAATCAGGGAAATGGAGAGACATACGTCAAACCATTCCTTTTTCATTCAAGTTTTGTTTGAAATTTAAGAAATCCCAAAGTTATCAAAACACTTGATTGTTGAAACTCAATAAAAGTTTTAATGTTCAAATTAGTTGTTGCAACCTATGAACAAGTTTGCTTTGTTTATGCGTGTGAAAAATGCACAAGTTTATGGAAAAGCACAAGTTTGTGAATAATGCACAAGTTTGGCTCGAGTTTGAAAAAAATGAATTCATGAACCAAATATTGTTCAAATTGGTTGAAACAAGTTTGGTCTAAGAACAAATTTGGTTCAAGTTTAAAAAGATTAACAAGTGAACAAGTTTCTTGTTAAAAAAAGCACAAGTTCGGCTCAAGTTTAAAAAGCGAACAAGTTTCTTGTTATTCAAGTAAGCTATTTAAACTTGTGAATTTCCAAGTGTATGCAAAAACCCTTGTTGTGTTTTGAACCAAAATGAGTTTTAATCCCCTAAAGTTCTGAATATTCAAGTTAGAACCTCAAAAATTGGCTTTAAGAAGCCTGAACTCAGAATCTGAGTTCTGTCATGGTCGCAAAGCGACCAGAGCTTCGCACTGCGAACTCTGCGAAATTTTGAGTTCAGAAGCTGCTTCTGAACTGCTGTTCAGAAACAACTTCTGAACAAGCCTCAGAACTTTAGGAAGAGTGAAAAGCTTTTGAAATTAGCAATAAAATGAGTGCAACAACTCAGTTTAAATGTTTTGCAAACTTTGGGATTCCTTTTGAGTTTCAAAAATGTTTTTTAAATAAAAAATGAGTAAAACTTAAAAATGCAAAACTGAGATTGAAACAAGTTGGAATCAAAAGCAAATGCAAACAGTATGTAAAGGCAATATAAACAGGTTAGGATGACTTACCAACTCCTAGTCCAAAGCTTTGGTTGCAAGAGATAGGAAAGGCTTGAAATGATGATGGTTTTGCAAGGTTTGAAATGTTGATGAATGGATGATAATAACACTAGTGTTTTCTTGCTGGAAGGACTATGTTTTTGCTCTAGAAAATTTTGTAATTGCTGTGTATTCAATGGTGTTCAAGTGTTTTTTATTGTGTGAAATCCTTATGCATAACATTCCTTTTATAGGCAAAACCAAATCAAATGTCATGATGAAAATCTCCTAGAATCCAGCTGCTTTGTGTGCTTTGGCCAGGCTACTTTGCTTTGCATTTAATGCAAAAGTGAAGAGGGGACATTGCCTTGCAATCTTGGTCAAAACTTTGCCAAATCCAGCCATTAATGAAGCTGATTTTAGATAGCAATGATGATGAAAAAGTGAAAAGCAGGGCTGTTTGCAATTGGGCTGTCCCTTGGGATTGGTCCTTGTAATCTTGAGGAGTTAAGCAAGAAAAACGTGCACTGTAATGTGCAGAGGTTGGGGGAAACAAAAGGGAACATGTGGGCTGGTGTGAGGAAGAAGGAAGAGCTGCTGAAACAGGGCAGCACAAACAGCTTTTGGGCAAGCAAAACCAGCTGTGTTTGACTGGTTTTGGGGGAGAAAGAAGGAAGAAAAACAGGCAAGCTGCTGGCTGGCAAGCTTAGGGTCAGTAGCAGGTCAATTGGGAGGGATGAGAGCTGCCCAAGGGCAAGCCAACTTGCTTGGCACATGCTTGGTTGGAAGAAAAACCTTCTCACCTTGGCTTTAATGGCACATGTTCAATTTCTTGCTTTGTTGAATCCAAACAGCCACAATTGATAACAATAGCAATAATAATAATGATAGGTGATAATAATAATAGCTATAATGAAAACAAATCAAAGAAATTAAAAATCTGCAAAAATCGCAGAGTTCGCAGAACGATGGGGACTTTGCTCTGCGAAGTCCTCAGATTATATTTTGTTGACTTTTGTTGACCTTGACTTTTCTCTTTTTTGTTGACTTTCTCTTTTTTGGAAAAGGCTTGGGACAAAATTAGGGTACAACAACTGCCCCTACTTAATTGTGTCTTTGCATAGAGAATGCGAGTGCCAAGGGCATCAAGCTGACTCTTTGCAAAGAGCAATTAAGTAAAAGAAGGATCCAAATTTTGTCCTTCAAGGTGAGAAAAGATTGTAATAAATAATGAAAACATTGTTATGCAAATGCAATGAACAAAAGTAAATGCAGTGTCACCTGGTTTGGCTACTGATGCATAAACTAAGAATAAAATAGACAAGTCGTCGCCTGAGATAGGTGCTTAGACTGTTTTGGGGAAAATAAAAAAATATCGTCACCTGAATAGGTGATTAGATCTGACAAGTCGTCGCCTGAATAGGTTCTTAGACTTCTCTGGGGAAAACTGATCATATCCAGCCGTTATGCTAGAGGTAGATCTCTGGGGGCAAAGGTGAACTTATTCAGCCGCTTATGCTGAAAGTCTATCCACTGGGGATAAAGGTGATCATATCCAGCCGCTAATGCTGAAGGTAGATCCACTGGGGACAGCTATCTTATCTAGCCGCTGATGCTAGAGGTAAGTCCTACTGGGGATAACGGTGATCGTATACAGCCGTCTACACTGGAGTAGATCCATGAAGGCAAAGGTGATCTTATTCAGCCGCTGATGCTGAAGGTTGAATCACTGGGGAAGGGCGATCTTATCTAGCCGCTAATGCTAGAGGTGGACCCTCTGGGGATGAAGTGATCTTATTCAGCCGTTTATGCTGAAAGTCAATTCACTGGGAAAAGGTAATCTTATCTAGCCGCTGATACTAGAGGTGGATACCTAAGGATAAAGGTGATCTTATCTAGCTGCTTATGCCAGAGGTGGATACCTGAGGATAAATGTAATCGTCTCTAGACGTGGCTAGTACTTAGATTATTGAAAAGGAAAACATGATTGTTGATGCATGATATGCTTAAATGTCTTATGCAGTATGTTATGCAATATGATATGTTATGAGGTAGACTCAATCATGAATTTCTGCTGGGGAAACTCAGCTGGGGAATCATAGTGGCCGTGAGCAGGTCCACTTAGGAATGTGATAATTTGGGAGGAAAACTTCTGGGGGATTTTTTCTGAAGAAGGTTCACTGGGGAACACTGGAAATGATTGATAGATGTTGGTGAATATGTGATACTTACTGAGGAATGCTTGTTGGGGAGCATGATATGAATCTGAGATGCATGTATATGAATGACTTGGTTAATGCATGCATGAATGAATTTAATATGATATGCATATGCTGACATGTGGGATGACATGTTGAATGCTGGGGATTATGACTGGATGTCGAGCAAGGTCGGGCTTTGGTTGTGATTGTGCCAATGATGATTGGGCTTTATTTGGGATTGTGTTTGTGAGTGCCAATGATGATTGGGCTTTGGTGTTGACTCTACTGGAGAAATGCCAATGAAAATTGGGCTTTATTTGTGACTCGCTGCCAATGAAAATTGGGCTTTGGTTGTGATTGTGTCAAGCAATGGTTGGGCTTTTGTTGGAATTGTGCCAATGATGATTGGGCTTTTTGTAGGAAATTGTGGTTATTGCCAATGAAAATTGGGCTTTTGTAGGAAATTGTAGTTGTGATTGCCAATGAAAATTGGGCTTTATTTGTGATTAGGTGCCAATGAAAATTGGGCTTTTGTGTGTGCCAATGATGATTGGGCTTTGTGGTTTGCCAATGAATATTAAGCTTTTGTTGTGTGCCAATGATGATTGGGCTTTGTGGTTTGTTATGTTGGTGAGTGCCAATGAAAATTGGGCTTTTGCTGTGTGTCAATGATGATTGGGCTTTATGGTTTGTTATGTTGGTGAGTGCCAATGAAAATTGGGCTTTTGCTGTGTGCCAATGATGATTGGGCTTTGTGGTTTGCCAATGAATATTGGGCTTTTGTTGTGCCAATGAATATTGGGCTTTTGGTTTGCCAATGAATATTGGGCTTTTGTTGTGCCAATGAATATTGGGCTTTTGGTTTGCCAATGAATATTGGGCTTTGGGTTTACCAATGAATATTGGGCTTTTGGTTTGCCAATGAATATTGGGCTTTGGGTTTGCCAATGAATATTGGGCTTTTGGTTTGCCAATGAATGTTGGGCTTTGGGTTTGCCAATGAATATTGGGCTTTTGGTTTGCCAATGAATATTGGCCTTTGGGTTTGCCAATGAATATTGGGCTTTTGGTGTGCCAATGAATATTGGGCTTTTGGTTTGCCAATGAATATTGGGCTTTTGGTTTGCCAATGATGATTGGGCTTTTGGTTTGCCAATGAATATTGGGCTTTTGGTGTGCCAATGAATATTGGGCTTTTGGTTTGCCAATGAATATTGGGCTTTTGGTTTGCAAATGATGATTGGGCTTTGGGTTTGCCAATGAAAATTGGGCTTTTGGTTTGGGGAATCCCGTCTTTCCGACCCCCGGGATCTTTGCGTTTCACGTATCGTGAGTTATGCACTTGTTTCTGTTGGTGTAAGCCCTAGAGGCCAATAGTTTATGTTAAACTCTTCATATGTATCATGACTTTTATTAATAAAATATGGCGTTTCTTTATTACACTTGATATAAGATTAATAAAGTCCCTAGAATAGTTGGTTCATGTGATGGAATATTAAGTGTGACTTAATCATGAGATTACATCAACAGAAAGAACACTATTCTTAAAGGTAGCCGTAGTCAAGCTTTAATATGAATTGGGATAATAATAAAGCGTGGAGACTATTATGTATGTAGACTGATGACCATATCTCATGGGTCATGAATATGAGATATTAAGTCTATACATAGGTATGAGTATTAGGAGTAATATTTATACTGGATTGACCCATCGTGAGAATACTACATAGTATGTTATGAAATCGTTATAAGTTATTCTCATAATGATAATAGTGTATATCACTCTTAGACATGAAACCACTGTGATCCCTAGATGTGGACTCAAGTGTTTTATTGCCATTCAAACGTTATCTGTAACAAGATAACTATAACGTTGGTTAATGGGCACTCGACGAATCATGCTGAGGGACATGAGTGTCCTAGATGGGATTTGTCCCTCCTCATAACAGGAGATATATCTTTAGGCCTCTTGATGAAATATGACTGGAAAAATGCATGGCCATGCCGAATTAAGTCAATATGAGATATTGGACTTATTCGTTATTCAGTATATTTCGGAATCAAGAAATATAAATATTGAGCTAAACAAGGGTGACGTAATCTATGCCTTGTGCTCAATAAAGATATTAGGACAAAGGAGTAATCGTACACATAGATATTATCATGGAAAGGTTTCGTCAGATCACTTGACATTCTTGTCACTTGGGTAGCAGTGATGTGTTGCTAGATACCGCTCACTGTTTATAATATTAAATATGGGATTTAATATTATTGCCAATATTACGAGAACCTATAGGGTCACACACAATAGAACGGTAAAAAGGAGAAATATAAGTAATACTTATATGATGGGGTGCGTTTAGCAATTGACGCTAATTAGTTAGCGGAAGCTGATGGGTTAATGGGCTTATGGAAGCTCAGCAATGATGGCTGATTTCGGGCAGCAAGGAGCTTTATAAATAGAGCTCCAAGTGCTGAAATCAGGTGTGCAAAATCGTGTAACCCTAAAGCAATAAAATGTAACCCTATTTCTCTTCCTAACCTCTGATCGCTTGGCTAGCACCGGGAACCAGAGGAAGCCGTTCGTGTGGACGAGTAGAGGCTTCGCTTGCTTGCTTAGCTGTGATCAACGAAATTGTTTCTGCACTAAAAGGTAACAATTCTATCACTGATTCATGTCATATTCGTAATGATCCAAGGAAAGGAAATCGAAAAATTTTAAACTTCCGCTGCCTTTACATGTCGATTTCCCTTCAGTTTCTGTTGAAAAGCAGGATCTTGAAGTGATTGATGAAGATTTTCAAGTCTTGAGTCCTTTGATGCAATACCGGGGACCAACGAAATTCTTTCGACATTTAACGTCCAAGTAAAAAAACACATTTTTTTTGTTTTTTTGTTTTTTTTTGTTTTTATGTTATTCCCATATTTCAATACATTCTTTATCATGGATAAAAACACATTTTACGAGCAAGTAAGAACGCATAACAATAAAAAGGCTTAAAGATGATTTTTGTTCAATGAAACTTAGTCCCTTGTATGGGTAACTATTCATGAAGATGTAATCCCTATAAGAGGTGATTACTGAGATAGAGAAAAAGGAAGAAACAAAAAGGCAAATGGAAATTTGCTTGGGTTTCACGTACTACTTTCCCTATGACTTTGAAGTATCTTGTCTTCGAAAGATGATAACGAGGTTGATTCTTTCCCTCTTTGAATTCTGTCCGGACCTCATGTGCCGCAGTCTTTTGCCCCTTTTTTTTGTTTTGAAACCCCTAACTTTTACCTGGACCGCTCTTTCGAGTTTTCAGTCCACTGGGGTATATTTCCTTTTTTGATGTCCTTAATTTTTGCCTAGACCGCCTTTTCAGGTTTTCCATCTACCAGGACGCTCTCTATTGCCTAAACCGCCTGTCATACCCCATTTTTGACCCATTTTCATTTCGTTTTTTTTTTCCTTTTAAGCTGAGGTTTTTTGGAAGCTGAACCTTCATAAGCACCTACTTCAGAAGTACTTTCAGAAGCATTGGAGCTGTTTATTTTCCTGGTCTTTTGAAGATTTAATTTTACATTTTTCAGTTTGGATATTTTCATTTGCAGAGATCTTTGGAAAATATATTTCAGAAAAAATATTTGCTTCAATATAAAAGAATAATTGATGCAAATATGTGTTATATTTCTAAAGAAAAATTTTGGAAATATATTTTCAAAAGAGATCTTTGGGAAATATATTTCTGAAAAATATTTGCTTCAATATGAAAAATATTTGCTTCAATATATTTCTGAAAAGAATAATTGATGCAAATATGTGTTTTATTTCTAAAGAAAATTTTGGAAATATATTTTCAAAAGAGATCTTTGGGAAATATATTTTTGAAAAATATTTGCTTCAATATGAAAAATATTTGCTTCAATATATTTCTGAAAAGAATAATTGATGCAAATATGTGTTTTATTTCTAAAGAAAAATTTTGGAAATATATTTTCAAAAGAGATCTTTGGGAAATATATTTCTGAAAAATATTTGCTTCAATATGAAAAATATTTGCTTCAATATATTTCTGAAAAGAATAATTGATGCAAATATGTGTTTTATTTCTATTTTCAAAAGAGATCTTTGGGAAATATATTTCTGAAAAATATTTGCTTCAATATATTTCTGAAAAGAATAATTGATGCAAATATGTGTTTCAGTGTGAAGAAAGATTTTATGGTGAAATATATTTCTAAAGAAGAATTTTGGAAATATATCTTTGAAGAATATTTGGTTCAAATATTTGTTGCTGCTGAAGGCTATATAAAGAAGGCACCTCCCTTGAAGAGAATCATCAGTCAAAAACCCCAATTGACACTACCAAGCAAAACCACCTCTTTTCTTCCTTTTTTTTTCCTTCGATTCTAACAAAACCGAAACCCCACTCACACACTGCTTCACTAACCACCACAAACCCAGCAAATCAAAATCATAAACCACCACCTCAAATCCACTGACAAGAACAATCCGAACCAGAACACCTATAACCGAAAGCAAAAATCAAAATCAAAGGTACGTTTTTTTTTTTTGAAACTTCATCTAGTGTTATTCACAAAGATTTTCAAAAAATAATTTTATTTTCTTTCTTTTTTATCATTCCTCATCTTTTTAATTTTAATTTCTATTCATTCCCATGCATTTTATTTTTACAGCCTTTATATTTCAGTACTTCATGCATTTTTATTTATTTCTTGTATGCAACATATTTACTTATTGTTTTTGCATTTCATGCATTTTAATCCCTTTATCTATTGTTATCATATTTATTTTATCGCATTTACAATTTTTATATTTATTTATTATTCCGTTTTTATTCTATTAGAATGTATTTAGGACCAATGTAAAATATAAATGAGAATATGCACTGACACTCACACTTTATTTATTCCGCTTTATGTCTTTTATTTTTTTATTTCGCTTTACAAAAAAATACAAAAATATTAGGCTAGTTTATTTTCAAAAGGATTTCGTGGTGATCCAACTTCATCACGGAAATTCCTCGTATTTAGCTTTTTGTTACCTTTTTTAGTCTTAGTTAAAAAAAAAAACAAAAACATGCAAATAATCAAAAATAAAAAAAAATCTTTTCTTAAATAAACCTTGATTTTCAATCAAGTGCCCTTTTTTTCTTTCACTTTCTTAAAAAATCATTAATCCATTTTAATAACATTTAAATCATTTTCCAAAATTAAAAAACACAAACCAATCTCGTTTTGCCACTTGGCCTTTATTTTATCTTTAAAACCTTTTTTAAAAACCAATAAAAAATACAAAACAAATCAATCGTCATTTTTACCCCGAACTACATGATTTTGATCCCATTCAAGTATGTAGGCAAAAGACTTTGTCTTTCCAAATCAACAAAATAACAAAAACATCTTCTTTCTTTTTTAAAACTCATCTCTTTAGTTTTTTTTCACACTTAGGCATTTATTTTACAAACAAATAATTAATTTAGCATAAAGATAAATAAAAACAAGAGGTTCCTATAGAGTACTATAGACGTTTAGGGTGCTAATACCTTCCCTTTGCGTAACCAACCCCCGGACCTTGATCCCTCTAAAAATAGGGTTTTTCGAACTTTCTCCCTTTTCTTTTTAAAAATAAAAGATCGGTGGTGAATCATAAAATTGCGAGTCAATGCTAATCAATAGCTTGATATCGAAAAATCACCGCGACAGAAATGGCGACTTCACTAGGGAGCAAAATCCTAAGTGGGTTAAGCCTATCTTGTTTTTCTTTATCTTTATGCTTTATTATTATTTGTAATTGTAAATACATGCTTAAGTGTTTATCTTTTTACGTGAGTGGTGAGATAAGTCCTACACCCGGACTTGAGGGAAACATAAGATAGGACGGTGGTATAATCAAAGTGTCTTTCCGAGGGTAAATTTCGGATGTGGCACATGTGATAACCCCACTCAATGGAGGAATCTTGGAAGTATTACTATGTTGGCATGAGTAAGTCGTGTTCGGCATTGATATTTTCAAGTGACCTATGAAGTTGAGGACCTTTAGTTACCTTTAACCCATCTTGGCCTTTTAGGACGTAGTGCGGTGGCTAACCAAGAGTAATCTTGAATTAGTTGATACGCGATACTACACTCAAACGAGACTTTCTTACAAATATTATTGGATCGGGAGTCAATCTCGTAACCCAACGATGTTTGGAAGGGGTTGAGGACTTTGGGAACTTGGTAGAACCCGTGATACAGGTACATGTGAAACCATAGTCCTTACCAAATGGCGTGTTTACCCTTGGCTCCAACATTATGGACCTTAACCGCACCATGTTTTCTCCGTTCTTTAGCATAACCATGCATGCATGCATTCATTCATAAACATTTTTTTCATCCATTTATCGAAGGACTTAAACAAGTTTTTTTTTGTGAACATCATAGAGGAGCACTAGGAAGCACACCTTCAAGAGCCCTGATTTGTTGAATTTAAGGAAGCTAGCAGTCTTTAGATTTTTTTTTCTTTCAAAAATCTAGCTTCCACTAAAGGACTTTTGAATAGGTCCCTTGGCTCGGTTTCTAAAAAAGAACTATTTTGTAATGTCTTAATGTTCAAATGAAATGTTCAAACCATGATGTTTACAATTACTTCAACAAAGTCCTTCGATAACAAATTTTCTTTTTTTGCATAAGCATAATCATGCATCATACTGCATCCATAGTTTCCAAATCGAGTCTCACACTGTGTTCACTAAATCAAAGGTTAATCTGCCGCCATCAAAGGAAGTGGCCCGACATACTCATTACAAGCCAACTCGCACTCGAGCACATCAGAGAAAAAGAATGGATTTGTTAGAGCCGGATAACCAGAATCTCAGGGAAGAGGTAGCTAGGCTCAGGGAAGGAATGGAGAAGTTGACCTCCATGATGAATGCTCTGTTGGCTTCCCAAGCCCAGATGTCAGTTCCTCAGCCTGCTGTCACTACTCTTGAGCAGCCAATCTTATTTGCTTTACCAACTTCTACCACATTTGCTCCACCGCCCGGCACGTCTAGAGCTTACCCATGGGGATGTCATTTCTATCAGACGAAGGTTTCCATCCCACTTCTTTCGGAATCCCAACTCCGGCTATCCAGAAATCAGCTCCAGCCCCAACAAAGGCCTCAGCAACAGTATCAACAACAGCCTCGACAACAGAATCGGGTTCAGCGGATATCCCAGTTTGATCCAATCCCCATGGCATATGCAGAGTTGCTCCCCGCTTTGCTTGATAAAAATCTTGTTCAAACTAAGGCACCTCCTAAGGTACCTGAAAGGTTGCCACAGGGGTATAGACCTGATCTCTTTTGTGTTTTCCATCAAGGGGCACCCGGTCACGACATTGAGCACTGTTACGCCTTGAAAGCCGAAGTCCAGAAGTTGATCCGGGCCAACATCCTATCCTTCAAAGGGTCGAGTCCCAATGTGCAAGCTAATCTACTACCTGGCCATGGGACCCCATCTGTTAATTTGGTGCAAGATTGTTCAGAAGCTCACCCTGTTGAAGAAGGTGGCAGTGAATTTTGTAACACATGGCAGAGATTACTGCAATTGGGTCGCTGTTGACATTTCCTCAGCTACTCATAGGTCCAAGTAATGTGTTTTGTTGTCTTGTCTTTTCAAAAAAATCCCTTTGTTTTACCCGAGACGAAAGTGAACTTTTTAGGGATTTTGTTTCATGCATTCCCATCATTAAATAAAAAGTCGTTTTGTCCTCGACTTTGTCTTTTTATATTTTGTTTTTTCTGGAAAATGGTAACACAAAAAACCCAAAAGTTAATTATCTTTCTTTTATTTCTTTCCTTTTTAATCATTTTCAAATGTATGCATCAACTCATTTTCTCAAATCAATCATCAATCATATAAAAAGCTTAAACACCAATAAACCCGTTGAACACTGTAACCCTATGCTCTCTCCCGACTTTGAATTCCCTGTTTACGAAGCCGAAGAGGAGGACGACGAAGGGATCTCTCTGTTACTAGAATATGAAAAGAACATCATTCAGTCTCATGAAGAAGCACTGGAAGTGATTAACTTAGGCACTACAGTATTCCTGATTGAATCCCAGATGAATGGTGCCATCGAAGCTGCACAAAAAAAAAAGCAAAAAAAATCAAAAATCAAAAGCAAAAAAAAAAACAAAGAAAAAATACATCAAAAAGATGGTGCAGAAGATGGTAACCACCTACAAGGACGTGCATGAGATGTTCAGTGCGTACATCAACAGGGACAACCCCTTTTCCCTTTGGTATACAGTATGAAAGGTTCAATGGAAGCCAAGTTGTCAGAGGCTGAATGGTGCCAAAACAAATATGATCAGTTAGAGCTTGATTGAAAAAAATGCATGAAGGCCTTGTGCCATGAGCAGTTATATCAAAAGAGGATGAAGCAAGCTTTGACAAGAAGGTTCGTCCCAGCGAATTCAAAGAAGGAGACCTCGTGCTCGAGGAATCCTATACTTTCAACCCAATTCCAGGGGCAAGTGGACGCCTAATTACGAAGGCCCATATGTCGTCAAGAGAGCTTTCTCCGGGGGCGCACTGATCCTTGCGACTATGGATGGTGACGAGCTTCTCCGTCCTGTGAATGCCGATGCAGTCAAGAAATACTTTGTCTAAAAAATAAAAGAACAGCTCGGTAAGTCGAAAACCCGAAAGGGCGGCTTAGGCAAAAATGAGCGTCTCGGTGGATCGAAAACCCGAAAGGGCGGTCCAGGCAAAAATTAGAGACATCAAACAGAAAAATAATCATCCTGATAGGTCGAAAACCCGAAAGGGCGATCTATGCAAAAGTTAAGGATCAAAAGACAAAGTAACTGCATTGGGTTGGCCTCTACTCACATGGGGTACATTAGTTGTCAAATAGACTCTGAATCTGAAGCATCCAAGCAGTGGAATTCAAAGTTGTCAGGGAGCATAGCGGTTGTTGTGTTCAATGTACCTTCAATTTATATTTACCATTTTCCAAACTTTGTAAGATCCGTGGAGCCATGCCATTGGCGGGTCACCACTCTTTTAAATAAATTTGAGCCTATTGCCTTTCATTTGGAATTCCCATTTATTCAGTTTATAAAAACTTCTTCTATTTTTGATGGTAGTGTTTGAAACAAAATATTAAATATTTTTTCATGTCTTTTTGAAAAGCACAAACAATAAAACACATTTTCTTTGAACTCATGAATAAGTGAAGGGTGCGTCAACAGCTATCCTGAGAACGGATAAACTCTGCAGGCTGAACTTGGTAAATTGCTTTAAAAAAAAAGGGAAATATATAAAAAGAAAGAAAGAGAAAAAGAAAAGAGCTCGGTAAGTCGAAAACCCGAAAGGGCGGCTTAGGCAAAAATGAGCGTCCCGGTGGATCGAAAACCCGGAAGGGCGGTCCAGGCAAAAATTAGGGGCATACAAAAGAATATATTCCTGGTGGATCGAAAACCCGAAAGGGCGATCCAGGCAAAAATTAGGGACTCAAAAAAAAACAACAAGCAAAAACAAAAATAAGCATGACCACAGAAGCACCAGTTCTTCTACCAGGTTTTCGGATTAGCACGCTCTCCCCAAGGAGTGTTTATTCCCCATCAGTTGTTGCATGCCGGGCTTTACCCCGTCAATGTTTTGATATGTCCCCAGTGGCATCATCCCTTTGAGATTGCCCAGTGTTTGTGATGCGACGTCGGGTCACTTTCCATTTTATCCGTCCAATCTTGTCTCATCAAGTTTATCATTTATACAATCATACAAGTCAGTCTATCATACAATCATACAAGTCAATCCTTCATACAGTCACACAAGTCAATCATCCATACAGTCATACAAGTCGTGTCTTCATTCATGCATTCATACATTCATGCATATACACACTCATGCATATACAATAAAGACAATATCATGCATACATGGCTGCATTAACTATCATAAGTCTTGCTTCAATTATCTTTTCATTTCAATCAATCACGAATAATTTGTAACCGTCTTCCACATGAAGTGATTACTCTCCATCAATTGTTGCATATGGCGGACTTACCCCGTCAATGATTTGATATATCTCCAATGGCATCATCCCCAATGAAGATTGCCGAGTGCTTGTACCGCGTCGTCGGTCTGCTCCCCATCTTACTTGTCCAATCTTGTCTCATCAAATTCATCAATTACACTATCACACAAATCAATCCTTCGTATAGTCATACAGTCACATAAATCATACATGCATTCATACATTCATGCATATACACATTCATGCATACAAACAACATCATGGTTGCGTTAACCACCCTGAGTCTTGTTTTGAATATCTTTCCATATCAATCAATCATGAATAATTTGTAACCCTCTCTTTCCCCAAATGTCATCCCCAGTATTTCATCCTGAGATGTCACCCTCTTTTCACCAAGTGGCAGTTCCTTAACGAACAGCTTGTGCATTGTCTTATCCAGTCTTTTGTCGTCAGTGGCAAGTTCGGCAACAATCCGAACAGCTGACATTTATCTTTCATCCTGCTTTTAAATTTCATCCAGTTTTTAAATTTCATCCAGCTTTTAAATTTCATCCTGCTTTTAAATTTCATCCTGCTTTTATATTTCATCCTGCTTTTATATTTCATCCTGCTTTTATATTTAATCCTGCATTTATCTTTCATCCAGCTTTTAAATTTCATCCTGCTTTTAAATTTCATCCAGCTTTTAAATTTCATCCTGCTTTTAAATTTCATCCTGCTTTTAAATTTCATCCTGCTTTTAAATTTCATCCAGCTTTTAAATTTCATCCAGCTTTTAAATTTCATCCTGCTTTTAAATTTCATCCAGCTTTTAAATTTCATCCTGCTTTTAAATTTCATCCAGCTTTTAAATTTCATCCAGCTTTTAAATTTCATCCAGCTTTTAAATTTCATCCTGCTTTTAAATTTCATCCTGCATTTAAATTTCATCCTGCTTTTATCCTTCATCCTGCTTTTATCTTTCATCCAGCTTTTACCTTTCATCCAGCACTTATCTTTGTTTCTTGTCGTCAGTTGACTAGTTCGGCAATAACCCGAACAGCTGACATTTATCTTTGTTTCTTGTCATCAGTTGGCTAGTTCGGCAATAACCCGTACAGTTGGCATTTACCTTCCTTGCTCATCGTCAGTGGCAGTTCGGCTTTAACCCGAACAGCTGACATCTATCCCCAGTGAAACCATGTTATCCCCAGTGGAGTCGGACCCCGTTTCTTTTAACAGACTCGGGGTGTCCTTTTGTTTTGTTATCCCCAGTCGAGTCATCTTCGCCGTCTTGCATTCATACTTGCATCGCAAACATTCACAGCATTACATGCATAGCATCGCATTTATAACTTTGCATACATAGCATTGCATCCATATCATTTTACAGTCGAAATTGGTCAAAAATGGTGTACTCTATATTTAAGTCTCTTCGACCAGTCGAATTAAAATTTCACTTTTAAATCTCCGTAACGAAGAAACTTAAATAGGGGCATCTGTCATACCCCATTTTTGACCCATTTTCATTTCGTTTTTTTTTCCTTTTAAGCTGAGGTTTTTTGGAAGCTGAACCTTCATAAGCACCTACTTCAGAAGTACTTTCAGAAGCATTGGAGCTGTTTATTTTCCTGGTCTTTTGAAGATTTAATTATACATTTTTCAGTTTGGATATTTTCATTTGCAGAGATCTTTGGAAAATATATTTCAGAAAAAATATTTGCTTCAATATAAAAGAATAATTGATGCAAATATGTGTTTTATTTCTAAAGAAAAATTTTGGAAATATATTTTCAAAAGAGATCTTTGGGAAATATATTTCTGAAAAATATTTGCTTCAATATGAAAAATATTTGCTTCAATATATTTCTGAAAAGAATAATTGATGCAAATATGTGTTTTATTTCTAAAGAAAATTTTGGAAATATATTTTCAAAAGAGATCTTTGGGAAATATATTTCTGAAAAATATTTGCTTCAATATGAAAAATATTTGCTTCAATATATTTCTGAAAAGAATAATTGATGCAAATATGTGTTTTATTTCTAAAGAAAAATTTTGGAAATATATTTTCAAAAGAGATCTTTGGGAAATATATTTCTGAAAAATATTTGCTTCAATATGAAAAATATTTGCTTCAATATATTTCTGAAAAGAATAATTGATGCAAATATGTGTTTTATTTCTATTTTCAAAAGAGATCTTTGGGAAATATATTTCTGAAAAATATTTGCTTCAATATATTTCTGAAAAGAATAATTGATGCAAATATGTGTTTTAGTGTGAAGAAAGATTTTATGGTGAAATATATTTCTAAAGAAGAATTTTGGAAATATATCTTTGAAGAATATTTGGTTCAAATATTTGTTGCTGCTGAAGGCTATATAAAGAAGGCACCTCCCTTGAAGAGAATCATCAGTCAGAAACCCCAATTGACACTACCAAGCAAAACCACCTCTTTTCTTCCTTTTTTTTTCCTTCGATTCTAACAAAACCGAAACCCCACTCACACACTGCTTCACTAACCACCACAAACCCAGCAAATCAAAACCATAAACCACCACCTCAAATCCACTGACAAGAACAATCCGAACCAGAACACCTATAACCGAAAGCAAAAATCAAAATCAAAGGTACGTTGTTTTTTTTTTTTGAAACTTCATCTAGTGTTATTCACAAAGATTTTCAAAAAATAATTTTATTTCCTTTCTTTTTTATCATTCCTCATCTTTTTAATTTTAATTTCTATTCATTCCCATGCATTTTATTTTTACAGCCTTTATATTTCAGTACTTCATGCATTTTTATTTATTTCTTGTATGCAACATATTTACTTATTGTTTTTGCATTTCATGCATTTTTATCCCTTTATCTATTGTTATCATATTTATTTTATCGCATTTGCAATTTTTATATTTATTTATTATTCCGTTTTTATTCTATTAGAATGTATTTAGGACCAATGTAAAATATAAATGAGAATATGCACTGACACTCACACTTTATTTATTCCGCTTTATGTCTTTTATTTTTTTATTTCGCTTTACAAAAAAAATACAAAAATATTAGGCTAGTTTATTTTCAAAAGGATTTCGTGGTGATCCAACGTCATCACGGAAATTCCTCGTATTTAGCTTTTTGTTACCTTTTTTAGTCTTAGTTAAAAAAAAAAAAAAAACAAAAACATGCAAATAATCAAAAATTAAAAAAAATCTTTTCTTAAATAAACCTTGATTTTCAATCAAGTGCCCTTTTTTTCTTTCACTTTCTTAAAAAATCATTAATCCATTTTAATAACATTTAAATCATTTTCCAAAATTAAAAAACATAAACCAATCTCGTTTTGCCACTGGCCTTTATTTTATCTTTAAAACCTTTTTTAAAAACCAATAAAAAATACAAAACAAATCAATCGTCATTTTTACCCCGAACTACATGATTTTGATCCCATTCGGGTATGTAGGCAAAAGACTTTGTCTTTCCAAATCAACAAAATAACAAAAACATCTTCTTTCTTTTTTAAAACTCATCTCTTTAGTTTTTTTTTCACACTTAGGCATTTATTTTACAAACAAATAATTAATTTAGCATAAAGATAAATAAAAACAAGAGGTTCCTATAGAGTACTATAGACGTTTAGAGTGCTAATACCTTCCCTTTGCGTAACCAACCCCGGACCTTGATCCCTCTAAAAATAGGGTTTTTCGAACTTTCTCCCTTTTCTTTTTAAAAATAAAAGATCGGTGGTGAATCTTAAAATTGCGAGTCAATGCTAATCAATAGCTTGATATCGAAAAATCACCGCGACACCGTCCCTTCGGGTTTTCGATTTAGCGAGCATTTCTTTTCTTTTCTTTTCTTTTTTTTAGGCATAGTACTTCTTGACTGCGTCGGAGTTTATTGAGAGTGGAAACTCTTCTCCATCCATAGTGGTGATGATTAAGACTTCGCCAGAGAAGGCTTTCTTTACCACGTACGGTCCTTCATAGCTGGGAGTCCATTTCCCGCGGGGATCCTTGTGGATAGGTAATATCTTCTTTAGCACTAGGTCTCCTTCTTTGAATTCTCGAGGACGGACCTTTTTGTCGAATGCCCTTTTGAGCCTCCTTTGGTACAGCTGTCCATGACATAACGCTGTTAGACGCTTTTCCTCTATGAGGTTCAATTGGTCGAACTTGGTTTCCATCAAGACCCTTAACGAAGGTATTTCAACTTCAATGGGAAACACAGCATCCATGCCGTATACTAAGGAGAAAGGGGTTGCCCGAGTTGAAGTGCGAATGGCTGTTCTGTAGCCATGTAGCGCAAAGGGAAGCATCTCGTGCCAATCTTTGTAAGTTTTCACTATTTTTTGGATGATTTTCTTTATGTTTTTGTTGGCCGCTTCTACCTCACCGTTCATCTTTGGCCGATATGGTGAGGAATTATGGTGTTCGATCTTGAAGTCTTTGCACAACTCCTTCATCGTGTTGTTGTTTAGGTTTGCCCCATTATCCGTGATGATTTTGTGGGGAGTGCCGTAACGGCAAATGATTTCCCTTTTTGATAAATCGGGCCACCACTTGTTGGGTCATGTTTGCATAAGAAGCTGCTTCGACCCATTTGGTGAAACAGTTGATGGCAACCAGTATGAACCGGTGCCCATTTGAAGCTTTTGGCTCAAACATTCCAATCATGGCTATGCCCCAAAAATGAGGTTATGAGTACAACAGATGTGAGGTATAGGTAATATATTTGGTACGGGAGGAGGTGCTCTAGTTTGAACTAGATTTCTTGCAATCAAAGCAGGGAGCAGGTCCGCGTACTTCATTGGTATTGGGCCGAATGCCGTTTTCTGGTGATTCTATTGATTGAAGGGTTATTGGGGAGTTTGAGGTCGATGTTATTGTTGACCTTGTGGGCGAGGTTTTTGATAATGTTGTGGTGGATTTTGTGGGTAATGTTGTTGTTGATATGGTGGTGGATAGTGGGAGGGAGGCCTTTGTGGTATTTGAATTTGATGGCAGGGATTTTGTGGTGTCGGGATGGACGGTGAAATAGCAGAGACGTGTAGGTAAGCTGAGTACCCTTGGTGAGGTCTCCCATGGATTTCTTTGATGGTCATGTATGCTTCACGTTTATCCACACATCTGAATAAGACCAGGTCATAATTTTATCTTGTAGAGTGTGCCCCTGCAGAGGAAAACTGGGATGCCAATCTCTTGAGGGTTCTTTTGGTGAGGTTGTATTACCCTATCCTCTTGATCCTTAGGTCTGGACAATCCTTCAGGAGGTTCATAATCATCCTCATTATCACCTTCCGCTTGGTTAATTGGAAAATCGTAGTCATAAGGGATCGTAGCAGTGTTATTTTTGGTGGGTGTATTTGTGGATTTTTATGAGCATGATGATTTTTTTTAATGTAGGGTTGCGAAAATTTATTGCTATTTAAGAACGAAAGAAAAACGAACTCTTTTGAACATAAACTGCAATTTCATTTATGATGGAAATGATTTGAAATATGGGGGTCCCATAAGGTTAATCATTTGCCTTGGGAAGAGCAAAATGATTATTTTTTTTTAAAAAAACATGATAAATCACTTGGACAAAGAAATGATTTCTGGAACCTCGATGACCTTCTGGTTGCTCGGGATCTTATCAGAAACGTCACGGTCCACCAGATCGGGTACTTCTTTTTTTGTTTTGGGGAATGTTGTGGGTGTTTTTCTTTTTGAGAAAAATGCATGAAAATGCGTGTAAATGTATGTATGCAATGCCTATGCAAAAACATGCCCCTTTTTTTTTGTTTATGCAAAAAAGAAAATTTATGAATGCAAATGTTTAAGGTATGCAGGGGTTTGGTATAGGAACGTTTAAAACTTCCCCCATCCTCACATGTAGGCTCTAGAGATGAGATTTTCTAAAAGGTCCCTAGAGTCATGGATCCCACATGGAAATAAGGTCGTCCATTGCAAATACTCGCAAGACTTCAATAACTTCCAAGTGAAATCTCCTCTAGGCGGGGTTTTCGCATCTTCCCCACGGACATACGTCAACGCGGGCCTCCGCTACGCAACCACCATCCTATCTTAATTTCTCTCAAAGCTCGGGTAGAGAGCCTCACCCGTTCGGCATTAACCCGAACAATGTGGCGTAACATTGCTCACGTGACAACCCCATAGTTGATATAATAATATGAACATAAAGCAATATGAAGCATATAAACATAGAGGCAATGAAGAGAAGAAGATAAAGACAAATAAAACAAAACATGCAAGCAGAAACGAAAAAACATTTAGCTTAAAAGCTAACTAGGATAGGCTTGACTCGCTAGGGAGGAAGCAGTCCCCAGTGAAGTCGCCAGCTGTGCGCTCTCGTAAAAAAAACGCAAACCTCGAGCGTATACGAACGCTCGAAAGGTTATGTGAAGTCGCCACGAAAGTTTTTGTTTAAAGGGAACGTTGATAAACCCTTAAGTTTTTTTATTTTTAAAGGGAAACGATAATAAAACCCTTTGATGATGAGGAAAGGATTGGTCATCGCAACCATTACCGGGTTCGGGAGTCGATTATGCGATGGGAAGGTATTAGCACCCCTCACATCCGTTGTACTCAACGGGAACCTCCTAGTTAGATAGGGCTAAAAATGTTTTTTAAAGTTTTGCTTGCATGCTTGAAGATATAAAGATATTAAAGAAAGGGGAAAAAGTTTATTTTTTATTATTGAGCTTGACATGATGACGATCTTGCTCCTACGTATCTCCCAGTGCGATGGAGAATTCAAAGCTACGTAGTTCTTTGGTAGAAAAACGTATTTGTTGGTTATTTTTAAAGAACGATGTTTTTGATCGTATTCTTGCGATTAAACGTAGCTTGTGTGCTCACGCATGGGAGGCTTAAGCGTTTGTTTCGAATCGCGCTAGAATAGATAAAACATGTCCGTTGGGGAAAAGAGGTTCGAATTGGCCGCGAGGGGCCAAGAAAGATTAAAATGACTCAACCGAGTCGAGAAAAGGTTCGATTGATCCAACGGGATCAAGAAAAGATTCAATGGACTCAAAGGAGTCGAACATTGACCAAAATGACTTAACCGAGTCGAGAAAGGGTTCAATTGATCCGACGGGATCAAGAAAGGATTTAATGGACTCAACGGAGTCGAACATTGAATCAAATAGACTCAACCGAGTCGTGAAAAGGTTCAATTGATCCAACGGGATCAAGAAAGGATTCAATGGATTCAACGGAGTCGAACATTGAATCAAATGGTCACGGGGGACCAAAGGGTTCGAATTGACCACAAAGGGCCAAGAATTGGTTTTGGTGTGTTGGATGCGTTGAAAATAGAATGACGATTGTCCGAACAACGAGACATGCGTCAAGCATTCGTTCAGTTGGGGAAATGGAGAGACATACGTCAAACCATTCCTTTTTCATTCAAGTTTTGTTTGAAATTTAAGAAATCCCAAAGTTATCAAAACACTTGATTGTTGAAACTCAATAAAAGTTTTAATGTTCAAATTAGTTGTTGCAACCTATGAACAAGTTTGCTTTGTTTATGCGTGTGAAAAATGCACAAGTTTATGGAAAAGCACAAGTTTGTGAATAATGCACAAGTTTGGCTCGAGTTTGAAAAAAATGAATTCATGAACCAAATATTGTTCAAATTGGTTGAAACAAGTTTGGTCTAAGAACAAATTTGGTTCAAGTTTAAAAAGATTAACAAGTGAACAAGTTTCTTGTTAAAAAAAGCACAAGTTCGGCTCAAGTTTAAAAAGCGAACAAGTTTCTTGTTATTCAAGTAAGCTATTTAAACTTGTGAATTTCCAAGTGTATGCAAAAACCCTTGTTGTGTTTTGAACCAAAATGAGTTTTAATCCCCTAAAGTTCTGAATATTCAAGTTAGAACCTCAAAAATTGGCTTTAAGAAGCCTGAACTCAGAATCTGAGTTCTGTCATGGTCGCAAAGCGACCAGAGCTTCGCACTGCGAACTCTGCGAAATTTTGAGTTCAGAAGCTGCTTCTGAACTGCTGTTCAGAAACAACTTCTGAACAAGCCTCAGAACTTTAGGAAGAGTGAAAAGCTTTTGAAATTAGCAATAAAATGAGTGCAACAACTCAGTTTAAATGTTTTGCAAACTTTGGGATTCCTTTTGAGTTTCAAAAATGTTTTTTAAATAAAAAATGAGTAAAACTTAAAAATGCAAAACTGAGATTGAAACAAGTTGGAATCAAAAGCAAATGCAAACAGTATGTAAAGGCAATATAAACAGGTTAGGATGACTTACCAACTCCTAGTCCAAAGCTTTGGTTGCAAGAGATAGGAAAGGCTTGAAATGATGATGGTTTTGCAAGGTTTGAAATGTTGATGAATGGATGATAATAACACTAGTGTTTTCTTGCTGGAAGGACTATGTTTTTGCTCTAGAAAATTCTGTAATTGCTGTGTATTCAATGGTGTTCAAGTGTTTTTTATTGTGTGAAATCCTTATGCATAACATTCCTTTTATAGGCAAAACCAAATCAAATGTCATGATGAAAATCTCCTAGAATCCAGCTGCTTTGTGTGCTATGGCCAGGCTACTTTGCTTTGCATTTAATGCAAAAGTGAAGAGGGGACATTGCCTTGCAATCTTGGTCAAAACTTTGCCAAATCCAGCCATTAATGAAGCTGATTTTAGATAGCAATGATGATGAAAAAGTGAAAAGCAGGGCTGTTTGCAATTGGGCTGTCCTTTGGGATTGGTCCATGTAATCTTGAGGGGTTAAGCAAGAAAAACGTGCACTGTAATGTGCAGAGGTTGGGCGAAACAAAAGGGAACATGTGGGCTGGTGTGAGGAAGAAGGAAGAGCTGCTGAAACAGGGCAGCACAAACAGCTTTTGGGCAAGCAAAACCAGCTGTGTTTGACTGGTTTTGGGGGAGAAAGAAGGAAGAAAAATAGGCAAGCTGCTGGCTGGCAAGCTTAGGGTCAGTAGCAGGTCAATTGGGAAGGATGAGAGCTGCCCAAGGGCAAGCCAACTTGCTTGGCACATGCTTGGTTGGAAGAAAAACCTTCTCACCTTGGCTTTAATGGCACATGTTCAATTTCTTGCTTTGCTGAATCCAAACAACCACAATTGATAACAATAGCAATAATAATAATGATAGGTGATAATAATAATAACTATAATGAAAACAAATCAAAGAAATTAAAAATCTGCAAAAATCGCAGAGTTCGCAGAGCGATGGGGACTTTGCTCTGTGAAGTCCTCAGATTATATTTTGTTGACTTTTGTTGACCTTGACTTTTCTCTTTTTTGTTGACCTTCTCTTTTTTGGAAAAGGCTTGGGACAAAATTAGGGTACAACAGGTTCCCTTCAGAAAGGGAAGAAACCCAACTCACCCAGGACTAATCCCACCTGCAAGACTTGTGGAAGAGCTCATAGAGGAGAATGCATGATGGGTGCCGGCGTATGTTATGGATGTAAGCAACCGGGACATTTCATATCTGATTGTCCTAATAGGCGTGGTAAGGGAGCAACTGAAGGTACTACAACAAGCAATGGCAGGGTGTATTCCTTGGATGGCAAGAAGGCACAGGCTAACAAAGACTTAATAGTCGGTATGTGTTATCTTGGCCAGAACCCAGTTAGAGTTCTTTTTTATTGTGGTGCAACTTGTTCCTTTATTTCATATAAGTGTGTAGAGACACTGCAATTACCTTTGTCACCATTGATTTCTCCTATGACGGTGTCTACCGCTACGGATGGCGGAATCATAGCAAGTTACGTGTGTGAAAACTGTCCTATCAC
Source organism: Medicago ruthenica (assembly GCA_018208015.1). Classification (NCBI taxonomy): domain Eukaryota; kingdom Viridiplantae; phylum Streptophyta; class Magnoliopsida; order Fabales; family Fabaceae; genus Medicago; species Medicago ruthenica. The sequence continues at coordinate 50,034,278 of CM031376.1, forward strand.
TGTATCCAGCAAGACATATTATATAGATTTAATGTGTCTTCCCATGAAGCAACTTGATGTGATTCTAGGCATGGATTGGATCTCCGCTAACCATGTGTACATTGGATGTTCCGAGAAGAGCATTTACATGCCTACTAGTAATACGGTGGAAGGAGTGGCTTTGTCGAAGTTGATCAATCACACCCATCAGATGATCCAATTTATTTGTGCTGAGGATAAGGGTTTCTATCTTTTTGTTACTGTGACTTCAGAACCAGAGCTAAGTCCCAGTGATATTCCAATTGTCAATGAGTACCCCGATGTGTTTTCCACACGATGTGTCTAGTTTACCCCCAGAAAGGGAAGTTGAGTTTTCTATTGATCTTATTCATGTTGGAACAAAATGTATGAACAACTCTCTTTTGGGTTTTGATGATAACAAAGTGTTAAAAAGAAAATTGGATATGCTAATATTTGATTCTAGTGTGCAGAACCATATGCTTAAAGATTGGTATCTAACAATGGTTATGAAAGAACAAGTTAAGAGCAAGAAGGAAAATATAGAAGCTTGTGTTGCAAGGCTGAAGAAAATCAGCGTCTGAAGAAGAGCTTCTTAAGGGAGCTTCTGAAGGCAGCGTCTGCGGCAGCTTCTGAAGACAGCGTCTGAAGGGTGCGTCTGAAGGCCAGCTTCTGAAGACAGCGTCTGATGAACAGTGCGTCTGAAGGCCAGGTTCTGAAGACAGCGTCTGATGAACAGTGCGTCTGAAGACCAGGTTCTGAAGAAGTGCTTCTAATGAACAGTGTCTGATGCCAGCTTCTGAAGAACTGTTTCTGAAGAGAAGCTTCTGAAGTCTGAAACGTAGCAGTCAACAATTGCAACTGTGATCAGTGAAGTACTGTACTGTCAGAACAACTCTATGCAACAATTGTCTCCTTGGCCAAAACATTCTCCATGTTTTAAGGAAACAATTCAAATCTGCCATGCTCTGTTTTCTGTGTTGCGCACACAATTCCAGAACAGAAGGAATTAAATGTTGGCTGAAAGCTTCTAATTGCAACGGCTCTAATTGCTGACATGGCAACTTCTCAACAACTCTTAATTCCTATATAAAGGATTGAAGAATTGAAGAAGAAGAAGAAGAAGAACAAGACTCTGTTACTCTGTTTTTCTGAAAAACGTAACTGCCATATTAGAAAGAGTCTCAATCTGTATTGTATTTTGTGAACACCACTGATAGTATATCAAGTGTTCAACTCAAACATATTCTATATAATTCTGTTTGATCAAAAGCCTCTTGCCTGCGTGCTTGAGCAACTAGAAGTCTCATACTTTGCGTTTGTGCAAGAAAGTCTTAGACTGTGTGTCTAAGCAAGGAAGTCTCATACTTTGTGTTTGAGCAAGGAAGTCTTAGATTGTGTGTCTGAGCAGGGAAGTCTCTTACTTTGTGTTTGAGCAAGGAAGTCTCTTACTTTGTGTTAGAGCATAGGAAGTCTCTTGCCTTGTGCGTGAGCAATTGTAATCTTTGTGATTATAGTGAAAATCTCTTGTTAGTAACAAAGGGACTGGACTACTTCCGGATTGTGGAAGGAACCATGATAAACTGTTTGTGTGTCTCTCTCTCTCTCTCATTTACTTTATTCCCGCTACAAACAACTCTGAAAATAGTTTTAGAATTTGATCTACATCTGATTCTGAACTAAACATAGTTTTTGAGAAAGAAAAGAAAAAGCCAACACAATTCAACCCCCCTTCTTGTGTTTTTCTCACCTTCAATTCCTGGAGCGGAGCCAGTGTCACTGGTGCCGTACAGAATGTCACCTTCCGAACTCAAAGAATTGAAGTCTCAACTGGAGGAGTTAATTCAGAAGCATTTCATCCGACCTAGTGTTTCTCCTTGTGGTGCACCAATTTTACTAGTCAAAAAAGAAAGATGGTAGTATGAGGCTATGTATAGACTACCGCCAATTGAACAAGATGATGATCAAGAACAAGAATCCTCTCCCAAGAATTGATGACCTTCTAGATCAACTTAAAGGAGCGACAATATTCTCTAAGATTGATCTTAGATCCGGTTATCATCAAATCCGCATCAAGTCTTCCGATGTGTCCAAGACGGCTTTCAGAATGCGTTATGGACATTATGAATTCCTAGTTATGCCCTTCGGTGTGACTAATGCTCCAGGTATTCATGGATTACATGAACCAAATCTTTCAGCCATACTTGGATCATTTTGTTGTAATCTTCATTGACGACATCCTAATCTATTCCAAGGACTCTCAGGAGCATGCCTAGTATCTGAGGATCGTTTTGGATGTTCTCATGGAGAAACAATTGTATGCTAAATTCAGTAAGTGTGAATTTTGGCTTTCAAAAGTTAAGTTCCTGGGGCATGTCATTTCTCAAGGTTGAGTGACTGTAGATCCGTCTAAGGTTGAAGTCGTTCTTAATTGGAATAAGCCCAATAATGTAGCCGAAGTCAGGAGTTTCTTGGGATTAGCTGGGTATTACCACAGATTTATTATGAAGTTTTCCCAGATTGCTTTACCTTTGACCCGTCTTACCCGGAAAGATGTACCTTTTATTTGGAATGAAGAGTGTGAAAAGAGTTTCAGGACTTTGAAGGAGAAATTGACTAAGGCACCATTGTTGGCTATACCAGACCCCGACAAGAGGTACATTGTTTTCTGCGATGCATCGTCTAAGGGTCTAGGTAGTGTACTCATGCAAGGAGAGAATGCGATAGCCTATGCTTCTAGACAACTTAAGACTCATGAAGAGAATTATCCCACTCATAATCTTGAGTTGGCAGCCATAGTCTTTGCATTGAATGTGTGGAGGCATCATTTATATGGTGCACATTTTGATCTGCTCAGTGACCATAAGGGCTTGAAGTATTTGTTCGATCAGCGAGAACTAAACATGAGGCAGAGAAGATGGAGAATATATGAAAGACTTTGATTTTGATCTGAAGTACCACCCGAGAAAGGAGAATTTAGTGGCTGACGCCTTAAGTCGAAAGGCCTTGGTTAAAGCAGAAGTGATGATGCACACTCGTGGCTTGTATAAGTAGTTTAGACATCTCAATCTCAATGTCACCGAAGTGGATGGTGGTATTTGGTTGCAGTTGGAAATCACATGCGACTTGCGGTCGAGAATCGCACAAGCTCAGAGTGTGGATATGGACCTCTAGAGGATAATTGGTCAATCAGAATTCGCTATGGCATCAGACGGCACACTTTTGTTTGAAGGCAGAATTTGTGTTCCGAATGATGTAGAACTGAAGAGGTTAATTTTGGAAGAAGCCCATAAGAGCAGCTTCAGTATTCATCCGGGTGCTACCAAGATGTACCAAGACTTGAAAAGAGATTATTGGTGGTCTGGTATGAAGGCCGATATTGCAGAGTTTGTAGCATGGTGCATTGTATGCCAGCAAGTGAAGATCGAACATCAAAGGCCTGCAGGGATGCTTGAACCATTGGTGATTCCGCAGTGGAAATGGGAACATATAACTATGGACTTTGTAAGTGGTTTACCCCGTACTCAGCGAGGACATGATTCAATTTGGGTAATTGTGGACCAATTAACCAAATCTGCTCATTTCTTGCCGGTTAAATCCACATACAGAGCTTCACAGTATGCAGAATTGTTTATCGCAGAGATTGCTAAACTGCACGGTGTTTCGACGAGTATTGTGTCTGATAGAGATCCAATCTTTACCTCTCATTTTTGGAAGGCTTTCCAGAAGGCCTTGGGAGCACGATTGAAGATGAGTACGTCTCATCATCCTCAGACGGATGGTCAATCCGAAAGGACTATTCAGACGTTGAAGGATATGTTTCGTGCATGTATTCTAGAAGATGGAGGAAGTTGGAATGACCACTTACTTTTGATTGAGTTCTCTTACAACAATAGTTACCATTCCAATATAGGGATGACACCTTATGAGGCCTTGTACGACAGGAAGTGTGGAACTCCGTTATGTTGGGCAGAGGTCGGAGATAAGAGTATCTTGGGACCGGAGATTATTCAGGAGACTACCCTGAAGATTAAATCTATTCAAGATAAGATGAAGACTGCATAGAGTCGTCAGAAAAGTTATGTAGACAAGAGGCGAAGGCCTTTAGAGTTTGAAGAAGGGGATCATGTGTTCTTGAAAGTTACGCCTAAGTTGGGATTACGTAGAGTTTTCAGGACGAAGAAGCTCTGTCCGAGGTATATTGGACCTTTTCAGATACTCAGGCGTATCAATTCAGTAGCTTATCAATTGGCATTGCCACCAGCCATGTCAGAATTGCATGATGTGTTCCATGTCTTCCAATTGAGGAAATTCATTCCTGATCCTTTTCAACCAGTGGAATTGGAAACTATAGATTTGAAACCGGATTTAACTTTTCAACCGGAACCGGAGCGAATTGTTGATCGAGATGTTAAATCCTTGAGAAACAAAGAAATCCCGATAGTCAAGGTCTTTTGGAAGGGCTCTCCCGATGGTGAAGCAACGTGGGAACTTGAATTCGAGATGCAGAGAAGTTATCCGCATCTTTTCTCAGGTAAACTCTAATTTTGAGGACGAAATTTTCTTAAGGGGATAGAGTGTAACATCCCGCTTAAAACTCAGTCTTTTATCCGTGAAAGATATTGTGTCAGTGAAATTTTAATGCAAAGGGCAAAAAGGTAAATTTCATAGAGGAGCTATATATATATATATGTCCAAGTCTCATTATTCCTCATTATTTCCTTCACTTTCTCTCACTAACAAACAACCCCTTCCCTATTCTCTCTTGCTCTCTCTCGAGCATCCCCCCATTCCACCTTAGATCCACAAATTTCTCAACAAATCTCATGCCAAATCAACATACAATGTCTCAATTGAAGCTCATTTGGGTTATTTTGATGTTTAGAGGCAAGAATTTAAGGAAGGAATCGAAGCTATAGTTGGGAGCAGAAGTATAGCTAGAATCAGAAGTTGTTAGCAGGTGAGTTCTTATTAGATAGTGAACCTCACCTTTGGTATTTTATCCATGAGTGAAACTTACTCCTTTTTTATTGATAGAATAATTAGTGCCCTAGTTTGTTAATTGATGATGTCCCATGTAAATTCTTGAATACACTTGCATATATTATGTTTTTTAAAAGCTTTTAGAAGTATTAATTAATTCTGGGTTCAAGGGCAGCCTTGGTCATAGAAACACGTTTCTGGATTTTCCAGAAACTGTCATGCTCGCTGAGCGAGCTTGGGTTCGCCACAGCGAGCTTAGCAGGTTTTCATTTCTGGATTTTCCAAAAACTTTCATGCTCGCTGGAGCGAGCTTGAGCTCGCCGCAGCGAGCTTAGCAGGTTTCGTTTCTAGTTAACGTCGCTACAACGAAGATCAAGCTTGCTAGCGAGCTGTTCTAAACCCAGCTCGCTGAAGCGAAAAAATGCTCGCTGAGCGAAGCACTCTGTTCTCTTATAAATGAATCCTACTGCCCAAGGACTATTTAGAACCATCAAGATAAACTCAGGCAAGTGTAAACCAATAATTAATATGAGACATCGTCGTGTTAACAGAAATGTGAGAATTTAACAAGACTAGATTACAATGAGTCGTGGGTAGGCCATTGACCCGGGTTGTATATATTTCTTAGATGTTAAATACAAGATCACTACGTCTTTAACTACATCATAGAACCTTATTTAGGTACAATTACATGTATATCAGAACGTGCCTCAGATGTTCACACCAGTGGGACACTAAGGGTACATGTAGCAGTTCAGATAATTAATTAAAATATCAGTTAAGTCGTGTCTCCTTGTTATTCACGCCAGTGGGACAGGACATTATGAAAGGGTGGCCCGCACGACAACAAGAGGAGTCCGGTGACTAGCCTCAGATAGGAGTTTTCACCGGTTATCAGAGGGATGTACTCCGTGGTTACTCCACTCGGATGCATTACGTAAAATCAACCCAGATATTTAATGTTTGTTACACGCTAACTCTTTTGACTGTAATGAAACAAGAATTATGATATAACACTAAAAGTGCAGATAGTAACCTAGTTTTCCCCAATTCCTCAGTGAAGCAAACAAGAACCGTATAAACCCAGAATAGGTTGAGTATAGAAATATGGCAATCGTAGGTCTCCTCGAGGTTACCAGCAGCCTAGGATAGGTAGAACTCACTGAGACATTATCTCATCCCAATCCTTTTGATTTTCAGGTACTTAGGTAACACGCAACATGGGTAAGGAGAAGGCTACCGATTGATCGTGCTAGTTCTATGTTCTGGCCTATGTTATAATATTATGTTATATACTCGGATACCTATGTTATGTAGAATCATGTACCATACCATTTTATATATTTGGTACTCACCAGTTAGTACTTATATATCATCAGACATGTTATGTATTATGTATCCGATGTAATGACTTTTGTTATGCATATGTATGTTATTCAATCTTAAATTTCTGTATTGTAATTTAATGTATCCAGTACGAAATTTAACGCTTGTATGAGATCCTAGGCAATCTCATTATGGGTGTTACAGTAGTACTCTCACTTTGTGTTCTGGTGAAATAGACATAGTTGTGCTCCTCCAACTTTGATATTAGATACTGCATATCCATCTTGTTACCTCTGTTTGACTTGAATATTTTTTGACGTTCATTGTATACTTGCTTGATATTTGTCATGCAATCTTGTCTTTTTGTCTTCAAATTTATCAAAATATTTTTTGGTAGCACCAAACTCTTGGTCAAGTCACGTACAATCTTCTTGTCATCCTCCCTTAATCTACCCGCAATCATGTGTCCTTCTAAACTTGGCTCCATCTCATGGTTGTGAACTCCATTAAGAATGTTCAATCTCCAATCATTTGTTTCCCTACTAAGATATCCACGAACCATGAACTTACACCCACATTTTCTTGAACACGTTGCCTCATGCTTCAATCTTTTTTTTGGAACTCTGTGGTCGTCACTCCTTTCACAAATTAGTTGCAACATTGGATTTATCAAATTGGATCTACGTATAACAATTGTAAATCCCGCCCTATTTGCTTGACGATGTACCCAATTAAGCAAGTCATCTCTATCTTTCCATTTAACTTCGCTTGAAAAAAAAATGAGCCGTGTCAACTTCGTTGGCCTCAAGAGGGACGACACTGGAGTCAACATATAATGAAGCTTCAACATGGACAGAAGCTTCATCAATATTTGGTTTGGCTTCAACCTTAGGCGGTATGACATTTCCGGAATTATCGACAAAAATAGGTTTTGTCTCGACCGGATCAACATTCGCATTTTCATCCATAACTATGAATAAACAACAAATAACTATGAATAAATAACTTACAATTGCAATAACATCAATATCAAAATTAATTAAACCTAAAAAAAATAAAAATAAAAAAAAAAAATATTCAAAAAATTAGGCAGTAAGCCTGTTTTTTTGAGTTTTCCATCGGCAATTAGTTGCCGCTGCCATTGGCAGTTAGCTACCGATGGCCCCATACAACGGCAGTTAAGTGCCGCTATGCTGCATGTCAGGTTTTTACGAAAAATGATAGAAAAATCAGCAAAAAAAATGGATTAAATGATGCATTACCTGTTTCTTGACGTCAAAAGTGTGTTGAAACCTTCTAGGATTGTTGCTTCAATGATTTTGGACAAGGATTGTGTAAAAAAAAATTGGATTTAGGTGTTTAGATTGAAGAGAAAATAGGAAAGGAGTTGATGTAACAATATATGAGTAAGTTGCTGTAATCAGCAACATCAAGAATACAACGGCAGCTAACTGCCGATGGATTCAAACGTGGCGGCAACTAATTGCCGATGGGATGAGCCGGCGGCAGTTAACTGCCGTCGGGTAAAAATGTAATATCCTGGTGTGTTTTAGCCTTTGAAGTGTATAAAGCAATTTTCAAAAAACAAAATGATATGTGCACTAATGTCAACTTTAGCCCAGTCATTTTCCTTTTTACTTTTCTCTTCTTTTATTATTTTCGTTTTTTCTTTGTTTATACTTGAGTTTTGTGAACTTTGAATTTATTATAACTAGTGTAGTGATCCATATTAAGTATGAGATGACTCGTTGTGATTTGGTTAATGTTTATTTATTAGGTAGATGAATTTGGAAAATATAAAATAAATTAAACCAAAAAAATTTAAGAATATAACATTTCAATTCGATAGCATTTATCTATATTATACATGACAAATCCAATAATGACTCAAAAAAATGATTATTAATATAATTGATGATATAATAATATTTTCCCTCTAAAAAATATAATAATAATTTTCATAAAATAAAAATAAAAATAAAAATGGATAAGTTAGGAAATATTATTGATGTGATTCGTTCTAATATGATGAAAGGAGTATTACATTCATGTTTAGAGATGACAATGAATATTATTATTATAACTGTGTTATTCTTCTCGTTTGTCTATTACATATCCGCTCAGATATCAATTAAATTTGTAATATGTGGATTTTGAGATATATTTGTGAATATTTGCATATATCGATGGATAACATATTTTTTTTTTGAAAAAAAAAAGAAATGTTGGATTTCTTTACAAAAAAAAAAAGTAATTAAATGAGTTTCTTCATTCTCTTTTAAAGACAGAAAAAATGTTAGCACATAATTTATCTCTTGACAGGCATGTATAATTCCCATTCTGCCAAAAGCTGAGATAATCTTATTAGTGTATGTATGGGTACGCATGGGGCAAACATGATTTTGAACTTTGAAGTGAAGTAAAACGTATAAACTTGATGAACCATTTCTAGTAAAAACAGGAGTACACAGGCCTTAGCACAGCATATGGTTTTAAATGTAACCTGGAAGTCACATGTTCAAATCTCAAAAACAAACATCTCTGCTACCAGTACAAAATGTCATTTAGAAAAAATTGTTCCTGCTAAAACGTTTATATTATTTAGAATATCACCTCGCTTCAACTCTACAATGATATTGAACCCTTATCAACTAAAATGTATGGGACAAGTGGACATTAACTGAAATTTCGTAGATAACTAAAATGCACGGGAGAAGTGGACATTAACTGAAATTTCGTAGATAACTAAAATGCATGGGAGAAGTGGACATTGACTAAAATTTCAGAATTAACTCAAATGCATGGGATAAGTTGTCACTTAGTAAACTAACTTTGATACATGGGACAAATCATCGTTGATACATATTATAAAAGATTATTATATATAAATTTTAAAATAATTTTTATACATGTAAGAAGTCATCGCTAATACATATGATAAAATTATTATACACGGGAAAAGTTATCACCCTAAAACGTTAAAATCAGTAATTTAACGAGCAATCTTTATGTGTATCTTTATCTTTATTTCTAAAAAAAAGTAGGCATTGAACCCTTTATCTTTATGTTTATCTTTATATACTATTTATAATATCACCTCACTTTAATTCTACAATGATATTGAACACTCATAAAATAAAATGCATGAGATAAGTGGACATTGACTGAAACTTTGGAAACAACTAAAATGCACAAGAGAAGTTGACATTGGTTAAATAGAACTATCATGCACACGACAAGTTGTCATTGATAAAATGCACAAGAGAAGTTGAGTAGAACTATCATGCTCAAGACAAATTGTTGTTATACACATGACAAGTTGGCAAACATATTCTAAAAATCATATAAGTCGATGTTTTTTTAGGACAACAATTATATAAGTTGATATTATTAATTATTGTTTAAACTATCGTATAAAAAATTCTGAAATTATATAAATCATTCACATCAACGGTACCCATGCGGAGGGACCACAATGTACTTTATGTGGGCTTATCCACCTCATATCTAACCCAACTCTTTTCTACTGATTTACCCCCACGTTATTACTTAATACATACATTTTCTCAATTTTATAAACATGTATTCCACATTAGTTCCAATTTGATAATTTGTTTATATCAATTTTTTCTTTTTTTAGTTATTTTATTTTTCTTTATAACTATAATTATTGTTCTTTTTTAAATCTAAACTAAACACGGGTTTATTAATCAAATTTTTAACTGCATTAAATCATCCCGACCAACGGGTACCCGTGCAGATTCATCTTTGGTCCAATTCATATTTTAATATATATATCATATAATCAAGTATTTACTATTTAAATCATTCCGACCAAAACATTCAAACATTATTCATTATTAAATATTATTTTTTCTTTCAAACTTTAAATTAACATATATAACAAATTTTATCAACAATTTATTGTTTTTTTTAAATCAAAATTTCTTACTATACCCGTGCGTCCGCACGGGTTTATTACTAGTTTCTAGTAAAAACAGGAGTACACAGGCCTTAGCACAGCATATGGTTTTAAATGTAACCTGGAAGTCACATGTTCAAATCTCAAAAACAAACATCTCTGCTACCAGTAGTAAGGGTAGCGTACATCTACCCTTCTGGTAAGAGTCGTAAATTTGTCGCCCATGGTTTTTATTTGCAGTCGTGGTTACGCAATGAACTACGAAGCACTAACCTGAACACGAACACCAGACATGACCGACAACGTCAATTTTAAAAATCAATTAATTTAATGTAATCACATGTGTCAGTGTTATGTCAATGTCAAACATTGTTGTGTCGGACAACGCACATGCCTTCTATCAGAAGTTACAATGCTGCAATGGCTATGAACCTGTATATGAAAGCAAAATGCGCAGATCTAATTTGCAATCGATATGGTCGCAATTACAGTTGTGATGTTCAAGCGCTTATCAAAATTAAAATTTGGATAACATTTGAGAGATAGAAGACAAAAAAATATATTAAATAAATTTTAACATTAAGATTAACTAAATTGTTGAATAAGTAAAATATTATATTTGTTTGATTTCATTAAATATGCTTATAGCATGGGAGTTAAAACTACTTCAATAGTCAGAGATGACTAAAATCTAAACTGCATTATTTATAGGATGAATTATCATGCTAAGTAATTTGATAGAAAGATATTGATGTATAAAGAAGAAAATAATATGTAACATTATTTTATTAACCATATCATCATCTGTTAAACCATATAAGAAATGGTTTACAATTTCCAATATAGTACTCGTACAAATAGATTCACATATACCACATGACAACTTGTGTACAGACCAGGATTTGTACAACTATGACAAACACTTACCATATCTCACAGTACTATAATATCAAGAATTGGAGCAACATTTCTACATAGGGACATAACCAAGTGTTCCAAAGGACAGAAGCATCTTCCTTTTTTTGGCATGCTTATCAGAAAAAGCAACAGCATTCCTCTAGTACACAACAGCAACAAAGCACGGCCAAGCTGCAGTGTAAATGAAGGATTCTCAATCTTATTCTTCAATTAAAACTATAAACACAAACTGGAGAGAAGCAGAATACTGAAACTAAGAACATTTCTTGCAATTTTTAAATTGTAAGTAACAAAAAAGTTGATGACTGAAGCTGAAATAAAACAATTTTGAAGGTATTTCCTAGTTTAATGATGAGTGATCTATGAAGCACCGACACTGGACATGACACCGATAATAATTTCAGAAAATAGAATAATTGAAAGTAACCACATTTTCGGTGTCGTGTTGGTGTTGGACACCGACACGTCTCGGACACTGGACGCGCTTTCAATATAAAATTCCAGTGCTGCATAGTGTGTCGTAAAGGCTAATTGGAGAGTTTCACATATTATGAAGAGCAGGGGCATACAATCCAATTACCAATCCAAGCTGAAAATGTAACTATGTCAGGTTCAGGATTGATAAATTTAAATAAGGATTCAATTGTTAATCTCTTTGCCTGAGGAATGAATGTAAGCTTGTAAGTAAAAAGCATATATACAATTATATTAATATGTATGGTTCTTTAGCTGTATATTTGACAGTTGAAACAAGTAATTGCTATGTTATAATCTTACATTCAAAGTTAGTAAGTGTTAAATCTGTTGTCAATAGCGGCCGATATAGCGGTGCAGAGCGGAAATTTTGATGCCGCCGCTCCCAGCCGCGCCGGAGCGGTTCAGATGGATGATGCGGCCGCTTTGACCGAGTTATCCCAGCGTGATCCACCGCAATATCGTCTGCTCCCGCCGCATCACCCATGTAAACATGCTACATTGCTGAAACGGATCGATTTTTAAGAAAAAAACCAGTTTTTAAAGCGCGACAAAGAGGAATAACTTAGATCAGGGAAGGTAAGGGAGGTTGAAACATAGAGTAGTAGGGGAAGATGTTCAGATAACCCTTTATCACTGTTTTAGAAGGAGAGAAGAAAAAGTGTAGGAGAGGAAGAAGGCATGAAGCGGTGCTGCTGAAGCAAGAGAAGAGGGGCGTGTTGCTATTGTAACATGACAAATCTAGGGTCATTGACTTATTGGGTTTATTTTTTTTTTAATATGGGCCTCTTAAGACTGTTTTTTTGTTTGAAAAGGGACCTCAAGACTTAAGATGATAAAATAACTTTGATAAAAGAAATAACACATTAAATAACAGTAAAAATAATATATTATTTCAATAAATATGATGTATTGTTTTTTTTTTGTGGCAAAATATAATATAGTCTTAGTGCATGTATGATAGTTTTATGCTTCTGTGTGTGTGTATATATATATATATATATATATATATTACTGTCCGCGTCGTTGAAATAGCGCCCGCTCCCACGCCACACCATTTTTTTGGTTGGTCGCGCCGCGCCGCGCCGCAATTCCGCATTGACAGTTAAACCAGCCATTGGTTGATTAGATCCAACACATAACTAAGCTGTGAACCTTGTATGGGACAGAATCTCTCCAACTTAAAAACCAAAATAAAAAGTATTTCTCCATCAAATGTTGGATTCAGCTGTCTAGGTCAAAGCTAACAAGCCTCATCCTTCCATTTCTCAACTCTGCCCACTTGCATACAACAGAACAAACAAGCAGCAAGTTTAGTATTCAATTCATGTCTTATCTCATGCACAGTCTATCGCAACATCTTCATGTTTACTGCTTAGTTCGGTAAAAGTTATACTATATATGTAGCACATAGGTTGGGTCTACAGTTTACCTGCTTAAAAAGGGAAACACCATTGAACACTACCAACTAATTGTTGCCTGCTAGCTGGCTATTGTACAATTATCTTTTTCATAGTATTTTTCTTATTTAATGCAAAATATTTTGTCATGGGACTGAATAGTATCCTTCTGCTTATTCACTGGTTATATCATTCTGAGGTTCAAAGGCCAATAATATAGCAAAAAATGTAGCATTGATTTTTAACATGCACCAAATACATAGAACTCTTACATTCCCTTATCATATCTATCTATTTATCTATCAAAAACTACCTTAGTAACTTACTTGATCTATTAAAGGTGTCCCTAGTCTTTAGTCTTTTTCTTATGTTAAAAGTATCAGACTGGGAAATACCACGAATATTAATTTAAATATCAAATGTATTACACTCTCACACGCACGTATAATTTCCATTCTATCAGAGGCAGAGATAATCTTATGAAGGGTAGATACTTATAATGTCCATTCTACCAGAAGAATGGATAATCTTATTAGAGTTCGTATGAGTGAGCATTGGATATGCAAAATCTATTTGATTAAAATTGAGATTGATCTTTGAAGTGAAGTAATTTATGTTTTGATGTTTTTCTCTATTGACAAAATGTGATGTAAAACACTAAATTTTCGAACCATTCATAGTAAAAACACGGACTAAGCGAGCCTGACGCAACAATACGGTTGTTGCCATGTAACTTGGAGGTCACCACGTATTCAAATCTCAAAAACAAACAGGAGTAAGGTTGTGTACATCTATTCTTCCCAAACCCATATGGGATGAGTCTCGTACATTCGTCCCCCATGGTTTTAATTTGCAGTCGTGGTTACGCTATGAAGTATTAATTTAATGTAATCACATATGTCACTACCGTGTTGGTGTCAGACACAAACACGTCTCAGACAACACACGCCTTCAATCAGAAGTGTCGGTGCTACATAGGCTATGAACTTTGATAAAAGAAAAACACATACCATCCACGGAGGAAGGAACAACAACCAGGATCACCATGATGGTGATGATCAACATGCTGGTAGTTATGATACTGAGGCGGAGCAGGAGGCGGTGGTGGATATCCGTTGTCAAAATACCCTTGATAGGAATCATACGGCGGACGGTGATGCGGTGGCGGCGGTGGTTGTGGGAAGCCTCCCGGATAACCCGGCGGAGGGTAGCCTTCGTGATGTTGATGTTGATGAGGAGGTGGTCCTGGTGGTGGTGGGTATGGAGATCCAAACCCTAACATATCAAATTATTAGAAATTAATTTGAATTTCAATTTTTTAGCAAATTAATTATGATGAAATAATTAGAAATATTTGAAATGAAAGAGAAAGTGAAGTACCTGGTGGAGGGTAATTACTCATTGGATTTGATTTTGAGAAAGTTTTTCTCTTCTATGAGTGTGGAATTGAAGTGAACGTGGTTTCAAGAAATGAAAGGGTTTTTATTTATTTATTATTGCATAATAACAAGGTTGAAGAAGTGAATGTGGAAGTAACTGTGGGACCTATTATTGGTGAGAAGATGACAAGGAAAGAAAGAGAGATAAGAGCAAGTTTCTTAATTGTTAAGTACGTGATGCCCGTGTCAAAGGGGTCATCTATGATCCATCCTACATGGGTGTTCGCGGTGCGGTTTGGTTCGATTTTGAGGTTAAAAGTCATCCAAACCGCAAGATAAAAAAACATGTAGTTTGATTTGGTTATGTTGACTTTTTAATTAAAATCTGAACCAAACCAAACCAAACTAATGTGATTTGGTTTGGATCGGTTGATGTGGTTTTTTCGAGATAATACAATTTTTTCCACCATTAAAAATCAAGTAAAAAATATATTTTCAACACTATTTTAAATTTCATCCAACATTACAATTTCATTTTCAATTAAAAAATTTCCCAACTACATAGATCAAATTTAAAACGTGAACAAAAAGTAATCATATTGTATAAGAAATACAAAAGACTAAGATTTTAACATTCACTAAAAGTTCAAGTAGCATATGAATACACTTTTGAAATAAAATGCAAAGAAGAAACTTATCAAGAGAAAAAATATGTCATTTTATAAAAGTTTCCATTGAATTTCTATAAGTATTGGTTTAGGTGACATATGTTTAATTAGTGTTTTTCTTACGTTGCGGTTTGGTTTGGTTTGGTTTAGTTGGTAAAATAAAAACCGCAAACCAAACCAAACCATGCGGTTGGGTAGAAAAATGATCCGAATACATCCGAACCAAATGCAGTTTTTTGCGGTTTCGGTTTGGGTTGGTTCGGTTTGCGGTTTTTCTATTGGATTGGTTCGGTTTTGAACACCCCTAATCCATCCGATCACATTTTCAACCAAAAATTAATTTTTAGGTTCATTAAATACATAATATATTTGATCAATAATATACACTAATATATTAGGTAATAAATACAATAATATCTAAAAAATTATTTTTTACGTTCATTAAATACAATAATACATAATGTACCAAAAAAAAAGGTATTCAATGAACCTAAAAAATAGTGTTTTGCTTATAAATGTGATCGGATGGAGTATTTGTTAAAAATTAGTGAGATATAATGAGATTTTACCGTATAAAATATATGTTTATTTATGCAAAAGGTCCATGTAAATGGGATCACTTGAATTTTAGTCTATGTAATT
The DNA here is from genome assembly GCA_018208015.1 of Medicago ruthenica. Lineage (NCBI taxonomy): Eukaryota > Viridiplantae > Streptophyta > Magnoliopsida > Fabales > Fabaceae > Medicago > Medicago ruthenica. Next base: position 50,049,987 of record CM031376.1, read on the forward strand.
ATTAATTATTTGTCCCGTAATTATTAATCATTTAACTTTTAGTCTCTATTGTTCAAGTAGCGCTCTTTTGCTGATTTGGCATAGCTAAATAGGCCAACCACATGTTGAGTCACAAAAAAAGGAGGTTGTGCCGATTAAAATGACCCTTACTTCACTAGACCATTGCACAATGATAAAAAAATGTCCCATCTTCATCTTCAACTTATTCAACACTTCAAACTCAACTTTTCTTTTATGTTTTCTCTATTGCACTTATTCATCATACTTTCCAGTTTTTTTTCTCAACACTGCAAACTTTACACTTGCTCTTACCACACTCTTATCTTGCAACTGTTGTAGACAAAATCTTCATTTTATGTTTTAAAAATTACAAACATGTTAAATTTATTTCATCTTGTTATCTACTAATTTGTTTTGTAAGAATTGTTTCATGAGAACGTTCTGGTCACTGTTCCAAGAACATTCTGGATTCATAAAGCAAATAAAACATTTACATCAAAAGACAAGAAAGCAAAAAGGAAAGCATGACATTAAAATCATATGGGAAGTTGTCTTGGGCTTTAAGAATTTTTGACTCATTTGAAGCAAGCCCGTTAAAAGATAAATATCTCATCAAAAGGATTAAAGCACATGTGAAATAGCATGACATCATGAAAGGACAAGAGAATGACCTAAGCAAGGTCACTTCTACACAACAATAAACAGCTCATCACAGCTGTATTTCTCTCACGTAAAGCAACAAAGGCAAGATAAACATCTAGAACGTTCTGGATGTGTAAAGGAACATTCTGGTCGTTTTGAAGAAGAAAGGTGAAATCAATTGAAGTTTTGGACAGTTGTAAAAAAATGTGTCCAATAGCTCTATTTTCACACTTGATCACCAAGTCACTCCTCATTTATAAATACAAGAGGATTTGAAGGATCAAAGCAAGAGTTTGAAAAGCAAACATTCTTACAAGTGAAAATGATCACTAGATACAAGCTCTTCACAAACAAACAAATTCCAAACTCTCTCATTATATCTTTTGGATCATACTCATTCGATTTTGTTTATTAAAATCTCAAACATGTGTTGAGAAATTTCTTTGATCCAAACTCATCTCATCAAACAAAGTGTATTGTGTTCTCAAGACTATTCGTAACAATAGTTTGAAAAAGAATTATAACAACATTTCTTGTGCGAAAGCAAAGAATTGTAGAAGCCTACTGAGGTTGATAATACAGGGTGTAATGGACTGATCTGGTGTGATCAATAACATATAGTGCTAGTCATACGTTTATGTTAGCAGGATACTATAGTGGATAATCTCACACTAGGTGTGGGAACTAGAAGTAGTCGGGTTTGGTAAACCAGGATAAATCTCATGTGTTATTCTTTTTTCCCTTTCTCTTATTATTTACGTTACATTATACACACACTATCACGATTATAATTATCATTATTAATCTATCCAGAATATTTTGGTCCTAATTAAACACAACCAAATTAATCCAGAGTGCTCTGGTCCTAAATTAATCATTAATATTGTTTTATCATTTAATATTAATAACTGCATCCAGAAAATTTTGGTCCAAGATAAAACAATTAATTGCTTAATACAGACTCACGCTTAAACTAACATATAATATTGTTTAATCATTCTGTTTTTATATTAATTATCTAATCATTCTCTAGAACATTCTGGTCCTTGTTAGAATAGTTTTTACACCTAATCATTTTCTCATTATGCTTATATATTAATTATATAATCATTCTCCAGAACATTCTGCTCTCTGTTAAAACAACTTAAAAACTTTATTTCATCCAGAACATTCTGGTCCTTGTCAAAACTATTTAAACATTTTAAGTTTATTTAATCCAGATGTTGGATATTTGAGTGTTGGCTACATGTTTTGCTAAAATCAAATATACAAGCAGTACGTCTTCAGCAGCTGAAAATCTCACTTTGTGCATCTTCAGAAGCTGGGTCTTCAGAAGCTGAACAGTACTTCAAAAGCTGATGACTTCGCTCTACGACGCCACTTTGCTCTGCGAAGTACTTCAGACGCACTGTTCAGAAGCTGACCTTCAGACGCACTGTTCAGACGTTGACTTTTGTTGACCTTCAGACGCACTGTTCAGACGCTGACTTTCGTTGACCTTCAGAAGTTGCATTTCAGAAGCATGTTCAGAAGCTGTTTTCTGCGTTCAGAATTTGTGTCTTCAAGCTGTTAATTCTCTCACATAATCTTTCGAAGATTTGATTGAAGATTTATCTAAGCTTTGTATTTTTGCGTGAAGATATTTGTTGAAGATTGGATTCAATTATTTGTGAATATATTTTCAAAGAAATCTTTGGAAAATATATTTCTGAATAATATGTGAGCTTCTATTTGCTTCTAAAAGAATTTTGGAAACATATCTTTGAAGATTTGGTTCGAATTTATGGTGCTGCTGAAGATTATAAATAGAGGAAGCTACTATTGAAGAATGTACATCAAAAACTAGAAGTTAGCATTGAAAGAGACTTAGGTTTTTGAGTCTGTTAGTTGTGAGCTTCGTGCTCTGTCTTTTTGTACACCACTCAAAGTGTTTAGAGTTGGTTGTTTTTATTGAGTTGTAATCACTCAAAGCTTTTAAGCAAGAGTGACTGTTTTATGTTTTGAAGAGTGTCCTCAACTTAGTTTGATTTGTTAAAGTCTGATAATCACTGGGGCAGTGATTGACTGAGGGAAGTAAGAGGGGTCTCAGGTCTAGGAGTTCCTAGGTTGAAATACCACAGGAAGTGAAAGTGAGAAGGGGCTGTTGTCATAGGGGCTGTGAAACAGGGGCTGTGTCATAGGACTTCGAATTGATACTATTTTAGTGGATTTCCTTCCTGGCTTGGTAGCCTCCAGATGTAGGTGAAGTTTGCACCGAACTGGGTTAACAAATCATCCGTGTTCTTTACTTTCTGTCCTTTATATTACTTGCTTATGAACTGCTATTTTCATACTCTGTTTTACGATTCAGAACCAGTCCTGCCAGGAATTTCAATTGGTATCAGAGCAGGCACCCTGCCTGTATTTGGGTGAGCTCCAGGGAAGGTTTTTCTGGCATTATGGAGAAAGAAGGAGGATTTGTGAACAGATCACCTATGTTGGATGGTTCCAACTATGAGTATTGGAAATCTCGTATGAGTGCTTTCCTGTAATCTATAGATAGTAAGACCTGGAAAGCTATTCTGAAGGGTTGGGAACATCCTGTTGTGCTGGACAAAGATGGAAAGAAGACAACTGTGTTGAAACCAGAGGAAGATTGGTCCAATGATGAAGATGCATTATCTCTTGCAAACTCCAAAGCCTTGAATGCTATATTCAATGGAGTGGACAAGAATATGTTCAGACTGATCAAGCAGTGCACAATAGCTAAGGATGCCTGGGAGATTCTCAAGACTACTCATGAAGGCACTTCCAAGGTAAAACTGTCCAGACTTCAGCTTCTCACCACCAAGTTTGAAAATCTCAGAATGTTGGAGGATGAGAACATACAAGATTTTTATATGAATGTTCTGAACATGGCCAACTCATTTGAGTCTATTGGAGAAAGAATATCTGATGAGAAACTTGTGAGAAAAATCCTCAGATCCCTACCTAAGAGATTTGATATGAAGGTAACTGCCATTGAAGAAGCACATGACATCTCCAACATGAAGGTTGAGGAATTGATAGGGTCTCTTTCAGAACTTTGAAATAGCCAGAACTGATAAGAAAGGGAAAGGTGTTGCTTTTGTAGCAAATGATGAAAGCTTATCAGAGGATCTTGTGATGCTGAGTAAACAATTTAAGAAGATTCTGAAGAAGACAAGAACTGATCAATCCAAAGGTGTTCAGTGTCATGAGTGTGAAGGGTATGGCCACATCAGGACACAATGTGCCACATATCTCAAGAATAAGAAGAAAAGTTTGGCAGCTACTTGGTCTGATGATGACTCAGAAGGAGAAGTGGGGAATGAATCAACCAAGCATGTTCTTGCTTTAACTGGTAAATGCATGACTGATAATGAAGATATGGTTTCAGAAGCATCATCAGAGTCTGAAGAATCATCTGATGCTGAATCCAGTGATGAAGAACTGTCTTATGAAAACCTGCTGATTTTTGCAAGAAATTGCATGTTAAATTTAAAGAAGTTTACAAGTTATTAGAAAATCAGAAGAAGACTATCAGTCAACTGCATGATGAAAGAAGTGATCATCTAGCACAAATCTCTGATCTCAAAGATGATGTAAACCAACTGAACTCTCAACTTGAAAACATGAAGAAGCAAGTTAGAATGATGAACACTGCTACTGATGTACTGAAGGAGATTTTGGAGAGTCAGAACCAAGGGAAACCAAATGGAATTGGGTATGATGATAGGACTCTGAACAAGAAACAGCAAAAGGTTCAATGCTGCTGTTAAAACTTGTGATAAACCTAAGTTGGAACACCAGAACCAAACTCAGGGATTTAAGAGCAAGAGGGCATCTCATCCTTGGGTATGTCATCACTGTGGTAAAAAGGGACACATTAAGCCATTTTGTTACAAGCTGCATGGATACCCCAAGCATTTTCAACAAAGAAAAGTGGTACCAGTTGTGAACAAAACCAAGGTCAAGAAGGAATGGAGACCAAAATGTGCAAGTGTTGCTCAAAGACTGAACAAAAGGAAAGGAAAGACTGTTGTTGCTGACAGCAGGCCTACTCCTGTAGCAAAGAAGATTTATGTTGCTGGACCATCTAAAGTCTGGAGCAAGGTGGCAGTCCCTGTTCAGAAGGCACTAAAAGGAAAGGAAGTGGTTCCTAGTAAGTCTGAGGATGTTGTTAAGCATGATACCATGCCCTATGTTCATA